>CM044009.1:46168577-46868577 GCA_024085815.1 Flaveria linearis | reverse complement strand
TCTCAAGTTGCTGATGCAGTCCTTGATTCTAAGATCTTCACCTGTGATTCCAGGTTGGAGACCTTAGAAAGCAAGTACTGAGTGTTAGTTGCATACTACCCCTCATCTTCATGAGAAGAATCACGGGGAGATGAGATAACATACCTAGTATGCTCACTCTCACCACCAGATGTGGTTTTCTTGGCACCCTGGTTTCCTCTGCTCAGAGTCATCTCTTTCAGAGATGTCAATGGGCAAAGTGCCGTAGACTCATCCTAGATGTTACCACTGTCCTGAGAGCTCAATGAGAACTCTGAGTAGTGGCAGCTGAGTCTACATGAGTCCCCTCCCCACATCAGTGGGACTCACCTCAGTAGCTGGCTTCTGATGGGGGCTAGAGACAAGGATCCCTCTTGGCTCTGTTGATCTCTCAGTGGGTGTTTTAGATCAACTTCATGGGCCATGGAGAGATGTAATCTCTTCATCAGTTCGGAGTAAAAGGTCATGAAAGAGAGGGTGGTTAGTCCTACTGACCCGGACCTTGATCAATGTCTACAGGCATTGAGCCTATGGTGGGCTGTTCCCTAGAAAGCTGCACAGGGGAGTGTAGAGACTCACCCTGTGGCTAAAGGCTTGGGGTTCGGGCTCAGGGGTTTGAGACTGAGGAGGCTCAAAACCCACATTGAGGTCAAATGTGAGGATGGTGTGACCTCGGACTGAGTGGGAGCCCATGATTCCACTCTAGTCCTTTCGGTGTGAACAGTAGGAGCTTGTTCAATCAGAGTAGATTGAACAAGGTTCTTTTGGGACGTCTCTGATATGTGGCTTTGATGGGTAAAGAAGGTTTTGGTATTGTGGTGGATGTTGCTGGTGTGGGTTCATCACCTGTGGGATAACAGGGATGTCACCAGGAGCTATGCGCTCAGTCATCTCTGGAGGTAATGGAGTGTACCGTCCAGTGAAGTTGGTGGACATCTTCTTCAGTATCTTGAAGATGGTAGGCCTCATGTGGAACAGGAAGAGCAGCTGCGCAGACAAGCTTGCTTGGTTCCATCTCACAGTTGATTATGTGTTGAAGAAATCGGGGATACATGAAGAATGTATCCCTGCTGGATTGGCGTTAGGTTGTTCAACACGAATCGTGAGTAGTTGAATCTGAGGCCTCTCACCAACCCATGAACTAGGCATCCTAGTTCATATGGATTTGATCCCAACCCCCTGATTTGTTGGAGAGGCAGTGCAGAACAATGTGCAGCAGAACTTCCAATGGTAAGAGAAGTTGAACTTGTATACCGTAGACCTGCTGACATCGCCTCCATATCCCATGAGGATATAGGTGCCTTCCAAGTCTTCCTTGGGGAACTCAGTAGGAGCCCCATCATCGTGAAGCTCGAGATGCTCCCTGATGATCTGTTCATTGATGACCAACTCTTGCCACAAACTCTGGTTCTCAGGACTCGAACCCCATTCAGTACTGCATTTTCACCATTGCTCCAAAATTCTGACATATGGTTGGAGTATACGGTGGGGTTAACTGTTAGTGCAGTGAGATAGGTGGATTCGGTAGAAAGGTGATGATTTGGGTGAAGTCGCATCCCTTGACGAATCAAGTAATGCGACTTGGTTGTGCTGAGGGTTTAGCGCCATTGGAGAAAAGGTAAGCTTGAAATTTTGAGTGAGATTGAGGGTTTTACAGTGAAGGGAAGTTAGGGCTGTAAAGTGGTAAAAGAAGATGAAATTGATAAGTCAAGATTATTTAAAAAGGGTGAATAGTGGTATGGTGGTGGTAATAGGGTAACTGTTTTGGGTTACTGTGGGTGGTATGGTGGTTTACGGCGGAGAAATGATGGCGGATAATTTAAATAATCTGACATTATCAACAAATCTTTACTTTTTACAGAGTGGGGCCCAAAAGATATCCGTTACATATAAAAACCTTTACTTCCGAGGGTAAAACATTTCCGAAGGTATTTTCTTCTTCCGAGGGCAATTTCTCTTCCGAAGCATGATATTGCTTCCGAAGGTAAATTGTCCTTTGAAGGCACTTTATCTTCCGAAGCAAGGCATTGCTTCCGAAGGTAAAGCTGTCTTTCCGAATGGAGAGTTGTATAAGTTTCGGAAGTAGATCTGATATAAAATCAATCGCTTCTTCCGAGACCAAAAACTCTTCCGAGAAGAAAATTCCATTGAGGAATTTAGCTTCGGAAGATATTCAAGAATATCTTCTGAGAGTTAGTTCCTCTTCGGAAGGAATTTACACTTGGAATAATTTTAAAGATCTTTTGTAACAGGGCTTAAATTGTATTGACACAAGACATTACTCATTTAAAAAGGTTTCAAAAGAGGTAGTTATTCAATGTTTATCATCCCAATTGCTGATATGAGATACTTAAATCTTTGTTCATCAAATGCCTTTGTGAACAAATCAGCATATGTTCATTTGAGTCAACTTTGATTAACTTTATCAGCTGTTTCTCATGAATATCTCTAATGAAATGATACCTGATATCAATGTGTTTTGTCTTGGAGTGCTTCACCGGATTCTCAGTAATGGAGATAGCACTGTTGTTGTCAATATGGATAGGAGTAGTCATGAAGTTGAATCCATAGTCTAACATCTGATTTTGAATCCATAGCAGTTGAGCACAGCAGCTAGCAGCAGCAATGTATTCAGCTTCAGCAGTTGATGTAGAGACACAGGATTGTTTCTTGCATTGCCATGAGATAATCCTTCCACCAAGAATTGACATCCTCCTGATGTTGATTTCTTGTCAATGTTGCAGCCACCATAGTCACTGTCAGAGTATCCATAGAGATTGAAATCACTATTTCTTGGATACCAGAGACCTAGTTTAGGTGCTCCTTTGAGGTATCTGAGGATTCTCTTTGCAGCAGCTAGGTGAGACACCTTTGGAGCAGCCTGATATCTTGCACAAATGCATGTGGCAAACATGATATCTGGTCTACTTGCAGTGAGATACATCAGAGAACCAATAATTGCTCTATACTGATGTTGATCAGTATCCTCCCCCTCAAGGTCAGGGCAAAGATTATGGTTTCTGGGTATGGGTGTCTTGGCTGGTTTACAGTCCTTCATTTCAAATCTTCTAAGATGTCTGAGACATACTTAGATTGACTTATGAAGAACCCTTCCTTCATCTGTTTCACCTGGATCCCAAGGAAAAAGTCCATTTTTCCCATGGAACTCATCTCAAACTTCTGCTTCATAATGCTTTCAAAGTCCTTGCACATTTGGTCGTTTGAAGAACCAAATATGATGTCATCAACATAGACTTGTACAAGCAAAATGTCTTCTCCACTCTTTCTGATGAAAAGAGTCTTGTCAATGGTACCTCTAGTGTATCCATTCTTCAGGAGAAACTGAGACAAGGTCTCATACCACAGCCTAGGTGCTTGGTGCAGCCCATATAGAGCTTTATCCAGTTTGCACACATAGTTGGGGTGCTGTGGGTCTTCAAATCCTGGAGGTTGACACACATAGATTTCCCTATCTATATCCCCATATAGAAAAGCACACTTGACATCAAGTTGGTAGACTGTGAAGTTCTTGGATGCAGCATAAGCAAGGAAGATCCTAACTGCCTCAAGTCTTGCAACAGGTGCAAAGACATCAGTATAATCGATTCCTTCCTCCTGGGTGTATCCTTGAACTACTAGTCTTGCCTTGTTCTTGATAATCAAGCCTCTATCATCTTTCTTGTTCCTGAATACCCATTTAGTGCCTATGGGTACTTGACCAGATGGTAGTGGGCATAGATTCCAGACCTTTTGTCTTCTGAATTGAAGCAGCTCCTCCTGCATCGATTCAACCCAACTACTATCCTTTAAGGCATCTTCTACCTTCTTTGGTTCCATCTGAGACAAGAAGCATGAGTACAAGCAGACATTCCATGATGAGTTTGTCTCTTGTTCTCACACCCTCAGAGACATTCCCTATGATGTTCTCAGTTGGATGAGTGTTGTGAATCCTAAGACGAGGAATCACTTCCAGTTGCAGAGATAAGTCTAGTTAGACATATTCTGATCAGGAACTGGATCACTCTGTCCAACTGCTGTTTCAGAGTCATTCAATGAGGACTGATTGAATGATTGAGAAACATCATCAATGGTTGGTTGTGAAGTAGTATTAACAGTTGCCTGTTCCTTCAGAATACTACTTCCCTCAACCTGGTGTTGTAGTGGATCACCTGAGGAACTTTGAGGTTGATCAAGTGATTCACTTGTTGAAGCTTCACTATTTCTGGAGATAGTTACACTGTCAGATCTGTGAATAGTTGAAGCTTGTTGCCCTTCAGCTCTTGGAGAATTTGGAATAGGTCTGGGAAGCTCATATAGTTGACCTGCATCAGCATCAGCATCACTTTGAGCACCTGTTCCAGCTGAAACATTCTCACAAGATGGTTTAGAATAGTTTGGAAACAATTCTAAATCAAAGATATACTCAGGTCCATTCCCCCTAACACAAGGAGTGTGCTCATTAACAACTATGTTGGATGACTCCTCAAATTGTTGATTCTTAATATTGTATACTCTATAAGCTTTGGAGCTAGAAGAGTATCCAATAAAGATAGCATCATCCGACTTCTCAGCAAACTTTGCCAAGTTGTCCTTTGTGTTAAGTATGGTACACCTGCAGCCAAAGGACCTTAGAAAGCCAATGAACGGTGGCCTCTTGTTCCATAACTCATAAGGGGTTTTTCCATGGGGCTTAACTACAAGAACCCTGTTCTGCACATAGCATGCAGTGCTGACTGCCTCTGCCCAGAATGTTAGAGGCAGCTTTGAATCAGCTAACATGGTCCGAGCAGCCTCAATAAGTGTCCTGTTCCTCCTCTCAGCAACACCGTTTTGTTGAGGAGTTCTGGGAGCACTATATTGTCTGGCAATCCCTTTTGAGTCACAGAATGAGTCAAGAACGAAGTTCTTAAACTCAGTCCCTTGATCACTTCTAATAATCTTAACCTTGTGATCAATTTGATTTTCTATTTTAAGAATAAAAGATTTTAAAGTTTCAGCAGTTTCATCTTTACTTCTTAAAAAGAATACCCATGTAAATCTTGTAAAATCATCAACGATCACAAGGCAGTATGATTTCCTTCCAATGCTCATTATACTTGTGGGACCAAAAGATCCATGTGCAATAAGTGTAATGGAGTAGTGATAGAGTTAACACATTTGGATTTATGAGATGATCTGTGTTGTTTCCCTTTCAGGCATGCAACACAGTTATCTTTGCAGAAAAATTCCTTTTTAGGCAAACCATGTACCAAGTTATTTTTAGACAATTTATTCATTGTTTTAAAATTCACATGACACATGCGTTTATGCCATAGTGTTGACTCATCACTATCAGCTTTGGAAAGAAAGCATGATACTTCACCCATAGGAGAAGCATTGTTCATATCTAGCTTGTACATATCCCCTTTCCTGGGAGATCTGAGAAGCACCAATTCCGGAGGAATTGTCATCCCTGGTTTGAGGATAATGCACTCATGTTCTGTGAAAAGCATCTGATGCTTCTGGTCACAGAATTGAGAAACACTTAACAGATTGTGTTCAAGCTGTTTGACAAAGTGAACTTTGTCAATGTTTATTCTGCCATTGGATATACTTCCTCTGCCCGAAATATATCCTCCGGCCTCACCTCCAAATTGGACAGGCCCTCCATCAAAGTTCTGGAATTGTTGAAGGAGAGATCTGTTCCCTGTCATGTGCCTGGAGCATCCACTATCTACAATCCAGATATTGTTGTTCTTGTCAAATGGATGTCCCTGCACATAAGATGAGATGGTTAGTTTTGTTTGGAAGCCCAAGCCTTGCAGGTCTCGGGCTCTTCCAAAGATAGTGACATAATTGAACCAAAAGATATGCAATGGGGTTCAATAGAGGTCAATGTTGAAGAAGAGGTTTGGGCTGCAGCATCTTCCTTGATCTTCCAATCCATCCTTTGGTTGATCTTTGAGGATGAGCTTGTTGAAGCTTTTGCAGCATGGTCTTCTTCCGAAGCTTCTCTCTTTTCGGAAGAAGTCTTCACCACCTTTTCTTCCGAAGTAATCTTCTTCTGAGATGGTTTCAAGGGATCCTTCTTGTTCTTCCGAACCTTAGAAGGTTTGGCTTCCGAAGCCATTTTACCTTCGGAAGAAGCAGTTTCTTCCGAAAGCAACTTGGCTTCCGAGACCAACTTTCCCTTTTTCATCATTTGGACCTTTTGAAGTGGTCCAACTGAGAAACCTTCTCTGACTACTTCTTTTTAACATTATTTGCATAATGTGTGCTTGCTGGATTGTAGTAACAATCTTTAGCCATGTGGTTGTGCAGACCACACATTATGCATGCAATGTTAATCTTCTGGGAACTTGCAGGTTGCTGTTTCTTTGGTTTCTTCTCTTCATCAGCAACTTTCCCTTTTAACTTCTGATCCTTCGTAGGACAGGAGTGCTGGTACTACACTCCTTTCCTGAATCAGGAGTACCTACCACTTGAAATCCGGCAGAAATGAAGACACCCTTTTGCTTAGGGTCAAACTTAAGCTTGGACTCTGCAACCTTCTTAGCAGTCCTTCTAGCAGCTTTAGCTCTGCTTCTTCTTGCCTTGGTGGTCAGGATTTGGTCATCACAGGTGGAGATGGGTGTATCCTCCTGTTTCTCCCCTGTGGAGGCCACTATTTTTGCTTCATCCTCTAATTCCAATGGAGAAGGGTCAGCAGTTGGAACCTCTTGCTCTTCAGTACCACATCTAGGTAGTCTAATAGACTCATAAGAGTGTGGTGGAGCTATTTCACTGGTTCCCAACCCTTCTTTGTTTTGATAAAACATTTTGGAATGGAGGTTGATGCAAGAATAGTTTGGAAGCTTTGCTCAGCAATAGCTTGCTTCCTGGCCTGAGCCTCAGCTGTGACTAACTGGGCTTGAGCCTCAGAAAGTTTGGAGATCAGATCTTTGATTTGAGTCTTATAATTAGTCTTTTCATGTTTTAAAAGAGACACAGTTTTCTCTAACTCATCAATTTTCTTTTGATAGTCAGATTCAGCTCTTTTAAAGTCAGATTTTAGCACATTTAAAGACTCAACCTCAGATCTGATTTCCGAAATGTAATCCTTATAAAGTTTAACTTTAGCAATACAGGCAGCAGTACAAAGATGTTCATATACCTGATCATCATCTGTTCCGGCCATGAGTGCTTGAGCGGGAGTCACATCCTGTACCATGAAGCTCCAGTCAACTTCCTGAGCAACAGCAGCTGTTTCAGTTGACTTTTCTTCATGCTTGGGGCAGTGGGATGTGTGGAGGCCTGTGGGGTTCCCGGGTTGTTCTTGGGAGCCTTGCATTCCCTAGCAAAGTGACCAAGTTGGTTGCAGTTGTAGCACCTTGCTTTGCTCT
This sequence comes from Flaveria linearis, assembly GCA_024085815.1. NCBI lineage: Eukaryota > Viridiplantae > Streptophyta > Magnoliopsida > Asterales > Asteraceae > Flaveria > Flaveria linearis. The sequence goes on along the minus strand of CM044009.1, from coordinate 46,861,198 downwards.
TATCAAACCCAAACTTGCTGTTGACTGGGTTTTGAGGGAATTGCCTTCCAGTTCTCTTGAAGAACTTCTTCGCTCTGTAAGTTAAAAGAGCCATCTGCTGGACAATATCCATGTACTCCACATCATCTGGATTGAAGCACTCAAGATCATCAAAGCAGTATTGAAAATCACCAGAGTGTCCACTTCCAGAGACAAAGGCACAACCTTCCTGAAAGGAGTTGTGTTGAACCTTTTGAGACTTTGGAGTCTCAGGTAGAGTAATGAAGGGTCCAGTATGTGAGTTGTCAGGGTAGCATAGCAAGGGATGCTGTGGTTCTATGCTTTCCCTTTCGACCACATGAAGGGCTGAACTCAGTTGGTTATTGGAGTGATCAGAGGAGTTCTGCATGTTCATCTCCATCTGAAATGCACTTAGGATACCATACAACTCTGTAAGAGAAAGAGTCTTAAGGTCCGAAGTTCTCTTGATGACAACACAGTAGTGAGTCCATAGTTTAGGAAGAGAAGACATGAACTTCCTAACTATGTCTCTGTTCTCAAGAGCTACTCCAATATCCGCCAGAGTATCTACTAGCTCAACATACCTGAAGTATTGTTGAGTCAAGGTCTCACCAGCCTTGAAAGTAAAGTTCTCAAACTGCTGCTTCAAGAGATCTTTCTTGTTCTCTTGAGTTTCCTTGGATCCCTCATACATCAGCTTCAAAGCTTCCCATAAATCTTTAGCAGTCTTGCACTTCTTGAAGCGTCTGTAGACGGAGTTGGGGAGAGCAGTTTGGAGACAAGTCATAGCCCTTTGATCTAGCTCTATTCTCTTCCTATCTTCCTCTGAGTAATCATCAACATCTTTTGGAATGATGCGATTACCAGTGGCAGATGTAGTGCTTGGTATGAAAGGACCATTGACAATGGAGTCCCACATCCTTGAATCTTGACACTTGATGAAGCCTTCCATCCTGATACACCATGTGTCAAAGTCTTCAGGGGTGATCATGGGGACTTGGTCAAGGTACCAGTTTCCATATCAGCCTTGGAGAGAGCAGCCATTTGAGTGAGTGGATTGTGGTGAGGAGTGAAAAACAGGTTGATTAGGATGGTAAGATCTCACAATCAAGAGCCTGGTGCTCTGATACCAATTGCAGGATCGATTTCGGGTGGTTTCTCTCTCAACTCACTGTGAATCAACACTCGGCAAGCAGTCTTTAGGAAGAGTTGATCACAATATAACAAGTAACAAGCAGTAAGAAAATTAACACAGCAAATAATTTTCAAGGTACTTTTATATATTGCTTCTCAACTCAAAGGATTACAAGACGCTTGGACTCAAATCACTTATCTAAAGAGTTACAGGGAGAAGATATATATAATACTACCTACAGCCGGGAATACTTTGATTCCAGCTGGACACCTCTAACCTTACATCTATACTACAAGACTCTAGGTGAGGTCTTTCAGACATTTTGCCTGAGAGTGGGTAGTCAGGACATGTCCCTGACTTACCCATGCTGCCAACTAAAGTTGGTAACATGTACTATCATCAAAAGGTGAGCAGTAGAATAAAGTATGGTCAACAATATGGCTTTCGAGGAAAACCCATGCTGTGTCAGAGGTCCGCATGCGGACTGACAAGGACCATACTTTTATCTGCTGGACTTAGCATTGTCTTCCGAAGGATAAAGTGCTTCAGAAGTATAACTTCTTTCCGAAGGCACTTACACTTCGGAAGACTGCTTCTTCCGAAGCTTGGAGTCTTCTTTGTCTTCGGAAGCAGACTTTGTCTTCAGCTCTTTCATCAGACTTTGTCTTCGGAAGCTTTCAGACTTTGTCTTCAGCTCTTTCATCAGACTCTGTCTTCGGAAGCTTTCAGACTTTGTCTTCAGCTCTTTCATCAGACTTTGTCTTCGGAAGCCTTCAGACTTTGTCTTCGGAAGATATCTTCAGCTGTTGGCTTCAGTTGTTGTCATCAGCAGTTGACTTCAGCTTTTGCCTTCAGAAGATATCTTCAGCTGTTGTTCCTTAGACTCTCGGAAGATCTCTTGCTTGACTTCGGAAGCCCTTTGATGTAGTACCAAAAGTGACTATGAAGTGAATTTGGTTGCACCAGCCTTATCATGTTCCAACAATTGCGTTGCATGGTGAGTTGTTCCATCACTGGTCTACTGCATTGGCACACAGAAATTGAAATCGAGTGAATTTGGATGAGTTGTCACATCATCTCCATGTTGAAAGAAATTTCGTCCCGAAATTTAAATCATTACCTTCGTCTGCAGTCATGGTCTTTCCGAATAGTTGAGGATACTTAAGCTTCATTTGATCTTCACGTTCCCATGTGAATTCCGGTCCACGTCGCGAGTTCCAACGAACTTTGACTATGGGTATCTTGTTTTGCTTAAGTGTTTTCACCTCACGGTCCATCATCTCGACTGGGTCTTCGATAAAGCGTAATTGTTCATCCACTTGAACATCCTCTAGTGGTACAATTAGTGTCTCGTCAGATAGACACTTCTTCAGATTTGAAACATGAAACACATCGTGGACTCCACTCAGCAAATCAGGTAAGGCTAGTCGATAGGCCACTAGACCTATTCTTTCTAATATCTCGAATGGTCCAACATACCTCGGATTTAGCTTCCCTCGCTTGCCAAACCGAACTACGCCTTTCCATGGTAAGACCTTCAATAAGACCTTGTCACTTATCTGAAACTCTAAAGGTTTCCGTCGTTATCAGCGTAACTTTTCTGTCTGTCTCGCGCTGCAGCCATACGGTTCTGTATCTGCATAATCTTCTCAGTTGTTTCATGTATTAGCTCGGGACCCGTTAGTTGACTATCACCAATTTCAGCCCAACAAACCGGTGATCTACATTTTCTCCCATACAAAGCCTCGAAAGGTGTTGCCTGTATGCTAGTGTGATAACTGTTATTATAGAAAAATTCCACCAATGGCAGGTGAACTTCCCATTTATTCCCGAAATCAATCACACAAGCACGTAGCATATCTTCCAACGTCTGTATAGTACGCTCACTCTAGCCGTTAGTCTGTGGATGATAAGCAGTACTCATATCCAATCGCGTACCAAAAGATTTCTGTAGCGATTGCCAGAAGTGTGATGTGAAACGAGCGTCGCGGTAAGAGATAATTGAGATCGGTACACCGTGTCTCGAAACGATCTTGATGTAGTGAAAACTACTTCAGTTGTTATAGTTGATTTTATATAATTTTCGCTACATTTACACCTGTTTTATCTCATTTCGGATACTACTGATTGATTGTATTTTCTGTAGTAAATTGGATGAGAAGGAAGCTAAAACAGTAGAAAAAGAAGAATGAGCTTCCAAGTTCGAAACGAGAGGATCGGGCGGTGAACGTAAAGAACATTCTGCGGAATTACATTTGTCGCGCTACGCGACAGATATAGAACATTCTGCGGAATTATTTACCGGATTTGCCACCCGACTAATTTGTCGGGCTGTGGTGACTGTCGCGCTACGCGACAATATGTGAAGGCCCGTCGCGCTACGCGACGGGTGTAAAATCGTGGAAAATTAGTTTTTTCAACAATATTAACCCTAATGGCCGAGAACCAGGAGGACAGACGGCATTGGGACGGCAGAGGACGAGGGGAGGCGATTTCCAGGAGCTTAGAAGCAAAGGATTGAAGGTTTGTAGTTAGGAATTGAAGAATCGAAGGCTTAATCGTCCCGGTTTTTACGTTTCTCTTCTTAGTTTTCATTCCTTTGTAATCAAAGGATTGAAGGTTTGTAGTTAGGATTGAAGGTTTGCTTCACATGTGTCTTGGTGATTGTCTGTCATATAATGGATGCATGCTAGATCGTTTGCTTGTGTTTGCGGTTTTTAGATGATTTGGTAGACGTATTGAATCATTGAAGTAATTAACCTTGAATTGGACTAATCAAATATGCAAATAATCTTAATACTGTGAGGTTAATAGGTTATCAGGTTATCTTGTGTGATTGATTGCTAGGTTAGAGTCTCTGTGAGGAGTTCAGTCTAGTTTCCCGCTCATATCATAGTTTCCTGAGTCTGATTAGGCATTCCAGATCTATCCCCTTACCTTTAGGTATTGTGACACTCGCGCCGTGAGGTAGAGTGTACATCGGGTGTGTTATTAGCTCTCTTGGAGAACCTGTGAGGGTAATCCACAAACCGGTGTTTTATCGGCTTATTAGGTCTATCTAGTTGCTTTCCTTGAAAGTGTCGAGGTTTCTCTAGGTTTCTTTTAAGTTAGCATCTATAGATCCCGGTTACACAAGTCTTTCCAAAACCGTTAGAAGAATAGCCAAAACGTGTATAGGATTCTGCCTAGGTAGTGTTTTAATCATCTGAACTCAATTCTAGTCTTTTCCCTGTGTCTGTCCTGTTTTCAGTTCTTTCTAAAGCAATTTAAAAACAAACCCCCTATTTTACTTTCACTTAGTATTTTAGTCGAGTCTTAGGTAAGTTTAGTTTTCGTTTTCCATACAGAAGTCTTTGGATTCGATAACTCGGACTTAATAGCTATTCTGCAGTCGACCGGTACACTGCCGGTTGTGTTGCTTAGGATCGAGTCTTAGTTTTATAAATTTAAAGCTTTTTTAGTGTCTAGTTAGAGTTTTATTTGTTAGTTTAATTTAGTATAGTCTAGCACACATCAAAGTTTTTGGCGTCGTTGCCGGGGACTTCTTGGCGATTGCGTTAAATAGACTTACTTGATTTAATTGCTATTTGTGCTAAGTGTTTTTAATTAGTTTGTTTTTAATTCAATTTGTTTTATTTTATTTGTTTGAGTCAGTCTTACAGTTTTAATTTTGTGTTTTGCAGGTTCATGCGCCGCTTGAGATCACAAGGACCACCTCCGGATCAAGATTTGCAGCTTGCGTTGCCTGAATTTGAGGTTGGTACTTCTTCTCTTTCTGTTTTTGATTCTACACCTTTTCCTATAGCACTTTCTTCTACTTCTTCTGCAGATTCTAGCCCACCTAGTTCACCACACACACATATGGCTGAGAATCAGACTGTTCATCAGCAAGCCACCAATGGCTTCACAGGAGTTAGGAATCCAATCACACTTCTTGCCATTGCTAATGATAACTCCGGGCAGATCCCATCCTACGTCATGACAGCTATCTCTAATAACTGTCAATTCCATGGACGCGAGGATGAGGACGCACCTGCACACATAGGTCGCTTAGAGCGAATTGGTAGAACTTTCAAGTTGCAGGGTGCGTCTGATGATGCCATTTTCTTACAGCTGTTTCCATTTTCACTTGCTGACAGAGCCGCCACTTGGCTCGAATCTCATGCAGCTGGTACATTCACCACTTGGCCGACTCTTCGTGAGTGTTTTCTTCATAAGTATTTTCCGCCGGCCAAGGCATCTAGGCTTAGAGATGAGATCCACTCATTCAGGATGGAGCCGGACGAGCCTACTATCGTGCTTGGGAGAGGTTTCAAAACCTCCTTAGTCGTTGCTCCCAGCATGGCTTGTCCGAATGGGCTTTAATTGAGAAATTTTATAATGAGTTGAATTATGAAACTAGGGCTAGATTCGATACTTCTGCGGGCGGGCACTTAATGGGTAAGAAAAACGTGAATGAATGTAATGAAATGTTTGAGAGTTTTGCCCAAGCAGAACATGAGCAGCGGTCTGGAAACAGGAAATCCAGTCCTGCTACTAGTACCTCATCCAGAGGAGTTCACCATGTCACCATGGATACTAGTGTGGCTGCTGCTCTTGATAGTCTAGTTCGTGAGGTGAGAGAGTTGAAGAAAAAGGTTGATAGGTGTGAGCTATGTAGAGGTGACCATGCCACTAATGAGTGTCCTCTGATAGGTCAAGAACAAGCTAGCTATGTTAATAATTCTTATAACTCCGGTTGGAGAAATCAAAACAATTCTAGCTGGCGTTCTTCAGGTGCTCCCCCAGGTTTCCAACAGGGTTCTAGTCAAAACCAGGGGCAGGGTAGTGGTCAGAATCAAGGTGTTAGTCAGGGTAATAGAGAGTTGAGTAGGATAGAGAATCTGTTAACTCAATTAGTGGTCAAAGATGCAAAAACACAACAGATTCTAGCTGAGCATGATAATCTTCTGAAAAACCAACAGTCAGCTTTCCTAGATCTCCAGAGGACCGTAGGGGACATAGCTAGAAGGTTAGATGAGAGGCCCCCAGGTCAGTTACCCGTAATACTCAACAAAACCCGAATGCACATGTTAAAGCCATTACTACTAGGTCGGGTAGGAGGTTAGATGAGGTTAGAACTCCTATAGTTGAGGAAATTGTGTTTGAGAAAGATGAGAGAGAGGTAGTTGAAAATCCCTCTGTGGATAAGGTTGTTAAGAAGACTAGTGTGTTTGAGCATTCTCCTGAGACTGACCATTCCCGTCTCCCGTTTCCTGATAGGCTTAAGCATCAAAAGTATGAAAGGGATTACGGGCAATTTTTAGATCTCTTTAAGCAATTAAAGGTCAATCTCCCGTTCATAGAAGTGATTAAGTGGATGCCTAAGTATGCGAAATTTCTGAAGGATCTCCTGAAGAATAAAAGCAAACTGGGTGAGATTTCAAGTGTCTCTTTGTCGGGTGAGTGTTCTGCGGTGGTTATGAACCAACCACCGGAGAAATTGGCAGATCCCGGGATTTTCACAATCCCGTGTCTGTTTGGTAGTGAGGTTCAATGCCACGCGTTGGCGGATTTAGGAGCTAGTATTAACCTTATGCCTTATTCCTTGTATGAGAAATTAGGTTTAGGTGAATTGAGTCCAACGCGCATGACACTTTCCCTTGCTGATAAATCTGTTAAGCACCCACGGGGAATTGTAGAGAATTTGTTGGTGAAAGTTGGTAAGTTTGTATTCCCCGTTGATTTTGTGGTTTTAGACATGGAGGCTGATGAACGTGTTCCTATTATCTTAGGTCGACCCTTTTTTTGTACTGCTAAGGCAAATATTGATGTGTTTAGGGGTCAGATCACACTTCACGTAGGAGAAGAGAGTGTTGTGTTTGAGGTAGCCAAATCAATTAGGGGTCCTAGTATTCCGAAAGAGTCGGTTTCTGTAACACCCGTATTTTTAGCAAGGAATGAAAGAATAAAGAAAAAGAAAGAAAAGGAAAGGAAATAAAAAGTCAACTAAAGAGGAGGGGCCAAAAGTGCCAAATGGGCAAAGATTATATTTATTTTGTACAAAAAGGGAGGCATGGCCGCCCATGTTGCCTGCATTTCCTATCATTTGATATTTTTAGAGAGAGAAAGCACAAAAGCAGAGAATTCTCAGGATTTTTGAAGAGTAATCTGAAAACTAGAAGTTTTTGGTAAGAAATCTCGAGTTCTTGAAGTTTTAGATGATTCTAGACCCGTATATGTGCTTATAAATGTGTCTTGTGTGTTCGGGTGGTGTGGTGTGTGTGTTTTAGGTGTTAGAACAGTTGAGGAGGCTCAGGTGAAGAGTGTGAAGTTTGAAGAGACAACGAAGGTGAGTTTCTAGACCCCTTTTTACCTGTTTTTAACGTTTTGGGGCTGGAAAATGCATGTAAGTATGTTTTTATAAAATTTGGGTTTTATACCCGTATGATTTGAATGTATGAATGTATGTGCTTATGTTAAGTTTTGCCTAGAATCATGTGAGCATGTTTAGAACTAGGCATTATGATGTTTGGGACTTGGACTATGAATTAGACACATGAACAGGTTACTAATACGTCTGAAATTTTGCCTTAGAAATATGTCTGAAATTTGGACTTAGAATAATTAAGTATAAGTTAATGAGTCCAATAGTGCTTATACGCCCAAGGAAGTGCCTTAGAAATAGGCTAAGTGGGGTAATGTGTCCAAGCCTGTAATATGTCCAATAGTCCTAAAACGACCAGACTCATAAGTCTGAAAAATTTGCTAAGTATGGGGATTTAAAAGTCCCAGCAGGACTCATGAGTCCCACAGTACTCATGAGTCTGAAAACTAAGTAAAGGGTGAAAAGTCTGAATTCTGGTTGTATGACCAGAAAATATTTTCTAAGTATGGGATGGTACGACCAACAGGGCTAAAACGACCAACAGGGGTCATACGCCCAGCAGTGCTCATACGCCCAGAGCCTGAAATTTTTCTAAGTGTAGCTGATGAGTCCGACAGTGGTGAAACGCCTAGAACAGGGCTCATACGCCCAAAATACTTAGACTTTTTAACATATTTCCCTTGGAGTTTGTGCAGTAGGGTTTCACCTGAATGTTGACTAGGACGTTATTGAATGTAAATGATGATGTTGAATGTAATAATATCCTTTTCTTAATATTATAATTAATATTATGATTAAGGATATTATTAAGAGTAAGAATAATATTATTTATAATATTATTTGTATTATTATTATTATTAATATGCTTATTAATAATAATACTGAATGTTTCTATGTGGAATGATCATGATCAAGAATTATTATCATTAATAAAGTGAAAGATTAATGATAAAGAAGAATGGAACGTAAAGTGAAAGATAATGAAAGAGGATCATGATGATGAATGCATGTATTAACGAATGAACGAAAAGAAGAATGATGATGAATACGTGCATTAATGAACGAACGAATTATGTCTTGCAAGCATTGAATAACGCGATTGGTCCTTCTCTGTGATTGACCATGGTCATGGTACCTCTACCACTTACCTCTAGTACCGTGGCATACGTTTTGTTGTTCATATGTTGACTTCGGCCCGGTAGCTAATAACGATCGGGGTGTAGCATATGGTATTGGTACAATTCACCTTTCAATGTGCAAGTAAGTATGAACGGGATTCTTGTCATTCGACCACAGTTATCATAGCCAAGTGCTATGAAGTGGGTAAAGCCTGACAGAATCCATACGAGAAGTTAAAGATAACGATGTATAACGAATGATGAAGATAATAACGAATATTATCTCTGTGTACGTATGATGTATGAACGCATGCATGAAAGGATACTTTTAAATAAGTAAAAGTATGTTTTATTATAAAACTAGAACTCACTCAGCAACGCTGACTTTTATGTGTTTTCCAGTGGGCAGGTAGTGTTGCTGAGGATGGCACGAGGCGGCTACTCAGCTCTTTTGGGATGGCATTCTTTTGTTAATGCTTTTGTATTGTAATGCAAACAAACGATATTTTGTAATGAGTGTTGTATTACTTTGCAAAAGCATTTATAGTAAATTCAAAGTTTCCGCTGCATGGTTTTTATTAAGTTATATTAAATGTATGTTTTATGGGTGATGACGACCAACTGTGAGGTGCCCAGGAACGGGGCCTTACAAGTTGGTATCAGAGCCAAAGTTTAAGTGAAATGGGTAAAATTTTAAAATAAACCTAAACTTAAACTGAAAATGGGACAGAAAGGAAGAGAATGCCATCTGAGTAGTTGCGTGCCATCAGGTATTTTTATTGAAGTTAATCATGATTTCGTGCGCATGATATGTGTTGATGTGTACTGTTAGACTTAGATACTAATGTAGTCAGGACAGGTAATGCTCGGGGTACGAAGAGTAGAGTAAGTGGCTAATCACAACTGGCCACTGTAATTAGGGACTTACTATACTTGACATAAACTGAGCTATTTCCTTGAATGACCGTGTTGGTGTTTAAATCTTTTAGTGTGATAGAAGATGGTCGGTGGTAGATCATCTAAAGCTTCCCGTGGCGGTGGACGTGGTGATGAACCGCGTAACACGCGAGGAAGACTTAGGACAGAGAAAGTAGTTCTTGAGGAAGACGAGATTCCTCATCAGGAGGAGGCAGACGAAAGCGCGAATTTGAGAGCCTCGGTAAAAGAGGCAGTGGTTGAGGAAGTGCACCAGGTCATGCAGACGATCTTACCGTCTGTAGTGACCGAAGTGATAAAGGCAGTACGTGAAGACGATAGACAAGGGAGGAATCGGTCCTCCGGTAGACGGCAACAGACAGAAGCAGAAACAGTATTATCCGATGATGAAGAGGAAAAGGAAGAAGAGCAGTTACGAGAGACAGCCCGGGGTTGTAACTACGGGGCATTCATGAGGTGCAAGCCCCCAACTTTTGATGGTTCTGGTACTGCTACTGATGCTCACCAATGGGTGATGGAAATGGAAGCTGTCCTTGATATTAGTTATTGCCAGGAGGACAAGAAGGTGAAGTTTGCTACCCACTCTTTCACAGGGTCGGCTTTGTGCTGGTGGAACAATGTAGTCCAAGCCGAGGGTAGCAGGGCTATAGGGAAGATGAAGTGGGCTGAGTTAAAAAGGCTGGTGATTGAGGAATTCAGTCCTCGTCGGGAAATGGATAGAGTTGAGAGAGAGTTCCTGCAGTTGGAGGCGGGACGATGACCCACCAACAATACACCACCAAGTTTAACGAGTTGGCGCTATTGGTGCCGGAGCAGGTGACGCCGGTGTCTCGAAAGATCAACCGGTATATTCAGGGGTTGCCAGCTGAAATTCGTTGGCACTTGATTTCTGCCCAACCAAGCACTTTCAGGTCGGCAGTGGATTTGGCGGGAAGGTTATTCGATGAATGGGCTGCGTTGGTAAAGGCTGAGGGTAGCAAGAAGGGAAGTGGAGAGAAGAATTAGCAGGGGAAGAGGTTTGGTCGGGGTGATACTTCGACGAACAACAAGAAGGCGAGAGCGGATGATCACCGTGTGGTCGTGACGGGAGCTGGGGTGAGGAAGTGTGGTAAGTGTGGAAGGGAGCACTCAGGGGAGTGCAAATGGGGATCCAACATCTGATTTAAGTGTGGGAAGACGGGACATATATCAAAGGATTGCCGGATGGGCAAGTGTTTTAACTGTGGGGAAGGCGGTCATATGAGCAGGGACTGTAAGAAGCCGAGGGCTGAGGCTTCAGGGGTAAAGAAGACGGGAAGAGAAGGTCCGAGAGCAAGCGCCAGGGCTTTCACTATGACGCAGGAAGAGGCTAGGACGGACCCCGACGTTGTGTCAGGTACGTTTCTAGTAAATCAAACTCTTACTTCTGTGTTATTTGATTCTGGTGCTAGTAGGAGTTTCATTTCTGCTACTTTCTGTGCTAAATTGCCTGTTAGTAGTAAATGCATTAGTGAGCCTTTTTATGTAGAAACTGCTATTGGTAAGTCCACTAGAGTTACTGATGTGATAGAGGACTGTACCATAGAATTAGAAGGTCATAGGTTTGCTGCTAGATTACATGTGATGCCCTAGGTGGATTCGATGTAGTACTAGGGATGGATTGGTTGGCAACCTATGAAGCGAATATCGTATGTCGAAAGAAGATGATTAGATTGACGGCATCTGACGGGAGTCTGGTGACAATATACGGTGATCGGGTAACGATGATTCCGAAGGTGATTTCGATGGCGGTGGCGGGGAAGTGCATGAGGCGTGGGTGCAACGCCTACCTATGTTATGTGAAGGATGTGGAAACACCAACACCACAACTATCCGACGTTCCGATTGTGTGTGATTTCCAGATGTGTTCCCGGAAGAATTATCGGGGTTGCCACCTGACCGTGAAATCGAATTTCAAATTGACTTAATACCCGGTGCCCAACCTGTCGCTAAGGCACCGTATCGATTAGCTCCTACGGAGATGAAGGAGTTGATGGAGCAACTGCAGGAGTTGCTTGACAAGGGCTTCATTAGACCGAGTATCTCTCCTTGGGGTGCCCCGGTCTTATTTGTGAAAAAGAAGGACGGTAGGATGAGAATGTGTATCGACTACCGTGAATTGAACAAGTTGACCATAAAGAATCGGTATCCGTTACCGAGGATCGATGACTTGTTTGACCAGCTCCAGGGTGCCAGTTGGTTCTCGAGGATAGATCTTCGATCCGGCTACCACCAGTTGAAGGTGAAGGAGCAGGACATTCCTAAAACAGCTTTTCGTACGCGTTATGGACACTATGAGTTTCTCGTTATGTCATTTGGTCTAACTAACGCGCCAGCTGCTTTTATGGACTTGATGAACCGAGTGTGTCGGCCAATGTTAGATAAATCAGTGATTGTGTTCATCGATGATATCCTGATTTATTCGAGGAGCGAAGAAGAGCATGCCGGTCACATTCGGGAAGTATTGGAGACTTTGAGAAGGGAGAAACTGTATGCTAAGTTCTACAAATGTGCTTTCTAGCTACGCGAGGTGCAAATTCTGGGTCACGTGGTAAATGCAGAGGGAATCATGGTGGACCCAGCAAAGGTTGAGGCTGTGATGCAATGGAAATCACCGAAGATGCCATCCGAGATTCGTAGCTTCTTGGGATTGGCGGGCTATTATAGGAGATTTATTCAAGACTTTTCAAAGATAGCCTCACCTTTGACAAAATTGACTCGTAAGGACGTGAAATTCGTGTGGGGTCGAGAGCAGGAGACGGCTTTTGAGGAGTTGAAGGCAAGACTAACACAAGCTCCTGTTTTGACTTTGCCCGAGAGGAATGAAGACTTAGTGGTCTATTCAGATGCATCTTATTCCGGGCTAGGTTGCGTGTTGATGCAACGTGGAAGGGTGATCGCATATGCATCTCGACAACTGAAGATCCACGAAGTCAACTATCCCACACACGATCTAGAATTAGCTGCGGTGGTTTTCGCGTTGAAGATTTGGCGGCACTATCTATACGGGACGAAGTGCACAATCTTCACCGACCACAAAAGTTTGAAGTACTTCTTCGAGCAGAAAGATCTTAACATGAGGCAGAGGCGATGGTTGGAACTAATAAAGGATTATGATTGCGAAATCCATTACCATCCGGGCAAGGCCAACGTGGTGGCCGATGCCCTTAGTCGAAAAGAACGACCTGAGCCGATTCGGGTGAAGGCTTATCAGCTGATCATGACCCCCGATGTGATGACACAGGTTAAGGAGTTCCAAGACGAGGTTTTGAAAGAAGATCGTCTTAACTCCGAAAGGATGAGAGGCCTAGTTACGGAATTGGGTGAGAACACTCTTGGTGTTAAGACCCGATTTGGGCGAATGTGGATTCCTCAATATGGGGATCTACGTGAAAAGATTATGGACGAGGCCCATAAGACCCGATACTCCATTCACCCCGGTGCTACCAAAATGTACCACGATATGAAGAAAGACTATTGGTGGCCGGGTATGAAACGCGGCGTAGTGGAGTACGTAAGTAAGTGCTTGACTTGCTTACAAGTGAAGGCGGAACACCAAAAGCCCTACGGGAAGATCCAACCGTTGGATATACCCGAGTGGAAGTGGGAGCACATCACCATGGACTTCATCACGAAGTTACCACGTACCCCAAAAGGGTATGATGCCATATGGGTGATAGTTGACCGCTTGACAAAGAGTGCCCACTTCCTACCGATCCGCGAAACGTACTCATCCAAGAGATTGGCGGATCTATTCATCAAAGAAATTGTAGCTCGTCATGGTGTACCGGTGTCTATTGTGTCTGATCGTGACACCCGGTTTACCTCCAAGTTTTGGAAGAGGTTTCATGATGCGATGGGGACGAGGCTACACATTAGTACATCATATCATCCTCAGACGGACGGTCAGTCTGAGAGGACGATCCAAACACTCGAGGACATGCTTCGGGCGTGCGTGATCGATTTTGGAGGAAGTTGGGACAATCACCTGCCGTTAGCAGAATTCTCGTACAACAACAGTTATCACGCCAGCATTGGCATGCCACCTTACGAGATGCTATACGGTAGGAGATGTAGGACGCCCGTGTGCTGGGGAGACATTGGGCAGAAAGAGTTGGGAGGTGTTGAGGTAATTGAAGCAACGACTGAGAAGTTGGAAAAGATCAAAGCCTTCATGAAGGCGGCGAAAGATAGGCAAAAGTCGTATGCTGACAAGAGGCGAAGACCGATAGAGTTCAAGGTTGGTGACCGAGTTATGTTGAAGGTCTCACCTTGGAAAGGGATTATTAGATTCAGGAAAAGAGGTAAGCTAAGCCCGAGATACATAGGACCTTTCCGAATTGTCGCACGAGTAGGAGAGGTGGCCTATCGACTTGAATTGCCAGATGAGTTAAGTGGAATTCATCCCACATTCCATGTATCTCATCTGAGAAAGTGCTTAGCCGATGAAGACATGATTGTACCACTGGAGGATATTGAAGTAGACGAACGGCTCAACTACGTGGAGCAACCAGTGGCAATCATTGATCGTAAGGAGAAGAGGTTAAGGAATAAAGTGGTTCCTCTTGTGCGTGTACAGTGGAAGCACAGGAAGGGATCCGAGTCTACGTGGGAGACTGAAGAAGAAATGAGACAGCACTACCCACAGCTGTTTGAGGAATAACAGGTTTCGGGGACGAAACCTATATAAGGGGGGTGGACTTGTAACACCCGTATTTTTAGCAAGGAATGAAAGAATAAAAGAAAAAGAAAGAAAAGGAAAGGAAATAAAAAGTCAACTAAAGAGGAGGGGCCAAAAGTGCCAAATGGGCAAAGATTATATTTATTTTGTACAAAAAGGGAGGCATGGCCGCCCATGTTGCCTGCATTTCCTATCATTTGATATTTTTAGAGAGAGAAAGCACAAAAGCAGAGAATTCTAGGGATTTTTGAAGAGTCATCTGAAAACTAGAAGTTTTTGGTAAGAAATCTCGAGTTCATGAAGTTTTAGATGATTCTAGACCCGTATATGTGCTTATAAATGTGTCTTGTGTGTTCGGGTGGTGTGGTGTGTGTTTTAGGTGTTAGAACAGTTGAGGAGGCTCAGGTGAAGAGTGTGAAGTTTGAAGAGACAATGAAGGTGAGTTTCTAGACCCCTTTTTACCTGTTTTTAACGTTTTGGGGCTGGAAAATGCATGTAAGTATGTTTTTATAAAATTTGGGTTTTATACCCGTATGATTTGAATGTATGAATGTATGTGCTTATGTTAAGTTTTGCCTATAATCATGTGAGCATGTTTAGAACTAGCCATTATGATGTTTGGGACTTGGACTATGAATTAGACACATGAACAGGTTACTAATACGTCTGAAATTTTGCCTTAGAAATATGTCTGAAATTTGGACTTAGAATAATTAAGTATAAGTTAATGAGTCCAATAGTGCTTATACGCCCAAGGAAGTGCCTTAGAAATAGGCTAAGTGGGGTAACGTGTCCAAGCCTGTAATATGTCCAATAGTCCTAAAACGACCAGACTCATAAGTCTGAAAAATTAGCTAAGTATGGGGATTTATAAGTCCCAACAGGACTCATGAGTCCCACAGTACTCATGAGTCTGAAAACTAAGTAAAGGGTGAAAAGTCTGAATTCTGGTCGTATGACCAGAAAATATTTCTAAGTACGGGATGGTACGACCAACAGGGCTAAAACGAACAACAGGGGTCATACGCCCAGCAGTGCTCATAAGCCCAGAGCCTGAAATTTTTCTAAGTGTAGCTGATGAGTCCGACAGTGGTGAAACGCCTAGAACAGGGCTCATACGCCCAAAATACATAGACTTTTTAACATATTTCCCTTGGAGTTTGTGCAGTAGGGTTTCACCTGAATGTTGACTAGGACGTTATTGAATGTGAATGATGATGTTTGAATGTAATAATATCCTTTTCTTAATATTATAATTAATATTATGATTAGGGATATTATTAAGAGTAAGAATAATATTATTTATAATATTATTTGTATTATTATTATTATTAATATGCTTATTAATAATAATACTGAATGTTTCTATGTGGAATGATCATGATCAAGAATTATTATCATTAATAAAGTGAAAGATTAATGATAAAGAAGAATGGAACGTAAAGTGAAAGATAATGAAAGAGGATCATGATGATGAATGCATGTATTAACGAATGAACGAAAAGAAGAATGATGATGAATACGTGCATTAATGAACGAACGAATTATGTCTTGCAAGCATTGAATAACACGATTGGTCCTTCTCTGTGATTGACCATGGTCATGGTACCTCTACCACTTACCTCTAGTACCGTGGCATACGTTTTGTTGTTCATATGTTGACTTCGGCCCGGTAGCTAATAACGATCGGGGTGTAGCATATGGTATTGGTACAATTCACCTTTCAATGTGCAAGTAAGTATGAACGGGATTCTTGTCATTCGACCACAGTAATCATAGCCAAGTGCTATGAAGTGGGTAAAGCCTGACAAAATCCATACGAGAAGTTAAAGATAACGATGTATAACGAATGATGAAGATAATAACGAATATTATCTCTGTGTACGTATGATGTATGAACGCATGCATGAAAGGATACTTTTAAATAAGTAAAAGTATGTTTTATTATAAAACTAGAACTCACTCAGCAACGCTGACTTTTATGTGTTTTCCAGTTGGCAGGTAGTGTTGCTGAGGATGGCACGAGGCGGCTACTCAGCTCTTTTGGGATGGCATTCTTTTGTTAATGCTTTTGTATTGTAATGCAAACAAACGATATTTTGTAATGAGTGTTGTATTACTTTGCAAAAGCATTTATAGTAAATTCAAAGTTTCCGCTGCATGGTTTTTATTAAGTTATATTAAATGTATGTTTTATGGGTGATGACGACCAACTGTGAGGTGCCCGGGAACGGGGCCTTACAGTTTCCTTGATCAATTCTTATGAGGTGGCTGATAGGAAAATGGAGAATGTTAAGAGTATAGAGAATAGTGCTAAAGTTGTTTGTGTTGAGAGAGCATATTCTGTCGAGGAAGAGGAGGAATTGGATAAGATAGTTGATGAGTTTTTGAGAATTTGTGAAAAAGATGATGAGTTGTTTGCTTCTGAGTTTGAAAATTTTATGATGATTAAGGATAGCAAATCCCCAAGTGTGGGGATGTTAGAGTTTGAAAGAAAACCGCCACCGTTTGCAAAACCCAAGTGTGGGGATTGTGATAGCTTGATTGCGTCTGAATATGGTGGGTTTTTCTTTGGTGATGAGTTTGGTTATGATGTAGTGAGCATCGGGGGTGAGCTAGGTCTTCATGATCCCCCGTAAGTTGATCTTGGAAGATAGTATTTGGGTAGTGACCCGTTTGTAGAGTTTGTAGAGTTGGTTTGCTTGAGTTTTAGGTAGTTTGTGTCGTTTTTTTTGTGTTTCGTGTGCTTTTTTTTCGTGTCTTGTTAAGTGTTTGCAGGGAAACGATTATTCGGTTGCAATTTGACACATGACCGGGATGCTACCAGGTAAGTTTTTCCCACTTGAGTCATGTTAAAATAGGTAAAAAGATTATTGGGGTCAAAATTTTTCTAAGGCATGAAAAGAAGAAAACTTTCTGTTAAAAAGCACACGTCGCGCAACACGACATAGCACACATATATGTCACGCTACGCGACAAACCCGGTCAACTGGTCAGTCAAAACAAAACGTCGCGCTACGCGACGGTTCCCCAATTTTTGTCGCGCTACGCGACGAAACACCTGACGAAAAAAAAATTATTTTACCTAAACTTGTGTTTCCCTGTTTGTTGAGTCAGATTGTTTATTTTTATTGAGTCTGTTTGATGCTGTGTTTGCCTGGTAGAGTGTTTGTTTTGCAGGTTTGGAATAATTAACCGTACTCAATCTCCATTCGGGTGAATATATCCAACACTTTTTAAAGAGGCAGCCAGTGATTCCTGATCGCAAATGAAATGCTATACGATCAGAGGTTTTGGATTCAGACTGTGCACAGATGGAATCTGCTTATTACCAGCTAAGTCTTTTCCAAAACTCTTCTTATTTATGTCTTTCTTTTTAATTTCCACATTGAGGACAATGTTAAATTTAAGTGTGGGGATAAGAAGACATGTGTCTTAGGTTTAATTTAATTGAGTCAAGGTTTAATTTAATTGAGTCAGTCAGTCTTTAATTTTTGCGTGTGTTAGTTTTTATTTTAGTGTGTTCTTTAAAAAAAATTTGAACATTTTTGAAAAATGTCCCTGTTTTTTGAAGTTTGCATCTAATAAAATATGGAAAATGATAGATAAAATCAGGTGTTCGGTTTTTCAAATAGTACACATATAAGATGAATAACTGATTGAAAACGTGTCTGATTTGGGATGTGCGGGTAGGCCTAGCTGATCTTGTAAGGTTATCCTAAGAGTATTCTAGTACACTTAATTAAACATTATTAAGTCTTGTGGGTTCTCACCATTGGAAGCCAAAACCGTAGACAGTATAAGGGGCACCACTGTAGGTTAAGACCCAGCTGTAGTTTTTCTAGCAGGCACGCTTTAACAGGCGGCGCCTTTAGGAAACCCACCCATATATTGAGCTAAAAAAAAAAGAGTAATGAACTTAAAAATTTTAAAAACCTGAGGCCTATGCGTTGGTTGCGGGGGATAGTGACTCTTGCTTGCAACACCTCTAGGAATTGGGTATAAATAAACCTAAGGCTCATGCGTTGGTTGCGGGGGATGGTGACTCTTGCTTGCAACACCTCTGAGAATTAGGTATAATAAGGCAATGCTCAGAAATATATATATATATATATATATATATATATATATATATATATATATATATATATATATATATATATTGAGAAAAGCTCAGAAAAGATGCCAAAAGGGCACAAACAAATTCCATCTAGAGTTAGAGGGATTACAATTGGGTAGTGGGTTACGGTGGTGAAAAAAAAAAAATCTTAGAAATTTGATTTATTCTGAGACTCGAAAGCTTGAAACGGGAATAGGTACCGAAGTGTGAGACCCATAATGAATTAATCGAATGCTTGAACTTAATTGCAATACGATTGGGGACCTGAATGATCGGCGGTTGGGTTTAAGTGGACAAATGTACCTGTGATCGCGGTCAACATGTTATTAGATCTTAAAATAAGCCGTTAACTTGAATTTTTGAGAACCGGATTTAAACCTGATTATGATTCCATAGCATAATTCTTTTTCAGGGACGAAAAAAGATAAGTGTGGGGATGTTTGATGTAGTGAAAACTACTTCAGTTGTTATAGTTGATTTTATATAATTTTCGCTACATTTTACACCTGTTTTATCTCGTTTCGGATACTACTGATTGATTGTATTTTCTGTAGTAAATTGGATGAGAAGGAAGCTAAAAACAGTAGAAAAGAGAAGAATGAGCTTCCAAGTTCGAAACGAGAGGATCGGGCGGTGAACGTAAAGAACATTCTGCGGAATTGCATTTGTCGCGCTACGCGACAGATATAGACACACCCTCGCGCTACACGAGGGGTGAGAAATCACCATTTTGCCCTTAATGAAATCGGGTATTTACCGGATTTGCCACCCGACTAATTTGTCGGGTTGTGGTGAC
Organism: Flaveria linearis; assembly: GCA_024085815.1. Classification (NCBI taxonomy): domain Eukaryota; kingdom Viridiplantae; phylum Streptophyta; class Magnoliopsida; order Asterales; family Asteraceae; genus Flaveria; species Flaveria linearis. Next base: position 46,842,027 of record CM044009.1, on the reverse strand, counting down.
TGTCGCGCTACGCGACAATATATGAAGGCCGTCGCGCTACGCGACGGGTGTAAAATCGTGGAAAATTAGTTTTTCAACAATATTAACCCTAATGGCCGAGAACCAGGAGGACCAGACGGCATTGGGACGGCAGAGGACGAGGGGAGGCGATTTCCAGGAGCTTAGAAGCAAAGGATTGAAGGTTTGGAGTTAGGAATTGAAGAATCGAAGGCTTAATCGTCCCGGTTTTTACGTTTCTCTTCTTAGTTTTCATTCCTTTGTAATCAATGACTTCTCCTATTAGTTTTGCTACTGTTATGAACATGTTTCTTGGCTAAACTTCCGTAGCTACCTAGGTTTGATGAATATACATTGTTTAGTTTAGTATTCTTTCGGTTTTTGAATGGTACTTGTGTTTAAAAGTTAATGATAATGATTTGGTTTGCATGATCAGTTGTGGATGTGTATTTAGATCTGTTCTTGTGAGTGATTTATTGCTTCACATGTGTCTTGGTGATTGTCTATCATATAATGGATGCATGCTAGATCATTTGCCTTGTGTTTGTGGTTTTTAGATGATTTGGTAGACGTATTGAATCATTGAAGTAATTAACCTTGAATTGGACTAATCAAATATGCAACTAATCTTAATACTGTGAGGTTAATAGGTTATCAGGTTATCTTGTGTGATTGATTGCTAGGTTAGAGTCTCTATGAGGAGTTCAGTCTAGTTTCCCGCTCATATCATAGTTTCCTGAGTCTGATTAGGCATTCCAGATCTATCCCCTTACCTTTAGGTATTGTGACACTCGCGCCGTGAGGTAGAGTGTACATCGGGTGTGTTATTAGCTCTCTTGGAGAACCTGTGAGCGTTATCCACAAACCGGTGTTTTATCGGCTTATTAGGTCTATCTAGTTTCTTTCCTTGAAAGTGTCGAGGTTTCTCTAGGTTCCTTTTAAGTTAGCATCTCTAGATCCCGGTTACACAAGTCTTTCCAAAACCATTAGAAGAATAGCCAAAACGTGTATAGGATTCTGCCTAGGTAGTGTTTTTAATCATCTGAACTCAATTCTAGTCTTTTCCCTGTGTCTGTCCTGTTTTCAGTTCTTTCTAAAGCAATTTAAAAACAAACCCCCTATTTTACTTTCACTTAGTATTTTAGTCGAGTCTTAGGTAAGTTTAGTTTTCGTTTTCCATACAGAAGTTTTTGGGTTCGATAACTCGGACTTAATAGCTATTCTGCAGTCGACCGGTACACTGCCGGTTGTGTTGCTTAGGATCGAGTCTTAGTTTTATAAATTTAAAGCTTTTTTAGTGTCTAGTTAGAGTTTTATTTGTTAGTTTAATTTAGTATAGTCTAGCACACATCAGATCTCCTTAAGATACAATCGGGTTAATTTCTCCATCTTATCCGTTTCCTTGATTGCAAGAAAGTGAGCGGACTTGGTCAACCGATCTACAATAACCCATATTGTGTCACAACCAGTATTAGTCCGGGGTAGCTTAGTAATAAAATCCATGGAGATTTGTTTCCATTTCCACATTGGTATCTCGGGTTGCTGTAACAGTCCGGATGGTTTCTGGTATTCTACCATTACTTTCGAGCAGGTCAAACACTTGCTCACGTACGTAGCTACATCCGCCTTCATGTTAGGCCACCAGTATTGCGACTTTAAGTCATGATACATCTTGTCAGATCCAGGATGTATAGAGTACTTAGACTTGTGTGCCTCACTCATAACTAAATCCCTTAGATTTCCATAGACAGGCACCCAAAGTCTATCCATGAAGTACCGAATTCCATCCTCTTTCACCACCAGTTGTTTATCCATTCCTCTTAACAACTCAGAACCAACATTTTCCGCTTTTAAAGCTTCTATCTGGCCTTCCTTAACTTGTTTAGGCAGATGAGTACTGATTGTAAGCTGCAAGGCCCTCACCCGCCTGGGTTTAGCTGTTTCTTTCCTGCATAAGGCATCGGTAACCACGTTCGCCTTTCTAGGATGGTACTTGATAGCGCAGTTATAATCGTTCAGAAGCTCCACCCAACGTCGTTGCCTCATCTTCAACTCCTTTTGGTCAAAGATATACTGAAGACTCTTGTGATCGATGTAAATAGTGCATTTGGTACCGTACAAGTAATGTCTCCAAATCTTTAAGGCAAAAACTACTGCACCCAATTCCAAGTCATGGGTGGTATAGTTCTTCTCATGAACTTTTAGTTGTCTCGAGGCGTAAGCTATCACCTTATCTCCCTGCATCAGGACACAACCCAATCCTTGAATGGATGCGTCACAATACACCACGAAGTCATCCATTCCCTCTGGCAGTGTTAATATCGGTGCACTACAAAGTTTCTGTTTTAACAGTTGAAAAGCCGCTTCTTGACTTTCACCTTATTTGTATGCCATTCTCTTGTGGGTCAAGGCTGTGAGAGGTTGTATGATCTTAGAGAATCCCTCTATGAATCATCGGTAATACCCTGCTAACCCTAGAAATTGCCTTATCTCGCTCGGTGTTTTGGGTATAGCCCAATTCTTTATCGCCTCAATCTTGGCAGGATCGACATGTATCCCCTTATCATTAACAATGTGACCTAGAAATTGCACTTCTCGTATCCAAAAGTCACACTTGGAGAATTTAGCATACAGTTGCTCATTCTTCAATAGTTCTAAGATCATTTGTAAGTGCTCTTCATGATCCTCCTTGGTCCTAGAATATATCAGTATGTCATCGATAAACACAATGACGAACTAATCGAGATAGGGTTTGCACACGCGATTCATGAGGTCCATGAACACCGCAGGTGCATTAGTCAACCTAAAAGGCATGACAAGAACTCACAATGACCATAACGAGTACGGAACGCAGTTTTGGAAATGTCTTATTCTCGGACTCTAAGTTGATGATAACTAGATCTCAAATCAATCTTCGAATAATAGCTTGATCCTGAAGCTGATCAAACAAATCGTAGATACGAGGTAAAGGGTATCGGTTCTTGACTGTGACTTTGCTTAACTCCCTATAATCGATGCACATTCGAAACGTGCCATCTTTCTTCTTAACAAAGAGGACAGGGGCTACCTAAGGTGAAGTGCTAGGTCGAATAAAGCCCTTATCTAAAAGCTCCTGAAGTTGTGATGACAACTCCTGTAGTTCATTCGGTGCTAATCGATAAGGTGCCCTAGCAATCGGGGCTGCGCCGGGAGTCAGTTCAATTTGGAATTCCACTTGGCGATGAGGTGGTAGTCCAGGAAGATCCTCTGGAAACACCTCTGGAAAGTCTCGTACCACGGGGATGTCCTCCATTCTCCTTTCTTCTGCTTGCTTATCGGTGACGAGTGCTAGAATAGCCAAACGACCTTTTCGCAACAACTTTTGTGCTTTCATGTAAGAGATGATGCCTATCACTGCACCACTCCTATCACCTATGACTGTAAGGATTCCGTCACCAACAGGAATTCGTATGATTTTCTCGTGACATATGACTTCCGCTTGCTTATTAGAGAGCCAATCCATGCCTATCACAACGTCAAAACTCCCCAGCGTAAAGGCATAAGATCTATAGCGAAAGTATGACCAGCAAGCTCTATCTTACAATCTCTAAGGATATGCGTTACATGGATCTGTTTACCATCGACCAATTCTACGGTGTATTTAGATTTTAAGGTAGAGGGATTATCACTTAGAAGACTACAGAACTTTAAGGATATGAAACTCCTATCGGCTCCAGTATCGAATAGTATCGTAGCAAAACATCCATTGACAGAAAAGCTACCAGTAACAGTCGTAAGGTCATTTAGAGCTACACCTGAGCCAATGAAGAAGGCTCTCCCTTTGGCTCCTTTGTTGTTGCCACCATTCACATTGCCATTGCCATCGTTGTTGTTGTTGCCATGATTGTTATTATTGTGACCATTGCCATTATTGCGATTATTGCCATTACCATTTTTCCTCAGTTGCGGGCAGTTTCACCTGTAATGCCCTTCCTTTCCACATTCAAAACAACCTTTGGGAGTCCCCTGAGGTTGTTGTGGCTTCTTTACTAGTTCACCACGATAGTCCTTGGCTGCGTGTCCCATCTTACCATAGCGCTGACACTTGAAGTTGTCACACCTTCCTACATGGTGGTTGTTACACCAAGTACACTTTGGATGTTTACCACCATAACCACTGGGTCCTTGATTGTTTGAAGCCGTCTGGTTGAAGTTACGGTTGTTATCGAACCTCCGTTGTTGTTGCTGAACCGGCTGTTGTTGCTGAGGTTGATGTTGACCGCTGGATGATGATGATTTGTTGTTGTTGGAGGTATCCCACTTCCTCTTGTTATCGGGCATGCTCGCCACAACGCCCCGCTTCGGTAAACATCCTTGCTCCACTGCTTGATCGGTCAGCTTATGAGCTAAACGAATGGCTTGCTGAATTGTAGCAGGGTTGGAAGCAGTCACCATGCTCTGAATTTCGGGCACCAACCCCCGAATGTAGTGCTCGACCCGCTTATGCATCTCATTCACCATTCCTGGGCATAGAGTGGCCAATTCATGAGTTCGGGCATTGTAGGCCTCGATTTCTGAGCCCTGCATCTTAAGTTGCCAGAACTCCATCTCTAGCTTTTGCACTTCATTTCGAGGACAGTACTCCTCAGTCAGCATCTCCTTGAATTCATTCCAGGGAAGTTCATTTGCTATTGCTTGCCCTAGCATTTGTACTTGCGCATTCCACCAGGATAAAGCGGCACCTTCCAAGGTCCCGGTGGCATATTTCACTTGATCGACAGGTGGGCAGTTGCATTTGGAGAAAACAGATTCTATCTTCTCAAACCATCGTACCAGTCCTACAGCTCCCTCAGTCCCACTGTAGGCGTGTGGCTTACAGTCCATAAAGGACTTATAAGTACATACTGGTGGTCCTGTTTTAACACGATAAACATTGATCAGATATCCTATACGGTTAACTATGGTATTTGATTTAACTTTCTATTATCGTTTACCTGCTGGTTCTCCTGGTTGGGCAACAGCCACCGCTGCCTGAACATGTTCATTTATCAGGGCAGCTAATTCAGCAGGGGTCATGTTTATGGCACTGCGCCATGATATCCGGCGCCACGTCCACATCCGCGCCCACACCCATGACCACGTCTACGTCCACGGGCGTCCATTTTTTTCACTTTACATTCACAAATACAATAATGAGTAACATCAAACACATTTATCTCATTGAAGTACAGTAAATAATAAGAAACAATGAATCATCACAACCACAACATTCATAACAAAATGATAACCAAGATAAATAAATTGTAAATAAGTCACAATGTATTCACCAATGTCAAAATTTAAGTTTGTCGTTCGGGTGGGGAAACAACCCTTCCCACATAGGTTTCAAAAGAAAGAAACACTACATAGTCCAAGTCATATAAAGAAAATCAATCAACGATATCCGGTCCAAGTCATATAAATAATAAGAAACAATGAATCATCACAACCACAACATTCATAACAAAATGATAACCAAGATAAATAAATTGTAAACACTACATCGATATCCGGCCTCCTCAGGATCCTCGTCCTCAGGGTCCTCTGCAGGAGCAGGAGCTATGGCGATCTGAAGCGCCACCAATTGGGCTTCTAAGGTAGCAACTCTATTGTGGGCGGCTTCGTCCCGCTATTCTCGAGCAGTCATGCGTCCTCTAAGTGCTAGATAACCGTCCTCCATGTAGTGACACCCCTCTAAGGTCTTCTCGTGTCGTTCCTCAAGTGCATTCAGTTGATGCTGTAGTTTGTACACCTCGTGCTGCAGTGTACAAACGTCACCCGTGAGTCGCCTGACTCGGTGCTGCTCAGTATCTAGTGCCGCCACCAGTGCAGCAATTACTTGCTCATTGGACTACACTGTCCATGGGAGTGAAGGCATTGGCTGATCAGTGTTATTCCTAGTCTTGGGCCTCGGGACAAGTACACACTCCCTGTACATGATGTGGTCTACGAACTCGGGATAGAAACTCCAGTCTCGCGGGGGGTCGCGCTCCATCAGGGCAAAAGGTTGATCCCATTCAATCTCTCCTTGTGGGTAGTCTAAATGGGGCCAGTCACGTCCATTGTCGGATCGAGTAGGTGATGTCGGTAACTTACTAGGAGCTCTCGACGATGATGCCATGCTGCCGAGAGTGTGATGTTGTTAGGTCATTATAAGGTTGGTGCAACCAAAACCACTTCACATAGTCATTTTAATGCTACACTCAAAAGGTTTCTGAAGCTAAGTATGAGATCTTCCGAAGTCTGAAGAACAACAGCTGAAGTCATCAGCTGAAGAAAGAGCTGAAGACTATCTTCTGAAGACAAAGTCTGAAGATTTCCGAAGACAAAGTCTGAAGAAGACTTCCAAAGACAAAGTCTGAAGAACACTTCCAAAGACAAAATCTGAAGAACACTTCCGAAGACAAAGTCTGAAGAAAGAGCTTAAGACAAAGTCTGAAGAAAGAGCTGAAGACAAAGTCTACTTCCGAAGACAGAAGAAGACTCCAAGCCTCGGAAGAAGCAGTCTTCCGAAGTAAAGTGGCTTCGGAAGAAGTTATTCTTCCGAAGAAACTTATCCTTCGGAAGACACTGCTATGTCCAGTAGACATAAGTATGGTCTCTGACAGACCGCTGCAGACCTCTGATACAGCATGGCTTCTTCCTAAAGAACCATGTTGTTGACCATACTTTATTCTACTGTATACCTTTTTATGATAGTACATGTTACCAACTTTAGTTGGTGACAAAAGGTAAGTCAGGGACATGTCCTGACTACCAACTCTCAGGCAAAATATCTGAAAGACCTCACCTAGAGTCTTGTAGTATAGATGTTTGGTTAGAGGTTTCCAGCTGGTATCAAAGTATATCCGGCTGTAGGTAGTATTATATATATCTTCTCTGTGTAACTCATTAGGTAGAGAGATTTGAGTCCAAGAGTCTTGTAATCCTTTGAGTTGAGAAGCAATATATAAAAGTACCTTGAAAATTTACTTCCTGTGTTCATTTATTGCTTGTTACTTGTTATATTGTGATCAACTCTTCATTGACTCTTGCTGAGTGTTGTTCAAGATGAGTTTGAGAGAAAAACCATCTGTTGAGTGACCATTAAACGATCCTGCAATTGGTATCAGAGCTCTCAGGCTCTTGATTGTGTGATCTTACCATCCAAATCAACCAGTTTTTCACTCCTCACTTCAAACCACTCACTCAAATGGCCGCTCTCACTAAGGCTGATATGGAGACCGGTACCATGACAAAATCCCCACTGATCACTCCTGAAGACTTTGACACATGGTGCACTAGAATGGAAGGCTTCATCAAGTGTCAAGACTCAAGGATGTGGGACTCCATTGTCAATGGTCCCTTCATACCAAGCACTACTTCTGCTACTGGTAATCGCATCATTCTAAAAGATGTTAATGATTACTCAGAAGAAGACAGGAAGAGAATAGAGCTAGATCAAAGGGCTATGACTTGTCTTCAAACTGCTATCCCAAACTCCATCTACAGAGGCTTCAAGAAGTGCAAGACAGCCAAAGATTTATGGGATGCATTGAAGCTTATGTATGAAGGATCCAAGGAAACCCAAGAGAACAAGAAGGATCTCTTGAAGCAGCAGTTTAAGAACTTTACTTTCAAGGCTGGTGAGACCTTGACTCAACAATACTTCAGGTATGTTGAGATAGTAGATACTCTGGTGGATATTGGAGTAGCTCTTGAGAATAGAGACATAGTTAGGAAGTTCATGTCTTCCCTTCCTAAACTATGGACATACTATTGTGTTGTAATCAAGAGAACTTCGGACCTTAAGACTCTTACTCTCACAGAGTTGTATGGTATCCTAAGTGCATTCCAGATGGAGATGAACATGCAGAACTCCTTTGGTCACTCCAATAACCAACTGAGTTCAGCCCTTCATGTGGTTGAAAGGGAAATCACAAAACCACAACATCAGTTGCTGTGCTACCCTGACAGCTCACATAATGGACCCTACATTACTCTACCTGAGACTCCAAAGTCTCATAAGGTTCAACATAACTCCTTTCAGGATAGTTGTGCCTTTGTCTCTGGAAGTGGACACTCTGGTGGTTTTCAATATTGCTTTGATGATCTTGAGTGCTTCAGTCCAGATGATGTGGAGTATGTGGACATTGTCCAACAGATGGCTCTTTTAACTTACAGAGCGAAGAAGTTCTTCAAGAGAACTGGAAGGCAATTCCCTCAAAACCCAGCCAATAGCAAGTTTGGGTTTGATAAGAGCAAAGCAAAGTGTTACAACTGCAACCAACTAGGTCACTTTGCTAGGGAATGCAAGGCTCCCAAGAACAACTCGGGAACCCCACAGGCCTCCACACATCCCTCAGCTTCAAAGCATGAAGAGAAGTCAACTGAAACAGCTGCAATAGCTCAAGAAGTTGACTGGAGCTTCATGGTATAGGATGTGACTCCCGCTCAAGCACTCATGGCTGGAACAGATGATGATCAGGTATATGAACATCTTTGTACTCCAGCCTGTATTGCTAAAGTTAAACTCTATAAGGATTACAATACAGAAATCAGATCTGATGTTGAGTCTTTAAATATCTTAAAATCTGATTTTAAAAGAGCTGAATCTGACTATCAAAAGAAAATTGAGGAGTTAGAGAAAACTGTGACTCTTTTAAAACATGAAAAGACCAACTACAAGACTCAAATTAAAGATCTGATATCCAAACTGTCTGAAGTTCAAGCCCAGTTGGTCACTGCTGAGGCTCAGGCCAGTATGCAAGCTATTGCTGAGCAAAACTTCTAAGCTATTCTTGCATCATCCTCTCATTCCAAAATGTTTTATCAAAACAAAGAAGGGTTGGGACCAATGAAATAGCTCCACCACACTCTTATGAGTCTATTAGACTACCTAGATGTGGTACTGAAGAGTAAGAGGTTCCAACTGCTGACCCTTCTCCATTAGAACTAGAGGATGAGGCAAAAATAGTGGCCACCACAGGGGAGAAACAGGAAGATACACTCATCTCCACCTGTGAAGAACAAATCCTAACCACCAAGGTAAGAAGAAGCAGAGCTAAAGCTGCAAGAAGGACTGCCAAGAAGGTTGCAGAGTCCAAGCTTAAGATTGACCCAAAGCAAAAGGGTGTCTTCATCTCTGCTGGATTCCAGGTGGTAGGTACTTCTGATTCAGGAAAGGAGTGTAATACCAGCACTCCTGTCCTACCAAAGGATCAGAGGTTGAAAGGGAAAGTTACTGATTAAGAGAAGAAATCCAAGAAACAGCAACCTGCAAATTCCCAGAAGACTAACATTGCATGCATAATGTGTGGTCTGCACAACCACATGGCTAAAGATTGTTACTACAATCCAGCAAGCACACATTCTGCAAATAATGTTAGAAGAGAAGGAGTCGGGGAAGGTTTCTCAGTTGGACCATTTCAAACGGTACAAATGATGAAGAAGGGAAAGTTGGTCTCGGAAGCCAAGTTGCTTTCGGAAGAAAATACTTCTTCCGAAGGGAAAATGGCTTCGGAAGCCAAAGGTTCTAAGGTTCAGAAGAACAAGAAGGCTCCCTTGAAACCATCCCAGAAGAAGACTACTTTGGAAGAAAAGGTCGTGAAGGCTTCTTCCGAAAAGGAAGCTTCGGAAGAAGACCATGCTGCAAAAGCTTCAACAAGCTCATCCTCAAAGATCAACCAAGGGATGGATTGGAAGATCAAGGAAGATGCTGCAGCCCAAACCTCTTCTTCAACGACCTCTATTGAACCCCAATGCATATCTTTTGGTTCAATTATGTCATTATCTTTGGAAGAGCCCAAGACCAATAAGGCTTGGGCTTCCAAACAAAACTAACAGCAGCTGGACAGAGTGATCCAGTTCCTGATCAGAATATGTCCATCCTAGACTTATCTCTGCAACTGGAAGTGATTCCTCGTCTTAGGATTCACAACACTCATCCAGTGAGAACATTATAGGGAATGTCTCTGAGGGTGTGAGAACAAGAGGGCAAACTCATCATGGGAATGTCTGCTTGTACTCATGCTTCTTGTCTCAGATGGAACCCAAGAAGGTGAAAGATGCCTTAAAAGATAGTAGTTGGGTTGAATCGATGCAGGAGGAGCTGCTTCAATTCACAAGACAAAAGGTCTGGAATCTATGCCTACTACCATCTGGTCAAGTACCCATAGGCATTAAATGGGTGTTCAGAAACAAGAAAGATGATAGAGGCTTGATTATCAAGAACAAGGCAAGATTAGTAGTTCAAGGGTATACCCAAGAGGAAGGAATCGATTATACTGATGTCTTTGCACCTGTTGCAAGACTTGAGGCATTTAGGATCTTCCTTGCTTATGCTGCATCCAAGAACTTCACAGTCTACCAATTTGATGTCAAGTGTGCATTTCTATATGGGGATATAGATAGGGAAATCTATGTATGTCAACCTCCAGGATTTGAAGACCCACAGCACCCCAACTATGTGTGCAAACTGGATAAAGCTCTATATGGGCTGCACCAAGCACCTAGGCTGTGGTAGGAGACCTTGTTTCAGTTTCTCCTGAAGAATGGATACACCAGAGGTACCATTGACAAGACTCTTCTCATCAGAAAGAGTGGAAAAGACATATTGCTCGTTCAAGTCTATGTTGATGACATCATATTTGGTTCTTTAAATGACCAAATGTGCAAGGACTTTGAGAGCATTATGAAGTAGAAATTTGAGATGAGTTCCATGGGAAAAACGGACTTTTTCCTTGGAATTCAGGTGAAACAGATGAAGGAAGGGTTCTTCATAAGTCAATCTAAGTATGTCTCAGACATCTTAGACAGATTTGAAATGAAGGACTGTAAACCAGCCAAGACACCCATACCCAGAAACCATAATCTTTGCCCTGACCTTGAGGGGGAGGATACTGATCAACATCAGTATAGAGCAATTATTGGTTCTCTAATGTATCTCACTGCTAGTAGACCAGATATCATGTTTGCCACATGCATTTGTGCAAGATATCAGGCTGCTCCCAAGGTGTCTCACCTGGCTGCTTTTAAGACAATCCTCAGATACCTTAAAGGAGCACCTAAACTAGGTCTCTGGTATCCAAGAAATAGTAATTTCAATCACTATGGATACTCTGACAGTGACTATGGTGGCTGCAACATTGACAAGAAATCAACATCAGGAGGATGTCAATTTCTTGGTGGAAGGATTATCGCATGGCAATGCAAGAAACAATCCTGTGTCTCTACATCAACTGCTGAAGCTGAATACATTGCTGCTGCTAGCTGCTGTGCTCAACTGCTATGGATTCAAAATCAGATGTTAGACTATAGATTCAACTTCATGACTACTCCTATCCATATTGACAACAATAGTGCTATCTCTATTACTGAGAATCCGGTGAAGCACTCCAAGACAAAGCACATTGATATCAGGTATCATTTCATCAGAGATATTCATGAGAAACATCTGATAAAGTTAATCAAAGTTGACTCAAATGAACAATATGCTGATTTGTTCACAAAGGCATTTGATGAACAAAGATTTAAGTATCTCATATCAGCTATTGGGATGATAAACATTGATTAACTACCTCTTTTGAAAAGCTTTTTAAATGTGTAATGTCTTGTGTCAATACAATTTAAGCCCTGTTACAAAAGATCTTTAAATTATTCCAAGTGTAAATTCCTTCGGAAGAGGAATTAACTCTCGGAAGATATTCTTGAATATCTTCCGAAGCCAAATTCCTCAATAGAAAATTTCTTCTCGGAAGAGTTTTTGGTCTCGGAAGAGCGATTGATTTTACATCAGATCTACTTCCGAAGCTTATATAACTCTCCATTCGGAAAGACAATTTTACCTTCGGAAGCAATGCCTTGCTTCGGAAGAGAAATTGCCTTCGAAAGACAATTACCTTCGAAAATGTTTTACATTCAGAAGTAAAGGTTTTACTATGTAACGGATATCTTTTAGGCTCACTCTGTAAAAGGTAAAGATTTTGCTCATGATGGTCAGATTATTTAAAATTATCCCTTGCCGCCACTATCATTTCTCAGCCGAAAACCACCATACCTCCCACAGTAAACCTCAAACAGTTACCCTATTACCGCCACTACCACAATTCATCCCCTTTAAATAATCTTGACTGATCAATTTCATCTTCCTTTGCCAATTTACTGCCCTAACTATTCTCTTCACTATCAAACCTGAAATTTCACCCAAATTCAAGCTTACTTTCTCTGAAATGGCGCTAAACCCTCAGCACAACCAAGTCGCATTACTTGATTCATCAAGAGATGCCGACTTCACCCAAATCATCACCTTTCTTACTGAATCCACCTACCTCACGACGCTTACTGTCAACCCCACCGTGTACTCCAACCACATGACTGAATTCTGGAGTAACGGTCAAGCTGATGTCCTCAATGGGGTTCGCGTCCTGAGAACCCGCATTTGTGGACAGGAGTTGATCATCACTGAACAACTCATCAGGGAGCATCTCGAGCTTTATGATGATGGGGCTCCTACTGAGTTCCCCAAAGAAGACTTGGATGGCACCTACATCCTAATGGGATATGGTGGAGATGTGAGTAGGTCAACCGTCTACAAGTTCAACTTCTCATACCATTGGAAGTTCCTGCTACACATTGTTCTGCACTGCTTATCCAACAAGTCAGGGGGATGGGATCAAATCCAATATGAACTAGGATGCCTAGTTCATGGGTTGGTGAGAGGCCTGCGCTTCAACTACTCAAGATTTGTGTTGACCAACTTGATTGGAAACCTGAGAAGGGATACATTCTTCATGTATCTCAGATACATTCAACACATAATCAACTGTGAGCTAGAACCGAGCAAGCTTGTCTGTGCAGCTGCTCATACTGTTCCCCAAGTGCGGCCTAACATCTTCAAGACATTAAAGAAGGTGTCCACCAACTTTACTGGATGATACACTCCATTACCTCGAGAGATGATTGAGCGCATAGCTCCTGGTGACATCCCTGTTGTCCCCACAAGTGATGAACCCACTCCAGCAACCTCCACCACAAATGTCCCCACACCTTCTCTACCCATCAAAATCACTTACCAGAGATGCCTCAAACGAACCCTTGTTCAATCTACTCTGATTGAACAAGCTACTCCAGTTCAAACCAAAAGGGCTAGAGTGGAACCATGGGCTCCCACTCAGTCCGAGGTCACACCATCCTTCACATTTGACCTCAATGTGGGTTTTGAGCCTCCTCAGTCTCAAACCCAAGAGCCCAAACCTCAAGCCTTTAGCCCACAGGGTGAGTCTCTACACTCCCCTGTGCACCCTTCAAGGGACAGCCCCACCATAGGCTCAATGCTTGTAGACATTGATCTAGGTCCCGGGTCAGTAGGTTTAACCTCCTTATCTTTCACTAACCTTTTACTCCATACTGATGAAGAGATAACATCTCTCCATAGCCATGAAGTTGATCTACAACACCCTCTCAAAGATCAACAGAGCCAAGAGAGATCCCTTATCTCTAGCCCCTATCAGCAGCCAACTACTGAGGTGAGTCCCACTATTGTAGAGGGGACTCATGTAGGCTCAGCTGCCACTACTCAGAGTCTCTCATTGAGCTCTCAGGACAGTGGTAACATCATTAGGACTGAGTCTACGACAACTTTGCCCATTGACATCTCTGAAAGAGATTACTTTGAGCAAAGGTATCCAGGGTGAGACTGAACATACTAGGTATGTTATCTCATGTCCCCGTGATTCTTCATATGAAGATGAGGGAAGTATACAACACACACTTCAGTACTTGCTCTCTAAGGTATCAAACCTGGAATCTCAGGTAAGGATCTTAGAGACAAGGACAGCCACTCAGCAACTTGAGATTGACAATCTCAAGGCTAAACTAGTTGAGAAACAGATGGAGAGGTCTGTTAGGCATGTACCTATTCAAGTCTCATTGACTTCTTCCTCTATCTTATCTAGCTCTCAAGATGATGCTACCAAAAAGGGGGAGAAAGTTCAGAGACAAATATCTGAGGAACCACAGACCCAGTCCTTTACTTCCCAACACATCAAACTACTTGAGTCATCTCAATCAACTTTGAAAATTGACTCACAGATGCTTCATGATCTCTACAGACTTTTCACAAAGTTTGTATTGAGATCCTCCTTAGAACAGCCCAGCCCTGACACCACACTCATATATTTTGGGGCTGAGGAGCTTCAAAGACTGACTGCACCTTCTACCACCGTGGACGAAGTTGGTCAACCTAAGGTCCACATGGAACCTAAGATTAACTTCGAAGGGGAAATGGGGAATGATGGCCCAGCAACTAAAACAGATGGGACAGAACTTGCAGCAGCCTCTTCTTCCGAAGCTCAGGCTGAAACTTCCGAAGCTGACATTGAAGCCTCGGAAGAACAAGACAAATCTTCCGAAGCTGAGATGGAAGCTGCGGAAGGTTTGTTCCAAATGTCTGAGGAACTGACCATCATAGATGTTATTGCTGAAATAGCATCTGAGGTGAGCAGGGAGGACATTTCTGATATACCTCCATCCCAAACACCAGCTGAACCTCTCTCTCAATCTGAACCCTCTATCCAAGAACCACCACAGTCAAGCTCTACCAAAGACAAAGGCAAAAGGAAATTGACTGAGGAAGAGCTTCAGGAAGAGGAAAGGATTGAGAAGCTCAAGAAGAAAGGTAGGTTTCCCACTGAGAAGCTGCTAGCTGCTAGTTCTAAGGCAGCTGCAGCTAATCAGGAGGAAATCAACACTAAGAGAAGGACAACACTCATTGACCAGCTGATCAACTTAGGAGCTGTCAATGAGGAAGTACTCCTGCTACCACTAGAGGAGTTGGTGACTTTGGAGAGGACAACCAGGCTAAGGCTAGAAGAAGAAGCCAGGTTGGCATTGGAGAGGGGAAAAGAAGAACAAAGGGAAGCAGCCCTGCAGCTGAGAGAGGCTAGGATCAAATTCCTACTCTCAAGAGGCTTTAGTCTTCCTGAACTATCTCCACACGATGATGACATGATCCTGCTGCTCCACAACAAAGAGCATGATCAAATGGAGAAGGAAAGGAAGCAAGCTGCCAGGGAGAAGTTGAAGGAGAGGAAGCGGAGGGAGGAAGAAAATGGGGTCACTGCCACCAAGAAGTCCAATGACAAAGCCTGGATGAAAGACTATCTCCGGGCTCATGGCTTCTCTGGCAGGCAGGTGGGACCTATGTCCGAAAGGACACTCCAACGGATTGTCAGTGAAATAAAAGCTGACATCCGTATGGGGAAAAAGAAGGAGATGTATAGGAGGGGACAGGGAATGGTCTTCACCCCAGCCACTCAACCACAGCCAGCCACTCAACCACAGCCAGCCACTCAACCACAGCCAGCCACTCAACCACAGCCAGCCACTCAACCACAGCCAACCACTCAACCACAACCCATACCAGAAGAACCAATTCCATTTCCTATCAAAACCGAACCCTCAGATGAAACCTACACCCCTGAACCTACAACTCTACCCAAACCTACCTCATCTCCTCAACCACCTAAACTTCATATCCTTAAACCCAAAACACAACCTAGAACCACTAAACCTAAACCTACCCAACAGAAACCAAGATCATCCTCTCAGCCTTCTAAACATCTCTCTCTTGAGGAAATAAAGGAGCTCAAGACTAGGCTCATCAACTGCACTACTATGAGCAGCATCTCCTGTGAGGGAGACCTTATCAACATCACCTATGTTGATAATTCTTCAAGCTCCCTCACTCTAGGTCAATTTCTTGAGTTGCCTAGAAGTACTTTAGGCCAGGCTGCAAGACTTCTCGGTCTCAACTCTGATACTCTCAATGCTGAAGAGAAGAGACTAGGAAGGAAACTGGCGACTCTACTGGATACAAGGAAGGAGGACAGGATTCCTAGTCAGTCTCCTGGACCTAGGAAAGTTATAATCCAGTGGAGGTTCGATGAACCTTCTCACAACTTTGTTGTGGAAAGGGAGAATGGTGAAACTAACAGGCTTAATTCCACTTCTCTACTGCATCTCAGCAGATTTGACATTGCTGAGCTTGCAGAGAAGCCATTCTCCAACCCCTCCAACTCTGAGACTGCTGCTATCATCAGAAACTATCTCAGCAGTCTTCATCTAGCCGAGCTAACTGCAAAGGCCAAGATCGAAGAAGAGTTGAAGTTGAGAAGATAGGAAGACAAGGAAAGACCTACCACCAAGGGCGCAGCCTTTCTACAGATGGTAGAGGGTCCAGAATTGGAACCTATAGTTAGATGGGAATATGAATATAGTTCCCATCAACTAACTCTTTTCAGAGGGCCACAACAAAGGGTACATATAATCCAAGGTGACAGACTGGATGTTCTGTCTACCAAGGATTTGTACAAACTTCTCAGCACCATATCAGGGAAAAACAAGGACACAGATAAATATCTACTCTCCTTGGTGCTGAAAGTTTTGAGAAGAAGAGAAAAGTGAAGTTTTGGTAGCATCAGCCTAGGGGGAGTTTGTTGGGTCATTATAAGGCTGGTGCAACCAAAACCACTTCACATAGTCATTTTAGTGCTACACTCAAAAGGCTTCCGAAGCTAAGTATGAGATCTTCCGAAGTCTGAAGAACAATAGCTGAAGTCATCAGCTGAAGAAAGAGCTGAAGACTATCTTCCGAAGATAAAGTCTGAAGATTTCTGAAGACAAAGTCTGAAGAAGACTTCCAAAGACAAAGTCTGAAGAACACTTCCGAAGACAAAATCTGAAGAACACTTCCGAAGACAAAGTCTGAAGAAAGAGCTTAAGACAAAGTCTGAAGAAAGAGCTGAAGACAAAGCCTACTTCCGAAGACAGAAGAAGACTCCAAGCCTCAGAAGAAGCAGTCTTTCGAAGTATAAGTGGCTTCGAAAGAAGTTATTCTTCCGAAGAAACTTATCCTTCGGAAGACACTGCTATGTCCAGTAGACATACGTATGGTCTCTGATAGTCCGCTGCAGACCTCTGATATAGCATGGCTTCTTCCTAAAGAACCATGTTGTTGACCATACTTTATTCTACTGTATACCTTTTTATGATAGTACATGTTACCAACTTTAGTTGGTGACAAAAGGTAAGTCAGGGACATGTCCTGACTACCAACTCTCAGGCAAAATGTCTGAAAGACCTCACCTAGAGTCTTGTAGTATAGATGTTTGGTTAGAGGTTTCCAGCTGGTATCAAAGTATATCCGGCTGTAGGTAGTATTATATATATCTTCTCTGTGTAACTCATTAGGTAGAGAGATTTGAGTCCAAGAGTCTTGTAATCCTTTGAGTTGAGAAGCAATATAAAAGTACCTTGAAAATTTACTTCCTGTGTTCATTTACTGCTTGTTACTTGTTATATTGTGATCAACTCTTCATTGACTCTTGCTGAGTGTTGTTCAAGCTGAGTTTGAGAGAAAAACCATGTGTTGAGTGACCAACAAATGATCCTGCAGATGTGTATGCCATGAGTATACAGTAATGGAAATAAAGATCAAGTAACTAACTAACTGTGTGCGGTTATAGTCTAGTGTGTATGCAACCTAGTTCTCCATAACCAATGGCTCTGATACCAATCTGTCACACCCCCAAAATCCACGTGCGGAGTTTTACCGTGAGGCGTGTGTACAAACCAGGATCACAGTCAATAGTTACTCAGAACGACTCTATATGCCATGTTTAAAATAAAACAAACCAACATTCAGACTTTAAAACCATGCGGAAGCGTTTTGTAAAATAAGACAAACCCAAAATATGAATATGCAGAATATGGCAAAACATGTGCTATCCAACTGTTTGAAACCCATAATTAAAAGACAAGTAAAAGTGTTTATAAAATAAAGCCTTAGAATGCATGTTGGACTCGTGGTGTGCTCCTACCGGCAAGCTGAGTTATCAACCTGAGAATAGCATAATAAAATGTCAACACAATGGTTGGTGAGTTCAAGAGTTGGAGTTCAAACATAAACAGTTTAACAGTTGTGATATATAAGCAATGTATTGTAACAGATAGCTAGTCTATTTGCAGGATCGATTATGTGGTGGTCACTCAACAGATGGTTTTTCTCTCAAACTCACCTAGAATCAACACTCAGCAAAAGTCTACAAAGAGTTGATCACAATATAACAAGCAACTGTAAGTAAATGAACACAGGATGTAAATTTTCAAGGTACTTTTATATATTGCTTCTCAACTCAAAGGATTACAAGACTCTTGGACTCAAATCGCTTTTTTTAAAGAGTTATAAGGAGAAGATATATATAATACTACCTATAGCCGGATATACTTTGATACTAGCTGGACACCTCTAACCTTACATCTATACTACAAGAATCTAGGTGAGGTCTTTCAGACATTTTGCCTGAGAGTTAGTAGTCAGGACATGTCCCTGACTTACCTTTTGTCACCAACTAAAGTTGGTAACATGTACTATCATAAAAAGGTGAACAGTAGAATAAAGTATGGTCAACAATATGGCTCTTTAGGAAGATGCCATGTTGTATCAGAGGTCTGCAGCGGACTGTCAGGGACCATACTTTTATCTGCTGGTCATAGCAATGTCTTCCGAAGGATAAAATGCTTCGGAAGAATAACTTCTTCCTAAGCCACTTATACTTCGGAAGACTGCTTCTTCTGAGGCTTGGAGCCTTCTTTGTCCTTGGAAGCAGACTTTGTCTTCAGCTCTTTCATCAGACTTTGTCGTCAGAAGCTCAGATTTTGTCTTCAGCTCTTTCATCAGACTTTGTCTTCGGAAGCTCAGACTTTGTCTTCAGCTCTTTCATCAGACTTTGTCTTCGGAAGATAGTCTTCAGCTGTTGGCTTCAGTTGTTGTCTTCAGCTGTTGACTTCAACTGTTGTCTTCAGCTGTTGACTTCAGCTGTTGTCTTCAGCTATTGACTTCAGCTGTTGCCTTCAGTTGATATCTTCAGCTGTTGTTCTTCAGACTCTCGGAAGATCTCATGCTTAGCTTCGGAAGCCCTTGAATGTAGCATCAAAATGACTATGTGAAGTGGTTTTGGTTGCACCAGCCTTGTCATGACCCAACAAACTCCCCCTAGGCTGATGCTACCAAAACTTCACTTCCCTCTTCTTCACAAAACTCTCAGCACCAATGAAAGTAAGTGTTTATCAGTGTCTGCATTCTTTCCAGATGTGGTGCTGAGGAGTTTGTACAAATCCTTGGTAGACAGAACCTCTACTCTGTCACCTTGGATTATGTGTACCCTCTGTTGTGGCCCTCTGAAAAGAGTTAGTTGATGGGAACTATAGTCATATTCCCATCTAACTATTGGTTCCAATTCAGGACCTTCCACCATCTGTGGAAAGGCTGTGCCTTTGGTGGTTGGTCTTTCCTTGTCTTCCGCTCTTTTCAACTTCAACTCTTCTTCAATCTTGGCCCTTTTGCTTAGTTCAGCCAAGTGGAGACCGTTGATATGATTTCTGATGTGTGCAGCAGTCTCAGAGTTGGAGGGATTGGAGAATGGATTCTCTGCAAGCTCAGCAAGATCAAATCTGCTGAGATGCAGTAGAGAAGTGGCATTAAGCCTGTTAGTTTCACTATTCTCCCTTTCCACAACAAAGTTGTGAGAAGGTTCATCGAACCTCCACTGGATTATAGCTTTCCTAGGTCCAGGAGATTGACTAGAAATCCTGTCCTCTTTCCTTGTATCCAGTAGAGTCACCAGTCTCCTTCTTAGTCTCTTCTCCTCAGCATTGAGGGTATCGGAGTTGAGACCAAGAAGTCTTGCAGCCTGGCCCAAGGTGTCTCTAGGCAACTCAAGAAATTGGCCAAGGGTGAGGGAGCTTGAAGAGTTATCAACATAGGTGATGTTGATAAGGTCTCCCTCACAGGAGATGCTGCTCAAAGTGGTGCAGTTGATGAGCCTTGTCTTGAACTCCTTTATTTCCTCAAAGGAGAGATGTTGAGGAGGCTGAGGGGATGGTCTTGGTTTTTGTTGGGCAGGCTTAGGTTTAGTGGTTTTGGGTTGTGTTTTGGGTTTTAGGATGGGTAGTTTGGGTGGTTGAGGTGATGTGGTAGGTTTAGGTTTAGTTGTGGGTTCAGGGGTGAAGGTTTCATCAGTGGGTTCGGTTTTGATGGGAAATGGGATTGGTTCTTCTAGTGTGGGTTGTGGTTGAGTGGCTGGGTGAAGACCATTCCCTGTACCCTCCTGTACATCTCCTTCCTTTTCCCCAAACGGATGTCAGCTTTAATTTTACTGACTATCCGCTGGAGTGTCCTTTCGGACATAGGTCCCACCTGCCTACCAGAGAAGCCATGAGCCCGGAGATAGTATTTCATCCAGGATTTGTCATTGGACTTCTTAGTGGCAGTGACCCCCTTTGCTTCCTCCCTTTGCTTCCTCTCCTTCATCTTCTCCCTATCAGCTTTCTTCCTTTCCTTCTCCATTTGATCCTGCTCTTTTTGTGGAGCAGCAGGATCATATCATCATCATGTGGAGACAGTTCAGGAAGACTGAAGCCTCTTGAGAGTAGGAATTTGATTCTATCCTCTCTCAGCTTGAAGGCTGCTTCTCTTCGCTCTTCTTCTTCCCTCTCCAAGGCCAACCTGGCTTCTTCTTCTTGCCTTAGCCGGTTGACCTCTCCAAAGACACCAACTCCTCTAGTGGTAGCAGGAGTACTTCCCCATTGTCAGCTCCTAGGCTGATGAGCTGGTCAATGAGTGCTGTTCTTCTCTTGTTGTTGATCTCTTCCTGATTGACTGCAGCTGCCTTATAACTAGCAGCTAGTAGTTTCTCAGTAGGAAACCTAACTTTCTTCTTGATCTTCTCAATCCTCTCCTCCTCCTGAAGCTCTTCCACAGTCAATTTCCTTTTTCCTTTGTCTTTGGCAGAGCTTGACTGTGGTGGTTCTTGGATAGAGGGTTTAGATTGAGAGAGAAGTTCAGCTGGTGTTTGAGTTTGAGGAATATTAGAAATGTCCTCCCTGCTCACCTCAGATGCTATTTCAGCAATAACATCTGTGATGGTCAGTTCCTCGGACATTTGGAATAAGCCTTCCGCAGCTTCTATTTCGGCCTCGGAAGACATTTCTTGTTCTTCCGAGGCTTCAATGTCAGCTTCGGGAGCTTCAGCCTGAGCTTTTGGAAGATGAGACTGCTGCAAGTTCTGTCCCATCTATTTTAGTTGCTAGGCCATCAGTCCCCATTTCCCCTTAGAAGTTAATCTCAGGTTCCATGTGGACCTTAGGTTGACCAACTTCTTCCACAGTGGTAGAAGGTGCAGTCAGTCTTTGAAGCTCCTCAGCCCCAAAATATATAAGTGTGGTGTCAGGGCTGGGCTACTCTAAGGAGGATCTCAATACAAACTTTGTGAAAAGTTTGTAGAGATCTTGAAGCATCTTTGAGTCAATCTCTAAAAAGGATTGAGATGACTCAGGTAGTATGATGAGTTGGGAAGTAAAGGATTGGGTCTGTGGTTCCTCAAGTGTTTGTCTCTAAACTTTCTCTCCCTTTTTGGTAGCATCATCTTGAGTGCTAGATGAGCTAGAAGAAGAAGTCAGTGAGACCTGAACAGGTGCATGCCTAACAGACCTCTCTGTCTGTTTCTCAGCTAGTTTAGCCTTGAGATGGTTAATCTCAAGTTGCTGAGTGGCAGTCCTTGATTCTAAGATCCTCACCTGTGATTCCAGGTTGGAGACCTTAGAAAGCAAGTACTGAAGTGTTAGTTGCATACTTCCCTCATCTTCATGAGAAGAATCACGGGGAGATGAGATAACATACCTAGTATGCTCAGTCTCACCACCAGATATGGCTTCTAGGCACCCTGGATACCTTTGCTCAAAGTCATGTCTTTCAGAGTTGTCAATGGGCAAAGTTGCCGTAGACTCAGTCATAATGATGTTACCATTGTCCTGAGAGCTCAATGAGAGACTATGAGTAGTGGCAGCATAGCCTACATGAGTCCCCTCCACATCAGTGGGACTCACCTCAGTAGTTGGCTGCTGATGGGGGCTAGAGATAAGGGATCTCTCTTGGCTCTGTTGATCTTTCAGAGGGTGTTGTAGATCAACTTCATAGCCATGGAGAGATGTAATCTCTTCATCAATACGGAGTAAAAGGTCAGTGAAGGATAGGGAAGTTAAACCTACTGACCCGGGACTTAGATCAATGTCTACAGGCATTGAGCCTATGGTGGGGCTGTCCCTAGAAGGCTGCACAGGGGAGTGTAAAGACTCACCCTGTGGGCTTAAGGCTTGAGGTTCGGGCTCTTGGGTTTGAGACTGAGGAGGCTCAAAACCCACATTGAGGTCAAATGTGAAGGATGGTGTGACCTCGGACTGAGTGGGAGCCCATGATTCCACTCTAGCCCTTTTGGTTTGAACTGTGGGACCTTGTTCAATCAGATTAGTTTGAACAAGGGTTCGTTTGGGACATCTCTGGTATGTAACTTTGATGAGTAAAGAAGGTTTTGTTGGCATTGTGGTGGATGGTGCTGGTGTGGGTTCATCACCTGTGGGGATAACAGGATGTCACCAGGAGCTATGCGCTCAGTCATCTCTGGAGGTAATGGAGTGTACGTCTAGTGAAGTTGATGGAAACCTTCTTCAATGTTTTAAAGATGGTAGATCTTACTTGTGGAATAGTAAGAGCAGCTGCACAGACAAGCTTGCTCGGTTCCAGCTCACAGTTGATTATGTGTTGAATAAATCTAGGATAAATGAAGAATGTATCCATGCTCAGATTGCTGATAAGGTTGGTCAACACAAATCTTGAGTAGTTGAAGCGTAGACCTTTCACCAACCCATGAACTAGGCATCCTAGTTCATATGGGATTTGATCCCAACCCCCTGATTTATTGGAGAGGCAGTGCAAGATAATGTGCAGCAGGAACTTCCAATGGTAAGTGAAGTTAAACTTGTAGACGGTAGACCTGCTCACATCCCCTCCATATCCCATGAGGATATGGTGCCTTCCAAGTCTTCTTTGGGGAACTCAGTAGGAGCCCCATCATCGTGAAGCTCGAGATGCTCCCTGATGAGTTGTTCTGTGATGACCAACTCTTGGCCACAAATGCGTGTTCTCAGTACTCGAACCCCATGCAGAACTGCAGTTTGACCGTTATCCAGAATTCGGACATATGGTTGCAGTATACGGTGGGGTTAACTGTTAGTGCAGTGAGGTATGTGGATTCGGTAAGAAAGGTGATGATTTGGGTGAAGTCAGCATCTCTTGATGAATCAAGTAATGCGACTTGATTGTGCTGAGGGTTTAGCGCCATTGAAGAGAAGGTAAGCTTGAAATTGGGTGAAATTGCAGGTTTGACAGTGAAGGGAATAGTTAGGGCAGTAAATTTGTAAAAGAAGATGAATTTGATCAGTCTGGATTATTTAAAGGGGATGAATTGTGGTAGTGGCGGTAATAGGGTAACTGTTTTGGGGTTACTGTGGGTGGTATGGTGGTTTACGGTGACGAAATGATAGTGGCGGCAAGGATAATTTTAAATAATCTGACCATTATAAGCAAAATCTTTACTTTTTACAGAGTGGGGCCTAAAAGATATCCGTTACATAGTAAAACCTTTACTTCCGAATGTAAAACATTTCCGAAGGTAATTTGTCTTCCGAAGGCAACTTATCTTCCAAAGCAAGGCATTGCTTCCGAAGGTAAAATTGTCTTTCCAAATGGAGAGTTACATAAGCTTCGGAAGTAGATCTGATGTAAAATCAATCACTTCTTCCGAGACCAAAAACTCTTCCGAGAAGAAAATTTCCATTTAGGAATTTGGCTTCGGAAGATATTCAAGAATATCTTCCGAGAGTTAATTCCACTTCGGAAGGAATTTACACTTGGAATAATTTAAAGATCTTTTGTAACAGGGCTTAAATTGTATTGACACAAGACCTTACACATTTAAAAAACTTTTTAACAGAGGTAGTTAATCAATGTTTATCATCCCAATAGCTGATATGAGATACTTAAATCTTTGTTCATCAAATGCCTTTATGAACAAATTAGCATATTGTTCATTTGAGTCAACTTTGATTAACTTGATCAAATTCTTCTCATGAATATCTCTAATGAAATGATACCTGATATCAATGTGCTTTGTCTTGGAGTGCTTCACCGGATTCTCAGTAATGCAGATAGCACTATTGTTGTCAATATGGATAGGAGTAGTCATGAAGTTGAATCCATAGTCTAACATCTGATTTTGAATCCATAGCAGTTGAGCATAGCAGCTAGCAGCAGCAATGTATTCAGCTTCAGCAGTTAATGTAGAGACACAGGATTGTTTCTTGCATTGCCATGAGATACTCCTTCCACCAAGAAATTGACATCCTCCTGATGTTGATTTCTTATCAATGTTACAGCCACCATAGTCACTGTCAGAGTATCCATAGAGATTGAAATCACTATTTCTTGGATACCAGAGTCCTAGTTTAGGTGCTCCTTTGAGGTATCTGAGGATTCTCTTAACAGCAGCCAGGTGAGACACCTTAGGAGCAGCCTGATATCTTGCACAAATGCATGTGGCAAACATGATATCTGGTCTACCAGCAGTGAGATACATCAGAGAACCAATGATTGCTCTATACTGATGTTGATCAGTATCCTCCCCCTCAAGGTCAGGGCAAAGATTATGGTTTCTGGGTATAGGTGTCTTGGCTGGTTTACAGTCTTTCATTTCAAATCTATCTAAGATGTCTGAGACATACTTAGATTGACTTATGAAGAACCCTTCCTTCATCTGTTTCACCTGAATTCCAAGGAAAAAGTCCATTTTTCCCATGGAACTTATTTCAAATTTCTGCTTCATAATGCTCTCAAAGTCCTTGCACATTTGGTCATTTGAAGAACCAAATATGATGTCATCAACATAGACTTGAACAAGCAATATGTATTCTCCACTCTTTCTGATGAAAAGAGTCTTGTCAATGGTACCTCTGGTGTAGCCATTCTTCAGGAGAAATTGAGACAAGGTCTCATACCACAGCCTAGGTGCTTGGTGCAGCCCATATAGAGCTTTATCCAGTTTGCACACATAGTTGGGGTGCTGTGGGTCTTCAAATCCTAGAGGTTGACATACATCGATTTCCCTATCTATGTCCCCATATAGAAAAGCACACTTGACATCAAGTTGGTAGACTGTGAAGTTCTTGGATGCAGCATAAGCAAGGAAGATCCTAACTACCTCAAGTCTTGCAACAGGTGCAAAGACATCAGTATAATCAATTCCTTCCTCCTGGGTGTACCCTTGAACTACTAGTCTTGCCTTGTTTTGATAATCAAGCCTCTATTATCTTTCTTGTTCCCGAATACCCATTTAGTGCCTATGGGTACTTGACCAGATAGTAGTGGGCATAGATTCCAGACCTTTTGTCTTCTGAATTGAAGCAGCTCCTCCTGCATCAATTCAAACCAACTACTATCCTTTAAGGCATCTTCCACCTTCCTTGGTTCCATCTGAGACAAGAAGCATGAGTACAAGCAGACATTCCCATGATGAGTTTGCCCTCTTGTTCTCACACCCTCAGAGACATTCCCTATGATGTTCTCAGTTGGATGAGTGTTGTGAATCCTAAGGCAAGGAATCACTTCCAGTTGTAGAGATAAGTCTAGTTGGACATATTCTGATCAGGAACTGGATCACTCTGTCCAGCTGCTGTTTCAAAGTCATTCAATGAGGACTGATTGAATGATTGAGAAACATCATCAATGGTTGGTTGTGAAGTAGTATAACAGTTGTCTGTTCCTTCAGAATACTAATTCCCTCAACCTGGTGTTGTAATGGATCACCTGAAGAGCTTTAAGGTTGATCAAGTGATTCACTTGTTGAAGCTTCACTATTCTTGGAGATAGTTACACTATCAGATCTGTGAATGGTTGAAGCTTGTTGCCTTTAAGCTCTTGGAGAATTTGGAAGAGGTCTGGGAAGCTCAAATAGTTGATCCGCATCAGCATCAGCATCACCTTGAGCACCTGTTCCAGCTGAAACATTCTCACAAGATTGTTTAGAATAGTTTGGAAATAATTCTAAATCAAAGATATAATCAGGTCCATTCCCCCTAACATAAGGAGTGTGCTCATTAACAACTATATTGGATGACTCCTCAAATTGTTGATTCTTGATGTTGTATACTCTATAAGCTTTGGAGCTAGAAGAGTATCCAACAAAGATAGCATCATCTGACTTCTCAGCAAACTTTGCTAAGTTGTCCTTTGGTTAAGTATGGTACACCTGCAGCCAAAGGACCTTAGAAAGCCAATGAACGGATGGCCTCTTGTTCCATAACTCATAAGGGGTTTTTCCATGAGGCTTAACTACAAGAACCCTGTTCTACACATAGCATGCAGTGCTGACTGCCTCTGCCAGAATGTTAGAGGCAGCTTTGAATCAGCTAACATGGTCCGAGCAGCCTCAATAAGTGTCCTATTCCTCCTTTCAGCAACACCGTTTTGTTGAGGAGTTCTGGGAGCACTATATTGTCTGGCAATCCTTTTGAGTCACAGAATGAGTCAAGAACAAAGTTCTTAAACTCAGTCCCTTGATCACTTCTAATGATCTTAACCTTGTGATCAATTTGATTTTCTATTTTAAGAATAAAAGATTTTAAACGTTTCAGCAGTTTCATCTTTACTTCTTAAAAAGAATACCCATGTAAATCTTGTAAAATCATCAACAATCACAAGGAAGTATGATTTCCTTCCAATGCTTATTATACTTGTGGGTCCAAAGAGATCCATGTGCAATAAGTGTAATGGGTAGTGATAGAGTTAACACATTTGGATTTATGAGATGATCTGTGTTGTTTCCCTTTCAGGCATGCAACACAGTTATCTTTGCAGAAAAATTCTTTTTTAGGCAAACCATGTACCAAGTTATTTTTAGCCAATTTATTCATTGTTTTAAAATTCACATGACACATGCGTTTATGCCATAGTGTTGACTCATCACTATCAGCTTTGGAAAGAAAGCATGATACTTCACCCATAGGAGAAGCATTGTTCATATCCAGCTTGTACATATCCCCTTTCCTGGGAGATCTAAGAAGCACCAATTCCGGAGGAATTGTCATCCCTGGTTTGAGGATAATGCACTCATGTTCTGTGAAAAGCATTTGATGCTTTGGTCACAGAATTGAGAAACACTTAACAGATTGTGTTCAAGCTGTTTGACAAAGTGAACTTTGTAATGTTTATTCTGCCATTGGATATACTTCCTCTGCCAGAAATATATCCTCCGGTCTCACCTCCAAATTGGACAGGCCCTCCATCAAAGTTCTGGAATTGTTGAAGGAGAGATCTGTTCCCTGTCATGTGCCTGGAGCATCCACTATCTACAATCCAGACATTGTTGTTCTTGTCAAATGGACGTCCCTGCACATAAGATGAGATGGTTAGTTTTGTTTGGAAGCCCAAGCCTTGCAGGTCTTGGGCTCTTCAAAGATAGTGACATAATTGAACCAAAAGATATGCATTGGGTTCAATAGAGGTTGTTGAAGAAGAGGTTTGGGCTGCAGCATCTTCCTTGATCTTCCAATCCATCCCTTGGTTGGTCTTTGAGGATGAGCTTGTTGAAGCTTTTGCGGTATGGTCTTCTTCCGAAGCTTCTTTCTTTTCGGAAGAAGCCTTCACCACCTTTTCTTCTGAAGTAGTCTTCTTCTGAGACGGTTTCAAGGGAGCCTTCTTGTTCTTCCGAACCTTAGAAGGTTTGGCTTCCGAAGCCATTTTCCCTTCGGAAGGAGTACTTTCTTCCGAAAGCAACTTGGCTTCCGAGACTAATTTTCCCTTTTTCTTCATTTGGACCGTTTGAAGTGGTCCAACTGAGAAACCTTCTCTGAATCCTTCTCTTCTAACATTATTTGCATAATGTGTGCTTGCTGGATTGTAGTAACAATCTTTAGCCATGTGGTTGTGCAGACCACACATTATGCATGCAATGTTAGCCTTCTGGGAACTAGTAGGTTGCTGTTTCTTGGATTTCTTCTCTTCATCAGCAACTTTCCCTTTCAACTTCTGATCCTTTGGTAGGGTAGGAGTGCTGGTACTACACTCATTTCCTGAATCAGAAGTACCTACCACTTGAAATCCGGCAGAAATGAAGACACTCTTTTGCTTTGGGTCAATCTTAAGCTTGGACTCTGCAATCTTCTTGGCAGTCCTTCTAGTAGCTTTAGCTCTGCTTCTTCTTGCCTTGGTAGTTAGGATTTGGTCTTCACAGGTGGAGATGAATGTATCCTCCTGTTTCTCCCCTGTGGTGGCCATTATTTTTGCCTCATTCTCTAGTTCCAATGGAGAAGGGTCAGCAGTTAGAACCTCTTGCTCTTCAGTACCACATCTAGGTAGTCTAACAGACTCATAAGAGTGTGGTGAAGCTATTTCATTCGTTCCTAACCCTTCTTTGTTTTGATAAAATATTTTGGAATGAGAGGATGATGCAAGAATAGTTTGGAAGCTTTGCTCAGCAATAGCTTGCTTCCTGGCCTGAGCCTCAGCAGTGACTAACTGGGCTTGAACTTCAGATAGTTTGGATATCAGATCTTTGATTTGAGTCTTATAGTTGGTCTTTTCATGTTTTAAAAGAGACACAGTTTTCTCTAACTCTTCAATTTTCTTTTGATAGTCAGATTCAGCTCTCTTAAAATCAGATTTTAACACATTTAAAGACTCAACCTCAGATCTGATTTCTAAAATATAATCCTTATAAAGTTTAACTTTAGCAATACAGGCAGCAGTACAAAGATGTTCATATACCTGATCATCATCTGTTCCGGCCATGAGTGCTTGAGCGGGAGTCACATCCTGAACCATGAAGCTCCAGTCAACTTCTTGAGCCACAGCAGCTGTTTCAGTTGACTTCTCTTCATGCTTTGAAACAGTGGGATGTGTGGAGGCCTGTGGGGTTCCCGGGTTGTTCTTGGGAGCCTTGCATTCCCTAGCAAAGTGACCAAGTTGGTTGCAGTTGTAACACTTTGCTTTGCTCTTATCAAACCCAAACTTGCTGTTGACTGGGTTTTGAGGGAATTGCCTTCCAGTTCTCTTGAAGAACTTCTTCGCTCTGTAAGTTAAAAGAGCCATCTGTTGGACAATGTCCACATACTCCACATCATCTGGACTGAAGCACTCAAGATCATCAAAGCAGTATTGAAAATCACCAGAGTGTCCACTTCCAGAGACAAAGGCATAACTATCCTGAAAGGAGTTGTGTTGAACCTTTTGAGACTTTGGAGTCTCAGGTAGAGTAATTTAGGGTCCACTATGTGAGTTGTCAGGGTAACACAACAACTGATGTTGTGGTTCTATGATTTCCCTTTCAACCACATGAAGGGCTGAACTCAGTTGGTTATTGGAGTGACCAGATGAGTTCTGCATGTTCATCTCCATCTGGAATGCACTTAGGATACCATACAACTCTGTCAGAGTAAGAGTCTTAAGGTCCAGAGTTCTCTTGATTACAACGCAGTAGTGTGTCCATAGTTTAGGAAGGGAAGACATGAACTTCCTAACTATGTCTCTATTCTCAAGAGCTACTCCAATATCCGCCAGAGTATCTACTATCTCAACATACCTGAAGTATTATTGAGTCAAGGTCTCACCAGCCTTGAAAGTAAAGTTCTCAAACTGCTGCTTCAAGAGATCCTTCTTGTTCTCTTGGGTTTCCTTGGATCCTTCATACATCAGCTTAATTGCTTCCCATAAATCTTTAGCAGTTTTGCACTTCTTGAAGCCTCTGTAAACGGAGTTGGGGAGAGCAGTTTGCAGAGAAGTCATAGCCCTTTGATCTAGCTCTATTCTCTTCCTATCTTCTTCTGAGTAATCATCAACATCTTTTGGAATGATGCGATTACCAGCGACAGAAGTAGTGCTTGGTATGAAAGGACCATTAACAATGGAGTCCCACATCCTTGAATCTTGACACTTGATGAAGCCTTCCATTCTGATACACCATGTGTCAAAGTCTTCAGGGGTGATCAGTGGGGACTTGGTCATGGTGCCAGTTTCCATATCAACCTTGGAGAGAGCGACCATTTGAGTGAGTGGTTTGTACTGAGGAGTGAAAAACAGGTTGATTTGGATGGTAAGATCGCACAATCAAGAGCGTGGAGCTCTGATACCAATTGCAGGATCGATTATGTGGTGGTCACTCAACAGATGGTTTTTCTCTCAAACTCACCTAGAATCAACACTCAGCAAAAGTCTATAAAGAGTTTATCATAATATAACAAGCAACTGTAAGTAAATGAACACAGGATGTAAATTTTCAAGGTACTTTTATATATTGCTTCTCAACTCAAAGGATTACAAGACTCTTGGACTCAAATCGCTTTTTTAAAGAGTTACAAGGAGAAGATATATATAATACTACCTACAGCCGGATATACTTTGATACCAGCTGGACACCTCTAACCTTACATCTATACTACATGACTCTAGGTGAGGTCTTTCAGACATTTTGCCTGGGAGTTGGTAGTCAGGACATGTCCCTGACTTACCTTTTGTCACCAACTAAAGTTGGTAACATGTACTATCATAAAAAGGTGAACAGTAGAATAAAGTATGGTCAACAATATGGATCTTTAGGAAGATGTCATGTTATATCAGAGGTCTGCAGCGGACTGTTAGGGACCATACTTTTATCTGCTGGTCATAGCAATGTCTTCCGAAGGATAAAATGCTTCGGAAGAATAACTTCTTCCGAAGCCACTTATACTTCGGAAGACTGCTTCTTCTGAGGCTTGGAGTCTTCTTTGTCTTCGGAAGCAGACTTTGTCTTCAGCTCTTTCATCAGACTTTGTCTTTAGAAGCTCAGACTTTGTCTTCAACTCTTTCATCAGACTTTGTCTTCGGAAGCTCAGACTTTGTCTTCAGCTCTTTCATCAGACTTTGTCTTCGAAAGATAGTCTTCAGCTGTTGGCTTCAGTTGTTGTCTTCAGCTGTTCACTTCAGCTGTTGACTTCAGCTGTTGACTTCAGCTATTGCCTTCAGTTGATATCTTCAGCTGCTGTTCTTCAGACTCTCGGAAGATCTCATGCTTAGCTTCGGAAGCCCTTGAATGTAGCATCAAAATGACTATGTGAAGTGGTTTTGGTTGCACCAGCCTTGTCATGACCCAACACTATTAACAATAAATATTAATTCATAGTGATTTCGCAATTGAAGCTGACTGTGATAGTTTTCGCCTCCTATCACGACTTACCAGGTCATGACATATGTTCATAGGACAAATTGCACCCGGTTGACCTCAAGTCACACAGGTGGGGCTCGTCAGACCCAGTTGTACTTGATGGGTTTGTTATAAGATAAAATCAAAGTTTAACCTCTTAAACTTTCTGAAAAAAGCAGCGGATATAAGTTTTGAAACCTAATTATAAACTGAAAAATCATGTTTTCTAGGTGACAAATATATGTATGAAACAAACCCATATAACAAAGGATCATATTATGTGAATAAGCAAGCTATGTAAGCATAAGAAACACATAATATGACAGCCACAAAGGGCTGCCAAACTACCTTCCAGTAGCCTCCAAAAGTCGAATGAAAGAAGAGGATTAATGCTCAAAATTCGGCCAAGGCTCCAAGAGAAGGACCCCTCAAGCTTGTATACCCCAAGATAACTTGCAATAAACTTCTTGCTAGGTAGATTGCACCAAGAAAAAAGCCCAAGAATGCTCTTTTTCTTGCTTCAGCCGAAAACCCCAAAAGGAGAAGAAGTAGAGAGAGTTTTTTCATGCAAAAGGATGGAGAAGTGGGTCTTGGGTTTTTCAACTTCTACACTCTTTCATAAAGAGTGTGTAGTTAATTAATAGAAGACTTCAAAGGCCATTGACCCTTAGGGGTGGCCGAATTTGAAGTGAGAGAGGGGTTTCCCCCCAAAACTCATCTTCCATAACACATTAAATAAGTCACTCACTAGGACTTTTTTAATTTATGTGACATGTATCATTTTAATTAAACAAATTTAACAAAAGGATACTAACATATTATTAGTGTTATTTAAACCCCTTTTAAATAACAAAATTAATAATAAAACCCATCAACAAATTATCCTTATAATTTGTTCCATCTCGAATGCCTTTGTTTAGAAAACCCTTTTTCTAAACATGGTGCGATTATTCAATTGCATGATCCCATCATCAATTAAATAATTCTTGGTGATTGCAAAGCTTGTTATTAGGTATAACCTGACTTGGATCATAACGTACTAACCGCATCAATATTCTATGTGTCTTGGGCATATAAAATCCAACAATCTCCCACTTGCACAAGATTCATCGAAGATTGATGCAAGCAGTAAATACCGCCTAACAACGGTTTACTACCCTTAATACGCATGACTTATAGCCATTCAATAACATCATCCCATTCAAGTATCCTACTTGAAATGATTTAGGTGAATTTAATCATCTATCCTTTTGTTACAGATGTCATATTAAATCCAAGGACACAGAGTGATCATTCCTTGTTGATTTAACTTATTCAGGCCTTAGGCATCTAACTCTCAATGAATAAGAGGAACAAATCCCATCTTGATTACATACGTTTCTCACAATCACCTTGTGTCACATCTGAACATAGTCTCATGTACTGTCCATTATTTCAAAACAACAGATAACCAGATCAAGGTATGACACTTGGTGAATATTAAAACCCAATATGTATCTCAGGTCTGAGGATACCAAATGATATTCATCTTTCCTCAAATTTACTTATGATCAATCAATAAGATTCCATGTAGTAAATTTGAGATGCGGGTTAGTCCAATATTTGTATCCCACAAATATCTATGAACCTTGGTAGCAACCCATTGCTCTATATTCATCCTTATGAATATCATCCAATCCAAGTTCATAATAATCTTACCCTCACACTTATTCCCACAAGTCTGAATGACTACGGACATTTAGAGTAAATAATTTACTCATGGATTAAACATGCTAAATTGGAACATTAATTGAAAATTTATAACCAAATAATTTTATTCAAATAATAAAGAGTTCCACATATCCAAATACAAAATTTACAGATCAAATCCAATCACTAGAATATCGATGTCCCATGGCACAAGTATGACCTTCATGCTTTGCCTTTTCTAGGAGCTTCGTTAGAGGATCCGCAATATTTTGATCCGTGTGAACTTTGCGAATACATATCTTTCCTTTTCCAACTTCATCACGTATGTAGTTGAATCTCCGCTCAATGTGCCTAGTCTTTTGATGAGCACGAGGTTCCTTGATTTGAGCAATCGCACCCTCGTTATCACAAAAGATCTCTAGGGGGTCCTGAATGGAAGGGACAACCCCTAGATCGGCAAAGAATTTCTTTAACCATGCAGCTTCTTGAGCTGCCAATGAGGCGGCACCGTATTCTGATTCTATAGTTGATAGAGCCACCACATCCTGTTTGGAGCTCTTCCAAGAGGCCGCTCCTCCATTCAGAATGAAAATATATCCCAATTGTGATCGTGAATTATCACGATCGGTTTGGAAACTCGCATCCGTGTAACCTTTTACAATGAGTTCCTCATCACCAGATGCATAGATTAGGAACATATATTTTTTCCTCCTTAGGTACTTAAGTATGTTCTTAACAGCCATCCAATGACTGTTTCAGGATTTTGCTGGTATCGGCTTGTCATGCTTAAGGCGCATGACACGTCCGGCCGAGTGCATATCATTGCATACATGATGGATCCAATAGCAGATGCATATGGGATTGCCTTCATTTTATCTTGCTCATCCTTTGAGCTAGGACATTGAGTCGTACTCAATATCGTTCCTCTTTGAATAGGTACCGTACCTTTCTTAGAGTTCTCCATCTTGAACCTTTTCAAGATTTTATTAATGTATGCACTTTGATTTAAACCAATTAACCGCCTTGATCTATCCATATAGATCTTTATTCCCAGAATATAAGTGGCTTCACCATGATCCTTGATAGAAAAACAACTTACAAGCCAGGTTTTTACACCTTTCAAGGTTGGAATGTCATTTCCAAATAGTAGTATGTCATAAACATACAATACTAGGAAAGTGATGATGCTCCCACTAGCTTTCGTATAAACACAACCTTCATCAGCGTTCTTGATGAATCCGAATTTAATTACTTCATCAAAACGGTGATTCCAATTCTTGATGCTTGTTTTAATCCATAGATTGATTTCTTTAACCTGCATACTTTATTAGGATGTTTTGGATTGACAAAACCTTCAGGCTGAACCATATAGATATCTTCCTCAAGATATCCATTTAGGAAAGCGGTTTTGACATCCATTTGCCAAATCTCATAATTATAATGAGCAGCTATGGCAAATAATATCCTTATAGACTTTAGCGTCGCTACAGGTGAGAAGGTTTCATCATAATCAACCCCTTGAGTTTGAGTGAAACCCTTTGCTACAAGTCTAGCCTTATAAGTATCCAAGTTTCCATGCATATCGGTTTTCTTCTTGAAAACCCACTTACTTCCAACCACTTTAGAGTTAAGAGGAGGTACAACAAGTTCCCAAACTTGATTCTCATACATGGATTGCATCTCAGCGTTCATCGCTTCAATCCATTTGTCACAATCCGAATTGGACACTGCATCATGGTATGTGGTTGGTTCATCTGAATCTACCACATAGCATCCATCCATGAAAAATCCATATCTTTCAGGTGAATTACTAGTTCTACCACTTCTGCAAACGTTTTGTGTGTATTGATCAATTGCTTGATCATCCTCAACATCCTCATGTTGAGTGCTAGTTTCAACCAAACGTGCATCGGGTTGTTGTTCTTGATCCTCCTCAAGATCCACTGTTCTACTGCTAGTTTCTTGCATAAGGAACTTTGCTTCTAAGAACTCACCTTTTCTGGCAACAAACACCTTTTGTTTTAGTGGATCATATAAATAATATCCCATAGAATCTCTAGGATATCCAACAAAGATACACATGGTGGATCGGACTTCCAATTTGTTTGGGGTGGGAGTCTTAACATAAGCCTCACAACCCCAGACCCTTAAGTATGATAGGGATGGAACTCTTCCATGCCATATCTCAAAGGGTGTCCTTCCACCTTTTTGGTTGGGGCCATATTTAGAATACGGGCAGCTGAGAGCAAAGCGAAACCCCAAAATGATAGAGGCAATGTGCTTCTAGCCATCATAGATCGGACCATATCCAATAAGGTTCGATTCCTCCTCTCAGACACACCATTATGTTATGGTGTTACAGGTGGAGTGAGTTGTGAGACAATCCCATAACTCCTAAGACGATCTTGAAAAACATCACTTAGGTATTCACCTCCTCTATCGGTGCAGAGAACTTTAATAGACTTGTTGAGTTGATTTTCTACTTCATTCTTGAAGATTTTGAACGTTTCAAAAGCTTCATCTTTGTGCCTTAATAAGTACACATAACCATAGCGACTATAATCGTCGGTAAAGGTAATGAAGTATCTTTCTCCATTCCTAGTCATTGGCTTAAAAGGACCACATACATCCGAATGTATGATTCCTAATAAATCTTTTGCCCATTCGTTAGTTCCACTAAAGGGTGCCTTAGTCATTTTTCCTTGTAAACAAGATTCATATACATCAAATGAATCACATTCATTTGTTTTTAAAAGACCATTCTTTTGAAGTGTTTGTATACGTTTCTTGTTTATATGACCAAGACGACAATGCCAAAGATAGGTATCACTTAAATCCAACTTGAGTTTCTTGGTGTTAGTTTGGTACAATGAACTATTTAAAGTATTTTCATGAACCAATTCATAAATACCATTAATGGGAATAGCTTTAAAATAGAACATATCATTTAAAGAAACATGTATATCATTTTCAACAAAAGATAATACATAATCATAATGTCTTAATTGGGATACAAAAATAATGTTCCTAGTCAAACTAGGAGCATACAAAACATTCTTCAAAATAACATCCAAGCCACTTGGAAGTTTTAGGATGTAGTCCCCACGAGCTTCAACTTTGACTTTAGTTCCATTGCCCATGAAGAGGCTAACATCCCCTTGATTGAAGTCCCTACTTCTTTTGAACCCCTGCAACAAATTGCAAATATGAGTTCCACATCCGGTATCCAATTCCCATGTGTTAGAAGATGTAACATTAAGATCAATATGGATCATGTATATTGTACCTGAGGTCTGCCCGGCATCCCTCTTTGCTTTCAACTCTTGGAGATGGACAGGAAAATTTCTTGTCCAATGTCCAATCTCCCCACACTTGAAGCATGAGTCATTAGTAGAAACCTTTTGCTTCTTCTCTTGTGGATTGGGTGGCACCCTTGCCACCCCTTTCCCTTTTCCCTATACGGGTCCCTTACCCTTGGCAACCTTTGCCTTGGGTGCGGGATGAGGCCTTTTCTTGTTCCCACCTTTATTGATGTTGAGAACGGGTAAAACCCTTTTACCCATGGCCGCCTCGGCCGTTTTGAGCATTGAGTGAAGCTCACCAATGCTTTTGTCCCAAGCATTCATGTTGTAGTTCAACACGAACATCTCGAACTTCTTGGTAAGGCCATTGAGGATCAAATCCGTGGCCAATTCCTTCAAGACGTGACAATTAAGCCTTTCGAGGCAGTCAATGTGGCTTTTCATCTTAAGTTCATAAGATGAAACCGATTAGTTGTCGTCCATACGACATGCATGGAGTGCTCGAACCGTTTCGAAGCGCTCAACCCTCGCTTGCTGTTGGAGCGTTTCCTTCAGCTGGGTTATCATGTCATAAGCTCCGTGATGTTTATACTCCTTTTGGAGATCCGGAGTCATGCTTGGTAGCATGAGGCAAGACACTTGGACGGAGTCCTCAGTGTATTTCAGCCAATCGTTATAGGCCTCCTCATCATCCTCAGTAGGTTGATCGGGGATAGGGTCGTCTAAAACATATGATCATCTCTCTTGCTTGAGAACGATTCTCAAGTTTCGATACCAATCAATGAAATTGTTATGATTTAAATGTTCCTTTTGGAGAATCGCTCCTTTTGGAGAATCGCTCGCAAAGATTGGGTGGACGTGGATGAGTTATCATGATTATCATTGTTGGTGGCCATCTGCAAAATTTAACAAAGATCGATTTTAGTATTTTCGATATTTCTATTTTTAATAATTAATTAATGCATTTTAAAGTCATTTTCATATTAAAATCTAGAACCCAACATTTCATTTAAATTGTGGTTAGGTGACCTTTATCCCACGATTTAAATTAATAAGGTGGTCAACGATTGACGGTTGCAACCATTTGCAACTTCTAGAGGTATGGGATCGACTTGAAACATCATATGTAAAGTCGGCATGTTAATCTCATCAACACCATTTGGAAACCATATTGTAGGTGATCCATTTAACATGGTTTGCAAATCAAGTTACCCTACTTGCACACACATGTGAGTTTTCCAACATAGGTGGTTAGGTGATCTTTATCCCACAAATGTGGTATCCCCTCCTTAAATCACAAGTTCCCTCAAAAGGTTAGGTGACCTTTATCCTATTGAGAGTTTTCAAGTGACTCAAGTGTTGTGCAAAAGGACGGTGTTAGACTTGTTTTAAAATATTTAGAGATTTCATAATTCTAGTTTAGAAAACTCTATGTACTTGTATTTGCATGCTTTCAAATACAAGATACCCTATGGTCCTTTGATTAAAACCTATTTTAATCTTTAAAATCATTAAATCATTTTAATAACCTTTTATTACCTTTTAATGATTAAGAACCATTTAATTAGTTTGTTTTGATCATGGACAGGATTGTTAAAGCAAATATCACATACATGCCATCAACCACAATAATATAAACAAAACAACAAAGCATATGTGCATAACCATAGCATCTAAAGTGGTCCACACTTGTTTGCCATCACAAGTGTGGTCCATAGGGCATTCCTAAGGTCATAACAAAACACATAGAAAGCTTCTAAAAGCCTCCCACTTGAAACCGCATCCAAAATGCTCCATGTTTCTTTTATGTCTTTCCTTTGTGCTTCCAATGCGTACGTCTTCATATTACAAGATATAAAGTCCTAATACAAGATATCTAGTAAAATGAAAAATACACCTAATCTATTTATTACAACCCAATAATAAATAAATTACATTTTTAAACAAAGCACAAATAAATTAATATACAACCCCATTGAATAAACAAAAAACAACATTGCATACATCTAATCAACACAAGGCCAAAAGATAGGTTATGCACCAATATAAACATTCATCATATCATCCAAATATAAAAAAGAATCCCCACTAAAACCCATGAAATTTCAGCCAACATAAACTGAAATTTCGGGTTTTAGACATGTCCAAACAACATACATATAAACATACATATCTTTCAAGGTTTAATCACAAGCATGTGTAATATAACCTTGAAAGTTCGGGGATTCAACATACAAGAATATTGCAGCCCATAAAAGGGTTATAAAGTCCCATAAAACGATTTTAAAGGACAAGAACAAGCAAGCTATCCACATAACCGGCTCTAGATTCCAATGATGGGTTTGTTATAAGATAAAATCAAAGTTTAACCTCTTAAACTTTCTGAAAAACGCAACGGATATAAGTTTTGAAACATAATTATAAAACTGAAAAATCATGTTTTCTAGGTGACAAATATATGTATGAAAAAACCAATATAACAAAGGATCATATTATGTGAATAAGCAAGCTATGTAAGCATAAGAAACACATAATATGACAGCCACAAAGGGCTGCTAAACTACCTTCCAGCAGCCTCCAAAAGTCGAATGAAAGAAGAGGATTAATGCTCAAAATTCGGCCAAGGCTCCAAGAGAAGGACCCCTCAAGCTTGTATACCCCAAGCTAACTTGCAATCAACTTCATGCTAGGTAGATTCCACTAAGAAAAACGCCCAAAAATGCTCTTCTTCTTGCTTCAGCCGAAAACCCCAAAAGGAGAAGAAGTAGAGAGAGTTTTTTCATGCAAAAGGATGGAGAAGTGGGTCTTGGGTTTTACAACTTCTACACTCTTTCATAAAGAGTGTGTAGTTAATTAATAGAAGACTTCAAAGGCCGTTGGCCCTTAGGGGTGGCCGAATTTGAAGTGAGAGAGGGGTTTCCCCCTAAAACTCATCTTCCATAACACATTAAATAAGTCACTCACTAGGACATATTTAATTTATGTGACATGTATCATTTTAATTAAACAAATTTAATTAAAGGATACTAACATATTATTAGTGTTATTTAAACCCCTTTTAAATAACAAAATTAATAATAAAACCCATCAACAAATTATCCTTATAATTTGTTCCATCTTGAATGCCTTTGTTTAGAAAACCCTTTTTCTAAACATGGTGCGATTATTCAATTGCATGATCCCATCATCAATTAAATAATTATTGGTGATTGCAAAGCTTGTTATTAGGTATAACCCGACTTGGATCATAACGTACTAACCGCATCAATATTCTACGTGTCTTGGGCATATAAAATCCAACAGTACTACCCAAGTTTCCCCGCTATTCAATATTAACAATTCGAAAGTGTGAGGACTTTTCCATGGTAAACATCACTATATTAATATTTTACACAACTTAAATATATAAAGCGTTTGTGAAGTTACCAGTATGCTATCTCCCCCAAAAGAGATTAAATAAAGAGTGGGGCATGAACTCACCTGATATGCGTACAAATACTTAGGGTTTACTTGGAAGTGAGAGTGGACAGACAACCTTCAGAGGTTACCTAGATCACGTAAGTACATAAGTACGTGTAAACAGAGAACATGTGGAACCGTAAGTACACTACAATCAAAGACTCAAGGTTTCAGAAAAGAGACACGTTTGACATAGTTGACCCGTTTGACCTGTTGGTGACATTATGAGTTGTAAACCAATTAAGCAAACATCATCATACTTCATACATAGTTAACATTCAAATGGAACATATGTGATGCTACATTACCCAAGTGTATTACTTAGATCATCATACTACCAAATATCATACAAGTCATGCAAGTCCCTAACAACTAGCATACTCAATGTATCTATAACACAACTAGTGTATCATACAAAGGTCAAATCATGCATAACCTACTCATATGACCCATAACTATGAATTATCATAAACATGCCAAAATAGATAATTAGTCAATTAAACATTCATACAAGTCAAACAACACATTCAACCACAATAGCATTCATCCATGAACGTACTAGTATGATATTAGCATCAAGAACATGTCCAACTCATTATATCCAAAGTTCAATAAAAATAAAGTTTCCCTTTTGGGAAAGTAATATCCAAAAGTGATCTACTATCCATAACAACCACAAATTCATTAATTACATACCTAATCAAGTTCATAACATAACTAGGCATGATCAACAACACCAAGCTAACATAGTTCATCAATTCATATCCCAAAAAGTTACTATCTTTAGTAATGTATGGATTCTAGCATGTGTTCTTGGATTCCCAAAGCTCACAACAACAATCTAGTATCTAAACAACATCATGAACATATCCATAACATCCATTTATCCCTAATTCAACATTCTTGACAAAATAAAGTTACATTATTAGTAACCTATGAACAAAACATTTAATTCATCAATTTCTTGCAGGATCAATGTATTCTAGCATTCATCCAACCAAACTAACATCATGAATTCATCAAACAACATCAATTTGATCTATCATGAAATTTCCCCAAATCAAGTTTCTAGTTTTTGACCTAATTTGACTAGAACATCAAAATCCATAAAAACAACATGAAATTGACACCTAATCTAGCATCAATTCAACAATACTAACATGGAATCACCATCAATTTCATATTATCATCAACATTTTCGAATTAGGGTTCCTCAAGAACCTAAAAATCGCAAAACAACACAATACTTACCTTTAGATGAGTTTAGATGGTGATTAACACTTGGAATCCACTTGTAACACTTGATCAACACTTGAATTCGATTTTTTCTTGGCCTAATGACTTGATTTTGCAAGGAATGAGGGTGTGGGGATGGTTTGCAG
Source organism: Flaveria linearis (assembly GCA_024085815.1). Classification (NCBI taxonomy): domain Eukaryota; kingdom Viridiplantae; phylum Streptophyta; class Magnoliopsida; order Asterales; family Asteraceae; genus Flaveria; species Flaveria linearis. The sequence goes on along the minus strand of CM044009.1, from coordinate 46,801,077 downwards.
CCGAATGGGGGGTTTGGGGAGGGTTTAGGGTTGCAATTTTGGTAAGTTTTAGTTTTAGGAAGTTACACTTAACCCTTTTTATTTATATTTTATAAAAACTACTCTTTTAAACACTTTTTAAAAGGTTTTAACTTAATAATACTAACATTATGAATCAACAACAATAATAATATATATTATTTCCACTAGTCACAAGATACGCAAATTAAGTATATGCGTTTCCACGTTACACGATAAAATTCACCGTTAACATTTAAATCGCGTAAACACATAAGCATAACACAATAATCATCTAATCAAATAGATTATCATTAATTTAACATTATTACTTATTATTAGGTCACCAACATTAAACGACAACTAGTGTGCGCTCACGACACGTGTATGCAAGACTTAACGGAACTAACAGAGTTTTGGTAACGGAAAATTACCGGATGTCACAGTAGGGATGAACTGAAATGGGCCATGTTTTAAAACATGATGGAAAATGATGATACGCAAAAATGCATGTCATTGTTTTGATAATTTTTTAAAAAAAGACACATTTTTTATGACACGTGAAAATATGCGTCATCTTTTTTCGAACGTCATCTTTTGCACATCATCTATTAACAGCTTTGTAGTAATGCGGGGGTCTCATTGAAAGCAGTCTCTCTATCCTAAAAGATAGAGGTAAGATTTGCTACCATCCAACCCCTCCCAGACCCTGTTTCTAGTGGGATATACTGGGTATGTTGTTATTTTTTTAATCTTTATTAATTATCTACTTTAATAAAATAAAATAATCATATCAATATGGTCATTTTTATCATGTATATATCATCTCCATCTACTCTTATTCATGTGTTACCATCACAATAAATTTACTAAAAAACTTAGACTTAAAAAAAAGTTTTCTTGTAACTTTCATGTAAAACTATAATAACAATTTATTACAAATACTTTAATGAGATTTGATTTTATTAAAATATAGTTTAATTTGTAGCTAATCTTATTGTTAAGATTAAATACTTTAAAAAAGTAAATAAAAAAATATTTATGGATCATTATGAATAATAAAAATCTTTTTTTTCTTTTTATATTATTGTTTATAACTTATATATGTTTATTATATATAATAATTTTATTAATATGTTATTTATAACATATATTATACGTATATATGATCTATTATATAATTTTTATTTTAACCCTATAACACACGAGTATCTAACCTAGCTAATTAAATAACTAAGTCAGAAACTCGTGTATTACACGGTTTAAATCAAATTATTAAATTAAATAATAAAAAAAAGATAATTATAGAATATCTCATCTTTAATAGTATTAAAATTGTAAAGAACTAAGATAAAAAATTGATTATATTTATAAACAGCTTTTATAAACTAAATTTCATTAATTTATCAAAAAGGGAATGAAATGAAATAAATTATTTGAATACTTTCGGCTACAATAATTTGAGAAAAAATATCATGAATCATAAAAAATATTAGACTTTTAGATATGTAAATATATGATTGAAGGCTTTTTCATCACTTTCTTGTCTATAAACTCACTTTTCGTATTCAACAATTTAGTAGATGATCAATAAAAATTTTGAATTAAAAAAATATATGTAGTTAAAACTAAAATAAATTGTTAATTTAGTAGCTTAAAATAATTGAGTTGAATAAATAAAATTTTAATATGCTTACCTTAAATAGAGTAAAAAGTAATGAAAGTATTAATTTAATTTAGATAATAATTTTGGGCGGGGAAATAAGAACGATAAGGCAACACATAATGACATGCGACCTCTTTACTCTTTTATTATATATTTATCTTTATATATAATAAATGAAAGGGGTTTAGTCATGTGACACAATTTGAAGTATTGTGTTGTCACATAACATTTTCATAGCATACAATTGACACATGTGTTGGACCAAAAGAACTAATGAGTCAAGATCAGGAAAACCTCTAAGTCCCACATGACATCACAACAACTGCTGAAAGCTTCATCAGCAGTTTGACAAAGAGTGAAGACTCAACAGCTGAAGATCAAAGAACTGAAGAACAACAGATGAAGATCTAAAGTACTGAAGACCATAAGTACTGAAGTCTGAAGTACTGAAGAATACAAGTACTGATGACTCAAGTGCTGAAGATCAACAACTGAAGAACTGAAGAACTGAAGATCAACAACTGATGCACAAAGTCTGAAGACAAAGACTGAAGACATCAGCTGATAACAACTACTGAAGTCATCAGCTGATGAAACATCTGAAGATCAAAGTCTGAAGACCAAGTGCTGAAGCTTCAGAGTTTGTCACAACAGCTGAAGAAGTTGTCTTCAGTTGTTGTGATGGTTTTTCTCTTTCAGTAGTTTGTAATTTTCCTTTTCAGTAGTTTGTACAACAGCTGAAGAGTTTGTTCTTCAGCTGTTATAGTTCAGTAGTTGTAAACGACTGAAGAGTTTGTTCTTCAGTCGTTGTACCTTTTCAGTAGTTTCTTTTCAGTACTTGTAATAGGTAGAACACTTAGCATTTTGTAAGAAGATGTCAGCTGTTGTGACATCTTCAGTAGTTTAGGTGTTCTGTCAGTAGTTTGTTAATAACAGTTGATGTCACTGTCAAGTGACATCAGCATTAGGTTATTCTTCCCTATATAAGGAAGAAGACCTAATTGTAGCCGCTGCTAATTACAGCGCAGTCGAAGCATGTATTGAATGAAATATTCTCTTTTGCAGAACTTCCATCTTTCTCTATAACTTACTGTTTTATTGTTAAATCTATTGTGTTCTTGCTTGTTTGTCTAATTCTTGAACTAAATCCGCTGTGAATACAACCTAATTGATCAAACAAGAAGCTAAGATCCTGTCAAATGGTATCAGAGCTGGTTAATCATTGATCGATTTAACAATTGATCATTTGAAACTGCTCTTTTGACAGCTACGTTTGATCGAATTAGCAATTTGCAAGAATTAGTTATAGAGATTGATTTTCTGCTGCTTCTGACTGTTAAACTTGAGGTTCTCGTGGTTTTTGAGCTAGATTTGTTTTGTTTACCTTGAATTTGACTGAAATCTGAAATGACAACACCAACTAACGATTCTCACAATACTGGCTCCTCAACAAAGCCTCCGATGCTTGTGAGGAGTGAGTATAACATATGGCAATGTCGTATGCTCCACCACTTGTCTGTCAACAGCTCTGGTTGTTGGAAATCAGTGGTACATGGACCACACATGCCTATGGTGAGCGTTCCTGAATCAAATGAGAAGGTTCCAAAGAAACCTGAACAATATTCGGACGAAGATCTTAAGCTGTTCGAAATTGATGCTAAAGCTCATGGAATTTTAGCTATGGCAATTCCAAATGAGATCTATTCAGGACTTTTGCTTCATGAAAATGCTCATGATCTCTGGGTTGCTCTGAAGGAACAATTTGGAGGAACCAATGAGGTCTTATCAAATACTAGGGATATCCTCGCCCAACAATATGAGACACTCTCTCATAGGAAGGGTGAGACACTGACTCAACAGTATGAGTGATTCTCTTGTCTTATTTCTGAGCTGAAAATGGTTAAACAAGAGTACTCCAATAGTCAGATGAACAACCATTTTCTTAGATCCCTGCCTGAGAGATGGGACACTTATACCATTGTCCTACGCTCTAGTGCAAATCTGGACACTCTATCTCTCACCCAACTTCATGGGAAACTGCTTACATCTGAAAGAGAGATAGAACAGAAAAGGAAGTTGTCATCATCTGGCAAGCTCACTGATGACTTTGTCTCAGGCAATGCTGCCTTGATAAGTCAAGAGTCAGAATATGCTACATCTGAGAATGCCTATGATGAGCATATTGATTTCTCTACCAACTCTGAACATGCTTTTGTTGGTGTTGATAGTAGTTCAGGAGGTAGCAGTGATAAATTGTGCTTTCTGATGGAGGACTTAAAGAACATTCTAGATGATGATCTGGAAGAGATGGATATTTTGAGTCAAATGGCTATGATAAATATCAGATCTCAAAAGTTCTACAAGAGAACTTGGAGGAAATTTCCTGGTCTCTCTGGCAAAACTAAAGTTGGTTTTGACAAGAGCAAGTTGAGGTGTCACAAGTGCCAAAGGCTTGGACACTTTGCTAGAGAGTGTAGATCATCTGGATCTAACTCCTCTGCACCCTTTGTGACTTTTCCAAGCAATAGCTCACAGCACAGAGGGCAACACTCCACCAGTTCCAGTCATCCATCACCTGCACAGGCATCACCTGCATACTTTGTGCCTCAGGGTCATATGCCATACCCATACCCCTGCTACTACATGCCTCAGCCAAGTCAAGTTCAAGCACCCCCTACTTAGTAACCACATGCTCTCCCTGAGCCTCTATCTTCCCAATCTCATCATCAACCCTAACCTTAACAACACAGCTTCTTGACCCCAGGAGTTGTTGACTGGAGTAGTTTACCAGATGAGTTATCTGGTCAAGAACAACTATTCCAAGGTGCTGGTCAACATGGTGGTGATCATCCTTTTGGAAACCTTGCTCTTATGGCCCTGGAGTCTGCTTTCTAATTCATGCATGGCAGCATTTGCTTCTATTAGAGAAGCAAATGTAGCTTTAATTGATAAAAACCTGGAGCTAGAGCAAACCATTTCTAAAAAGAAAGCTGAATTTGAGGCTGCACTTAATGATAAAAATAATGAGATTTATAAGCTTAAATGCCAAATAAAAGATGATAAGGCTAGGGAAGATGTCTTCTAGAGAAGTACAGAGACCTCAAGGAAACTCTTGCAAGCACCCAAGTAGAGTGTGATCGATGGGTACAATCCTGCAAGGGTTTTGAAATGCTTCTTAGTAAGCAATCAACTTCCAATGTGAAGATTGGCATTGGTTATAATCACACTGCTCCTCCTACAGATTTCACTTTAAGAGCAGAAGTTGAATCTGATGAAGAGAGAAATAACCAATCCTTCTCATCATGTGACCTACTATCTGATACAGCATCATCAGAGGTAGAGGTCAGCATTATCTCCCAAAACCAATCAGCTGATGCTACCACAGCTGATGGTTCAAATGCTGGCTGTCACATGATCAAATAGTTGATCAACTCAGGTGTTGTCTCTAGATGTACTGAAAGTACTGGAGAGCAAGTGATAACACCTAAAGTTCAAACCCCAACTACTGCATGTACTGAAGAGAAGAAAACTGCAAGTAGAAAGGGTTTGAAGCCTAATGAAGAGGATGTCAGGAAAGCAGGTACTACAAGGAAGAAAACTGCAAGTACTGACAGCAAACAGCTGAAGAACAAGTCTTTAGCAGTTTCATCTTCTTCAATAGATGATCAACATAAGATGAAGAAGAAGCCATGTGAGATATATGGCTTGTTCAATCATCTTACTGATGATTGCTGGTACAAAAGGGGTTCCAAACTCAAACAAAAGGAGAAAATTAAAGAGCAGATGAATAAAATGAAAAATGAGTTTGAAACCAAGTTTGTACTAGCAACATCAAAGCCTGAAACCCCTAAGCCCAAAAACAAATTAATATGGTGCTAGCCAGTTAGATTCCCCGTGTATATTTATATTATTTGTATTGTTTATATTCGTTTTTGTCCTGGAATTCGTATTTTTTGATATTTTGTGTGTTTGACAGGACCCCGGTCATAAAGGAAGCACTTTGGAGCTTAAACGTGAGTTAACGAGGTGCCAGGATCGAGCCGAGTGGATCGGGAATTGAAAACAACTGAAAAATCTGAATTTCTTCCCCTCGCGCTACGCGCCGTGATTGTGAGGAACCCCTCGCGATACGCGAGGTGTGGAATTACCTGCGAATTAACCAAATTACCTCTGATGGATCCACTTTATTACCCGAAAGGCCACCCGACTATTTTGTCGGGTTGCGCAAAGCCTCGCGCTACGCGCGAGAAATATGAAAACCCGTCGCGCTACGCGACGGGTGCAATTGTCGGAAAAGATGATTAAAATCAAACCAAAACCCTAATTCGGGAGATTCTGGACTTTTGGACGGCATTGGGACGGCTGAGGACGAAGGGAGGTGATTTCCAGGAGCTTAGAAGCAAAGGATTGATGGTTTGGAGTTAGGAATTGAAGAATCGAAGGCTTAATCGTCCCGGTTTTTACGTTTCTCTTCCTAGTTTTCATTCCTTTGTAATCAATGACTTCTCCTATTAGTTTTGCTACTGTTATGAACATGTTTCTTGGCTAAACTTCTGTAGCTACCTAGGTTTGATGAATGTACATTGTTTAGTTTAGTATTCTTTCGGTTTTTGGATTATACTTGTGTTTAAAAGTTAATGATAATGATTTGGTTTGCATGATCAGTTGTGGATGTGTATTTAGATCTGTTCTTGCGATTGATTTATTGCTTCACATGTGTCTTGGTGATTGTCTGTCATATAATGGATGCATGCTAGATTGTTTGCCTTGTGTTTGCGGTTTTTAGATGATTTGGTAGACGTATTGAATCATTGAAGTAATTAATCTTGAATTGGACTAATCAAATATGCAACTAATCTTAATACTGTGAGGTTAATAGGTTATCAGGTTATCTTGTGTGATTGATTGCTAGGTTAGAGTCTCTGTGAGGAGTTCAGTCTAGTTTCCCGCTCATATCATAGTTTCCTGAGTCTGATTAGGCATTCCAGATCTATCCCCTTACCTTTACGTATTGTGACACACGCGCCGTGAGGTAGAGTGTCTATCGGGTGTGTTATTAGCTCTCTTGGAGAACCTGTGAGGGTAATCCACAAACCGGTGTTTTATCGGCTTATTAGGTCTCTCTAGTTGCTTTCCTTGAAAGTGTCGAGGTTTCTCTAGGTTCCTTTTAAGTTAGCATCTCTAGATCCCGGTTACACAAGTCTTTCCAAAACCGTTAGAAGAACAGCCAAAACGTGTATAGGATTCTGCGTAGGTAGTGTTTTTAATCATCTGAACTCAATTCTAGTCTTTTCCCTGTGTCTGTCCTGTTTTCAGTTCTTTCTAAAGCAATTTTAAAACAAACCCCCTATATTACTTTCACTTAGTATTTTAGTCGAGTCTTAGGTAAGTTTAGTTTTCGTTTTCCATACAAAAGTCTTTGGGTTCGATAACTCGGACTTAATAGCTATTCTGCAGTCGACCGGTACACTGCCGTTGTGTTGCTTAGGATCGAGTCTTAGTTTTATAAATTTAAAGCTTTTTAGTGTCTAGTTAGAGTTTTATTTGTTAGTTTATTTTAGTATAGTCTAGCACACATCAAAGTTTTTGGCGCCGTTGCCGGGGACTTCTTGGCGATTGCGTTAAATAGACTTACTTGATTTAATTGCTATTTGTGCTAAGTGTTTTTAATTAGTTTGTTTTTAATTCTATTTGTTTTTATTTTATTTGTTTGAGTCAGTCTTACAGTTTTAATTTTGTGTTTTGCAGGTTTATGCCCCGCTTGAGATCACAAGGACCACCTCCAGATCAAGATTTGCAGCTTGCGTTACCTGAATTTGAGGTTGGTACTTCTTCTCTTTCTGTTTTTGATTTTACACCTTTTCCTACAGCACTTTCTTCTACTTCTTCTGCAGATTCTAGCCCACCTAGTTCACCACACACACATATGGCTGAGAATCAGACTGTTCATCAGCAAGCCACCAATGGCTTCACAGGAGTTAGCAATCCAATCACACTTCCTGCCATTGCTAATGATAACTCCTGGCAGATCCCATCCTACGTCATGACAGCTATCTCTAATAACTGTCAATTCCATGGACGCGAGGATGAGGACGCACCTGCACACATAGGTCGCTTAGATCGAATTGGTAGAACTTTCAAGTTGCAGGGTGCGTCTGATGATGCCATTTTCTTACAGCTGTTTCCATTTTCACTTGCTGATAGAGCCGCCACTTGGCTCGAATCTCATGCAGCTAGTACATTTACCACTTGGCCGGCTCTTCGTGAGCGCTTTCTTCATAAGTATTTTCCGCCGGCCAAGGCATCTAGGCTTAGAGATGAGATCCACTCGTTCAGGATGGAGCCGGACGAGCCTTACTATCGTGCTTGGGAGAGGTTTCAAAACCTCCTTAGTCGTTGCTCCCAGCATGGCTTGTCCGAATGGGCTTTAGTTGAGAAATTTTATAATGGGTTGAATTATGAAACTAGGGCTAGATTCGATACTTCTGCGGGCGGGCACTTAATGGGTAAGAAAAACATGAATGAATGTAATGAAATGTTTGAGAGTTTTGCCCAAGCAGAACATGAGCAGCGGTCTGGAAACAGGAAATCCAGTCCTGCTACTAGTACCTCATCCAGAGGAGTTCACCATGTCACCATGGATACTAGTGTGGCTGCTGCTCTTGATAGTCTAGTTCGTGAGGTAAGAGAGTTGAAGAAAAAGGTTGATAGGTGTGAGCTATGTAGAGGTGACCATGCCACTAATGAGTGTCCTCTGATAGGTCAAGAACAAGCTAGCTATGTTAATAATTCTTATAACTTCGGTTGGAGAAATCAAAACAATTCTAGCTGGCGTTCTTCAGGTGCTCCCCCAGGTTTCCAACAGGGTTCTAGTCAAAACCAGGGCCAGGGTAGTGGTCAGAATCAAGGTGTTAGTCAGGGTAGTGGAGAGTTGAGTAGGATAGAGAATCTGTTAACTCAATTAGTGGTCAAAGATGCAAAAACACAACAGATTCTAGCTGAGCATGATAATCTTCTGAAAAACCAACAGTCAGCTTTCCTAGATCTCCAGAGGACCGTAGGGGACATAGCTAGAAGGTTAGATGAGAGGCCCCCAGGTCAGTTACCAGGTAAAACTCAATAAAACCCGAATGCACATGTTAAAGCCATTACTACTAGGTCGGGTAGGAGGTTAGATGAGGGTAGAACTCCTATAGTTGAGGAATTGTGTTTGAGAAAGATGAGAGAGAGGTAGTTGAGAATCCTTTTGGGGATAAGGTTGTTAAGAAGACTAGTGTGTCTGAGCATTCTCCTGAGATTGACCATTCCCGTCTCCCGTTTCCTGATAGGCTTAAGCATCAAAAGTATGAAAGGGATTACAGGCACTTTTTAGATCTCTTTAAGCAATTAAAGGTCAATCTCCCGTTCATAGAAGTGATTAAGTGGATGCCTAAGTATGCGAAATTTCTGAAGGATCTCCTAAAGAATAAAAGCAAACTGGGTGAGATTTCAAGTGTCTCTTTGTCGGGTGAGTGTTCTGCGGTGGTTATGAACCAACTACCGGAGAAATTGGCAGATCCTGGGATTTTCACAATCCCGTGTCTGTTTGGTAGTGAGGTTCAATGCCACGCGTTGGCGGATTTAGGAGCTAGTATTAACCTTATGCCTTATTCCTTGTATGAGAAATTGGGTTTAGGTGAATTGAGTCCAACGCGCATGACACTTTCCCTTGCTGATAAATCTGTTAAGCACCCACGGGGAATTGTAGAGAATTTGTTGGTGAAAGTTGGTAAGTTTGTATTCCCCGTTGATTTTGTGGTTTTAGACATGGAGGCTGATGAACGTGTTCCTATTATCTTAGGTCGACCCTTTTTGTGTACTGCTAAGGCAAATATTGATGTGTTTAGGGGTCAGATCACACTTCACGTAGGAGAAGAGAGTGTTGTGTTTGAGGTAGCCAAATCAATTAGGGGTCCTAGTATTCCGAAAGAGTCGGTTTCCTTGATCAATTCTTGTGAGGTGGCTGATAGGAAAATGGAGAATGTTAAGAGTATAGAGAATAGTGCTAAAGTTGTTTGTGTTGAGAGAGCATATTCTGTCGAGGAAGAGGAGGAATCGGATAAGATAGTTGATGAGTTTTTGAGAATTTGTGAAAAAGATGATGAGTTGTTTGCTTCTGAGTTTGAAAATTTTGTGATGATTAAGGATAGCAAACCCCCAAGTGTGGGGATGTTACAGTTTGAAAGAAAACCGCCACCGTTTGCAAAACCCAAGTGTGGGGATTGTGATAGCTTGATTGAGTCTGAATATGGTGGGTTTTTCTTTGGTGATGAGTTTGGTTATGATGTAGTGAGCATCGGGGGTGAGCTAGGTCTTCATGATCCCCCGTAAGTTGATCTTGGAAGATAGTATTTGGGTAGTGACCCGTTTGTAGAGTTTGTAGAGTTGGTTTGCTTGAGTTTTAGGTAGTTTGTGTCGTTTTTTTTTGTGTTTCGTGTGCTTTGTTTTCGTGTCTTGTTAAGTGTTTGCAGGGAAACGATTATTCGGTTGCAATTTGACACATGACCGGGATGCTACCAGGTAAGTTTTTCCCACTTGAGTCATGTTAAAATAGGTAAAAAGATTATTGGGGTCAAAATTTGGCTAAGGCATAAAAATTTTCAAAACCTTCGGAAAAAAGTGCAACCTCACGTTACGCTCCAGGTTGGTATTGATGTTCTCGCGTAGCGCGAGGGTCCTCGCGCGTCGCGCCATACTTTGCCTTAATCCCTCGCGTTACGCGAGGGATCCCAGGATTTTCAAAAAAAAAAAAAATTATTTTACCTAAACTTGTGTTCCCTTGTTTGTTGAGTCAGATTGTTTATTTTTATTGAGTCTGTTTGATGCTGTGTTTGCCTGGTAGAGTGTTTGTTTTGCAGGTTTGGAATAATTCACCCGTACTCAATCTCCATTCGGGTGAATATATCCAACACTATTTAAGGAGGCAGCCAGTGATTCCTGATCACGAATGAAATGCTATACGATCAGAGGTTTTGGATTCAGACTGTGCACAGATGGAATCTGCTTATTACCAGCTAAGTCTTTTCCAAAACTCTTCTTATTTATGTCTTTCTTTTTAATTTCCACATTGAGGACAATGTTAAATTTAAGTGTGGGGATAAAAAGACATGTGTCTTAGGTTTAATTTAATTGAGTCAGTCAGTCTTTAATTTTTGCGTGTGTTAGTTTTTATTTTAGTGTGTTCTTTAAAAAAAAAAAAATTTTTGAACATTTTTGAAAAATGTCCCTGATTTTGATGTTTGCATATATTAAAAAATAGAAAATGATAGATAAAATCAGGTGTTCGGTTTTTCAAATAGTACACATATAAGATGAATAACTAATTGAAAACGTGTCTGATTTGGGATGTGCGGGTAGGCCCAGCTGATCTTGTAAGGTTATCCTAGGAATATTCTAGTACACTTAATTAAACATTATTAAGTCTTGTGGGCTCTCACCATTGGAAGCCAAAACCGTAGACAGTATAAGGGGTACCACTGTAGGTTAAGACCCAGCTGTAGTTTTTCTAGCAGGCACGCTTTAACAGGCGCCGCCTTTAGGAAATCCACCCATATATGAGCTAAAAAAAAAAAGAGTTATGAACTTAAAATTTTAAAAACCTGAGGCCTATGCGTTGGTTGCGGGGGATAGTGACTCTTGCTTGCAACACCTCTACGAATTGGGTATAATAAGCTTAAGGCTCATGCGTTGGTTGCGGGGGATGGTGACTCTTGCTTGCAACACCTCTGAGAATTAGGTATAATAAGGCAATGCTCAGAAAAAAAAATATATTGAGAAAAGCTCAGAAAAGATGCCAAAAGGGCACAAACAAATTCCATCTAGAGATAGAGGGATTACAGTTGGGTAGTGGGTTACGGTGGTAGAAAAATCTTAGAAATTTGATTTATTCTGTGCCTAGAAAGCTTGAAGCGGGAATAGGTACCAAAGTGTGAGACCCATAATGAATTAATCGAATACTTGAACTTAATTGCAATACGATTGGGGGACCTGAATGATCGGCGGTTGGGTTTAAGTGGACAAATGTACCTGTGATCGCGGTCAACATGTTTTTAGATCTTAATATAAGTCGTTAACCTAAATTTTTGAGAACCGGATTTAAACCTGATTATGATTCCATAGCATAAGTCTTTTTCAGGGACGAAAAAGAGGTAAGTGTGGGGATATTTGATATGGTGCTAGCCAGTTAGATTCCCCGTGTATATTTTATATTATTTGCATTGTTTATATTCGTTTTTGTCCTGGAATTCATATCTTTTGATATTTTGTGTGTTTGACAGGACCCCGGGCATAAAGGAAGCACTTTGGAGCTTAAACGTGAGTTAACGAGGTGGCAGGATCGAGCCGAGTGGATCGGGAATTGAAAACAATTGAAAAATCTGAATTTCTTCCCCTCGCGCTACGCGCCGTGATTGTGAGGAACCCCTCGCGATACGCGAGGTGTGGAATTACCTGTGAATTGACCAAATTACCCCTGATGGATCCACTTTATTACCCGGAAGGCCACCCGACTATTTTGTCGGGTTGCGCAAAGCCTCGCGCTACGCGCGAGAAATATGAAAACCCGTCGCGCTACGTGACGGGTGCAATTGTCGGCAAAGATGATTAAAATCAAACCAAAACCCTAATTCGGGAGATTCTGGACTTTTGGACGGCATTGGGACGGCTGAGGACGAAGGGAGGTGATTTCCAGGAGCTTAGAAGCAAAGGATTGAAGGTTTGGAGTTAGGAATTGAAGAATCGAAGGCTTAATCGTCCCGGTTTTTACGTTTCTCTTCTTAGTTTTCATTCCTTTGTAATCAATGACTTCTCCTATTAGTTTTGCTACTGTTATGAACATGTTTCTTGGCTAAACTTCTGTAGCTACCTAGGTTTGATGAATGTACATTGTTTAGTTTAGTATTCTTTCGATTTTTGGATTATACTTATGTTTAAAAGTTAATGATAATGATTTGGTTTGCATGATCAGTTGTGGATGTGTATTTAGATCTGTTCTTGCGATTGATTTATTGCTTCACATGTGTCTTGGTGATTGTCTGTCATATAATGGATGCATGCTAGATCTTTTGCCTTGTGTTTGCGGTTTTTAGATGATTTGGTAGACGTATTGAATCATTGAAGTAATTAATCTTGAATTGGACTAATCAAATATGCAACTAATCTTAATACTGTGAGGTTAATAGGTTATCAGGTTATCTTGTGTGATTGATTGCTAGGTTAGAGTCTCTGTGAGGAGTTCAGTCTAGTTTCCCGCTCATATCATAGTTTCCTGAGTCTGATTAGGCATTCCAGATCTATCCCCTTACCTTTAGGTATTGTGACACACGCGCCGTGAGGTAGAGTGTCTATCGGGTGTGTTATTAGCTCTCTTGGAGAACTTGTGAGGGTAATCCACAAACCGGTGTTTTATCGGCTTATTAGGTCTCTCTAGTTGCTTTCCTTGAAAGTGTCGAGGTTTCTCTAGGTTCCTTTTAAGTTAGCATCTCTAGATCCTGGTTACACAAGTCTTTCCAAAACCGTTAGAAGAACAGCCAAAACGTGTATAGGATTCTGCCTAGGTAGTGTTTTTAATCATCTGAACTCAATTCTAGTCTTTTCCCTGTGTCTGTCCTGTTTTCAGTTCTTTCTAAAGCAATTTAAAAACAAACCCCCTATATTACTTTCACTTAGTATTTTAGTCGAGTCTTAGGTAAGTTTAGTTTTCGTTTTCCATACAGAAGTCTTTGGGTTCGATAACTCGGACTTAATAGCTATTCTGCAGTCGACCGGTACACTGCCGGTTGTGTTGCTTAGGATCGAGTCTTAGTTTTATAAATTTAAAGCTTTTTAGTGTCTAGTTAGAGTTTTATTTGTCAGTTTATTTTAGTATAGTCTAGCACACATCACAAATCCAAAAAGAAGGTAGGGGTTACTCAGGCAACAGCTGAGGTTGCTCAAAAGAAGATGGTGCAACACAGGAAACGATCATCAGCAAGCCCCATTGTGTCTGAAGAGCTGAAAGCTTTATCACAAAGTCAGACACAACTTGTAATGATAGTTCAGCATCTGATGGGAAGAGTCAACCAATTAGATGCTCCTGTGTTGAAACCACAGAAAAAGAAATCCAAGCCAAAGGGTTCCTCTTCTACACCATCTCCTTCACCTCAGACTTTCACACATAACACACCTGTTAGTGTTGCACCTGTTGTTGAGAACAGACCCAAAACCAAAAAGGTTTGGGTCTCTAAAACTAACTAACTTGTTGTTATGATTGCAGGGTTCTTCAACATGCCAAAGAAGCATCTGGTATGTAGACAGTGGAGGATCCATGCATATGACAGGAAGCAGTTCTCTTCTTAATGACTACTCTCAAGGAAAGAAGGGATTTGTCTCCTTTGGCAATGATGCAACGGGTTACATCATTGGAAAAGGCTTTGTTTCCAATGGGGAAATAAGGTTTGATGATGTTAACCATGTGGAGAATCTCAAGTACAATCTCTTGAGTGTCAGTCAAATGTGTGATAAAGGCCATGTTGCCCTTTTCACAAGGCAGAACTGTCAGATTCTGTCATCCAAAGTTCTAAATTTGATTGACAAGGTGTTGGATGAATATACTCTCCTGAAGGCCAACAGGACAGGAAGAGTATATGCCTTAGATCTTTCCAAAAAGATAGATCTAAAAGGCCATACTTGCCTATTCTCCAAGGCCTCTCCTCAAGAGTCTACTCTATGGCATAGAAGGCTGGGACATGTTAATTTCAAGAACATGAATCAGCTGATAAACCATGGTTTAGTAAGAGGATTTCCTTTGAAGGAGTTCAAGTGTGAAGACAACTGCACTGCTTGCTTAAAAGGAAAACAACACAGAGTTTCATTCCCTCCAATAGAAGAACCAAAGTCCACTGCCTGCTTGCAACTCTTGCACATGGATCTCTTTGGTCCTGTCAGGGTGATGAGCATGGCAAAGAAGAAATACTGTCTGGTAATTGTGGATGATTACTCCAGATATGTATGGACTTTCTTCTTGCACTCCAAGGATGAAGCTGCCAAGGCTATTACGAACTTTGTGTTATTTGTGGAGAAGCAGTATTCCCTGCAGGTCAAGTATGTGAGGAGTGACAATGTAACAGAGTTTAGAAACCACACACTTGATGACTTCTACCTGTCTAAGGGAATTACAAGGCAGTTCAGTATTCCCAGAACTCCTGAACAGAATGGAGTGGTTAAGAGAAAGAACAGGACTCTCATTGAAGCTGCAAGGTCAATGCTGGCTGACTCAGGATTGCCACTGACCTTTTGGGCTGAAGCTGTCAACACAGCTTGCTATGTGCAGAATAGAGCATTAGTGAATAAGAGGTTGATGAAGACTCCCTGTGAAGTACTTCATCATTTGGCCCCTCTGATTTCCTTCTTTAGAGCCTTTGGGTGTCCATGTTTCATTCTCAACACTAGCAATCCACTCTAGAAGTTTGCTAGTAAGGTGGATGCAGGGTATTTTGTTGGTTATTCATCAACTTGCAAGGCATACAGAGTTTTCAACTGTAGGACAAAGATGGTTGAAGAAACTCTGCATGTCAAGTTCAATGAATCTCCAAAGGACAAGATTCCATAAAACCCTGTGGAGTTGTTTGATCTGGACATACTGCAATATGTTCCTTATCAACCTCCAGCTGTTGTGCCTGTCAACAGTTCTCCACCTGGTGGTACTGATGATGATGTAGCCAGTACTCACCTTTTCAGGCTTAGTGACCACCTGCCTGAGTCCACTAAACCTGATGCTCCTGTAGCTTCAGCAGCCCCATCCACAACAAATGCTGATGAGATTTCTGCATGCTCTACTTCATTTGAGCTGCCATCTCCTACATGGTTTCAAGAATTTTCATCACCATCTGTTGCTGTTAAAAGTCCTACAAACACTTGCACTGATATTATAGTCTATCAAGAGCTGAAGAATCACCCCACATCTCAAATCATTGGTGATATCAATGCTGGAGTTTCAACCAGGAATCAATTGTCCAACTTCTGCTTCTATGCTCTCTTCATCAGTCAGCAAGAGCCAAAGAACTATCATGTTGCCTTAAGAGACAATGGATGGGTGGAAGAAATGAAGCTTGAGCTTCTTCAGTTCAAAAAACAGCAAGTGTGGGAGCTTGTTCCTTTACCCCAAGGTAAGTGTGCAATAGGCACCAAATGGGTATTTAGGAACAAAACAGATGAAAAGGGCCAAATAGTTAAGAACAAGGCCAGACTGGTTGTCCAGGGGTTTGCACAAGAGGAAGGCATCGATTATGATGAGACCTTTACCCTTGTAGCCAGACTGGAGGCAATTAGATTGTTCTTAGCTTATGCTGCCTTTCACAGTCTTATGGTTTATCAAATGGATGTCAAAAGTGCCTTCTTATATGGTAAAATAAAAGAGGAAGTTTATGTGTGTCAACCACCAGGTTTTGAGGATAATAAACATCCTGATTGAGTGTATAAACATGATAAGGCTCTTTATGGGCTGAAGCAAGCTCCCAGAGCCTGGTATGAGACACTATCAACTTTTCTTCTAGAGAATAAGTTCACTAGAGGCACCATTGATAAAACCTTATTCATCAAGACTGTGGGACAGCATAACCTTGTTCAAATATATGTTGATGACATCATCTTTGCATCCTCTGATCCATAATTGTGTGATGAATTCACAAAGCTCATGAAGCAAAAGTTTGAAATAAGTGCTATGGGAGAATTACAGTTCTTTCTAGGGTTGCAAATCAAACAAAGGGCTGATGGTATCTTTATTCCTCAGTCCAAATACACAAAAGAGTTGTTGAATAAGTTTGATTTACAAACCTGCAAGCCCTGTTCTACTCCCATGAGCAGCATTACACAACTGGATGTTGATCAGAAAGGTAAAGCGGTTGATGAAACCCTTTACAGATGTATGATTGGGTCCTTGATGTACCTTACAGCTTCTAGACCAGATATCATGTTTGCAACATGTGCCTGTGCTAGATTTCAGACTGCACCTAAAGAATCCCATTTGATTGCAGTCAAAAGGATCTTCAGATATCTGCAAGGTACCCAATCACTAGGTCTTTGGTATTCAACTGGGCATTCTTGCAAATTAGTTGCTTTCTCTGATAGTGACTATGCAGGATGCAAAGTCACCAGAAAATCCACTTCTGGTGGTTGCCAATTCCTAGGCAATTGTTTAGTTTCTTGGCAGAGTAAGAAACAAACATCAATTGCTACATCCACTGCTGAAGCTGAGTACATTGCTGCTACAAGTTGTACATCTCAGGTACTTTGGCTTCAGAACCAACTTTTGGATTATGGCATTACAGAGACTAAGACTCCATTACTAATGGATAGTGCTTCAGCTCTTTGTATTGTTAAAAATCCAGTCCAGCACTCCAGGACCAAACATATAGAGATCAGACACCATTTTATAGGAGATTGCTATGAAAAAGGTCTGATTGATCCAAAGTTTGTGCCTAGTGCTGATGAGCTTGCAGACATCTTTACTAAGTCTTTAGATAGTGCCACATTCCAAAATTTGGTACTAAGGCTTGGTATGCTGCAACTAGAATAATTTGACTAATACTCATGTTCTCAGTTCACAAGTACTGATAAGCATTAGTATGCAAATGTCAAATATAAGTACTGATTAGCAATTTAGTCTTCAGCATTTTCACAACTACTGAAGACTAACATGCTTCAAAGTACTGAAGTACACTATTTGTTGAAAACAACTGATGTAGTTACAACTACTGATGTGGTTATAACTACAGATGAACAATTTTCAAACAAATAAGTACTGAAGAACAAATTTTGTTCACAAGTACAGATGTGTAATCTTACACAAGTACTGAAAGACAAAATTTGTTCACCAGCTCTGGAATAATTTATCAGCACTTATGAACATCTGATCACAAGAGCTGAGGAATAAAATTTTCACAAGAGCTGAACGGCCAATGAAACATCTGAAAGTCAGCCAAAGAGCACTGAAAAGGTACAACGACTGAAGAACAAACTCGTCAGTCGTTTACAACTACTGAACTATAACAGCTGAAGAACAATTTTCAAACAAATAAGTACTGAAGAACAAATTTGTTCACAAGTACTGATTTGTAATCTTACACAAGTACTGAAAGACAAAATTTGTTCACCAGCTCTGGAATAATTTATCAGCACTTATGAACATCTGATCACAAGAGCTGAGGAATAAAATATTCACAAGAGCTGAAGGGCCAATGAAACATCTGAAAGTCAGCCAAAGAGCTGATGAGTAAATGTGGAGGTCAGAATGAAACAACTGAATTGACGGAAACAGCTGATGAGTAACTTTACTCTTCAGCTGATACCTATATCTGCTGTTTCATACCCAAACAACTGAAGGACAAAACCATGTCTTTAGTAGTTTCACAACTACTGATGACTAACACCAAGTCCTCAGTTGTTTACAACAACTGAAGCAAAACCATGTCTTCAGTAGTTCATAACTACTGATGTCAGTAGTTTATAACTACTAAAGGCTAACACCAAGTCTTCAGTTGTTACAACGTCTGAAGATGAAAACCATGTCTTTAGTTGTTTATAACTACTGATGACTGACAACAAGTCTTCAGCCGTTTACAACGTCTGAAGATGAAAACCATGTCTTCAGTAGTTTATAACTACTGATGACTAACAACAAGTCTTCAGCCGTTTACAACATCTGACGGACAAAACCAAGGTCTCAGTAGTTTCAACTACTGAAGACTAATACCAAGTCCTCAGATGTTACAACCACTGAAGGTTCAAACCATGTTATCAGTAGTTTCAACAACTGATGACTAACACCAAAACCTTCAGTAGCTTTCTTTTAGCTTATAAATACCCAACCTACCCTTCAGAGCTTTTCATTCTCATTTGACCTAAAAATTTCAAAACCTCTAAAACTTCCCATACACCATTAATGGCGACCATGCAACTAAAGCCACGACACAACTGTGTCGCGTACCTCACTAAATCGCCATTCTGGACAAAGTTCCATCATGCCGTCGATCTGATGACCGATTCACCTTACCAAACGGCCTTCCTTATCAACCCCACCATATACACCGATTCGCTTGCCCAGTTCTGGACGAACATAACCGTTCAAACCGGAGAGAACGATGGCGAGGTCTCTCTCCGGTCTTCCATGAACAACCACCCAGTGGTCATTACTCCAGCTACAATCTGACAAACCCTAAAGCTGGAGGATGCCACTTTCCCAACCTCTTACCCCAAAGGCACCCTTGATCTCTCTTTCACCACCAATGACTATGAGGGTGACCTCGCTGCTTCTACCTTGTTGAAGAAACATTTCCCAGATCCTCAACGCCTTATATTTCATATGGTGAATGTTTGTCTGGCCCCGAAAACATCTTCATGGGACCAGATGTCTACAAGGTGGCAACAAGTATCGTACTCTATCTTTGAGAAACAACCACTTAATTTTACTGAAATAATATTTTTAGAACTCAAAGACATGGCCTCAAAACCATTTGCAAACCGTTGGATTTTATATCCTTGGTTTATTATGGCCATGATAGAGATCCAGCTTAATGCTGAGGGACTTGTTGGCACTGGGGTCCCTGCCATGGCTGTTCTAGCTGAGGTATACTCCAGGCACAACACCGACCAGACACTCAAACAGGCTGCCAAGCTGTGAAAACCCACGCAGCTGGAACCCACAGCCTCCACCTCCAAGTCTAAAGTCCCCTCCAAGCCCAAACCCAAAAAGAAACCCACAAAGGCTACTCAAGGAGATGAGTCCCCTGAGGATGCCCCTGCAACACAAATGCAGGAAGTGACTGCTAGCCAGATTCTCCCAGCAGTCACCACGACTCCACCTACCACAACCGCACAGGTTTCCTCTCAACAGGAGCCTGATGCAACCATTTCAGGGGCTGCCACAAATCTGGAATCTTTCTTAATTGAGAAGATTGCTATTGAAGAGCACATTCCTCCCTATGTGCATACTGCTTCAAGCCCATCACCCACTGAAACCGCCCCACAAAGCCCTACCCTAATAATCGCCTAAGTGTTGACCCATCTAAACACTCCACCCTCTCCCCAGAAACCAATCACAACTGGGGTATCTCCAACCGAAGAGAGGGTGGAACCAAGTGTTGATGGGAGCCCACAACACAGAGAATCACATGTCTCATCTCCCAGTGTGGCTAGGGAGATAGGATATTCTGGTGAGGCTGCCACTTCCCCTGCATCAACATATGAGTAGGATGAAGCTGGTACCATCAATAAGACCTCACCAGAGGCAACTGCCGATGATGGATCCAATCCGGAGGCTGGAAGTCCCCAGAACCAAGACAAAGGGGCACATGCAACTACTGAGCCACACTCAGTGCATGTACATCCTGACACTGTCAGGAGGTCAGGTGATTCAGTGCAAACTGATCATGACCTGAGCTTCTTCTATGATGTAGTTGCTCAAAACACCATCCTAGATGATGAGGTAAGCAGACTCAAAGAGCCGCTTGCCAAAATGTCTCAGGATGCAAGTCCATCTGCCACCATTAACCCACAGATGGCACCTTCACTTGAAGGTCTCACAAACACTCAGCCACTCCCACAAACTCAGCCACCTGCCTCTGCTTCTGGCACTAGTTCTCAGGAACAGAACCCTCCTGAGCAATTAGTTGCTATCTTCCAGAAATCCCTGCCTCTCAACACACCAATAATCACAGACATTGTGATGAAAACCATTGATGAGAGGCTTCCCTCACAAATACAATCCATGATGGAGGTTGCTGTAGCTAAGATGCTTGCTGATAGTCAAACCCCAACCAATGCACCCAAAAAGGGGGAGACATCAGTGCAAGCTAAGAGGAAGAGGGTAGAGGAAGAGAAAGAAGTAGGGAGAGAGGAGGAAAACAAGAGGGAGAGGACTGAGGAGACTGAGAAGGTGAAGGGGAAGGAGAAGGTGAGGGAGGAGAGAGCTGAAAAGATAGAAGTGGCTGAAATCCATAAAGATTTCAGTGTCACTTATAAAAAGAAGAGTGGAGAGAAGGAGGGAGAGAAGGTAGAGAAGGTGGATACTGATCTAGCAGTCCTAGTCAAGGAGGCTGATGCTGAGCATAGCCGATCAATGGACTCTATCATTGATCAGCTGTTCAGGCAAGGCTTTGACTTGGACACTGCCATGCTAGATCAGGAAATTAGGAAGATGGAGATTAAGGAAATAGAATACCGATGGACCACTTATAGCCAAGAGGAAAGAAAGAGACTCGAGGCTATGAGTAGGTTTATTTCAAAGTATCTGGGGAGACCAGTCCTAGATGTGAAGGCTTGGACCAGGGACAGAATATTGGCTATAACCACCAAGATCTGTTCGGCTGGTGAATTCACAAAGGGACTGGTCGCAGAAGCGCTATCTGAAGCCGGTGCTGGGAACAGGACCTTGCTAGTCAAACAGACTAAACCTGCCCTTATCTCTTGGTTGCTAGCAAAGCCTACCCAAATTTCCACACCAACAACCCAAACACAACCCACAAAACCAACCCCTTTACCATCAAAACCTATTACCGATGATCCACCCTTGCAGAAGAAGAGAAGGGTGTTGAGGCTGCAAGAGGAAGAAGAAGAGGAGGATGAGGAGGATAGACTACCTCTTTCTGCAGTCATACCCTTACCTAAAGCCAATCCTAAACCCATCACTCCCACCTCACAAATGGATGTTGTGAGGGTTAAGTTAGAAGAAGAAGAGCAGCAGAAGCTTCATGATGCTGAAATGATAAAATCAATAGATCAAGCTTATGCTGCTTCTACTTCTATAATGAACATGAAGAAGGAAGCTCTGAGACTCTTCACTCTCAAACAAACTTTCCAATATGATAAAGAGAGAGTGAGGACTTGGCCTGATCCTAGGGTGGCTCACAGGATCATTAAGAAAGACATTCCTGTGAGATACAAGAGCCAAGTGAAGAAGATCGTAGATGAAGTGATCACAGTGGCTCTTGTAATAACACCCTGGGAGATTGTAGAGGAGTTCAAGACAGCCTATAGGACTAAGCAATCACCCCAAACGATGTTGGAGAATAGGGTGGTTAGGAAAGGCTTTGTCTATAAGAGGCTTGAGAACTTCCGAAAGGATGAGCTCAACCTGCTACTAGAAGGCAGACATCCTGATGAATTCGCCTATAGGCAGATCACAACTGTTGAGCTCAGGAATGGCAAACAGGCCAAGTTTGTCTTAGAGCTGTATGGCCGTGAAGGATTATTTGAAGGTAAGGCTGAGGACCTATCCATGGAAGAACAAATCACATTCCTCAGAGCCTACACCCGAGAATCCTACAGGCTCATACATGGGAAGTAGGTCTCATGGATGGGACAACAACCCTGTGTCCAGTTCCCCAAGTCAGGGTTCCCATCCATACTATGCCAATCAAATCTCAGAGACCTCTTCCCAGGACAATGCTTATCAGGGTCAACTTCTGATCTGATCCAAAAGGAAATAGACCAACTTTTCTGCCAATAATAAGTGGGACAATAAATTGCTTAGAGGTTTTGGCTGCATTGGTTCATGGGGAGTTTGTTGGACTAAAAGAACCAATGAGCCAAGATCAGGAAAACCTCTAAGTCCCACATGACATCATAACAACTGCTGAAAGCTACATCAGTAGTTTGACAAAGACTAAAGACTCAACAGCTGAAGATCAAAGAACTGAAGAACAACAGCTGAAGATCTAAAGTACTGAAGACCACAAGTACTGAAGTCTGAAGTACTGAAGAATACAAGTACTGATGACTCAAGTGCTGAAGATCAACAACTGAAGAACTGAAGAACTGAAGATCAACAACTGGTGCATAAAGTCTGAAGACAAAGACTGAAGACATCAGCTGATGAGAACTACTGAAGTCATCAGCTGATGAAACATCTGAAGATCAAAGTCTGAAGACCAAGTGCTGAAGCTTCAGAGTTTGTCACAACAGCTGAAGAAGTTGTCTTCAGTTGTTGTGATGGTTTTTCTCTTTCAGTAGTTTGTAATTTTCCTTTTCAGTAGTTTGTACAATAGCTGAAGAGTTTGTTCTTCAACTGTTATAGTTCAATAGTTGTAAACGACTGAAGAGTTTGTTCTTCAGTCGTTGTACCTTTTCAGTAGTTTCTTTTTAGTACTTGTAATAGGTAGAATACTTAGCATTTTGTAAGAAGATGTCAGCTGTTGTGACATCTTCAGTAGTTTAGGTGTTCTGTCAGTAGTTTGTTAATAACAGTTGATGTCACTGTCAAGTGACATCAGCATTAGGTTATTTTTCCCTATATAAGGAAGAAGACCTAATTGTAGCCGCTGCTAATTACAGCCGTAGTCGAAGCATGTAAAAAGGGCGTACCAGGTGCTGCAAAGAGCTACCGCGTTTTCGCAGGGTCCAGGGAGGGTCCGTCCCATTTAAGGGAAGATGTACGCGGTCTTTCCCCCAAATTTTGTGGGGAGGCCGTTTCCACGGATCGAACCTGAGACCTTTGGTCCCTTTGGTCGAAGCATGTATTGAATGAAATATTCTCTTTTGCAGAATTTCCATCTTTCTCTATAACTTACTGTTTTATTGTTAAATCTATTGTGTTCTTGCTTGTTTGTCTAATTCTTGAACTAAATCCGCTGCGAATACAACCTAATTGATCAAACAAGAAGCAAAGATCCTGTCAACATGACATTATATTAGCAATATATGGTTATAAAAGGAAACTTGTGAATGCTATTTAAATAGTATTAATGTCTAATTAAATAAGATTCTACAATTAAAATTTAAATGTAATGCCTGAAATGTAAATTTAGAAACTTTAAATTTTAAATTTAATCTACTATTCAATCAGAAATTTTATAAAAAAATAACTAGCTAAATTAGTTAAAATTTAAAATTTAAAACTAACAATTTAAATATTAAAATTAAAATTTCACATAACATTGTGGTTTTCTTAGGATCCCTCTCTTTCTTTCTCTCTATATATATTAGTGGACATTACTAAATAAGTGGTTTGTAATGCACTAAGAAATTCATGAATTAAAGATGCTGCAATATACTATTTCTTATAACTTATTGTTACTTTTAATAATTGAGATTAGTAGTAGATTTATTATTCAAATTCATGTTAATTGATCAAATTACTTTTAAAATAATATAACCCCCCATCCCCCTCCCTCAATTACAACATGTAAAACTCTACGACATATTTTCTTTTCTTGTTATTCTTTCCAGAAACTCCATACTTTGTGTTCTAAATGTTTAATGATAATCCATAAGCTCATCGATAAATCTAATACTAAAATTGATTTCTAACCACATCTCTTTCACTAACCAAAGTCAATACCAAGATCAAATTAACATTGACATAAGTTGAAACATATATCAAAATCAGGGTTTCTACTGAGGTTAATTCTTTTCTTTTGTGTTTTTAATTTGTGGTTTAGCATTTGAGAATTTTGCTTTTTAAAATTATTTTTGCTTAATGTATTGCTGATATATAACTTAATTCTATTTGGTTTTTTCCTTGATCAAATCATACAGCTTTTTGTACTTATTTTCTTAAAAATACACATTTGACACCTCCATCCTTTTTGCTTATAATAACACTAGGTTACTATCTCGTGTAATACACAGACTAAATCAATTTGCTGTTATATGGTTTATAATATAAAAAATTATATCTTAAATATTATGTATTATACGGATTGAATAAATCTATATATTACACATTTGAAAATTTAAAGTTAACATATTTGAAATTTTAATTATGGATAGTTATTAATTAATAAATAGTTATTATAGCATTCATAATTAAGAGGAGAGAGAAGCGGAAAAACCAATTATTAGATGGTCTAAAATGGCGACAAGTGTCCGGATTTATGGGTTCATGTTAACTTGTGATTTGAATGAAGGTCTAGAATAGTGTCTTAAATATTGTGTTCAATGGACCCTAACATAAGGTTTTTGGTTGATGTTGACTTGTGATTTGAATGAAGGTTCATGCTTTAATTTCACACAAAAGAGTCAAAGCTAAAGTTGGGTTCACGCATAACTATGTAGTCACTTCATGAGTGCATAACATTGTACCTTTGGCCCTTGTTGCCCTTAATGTGAATTTAAGCATCTAAAAGCTTTTGAAAACTTTATGTTGAATTGATCCAATTTTATACATGAATTTTTGTTACAATAAGCTTTGCTGTTACAAATACTTTCTTTAATATTTCTTTAATTTGTGTTTCAAAATTGGTTTGGATATATTTCAAGTTTGAATTTTGATTCTTTAAATTTTTACTTTAACTTGAAAGTTATTTTAATATTTTAAAATCTATTTTGACTCATCCATGAGCTCTTGATCAAGTAGTTTTTGGTTACTGTTTCCATAACTGTAAGGTTATATAAGAAGGCTGATGCAACCAAAGCAACCAATGCAAGCAAAGGCTTCCTGCATGCATGCACTTAGTACAAGATAGAAGTTGCTTTGGAAGTTTTACACTCTAGAAAATATTCAAAGAGTATAATCTTCCAAAGCCAAACACCAAATCTTTTGAAGCCAAAAGATGAAGTCTTCTGAAGTGTCAATGACAAAGTTTTACGAAGCCAAATGAAGTGAAGACTGATTTCTTCCGAAAACAGAGGAAAGTATGTATTTCTCGGATGTATTTTTGCATAAAGCTGACCCACTTTCCGCTACAACCCAGAAGACTCACCAACTTGCAAGAGTTGGTGAAAAGGTCCATGCTTTTGCAATTGCACTTTGAGGTGTAACTTTCTATTTTATGTACTTTTATCATTTTTGTAATATATTAGGATGTGAGCTTTGTCATGTCATAGTCACTAGTCAAAAGGCAAATCTGTCTTTTGACTCTATATTGATTTTGTTATCTTTCAATGTTCCAACTGGCTTTCCAAATATAGCCGGTTGTAGAGAGTAGCATAAAGTATCCTAGGGTCTTGTATGGTATTTATGCATTGTAACACTTGTAAAATAACTTGAGATTAATATATAACGTTCTTAAAAACCATATATATTGTTCTTGAGTTCTGTCTACTTGTTTGCTAGTGTTCCTTGCATCGTGTTCTTAAATCCGTTCCTTATTTGAACTGTTAAGTGTTCTAACACTCTCCTCGTTATGAGACTGATTGTATTGACCTCCCTTAACCAGTCTTGCAATTGGTATCGGAGCATTTTAGGCTCTTGATTGTAAGATCTCACCATCTTAAATCTCCTCAGTTCTCATAAAACACTTAACATCTTAAATGGTAGCTTCTAAGGCTGATATGGAAACTGGTACCTTGGTAAAGTCCTTACTGATCACTCCTGATGATTTTGATACTTGGTGTCTAAGAATGAAAGGTTTCATCAAGTCACAAGACAGTAGGATGTGAGAATGTGTTACCTCAGGACCTTACATTCCATGCACCTCTTCAGCTGCTGCTGGAGGTTGCATGATCCTAAAGAAAGTGACTAACTACTCTGAAAAAGATAGAAAAAGAATAGATGTAGATCAAAAAGCCATGACTGCCCTCCAAACTGCTCTTCAGAATGCTATTTATAGAGGCTTCAACAAGTCCAAAACTGCTAATCAGCTCTGGGATGCACTAAAGCTGATGTATGAAGAGTCTATTGAAGCCAAAGAAAATAAGAAAGACCTTATGAAGCAGCAGTTTGAGAACTTCACCTTTAAAACAGGTAAAACCATGAATCAACAATACTTAGGTATGTTGAGATTATGGACACCGGTGGATGTTGGAGCGAAATTGGAGAACAAGGATATTGTGAGAAAGTTCATGTAATCTCTTCCTAGACAATGGACACCCTACCGTGTGGTCATTATGAGGAGTAAAAATCTCAAGATTCTAACTCTCACTGAGTTGTATGGCATACTAAATGGTTACTAGATGGAGATGAACATGCAAAATCCATCTGTTAACTCTAGCAATAAACAGAGTTCTGCCCTATATGTGGTTGAAAGGGATTGTAGAGAACCACAACACTATTTCATCACTTACCCTGACAACTCACCAAAGGGCCCTTTCATCACCTTCCTAGAGACGCCAAGGGAGAGCTACATCCAAGGAAGCCCATTCCAAGAGACAAGCTCATCACAAGCCTTTGTGTCTCATGATGAAAGCATAGACAACTTTCTCTCCACCCTTAAAGATTTTGACTGTATCCATCCAGATGATCTGGAGTATATGGAGATAGTTTAACAAATGGTTCTTCTTATTCATAGAGCCAAGAAATTCTACAAGAGGACAGGGAGAAAGTTTCCTAGAAATGTATCTAGTGGAAAGTTTGGGCTGGACAATAGCAAAGTGAAGTGTTACAACTGTAACCAGATGGGACACTTTTCTAGGGAGTGCAAGGCACCCAGGACACATGGTGGCCAGTCACAACCCAAGCCAAACTACACTAAGGGAGATCCACACACTGAGAAGCCCAAGCAGCAAGTTGCAGTTGCTGTGGAAGAAGGAGGCTTTGATTGGAGTTTCTAGGTAGAAGATGTGTCTCCAAACCAAGCACTGATGGCAGATCTTGATGAAGCCAAGGTATTGGAACATCTTTGTACCCCTGAGTGCATTGCTAAAGTAAACAGATATATGTCTTCTAACTTAGAGTTGAGATATGATCTTGAGTCCTTAAACATCTTAAAATCTGATTTCAAAAGAGCTGAAAATGAGTACAAGTTAAAAAAAGAAGACACAAAGAAAACCATTTCAACTCTTAAGCATGAGCATACCAGCTATAGGACACAAATCAAAGATCTTATCACTATGTTAACTAAGTGCCAGGCTGAGCTAGTGATCAATAAAGCCAAGGCAGAGAAACATGTTCTTGAAGAAGAGACCTTCAAGAACATAATATCATTATCCCTGCATTCCAAAGTATGTTATCAAAACAAACAAGGACTTGGATCTAGTGAGATAGCTCCTCCACGTACTCTATTGTCTGTAAGATCTCCAAGGTGTGGAACTAGTCAAGATGACCTTCCATTCATAGATCCTAGTGATGAAGAGGATGAAGAGGAGATAGTGAAGGATAGATCTAGGAAGATTGAAGAAGATCTTCCTAACAAGGGTCACTATTTTCTTGAGGAGAGAAAGAAGTCATGGATGAGAAAGTTCAAGAGAAAGAACTTGATCCGAGTAGCCAAGAGAAGATCAAAGAGAGCTCAAGAGATCAAGGCCACCTTCAACTCCAAGCAGAAACAAGTTTTTATCTCTGCAGGTTTTGAAGTGGTGAAGACTAAGGACACAACCTTGAACTCTAGTAGCAAGAGTTCAAGTTCATGTCCAATTCATCCCTATGAAGGAATGAAGGCTGATCAGCTATGTAACACTGCTATACAACATGAACCATCCACCTCGATTGGCAAACTTCTCCTTAGGAAGCTTGCTACAATATCTGAAAGGATGAGGATGGAGATGGAAAATGATCAAACTCAGTCTTTCATTCATAAGAAGACCCTCAGAAGAAAGCAAGTTGACTGCATTATGTGTGGCAGTACTTCTCATCTAGCTAAGGATTGCATCTACAATCTCAAAAGTACCATCGACATAACAAGGAAGAAGGCTTCTGAGAGGAGTAAGAAGAAGAAAGCATCGGAAGAAATCTGTGTTTCTTTCGGAAGCTCCAAAATAAAAAAAGACAAGTAAAAAATTGCCTTCAGAAGAAAATTTGGTCTCGAAAGAAAGGAATGCTTTCGAAGCACTGAAGCTTGCTGCAGTGAAAGCAACATCTTTCGAAGGGTCAGTCTTCAAAAATTTCAAAGTTGTAAAAACTTTCGAAGTTTTAAAGGTCAAGTCTAATCTTCCAAAGATGGTTTGGAAGATAAAGGAAGACCATGTGATTGAGAATTCTTCATTAACAACAGCAAATGATCCTCAAAGTCTCAGTATAGGATCAATTACTGTTGCATTATCTTCAGTTAATTTTGAAGAGCCCAAGACTACTAAGGCTTGGGTTTCCAAATGTAACTAACTCTCTTTTATTTTGCAGGAACAACTGAGAACCAAGAAGAATGTATGGATTATTGTGCATTGTTCTCAATCCTGGGGTGGTCATTCCTCAAGCGCATATCCTACATAGAGCACCCTGGAAAGGAAACATGTATAAGATGGATTTGAAGTAAACATCCCCTTCAGGGGAAGTTTCTTGCTTTCTATCTAAGTCTAATAGTGATGAGTCTTTCCTTTTGTTGGGGTTTGACAGAACACAATTTGAAGTTTAACCATTTAAACTTTCTGAAAATGCAGCGGAATAATAGCTATAAAACATTGTTTATAAGCTGAAAATTTGAAGTTCTATATGATGTTTTAAAGTGTAAACAAACCCAAGAAAAAAAGGATCTTTTAATATGTGAATAAGACTAGCTATGTAAGACAAAACACCACTTATGGACAGCCATAAACAAGCTGCCATAATCTACCTTTCAGCAGCAAATGTGACGAAGTATAGGATGATATTGACCAAGAAGAAAGACCAAGGTACCAAGAGAAGGTCCTCTCAAGCTAGTATACCCCAAGCACTTCAGCAAACACCTACTTGTTAGGTTGCAAGGCACCAAAACGAGCTCCCTCTTGCACAATCCGAATCAACCAAGAAGATGTTGATGAGCAGCCAAGAAAACCGATTTTCAGCCCCTTTTCTTCTTGTTAGTCCGAAAATACCAAGGTATTTTTGAGAGAATTCTATCTTTGCATGTATGGGAGAAAGTGAGGAGAGATGGAAGAGTGAAAGGGAGGTTAATGTCTTGCCAAGACCAAGACTAATAAGGGGAATCCCAACACCCAAGTGGGCGGCCGAACCCTTGTTCAAAAGGTTCCCTCCCTTTTGAAATTTTTATAAAATTACACTCCTTGTTCCATAGTTTATAAAATTAAAACAAATTTTAATTTTATAACATCAACACACTTTTATTTGTTTCTTATTAACCAATTAAATAACAAAAAAATAATATCTCATGAACAAATTATCCATATAATGTTGTTCTTTTACATATGCAACTTAGTTAGAAAACCCATTTTCTAAATTGGTGTAAATATTTAATTGCATTATCATATCATCAATTAAATATTAATTTGTGTTTGCTAAGCTTGTTATTGGGTATAACCCGACTTGGATCATAACGTACTAATCGCATCAATATTCTACGCGTCTTGGGCATATAAAATCCTACAATCTCCCACTTGCACAAGATTCATAGAAGATTGATGCAAGCAGTAAATACCGCCTAACAACGGTTTACTACCATTAATACGCATGAATTATAGCCATTCAATAACATCATCCCATTCAAGCATCCTACTTGAAATGATTTAGGTGAATCAATCATTTATCCTTTTGTTACAGATGTCATGTTAAATCCAAGAACACAAAGTGATCATTTCTTGTTGATTTAACTTATTCAGGCCTTAGACATCTAACTCTCAACGAATAAGAGGAACAAATCCCATCTTGACTACATACGTTTCTCACAATCACCTTGTGTCATACCTGAACATAGTCTCATGTACTGTCTATTATTTCAGAACAACGGGGAACCAGATCAAGGCATGACATTTGGTGAATATCAAAACCTAATATGTATCTCAGGTCTGAGGATACCAAATGATATTCGCCTTTACTCAAATTTACTTATGATCAATCAATAAGATTCCATGTAGTAAAATTTAAGATACGGGTTAGTCCAATATTTGTATCCCACAAATATCTATGAACCTTGGTACTAACCCATTACTATATATTCATCCTTATGAATATCAACCAATCCAAGTTCATAATAATCTTACCCTCATACTTGTTCCCACAAGTCTGAACGACTACGAACATTTAGAGTAAACAATTCACTCATGGATTAAACATGCTAAATTGGAACATTAATTTAAACATTATAACCAAATAATTTTATTCAAATAATAAAAGTTCCATATATCCAAATACAAAATTTACAGATCAAATCCAATCTCTGGAATATCGAAGTACCATGGCACAAGTATGACCTTCATGCTTTGCCTTTTCAAGGAGCTTCGTGAGAGGATCCACAATGTATTGATCCGTGTGAACTTTGCGAATACATATCTTTCCCTTTTCAACTTCATCTCGTATGTAGTTGAATCTCCGCTCAATGTGCCTAGTATTTTGATGAGCACGCAGTTCCTTGATTTGAGCAATCGCACCCTCGTTATCACTAAAGATCTCTAGGGGGTCCTGAATGGAAGGGACAACCCCTAGATCGGCTATGAATTTCTTCAACCATGCAGTTTCTTGAGCTGCTAATGAGGCGGCGACATATTCTGATTCTATAGTTGATAGAGCCACCATATCCTGTTTGGAGCTCTTCCAAGAGAATGCTCCTCCATTCAGAATGAAAATATATCCCGATTGTGACCATGAATCATCACGATCGGTTTGGAAACTCACATCCATGTAACCTTTTACTACGAGTTCCTCATCACCAGATCCATAGATTAGGAACATATCTTTAGTCCTCCTCAGGTACTTAAGTATGTTCTTAACAGCCATCCAATGACTGTTTGCAGGATTTTGCTGGTATCGGCTTGTCATGCTTAATGCGCTTGAAACGTCTGGCCGAGTGCATATCATTGCATACATGATGGATCTAATAGCAGATACGTATGGGATTGCCTTCATGTTATCTTGCTCATCCTTTGTGCTAGGACATTGAGTCGTACTCAATATCGTTCCTCTTTGAATAGGTACGGTACCTTTCTTAGAGTTCTCCATCTTGAACCTTTTCAAGATCTTATCAATGTATACATTTTGATTTAAACCAATCAACCGCCTTGATCTATCCCTATAGATTTTAATTCCCAGAATATAGGCGGCTTCACCAAGATCATTAATGGAAAAACAACTTCCAAGCCAGGTTTTTACGCCTTCCAAGGTTGGAATGTCATTTCCAAATAGTAGTATGTCATCAACATACAATACTAGGAAAGTGATGATGCTCCCACTAGCTTTCTTATATACACAAGCTTCATCAGCATTCTTGATAAATCCAAATTTAATTACTTCTTCATCAAAACGGTGATTCCAACTTCTCGATGCTTGTTTCAATCCATAGATTGATTTCTTTAACTTGCATACTTTATTAGGATGTTTTGGATCGACAAAACCTTCAGGCTGAACCATATAGACATCTTCCTCAAGATATCCATTTAGGAAAGCGGTTTTGACATCCATTTGCCAAATCTCATAATCATAATGAGCAGCTATGGCAAACAATATCCTTATAGACTTTAGCATCGCAACAGGTGAGAAGGTTTCATCATAATTAACCCCTTGAGTTTGAGTGAAACTCTTTGCTACAAGTCTAGCTTTATAAGTATCCAAGTTTCCATGCATATTGGTTTTCTTCTTGAAAACCCACTTACTTCCAACTACCTTGGAATTAAGAGGTGGTACAACAAGTTCCCAAACTTGATTGTCATACATGGATTGCATCTCAACGTTCATGGCTTCAAGCCATTTGTCACAATCTGAGTTGGACACTGCATTATGGTATGTGGTTGGTTCATCTGAATCTACCACATAGCATCCATCCATGAAAAATCTCTATCTTTCAGGTGGATTACTAGTTCTACCACTTCTGCGAATGTTTTGTATGTATTGATCAACCGCTTGATCATCCTCAACATCCTCATGTTGAGTGCTAGTTTCAACCAAACGTGCATCGGGTTGTGGTTCTTGATCCTCCTCAAGATCCACTGTTCTACTGCTAGTTTCTTTCATATGGAACTTTGCTTCTAAGAACTCACCCTTTCTGGCAACAAACACCTTTTGTTCTAGTGGATCATAGAAATAATATCTCATAGAATCTCTAGGATATCCAACAAAAATACACTTGGTGGATTGGACTTCCAATTTGTTTGGGGTGGGAGTCTTAACATAAGCCTCACAACCCTAGACCCTTAACTATGATAGGGATGGAACTCTTCGATGCCATATTTCAAAGGGTGTCCTTTCCACCTTTTTGGTTGGGGCCATATTTAGAATACGGGCCGTGGAAAGCAAAGCGAAACCCTAAAATGATAGAGGCAATGCGCTTCTTGCCATCATAGATCGGACCATATCCAATAAGGTTTGATTCCTCCTCTCAGATACACCATTATGTTGTGGTGTTCCAGGTGGAGTGAGTTGTGAGACAATCCCACAACTCCTAAGATGATCTTGTAAAGCATCACTTAGGTATTCACCTCCTCTATCAGTGCGGAGAACTTTAATCTACTTGTTAAGTTGATTTTCTACTTCATTCTTGAAGATTTTGAAGGTTTCAAAAGCTTCATCTTTGTGCGTTAATAAGTACACATACCCATAGCGACTATAATCGTCGGTAAAGGTAATGAAGTATCTTTCGCCATTCCTAGTCATTGGCTTAAAAGTACCACATACATCAGAATGTATGATTCCTAATAAATCTTTTGCCCTTTCGTTAGTTCCACTAAAGGGTGCCTTAGTCATTTTTCCTTGTAAACAAGATTCACATACATCAAATGAATCACATTCATTTGTTTTTAAAAGACCATTCTTTTGAAGTGTTTGTATACGTTTCTTGTTTATATGACCAAGATGACAATGCCAAAGATAGGTATCACTCAAATCCAACTTGAGTTTCTTGGTGTTAGTTTGGCACAATGAACTATTTAAAGTATTTTCATGAACCAATTCATAAATACCATTAATAGGAATAGCTTTAAAATAGAACATATCATTTAAAGAAACATGAATATCATTTTCAACAAAAGATAATACATAATCATAATGTCTTAATTGGGATACAGAAATAATGTTCCTAGTCAAACTAGGAGTGTACAAAACATTCTTCAAAATTACATCCAAGCCACTTGGAAGTTTTAGGATGTAGTCCCCACGGGCTTCAACTATGACTTTAGTTCCATTGCCCATGAAGAGGCTAACATCCCCTTGATTGAAGTCCCTACTTCTTGTGAACCCCTGCAACAAATTGCAAATATGAGTTCCACATCCGGTATCCAATACCCATGTGTTAGAAGATGTAACATTAAGATCAATATGAATCATGTATATTGTACCTGAGTTCTGCTCGACATCCCTCTTTGCTTTCAACTCTTGGAGATGGACAGGACAATTCCTTGCCCAATGTCCAATCTCCCCACACTTGAAGCATGGGTCATTAGTAGCAACCTTTTGCTTCTTCTCTTGTGGTGTGGGTGGCACCCTTGCCACCCCTTTCCCTTTTCCCCAGACGGGTCCCTTACCCTTAGCAACCTTTGCCTTGGGTGCGGGATGAGGCCTTTTCTTGTTCCCACCTTCATTGATGGTGAGAACGGGTAAAACCCTTTTACCCATGGCCGCCTCAGCCGATTTGAGCATTGAGTGAAGCTCACCAATGCTTTTGTCCCAAGCATTCATGTTGTAGTTCAACACGAATGTCTCGAACTTTTTGGTAAGGCCATTTAGGATCAAATCCGTGGCCAATTCCTTCGAGACAGGATAATTAAGCCTTTCGAGGCAGTCAATGTGGCTTTTCATCTTAAGTTCATAAGATGAAACCAATTGGTTGTCGTCCATACGACATGCATGGAGTGCTCGAACCGTTTCGAAGCGCTCAACCCTCGCTTGCTGTTGGAGCGTTTCCTTCAGCTGGGTTATCATGTCATAAGCTCCATGATGTTCATACTCCTTTTGGAGATCCAGAGTCATGCTTGCTAGCATGAGGCAAGACACTTGGACGGAGTCCTCAGTGTATTTCAGCCAATCGTTATAGGCCTCCCCATCATCCTCAGTAGGTTGATCGGGGATAGGGTCGTCTAAAACATATGATCATCTCTCTTGCTTGAGAACGATTCTCAAGTTTCGATACCAATCAATGAAATTGTTATGATTTAAACGTTCCTTTTGGAGAATCGCTCCTTCTGGAGAATCGCTCGTAAAGATTGGGTAGACGTGGATGAGTTATCATGATTATCAATGTTGGTGGCCATCTACAAAATTTAACAAAGATTGATTTTAGTATTTTTGATATTTCTATTTTTAATAATTAATTAATGCATTTTAAAGTCATTTTCATATTAAAATCTAGAACCCAACATTTCATTTAAATTGTGGTTAGGTGACCTTTATCCCATGATTTAAATTAATAAGGTGGTCAACGATTGACGGTTGCAACCATTTGCAACTTCTAGAGGTATGGGATCGACTTGAAACATCATATGTAAAGTCGGCATGTTAATCACATCAACACCATTTGGAAACCATATTGTAGGTGATCCATTTAACATGGTTTGCAAATCAAGTTACCATACTTGCACACACATGTGAGTTTTCCAACATAGGTGGTTAGGTGATCTTTATCTCATAAATGTGGTATCCCCACCTTAAATCACAAGTTCCCTCAAAAGGTTAGGTGACCTTTATCCTATTGAGAGTTTCCAAGTGACTCAAGTGTTGTGCAAAAGGACGGTGTTAGACTTGTTTTAAAATATTTAGAGATTTCATAATTCTAGTTTAGAAAACTCTATGTACTTGTATTTGCATGCTTTCAAATACAAGATACCCTATGGTCCTTTGATTAAAACCTATTTTAATCTTTAAAATCATTAAATCATTTTAATAACCTTTTATTACCTTTTAATGATTAAGAACCATCAATTTTCAGCTTGTCAAGTTTGTTAATTAGTTTGTAATGCATGTCCAAATATCAATCATACAATCAAACAACAAACATTCAAACAAGCATAAACATAAACAACCACATGTGCATAACCATAGCCACTATGTTGACAACACTTGTTTGCCATCACAAGTGTTGTCATTTGGTCTTTCCTAAGGGTTGAATACAACACAAATATAAGATCTTCACAGACCACCACTTGAACTTGCATCCATATGTTTCAAGTCCTTCTCTTTGTGTCTTCCTCTTGTGCTTCCATCTAGTGCATCTCCATTTACAAAATTTATATCCTAATACAAATTTTTCTAATAAAGGAAACGCACTTAATCTATCTATTACATTACAAATGAATGAATAAATAAATTACATCCCAAAACTAGCACAAAAGAATAATATTACAACCCAAATGAAAACAACCAAAACAAACATCCATTCCAAACCAAATCAACACAAGGTCAAGGCTAGTGCACCAACATGAACAAAGATTATATCATCCAAAGTAATAATGAAACCCCACTAAAACCACGAAATTTCAGCCAACATAAACTGAAATTTCGGGTTTTATTTTTGTCCAAACAAAACAAACAATACTACATGCATATCTTTCAAAGTTTAAACACAAGCATGTGTGATATGACTTTGAAAGTTTGGGGTTTCATAATGTATGATCATAGCAGCCCCTAAAAGGGTTTTAAAGTCCATAATACGATTTTTTTTTAAGAAACAAAACAAGCTAGATATCCACATAACCGGCTCTAGATGCCATTGTTGGGGTTTGATAGAACACAAAACAAAGTTTAACCATTTAAACTTTTTGAAAATGCAGCGGAATAATAGCTATAAAACATTGTTTATAAGCTGAAAATTTGAAGTTCTATATGATGTTTTAAAGTGTAAACAAACCCAAGAACAAAAGGATCTTTTAATATGTGAATAAGACTAGCTATGTAAGACAAAACACAACTTATGGACAGCCATAAACAAGCTGCCATAATCTACCTTTCAGCAGCAAATGTGACGAAGTATAGGATGATATTGACCAAGAAGAAAGACCAAGGTACAAAGAGAAGGTCCTCTAAAGCTAGTATACCCCAAGCACTTCAGCAAACACCTACTTGTTAGGTTGCAAGGCACCAAAACGAGCTCCCTCTTGCACAATCCAAATCAACCAAGAAGATGTTGATGAGCAGCCAAGAAAACCGATTTTCAGCCCCTTTTCTTCTTGTTAATCCAAAAATACCAAAGTATTTTTGAGAGAATTCTATCTTTGCATGTATGGGAGAAAGTGAGGAGAGATGGAAGAGTGCAAGGGAGGTTAATGTCTTGCCAAGACCAAGACTAATAAGGGGAATCCCAACACCCAAGTGGGCGGCCGAACCCTTGTTCAAAAGGTTCCCTCCCTTTTGAAATTTTTATAAAATTACACTCCTTGTTCCATAGTTTATAAAATTAAAACAAATTTTAATTTTATAACATCAACGCACTTTTATTTGTTTCTTATTTAACCAATTAAATAACAAACAAATAATATCTCATGAACAAATTATCCATATAATGTTGTTCTTTTACATATGTAACTTATTTAGAAAACCCATTTTCTAAGTTAGTGTAAATATTTAATTGCATGATCATATCATCAATTAAATATTAATTTGTGTTTGCTAAGCTTGTTATTGGGTATAACCCGACTTGGATCATAACGTACTAGCCACATCAATATTCTACGTGTCTTGGGCATATAGAATCCTACACCTTTGGCATAAAAGAATGTGCAATGTAAACTTTAAGAACATGAACAAATTAATTAATAATGATTTTGTAACTGGAATGCTAAAGAAAGAGTTTACAAGTGATGATCACTGTGTTGCATGACTGAAAGGGAAACAACACTTGGTGTTTCACAGGCCAAAGGAAAAGAACTCTATCAATACTCCCCTACACTTATTACATATGGATCTCTTTGGCTTCACCAGTGTAGTGAGTCTAGGAAGAACCTCATACTGTTTAGTGTTCACAAATGATTTCACAAGATTCACTGGGGTTTTCTTTCCTAGAACTAAGGATAAAACTCCTGAGATCTTGAAGAACTTCATTCTGAAAATTAAGAATCAAAGTGATCACAAGGTCAAGATCATAAGATGTGATCAAGGAACTGAATTCAAGAACCAAATCCTTGACACGTTTTATGATGAAAAGGGTATTACAAGACAATATAGTGCCCCCAGGACTCCTCAGCAAAATAGTGTTGCTGAGAGGAGAAACATGACACTTATTGAAGCTGCAAGAACCATGTTGTCAGACTCTAAACTGCCTATCACCTTCTGGGCAGAGGTAGTTAAAACTGCCTGCTATGTGCAGAACAAAATTTTAGTAGTCAAGACTCATGGTAAGACTCTTTATGAATTGTGGCACAAAAGAAGACCTTTCATTTGTTTTCTCAGATCATTTGGATGTCCCTACACCATCTTGAATACCAAAGATCAAGTAGCCAAGTTTGTTGAGTAATCAGATGATGGACACTTTATTGGATACTCTTCCCAAGCTAAGGCTTATAGAGTATACAATCTTAGAACTAGAGTAGTTGAAGAATCAACCAATATGATCTTCAATGAGCATACTCCATGTGTGAAAGGTTTTGGTCCTGATTGGCTATTTGAACTTGATTTAGTTACCAACTGTTTTAACAAATCTTGTGAAGATGTTTTAGGATCTGCAGTAATATATTAACCGAAGATCTAAACTTCTCAAGTTTAAATCTGTCTAATCAACTTGCTGTGATTCCTTAACTTAGGATCCACAAGTCACACCCTACTATAAACATCATTGGATATGTTGACAAGGTGGTGAGAACAAAAGGACAAACCCATGACAAAAATGTTTGTCTATACTCTTGCTTCTTGTCTGAGATAGAGCCAAAGAAAGTTAAAGAAGATTTGAAGGATGGAAGATAGTTTAAAGCAATGCAAGAGGAGATGCTTCAATTCAAAAGAAAAAAGGTTTTGAGCCTGTCCCCTCTTCCTCAAGGGAATACTATCATAGGAACCAAATGGGTGTTTCGGAACAAGAAAGATGATAGATGACTTGTCATCAAGAACAAGGCAAGACTGGTTATTTAAGGGTACACACAAGAAGAAGCAATTGATTACACTAATGTCTTTGTTCTAGTAACAAGACTTGAAGCTGTTAGGATATTCTTGGCATTTGCTGCATCCAAGGATTTCAAGGTCTACCAACTTGATGTCAAGAGTGCTTTTTTATATGGGGTGATTGATGAAGAGGTGTATGTCAAAGAACCACCTGGCTTTGCAGACCCAGATCATCCTGATTATGTCTACAAGCTTGATAAAGCTCTTTATGGGCTGCACCAAGCTCCAAGGAAATAGCATGAGACACTATCTTAGTATCTCTGTTAGCATGGCTACAAGAGGGGTACTATATATGGAACTCTCTTCATCAAAGGAATAGGGAATGACTTGATGCTGGTTCACGTATATGTAGATGACATCATCTTTAGGTCAACTAATCCAAAGCTCTTCAAAGACTTTAAGAAGATGATGAAGAATAGATTTGACATGAGTGCCATGGGGGAACTCAATTTCTTTCTAGGAATTCAAGTGAAGCAAGTTGACAATGGCATTTTCATAAGTCAGTCACAGTATGTACAAGACATACTTACAAGATTCAACACGAGTGAATGTAAGGTTATGAAGACACCCATAGCCAGAAACCATTCCCTTGGACCTGATCTTGAGGGGGAGTGTGTAGATGAACATCTTTACAGGGCTATGATTGGGTCTCTCATGTATCTTACAGCCAGCACGCCTGATATCATGTTTGCTACATGCATTTGTGCAAGATATCAAGCTAACCCTATGATGCCACACCTGGTTGCTATCAAAAGAATTCTTAGATATCTCAAAGGTGCCCCTAAGCTATGCCTTTGGTATCCAAATAATTCCGACTTTAATCTGTACTGTGGTGGCTACAACATGACTGCAAAATCCACATCTGGGGGATGTCTATTCTTTGGTGGAAGGATAGTCTCATGGCAATGCAAGAAAGAATCCTATGTATTCGCATCAACTGCTGAAGCTGAATACATTGCTGCTGCAAGTTGCTGTGCTCAAGTACTTTGGATTCAGAATCAGACGCTGGACTATGGATACAACATCAAAGAGACTCCCTTCCATATAGACAACAACAGTGCTATCTCTATCACAGAGAATCCTATGCAACACTCAAGGACAAAGCACATCAACATCAGGTATTATCTAATTAGAGATAATCATGAAAAAGGATTGATAAAACTAATCAAGGTTAACACAAATGAACAATGTGGTGATCTATTCACAAAGGTTTTTGATAAACAGAGATTTAAATATCTTATATCAGCTATTGGGATGATTAATCTTGAATAAATTTTCTTAAAACTTAATCTATATTATTTCTAAAAGGAAGTGTGTGTCCTAAGTTGTCTAATTTATCACCTACATAAGCCCAGTTTATCTTGGGAGAAATCTTTTTCAAATGATATTCCTTAGCACTTTGAAAATTACCAACTTTACTTTCTTTCAAAAGACATTAACATTGTTTTCGGAAGAACTTTAAGTCTTCAAATCCCATAACTACTTACAATAAATTTACCTTTAGAAGAATGCAACATTTCTTCCGAAATGTTTCAAAGTACTTATGTGTATTTGAAGAACAAAATTCTTCTGAAAGCAATTATGTCTCGGAAAATTTATTTTCTTTAAGAATAAAAATTTCAGCTCTTAATATCTTCGAAAACCAAATACTCTTCGGAAGTGAAAATGCTAAAAGTAATTTTTCTTCCGAAGCCATTTTTCACTAGGCTTAGGAATATCTTCTGAAGTCATAATTTGGTTTTGGAAGTTTTTCATAAAACTTCCGAAGACAAATTACCTTCGGAAGAGTTTCAACTTCCAAGAAAACTATATTTTTGGGCACTTTCCTAGAGGTGGGACCGACATTTGGACTTTAAAGTTTATTATTTTGCATTAACTTTGTCTCAAGTGCATTTCATATAAATATACACAATGGTTCCCCCCCTCTTTCACTATCTTCTTCATATACAACTTTTCTAAACCTAAATTCCCACTCACCACCTTTGTTCTTACCTTCCTTCACCTCAAAGCTACCATAAATGGCCAACCTTGATCGCAGAAAGCAACCAGATTTCTCCAACACAATCAGGTTGCTCTATTAAACTTTGAGAAAGATCCAAGTTTCTCAGATATTTATCACTTTCTTTCTCTGTCTAACTACTTCACCTCCCTCACTATTGATCCTCCACTCTATGAGGATCAACTTTTGGAATTTTAGAGGACTTGCCAAAAGGTCACCAGGGATGGGGAGAAGGCAATGTCTGCCATAGTGCAGGAGAGGACAATCTTCATCACTCCAGCTTCCATCAACTCTCATCTACAACTAGATGATACAGAGGTGAACTATCCTTCCCAAAATCTATTGTAAACCACTCCTTTGAGCAGATGGGTTATGAAGGTGATTTCTCAGTCAGAACCTTCAACAAAGGGAAGGTTTCTCCTCAGTGGAAATACCTCCTCCATGTTATTATTCATAGCTTTTCTAACAAGCATGGAGGTTGGGATGAAATTCCAGAAGACATCTATTTCGTGGTCCATGGGATGGTTCATGTGGTCAAGTTCAGGTATTCATAATTTGCGTATAATAATTTGCTTGTAAACTTAGACTCCTTAGAATATTATATGTTCCCTAGATATGTCTAGCATATTCTCAACTATGAACTAGGCTCACAGTTAAGGGGAATAGGTAATGTTCTAAAATTAGGACAGATGAAGCCTGATATCTCTAAGATTATGAGAAAGACAACTATTGGTTTCTCAGGGGTAGAAATAGCCCTGGTCCTAAAAATGCTAGAGCTCATTGTTCAAGGTGACAACCTAGCAGCACCAGCTAGTGTTGAACCCACACCTTCCACTTCAAGACCACCCACATAGCCTCAAATAACCCTCACCTACCAATGAAAATCCAAATGAACCCCTACATAGGTTATCCAACTTATGCAGGCCCCCATATGTCACACCCTCAATTTCCACAAACGGGGTTTTACCGTTAGGCATGCGACATACCAGAATCTCAGACACAGTCATATCGTATGACACTATATGAATTTATAATAAACATTTGACTTCATTCAGAAGAACTAAACAAAATTAACATTAGTGCGGAAGCGTATACATGATATGTAAATCCATTACATGAAAGTTACAAGTGCCAAATCTAAACAAAATGTTCAATGCAGGAAAATAAGATAGATGAATGCATGTGCTGAGTGCGTTTCCTGTAGCGTGCATCATGAGCTTATGTGTTCCTGTGACCTGAGAAAACATGCTAAAATGTATCAATATAAAGTTGGTGAGTTCACAGGTTTAATCAACAAGAAAATGTGTCTGAAAGCGTTTCAATGATTTAGTAATTAAGGCATATCGTTAGGTAGCTAGCCTATGTTCATGTTACTTAGCGTTTCGAACTGAAGCTGACTTTTTGCGTCCTATATGTTTGTTGTATCCCCCGTCACGTCTCACCAGACAGTGACAAATGTTAGGTCAATAATGCACCCGTTTGACCTCCAATCAAGCTAGCGCGACTAGCCCGGGCGGGGTTTGTCAGACCCAGTAGTACTACTCAGAATTACCTCGCTACACATTACTAACGGTTCGAGAGTGTCAAGACTGTTATGTGTGTTTGCACTAACGTAACAAGTGATATCAATAATACTACAACCATTTATGTAAATCTGTTTGCATGTTTTCTCCCCCCAAAAGGGAAGAAAGTAAAATAGAGGTCGTGAAGATTCACAGATTATGTAGTAAGTATGTAGGATGAAAGCCTCCCAAGTGTTGTTTACAATGGACTGTCAAACACCTATTGACAGTTATGTTAAGCGTTAATGTTGTGTCTAGCGTTAATAGAAATGTTTAGTCGGGTCGGGTCGTATTGGTTCAGTCGTGGGAAACACACACACAAGTAGGCATACACATATCAGACTTTATGTAGATCGCAAATGGGTTGTCGATACTTGTAAACGGTTAGGTTATTTGAGATTGAAAAAGTATGTGCTTGTTGATAGAATTGACTTTAATCTTTGTGGTCAAGAAATGACACTTCATTGATTGTTACCTTATCATCACACGATACGCACACCGCACACAAGAAGAACTCACTCACAATGACTCCAATCGCATAACGAGACTAGAAGCACGACTGGACACTTCATCCACACGAATGGGCCTTCAATTGTACGAATCAAATTCACTCGTACGATTGAACCCTCATTCGTGGGACTCAGCATTCAGTCGTACCACACATCATCCATTCGCACGACTGAACCTTCATTCGTGCGATTGGACATTCAGTCGTGCGATGCACAGTCGCACACATTCATCCGTTGACTCAATCGCACACACTCCCAATCGTATGCATTCAGTCGCACGACTCACCCCAGTCGCACCACTCAGTCACACGACACTCCCAGTCGTACGGCTCAGTCGCACGACTGGCACAGTCACGAACTACAGCAGATCGCAACTGCTGGTGGGGCTGAACAGCCTTCAGCTGTTCCGTGCATAGTTTTCACACATCAGGGACTTCCAGAAACACTTTCCTAACATGTCTAAGTAAAATGCACATGCTGATTGACCTCCCACGCACCCACACGACCACATGCATTCGGGTTGAACCCGAGCACCCGAACCCTAGATT
The DNA here is from genome assembly GCA_024085815.1 of Flaveria linearis. NCBI lineage: Eukaryota > Viridiplantae > Streptophyta > Magnoliopsida > Asterales > Asteraceae > Flaveria > Flaveria linearis. Next base: position 46,757,967 of record CM044009.1, on the reverse strand, counting down.
TGCAGCGGTGAAACGAGCAACAAAATGGACGACCAAGGTCGCCTACCTGTTGGAAATGTGCTATCTCAGCTGTAGCGTAGTTTAGCCGGTGAAAACGAGCTCAAACGAGGCGATTGTTGGTGCTTGGAGGTGGTAGAAAGGTGGAGGAGGGGATGGTGAAGAAGATAGAAGAAATGGGAGTGAAATGAAAATTTGGGCTGGTAAGGGGTTTATATACCCAGCCCTAGTTTGGCAATTTGTCACGTTTAGTCCTCGCACTTAGTCCCCGAGTTCCCGAATTTGTTTCGGTTGATAACGACGTAAATGGCAAGCTATGTTAATTAAGAGGATTCCTTAAGTAATCCAGTTTATTTGAATCCTCTACAAACACCAATGTTAGTATTATATATCATAATTTATTTAACTATGTCAGTGGCGATGCTTGTATGCGTTTCGGGTAGAAATCAGAATGTAACAATGATAATGACAACAGTCTGAATGGTGTTAACCTGAAATTACTGTGTGTCAGATTATCCCCTTGTTGCAGGAATTTTGGTCCCAAAAATTAGAACATCATGTTACGAGGTTCAACGGGGAATACAAGGCTCAACGGTTTGTAACGTATGTCGAATAGAGTTTCCGCGTATCTTAAGAGGTAGATGCCTGATTTTGGAACAGTTGCGGGTACTTCTTCTTCATCTGATCCTCACGTTCCCAGGTAAATTCTGGTCCACCCTTGGAGTTCCAACGGACTTTGATGATAGGGATACGACTATGTTTGAGCGTCTTGACCTCTCGGTCCAAGACTTCCACCGGTTCCTCGATGAAACGTAGTTGTTTGTCCACATGTATCTCGTCTAACGGAATGATAAGAGTCTCGTCTGCAAGGCATTTTCTTAGATTTGAAACATGGAACACATCATGTACTCCACTAAGTTCTTCGAGTAGGTTCAGTTGATAGGCCACGGGGCCAACCCGTTTGACAATCTCAAACGGTCCCACGTATCTAGGGCTTAGTTTCCCACGTTTTCAGAAACGAATCACGCCCTTCCAAGGTGACACTTTTAAAAGAACCTTGTCACCTATTTGAAATTCCAACCGTCGATGACAATTATCAGCGTAACTCTTCTGTCGATCACGTGCTGCTGCCATACGGTTACGGATCTACACGATCTTCTCAGTCGTCTCGTGCACAAGTTCAGGGCCGGTAAGTTGACTTTCTCCAACTTCCGCCCAACAAATGGGTGATCGGCACTTACGCCCATACAATACCTCAAATGGAGCAGCTTTGATCGATGTGTGATAGCTATTATTGTAAGAAAACTCAACTAGCGGTAAGTGAGTTTCCCAACTGCTGCCGAAATCTATCACGCAAGCACGCATCATGTCTTCTAAAGTTTGGATCATATGCTCGCTCTGGCCATCGGTTTGAGGATGATATGCTGTACTCATGTCTAACCGTGTACCCAATGCTCGTTGTAATGATTGCAAGAAATGTGAAGTGAATCGAGCGTCACGATCAGAGATAATAGAAATTGGCACACCGTGCCAAGAGACTATTTCCCTTAGGTAAATACGTGTTAACTTCTCCATTCTATCGGTCTCTCTAATTGGTAAGAAGTGTGAGGATTTCATCAGACGATCTACAATTACCCAAATGGTATCGCATCCGCTAGGAGTCCGAGGTAGTTTCGTGATAAAGTCCATAGATATCTGCTCCCACTTCCATACTGGTATTTCTGGTTGTTGGAGTAAACCAGATGGTCGTTGATACTCCACCTTAACCTTAGAACAGGTTAAGCATTTGCTTATGTATGTGGCAATGTTAGCTTTCATGTTTGTCCACCAGTAAAGGACTTTTAGATCGTGATACATCTTGTCTGAACCCGGATGAATAGAATACCGTGACTTGTGAGCTTCGTCCATTACTAGTTCTCGTGGGTCTCCATACAAAGGAACCCATATTCGGTCGATGAAGTAGCGGCTTCCGTCAGATTTGGTTTCCAGTTACTTCTCCATGCCTCGTAGCGATTCGGCTTTCAGGTTCTCTTTTTTAATGCCTCAAGTTGAGCATTGCGGATTTGATCGGGTAAACCGGTGTGAATGGTGAGTTGTAATGCTCGAACTCATCTTGGCTTAGGTGTCTCATTTTGACTTAAGGCGTCTGCTACTACATTAGCCTTGCCCGGATGATACTTGATCACACAATCGTAGTCGTTCAACAACTCGACCCAATGACGTTGTCTCATGTTCAGCTCTTTCTGTTCAAAGATGTGCTGGAGACTCTTGTGATCGGTGTAAATGGTGCACTTGGTACCGTACAAGTAGTGTCTCTATATCTTGAGTGCACACACGACTGCTCCAAGCTCTAGGTCATGTGTCGTGTAGTTTTTCTCGTGCACCTTCAATTGTCGGGATGCATAAGCAATCACCTTATTGCGTTGCATTAGCACGCAACCGAGGCCTCGAATAGAAGCGTCACAGTAAACTAAGAAATCGTCGGTTCCCTTAGGCAGGGATAGAATCGGTGCCGTACAGAGTTTCTGCTTCAGAACCTGAAACGCGGATTCTTGTTTGTCACCCCAATTGTACGTAGTGCCTTTATGAGTTAATGCGGTGAGAGGTTGAGCAATCTTTGAAAACCCTTCGATGAACCGTCGATAATAGCCAGCCAACCCTAGAAACTGTCGTACCTCAGTCGGAGTCTTAGGCGTAGCCCAGTTCTTGATGGCTTCTATTTTTTCCGGGTCAACATGTATCCCATTCTCATTGACCACATGACCCAAGAAATGGACCTCTCGTATCCAGAAGTCACACTTTGAAAATTTAGCGTACAATCGTTCTTATTTCAGCAGCTCCAGAATCAGCTTAAGGTGTTCCTCATGTTCTTCCTTATTCTTGGAATAAATAAGGATGTCATCCATGAAGAGAATGACGAACTTGTCTAAATAAGGTTTGCACACTCGGTTCATGAGGCCCATGAAAACCGCTGGTGCATTGGTCAACCCGAATGGCATAACCAAAAACTCATAGTGGCCATACCTAGTTCTGAAAGCAGTCTTTGAAATGTCTTCTTCTCGAATCCTTAGTTGATCATAATTCGATCTTAGATCTATTTTGGAATAGAAACTCGACCCTTGTAGTTGATCGAACAAATCATCGATGCGCGGGAGAGGATAACGATTCTTAACCGTTGCTTTGTTCAATTCTCTATAATCGATACACATACGAAAGGTTCCGTCCTTCTTCTTGACAAACAGGACTGGGGCTCCCCACGGTGATGAGCTAGGTCTGATAAACCCTTTATCCAATAGTTCCTGCAATTGCGTAGACAGCTCTTGTAGTTCTTTTGGAGCTAATCTGTACGGTGCTCTCGCGATAGGTATGGCTCCCGGTACCAAATCAATCTGGAACTCGACTTGGCGATACGGTAGGAGACCGGGTAGGTCTTAAGGGAAAACCTCAGGATAATCACGCACAACAAGGATATCTTCAATTTTCTTTTCCTCAGTTTCTTTTTCAGTGACCATAGCAAGGAAAGCGGTATGACCCTTACGCAAGCACTTTTGGGCTTTCATGTAGGAGATGAGTCCTGAGACCGTACCACTCCTTTCGCCCTGAACTGATAAAATTTCACCACTAGGAAGTGGTATACGAATGACTTTCTCACCACAGATGATCTCAACTTGATTTTTGGACAACCATTCCATTCCAACGACTACATCGAAACTACCAAGTGTGACAAGCATCAGATCTATATCTAACTCATGACCACATAATCCTAGCTTGCATCCCTTAATGATGTGGGTTGCCTCAATTAGTTTCCCATCAGCCAATTCTACAGTGTAACTAGGCTCCACATCAGCTAAGGTTACATCTAAGAACTTAATGAACTTGTTGGAAACAAAACTCTTGTCAGCGCCGGTATCAAATAGTATAGAAGCAAAATAACCATTCAGGGGACACGTACCAGTAACTACATTCTGATCATCCCTTGCCTCGCCAGAACCAATCACAAAAGCACGACCTCTAGCATTGTTTCCATTGTTGCCCTTGTTTCCACTTTTCAGCTATGGGCAATCCTTCCTGTAGTGACCCTCCTTACCACACTCATAACAGCCTCTAGTCACTCCGCCCTGGTGTTGTTGTTAGGGTTGCTGCTGAGTCATCAGTTCACCCCTGCAGTCTTTAGCAGCATGACCCATCTTTCCACATCATTGACAACGGAGTCGATCACACTGGTCATGATGATGAAAGTTGCACCGGTTACACTTTGAATACTTGCCCGCATAGTTGCTCGATCCCTGACCATTGTTGTTGTTATTGTTGTTGTTCTGATTGTTGTTGGTGAAGCTTCTTGATGAGTTGAACTTTCTGGTCTGTTGTTGTTGGGTGTTGTTGGAGCTTGAAGACTTGCTGTTGTTACCATCCCATTTCCTTTTGTGATCAGATGAGCCAGATGCAGTGCCACGTTTAGGCAAAGTACCCTGTGCCACTGCCTGATCAGTGAGTTTGTGAGCTAGTCGGATAGCCTGCTGAATAGTGACAGGATCAGCAGCCATAACACTAGCTTGGATTTGAGGAGCTAGACCATCAATGTACTTCTCAATCCTCTTGTAGGCCGTGGTCATCATCTGAGGGCATAGAGCAGCCAACTCGTGTGAACGAGTCGTGTATTCCTCAATGTCAGAACCAATCATCTTTAAATTCCAAAACTCTACCTCTAGCTTCTGGACTTCGCTTCTGGGGCAATACTCTTCTTTCATCAATATCTTGAAATCATCCCATGGCAAACCATTAGCAGCATCAAGCCCTAGGGTCTGGACTTGTGAGTTCCATCACGTCAGAGCTGGTCCTTCCAGTGTGCCGGAGGCGTACTTGACATGACTCCCTGTAGGACAGTTGCACATGGCGAAAACCGACTCGAGCTTCTCCAGCCAGCGAAGTAATGAAACAGCACCATCAGAACCACTGAAGGAGTGAGGCTTACCATCCATAAACATCTTAAAGGTACAGACTGTCGAACCTCCTTGATTCAGATTCTAGTCATTTTGGTCATGATTGCGGGCCTGTTCATAGCTGCAAACGCATCAGCAACACGCTCATTGATGATAGCGTTCAACTCAGCTTGAGTCAGGGTGATGTTTCCTCTTCCGCTCGAGCGTCCAGCTCTTCTTCCAGACATGATTTCTTCAATTCACAATGCATAATAGTTACTAATCGGATAATAATTATCAATAAAATAAATTGTATCATACTAGTATGAATGAAGGATTTGTTTGCATTTCAATAGTGAGGCTTTATGAGGACCGAGACCTCATGTCTCCAAGTATGGAAATGAAAATTGGCACTGATCATGTTCGTTATCTCTCGATAGAGTTGCCAGAATTCTCATGCACGATAAATTACAATTATGTGTGCACCCGTGATTCTAATTTGCTTTGCATGGTCACTCATGGTTCCTCCTATTCGAGATAACATACCTTGTCAAGTACCGAGTGTTATCAATGATAGAGGCATCAAAGATATATTTGTTACACCAAGGGTCAAATAACTAAGGTTGTACAAAGGATTCGGTTAAGATAACAACGAGGAATCAAGACAATTTGGCCTTTTCCCCCTTGAAGTTCTAGGCGTTTAAATGTTTAAGTCCAATTCTCTGATAGACTTTGAATCTTAGTTGTCCCTCATTTACTGTTCAGACTAGTGTAGAAGACAGGATGTGTTGGGAATGGTAACAAGTGTGAAAGAGTTGGAAGAGTGAGGTGTTGTTCTCTTTGTTTGTCATCGTTAGGCTAGTCGTACGAGTTAGAAAGGTTTCTGTGTTCCAATGTGGTAATGTTAGGTTCAATTCGTCGTTGCTTCACCTCAAAGAGTGAAGAATCAAGTGTAAATGTTGGAATTGAGCGAGCGGGATTCTCCGCCCCTCTGTCAGTCTGTAATGATACACGTGTCATACCGATAATGTTATGTTCGTTCAGCAATGTAATGTTAGTATGCCGGGAGATTGTTCGTACAAAAGTTGCAATCATGTAAGAGTGTCTGTGCGAAACTAGTGTTGTGTCTAAGGCTATAGTCTAGATGCAATGCAATCCTAGTTCTCTATAACCTGTGGCACTGATACCAATCTATCACACCCTCAATTTCCACAAACGGGGTTTTAACGTTAGGCATGCGACATACCAGGATCTCAGACACAGTCATATTGAACAACACTATATGAATTTATAATAAATATTTGACTTCATTCAGAAGAACATAAACAAAATTAACATTAGTGCGGAAGTGTATACATGATATGTAAATCCATTACATGAAAGTTACAAGTGCCAAATCTAAACAAAATGTTCAATGCAGGAAAATAAGATAGATGAATGCATGTCCTGAGTGCGTTTCCTGTAGCGTGCATCATGAGCTTATGCGTTCCTGTGACCTGAGAAAACATGCTAAAATGTGACAACATAAAGTTGGTGAGTTCACAGGTTTAATCAACAAGAAAATGTGTCTGAAAGCGTTTCAATGGTTTAGTAATTAAGGCATATCGTTAGGTAGCTAGCCTATGTTCATGTTACTTAGCGTTTGGAACCGAAGCTGACTATTTGCGTCTTATATGTTTGTTGTATCCCCCGTCACGTCTCACCAGATAGTGACAAATGTTAGGTCAATAATGCACCCGTTTGACCTCCAATCAAGCTAGCGTGACTAGCCCGAGCGGGGTTTGTCAGACCCAGTAGTACTACTCAAAATTACCTCGCTACACATTACTAACGGTTCGAGAGTGTCGGGACTGTTATGTGTGTTTGCACAAACTTAACAAACGATATCAATAATACTACAACCATTAATGTAATCTGTTTGCATGTTTTCTCCCCCCAAAAGGGATGAAAGTAAAATAGAGGCTGTGAAGACTCACAGATTATGTAGTAAGTATGTAGGACGAAAGCCTCCCAAGTCTTGTTTACAATGGACTGTCAAACACCTATTGACAGTTATGTTAAGCGTTAGTGTTGTGCCTAGCGTTAATAGAAATGTTTAGTCGGGTCGGGTCGCATTGGTTCAGTCGTGGGTAACACACACACAAGCAGGCATACACATATCAGACTTTATGTAGATCGCAAATGGGTTGTCGATGCTTGTAAACGGTTAGGTTATTTGAGATTGAAAAAGTATGTGCTTGTTGATAGCGTTGACTTTAATCTTTATGGCCAAGAAATGACACTTTATTGATTGTTACCTTATCATCACATGATAGGCACACCGCACACAAGAAGAACTCACTCACAATGACTCCAATCGCATAACTAGACTAGAAGCACGACTGGACACTTCATCCGCACGAATGGGCCTTGAATCGTACGAATCAACTTCACTCGTACGAATGAACCCTCATTCGTGCGACTCAGCATTCAGTCGTACCACACATCACCCATTCGCACGACTAAACCTTCATTCGTGCGATTGGACCTTCAGTCGTGCGATGCACAGTCGCACATATTCATCCGATTGACTCAATCGCACACACTCCCAATCGCATGCATTCAGTCGCACGACTCACCCCAGTCGCACCACTCAGTGGTACGACACTCCCAGTCGTACGGCTCAGTCGCACGACTAGCACAGTCGCGAACTATAGCAGATCGCAACTGCTGGTGGGGCTGAACAGCCTTTGGCTGTTCCGTGCACGGTTTTCACACATCAGGGACTTCCAGAAACACTTTCCTAACATGTCTAAGTAAAATGCACATGCTGATTGACCTCCCACGCACCCACACGACCACATGCATTCGGGTTGAACCCGAGCACCCGAACCCTAGATTTGCAGCAGTGAAACGAGCAACAAAATGGACGACCAAGGTCGCCTACCTGTTGGAAACGTGCTATCTCAGCTGTAGCGTAGTTTAGCCGGTGAAAATGATCTCAAACGAGGCGATTGTTGGTGCTTGGAGGATGGGATGGTGCAGAAGATAGAAGAAGGGCGTACCTGGTGCTGCAAAGAGCTCCTGCGTTTTCGCAGGGTCCAGGGAGGGTCCGTCCCCTTTAAGGGAAGATGTACGTAGTCTTTCCCCCATATTTTGTGGGGAGGCCGTTTCCACGGATCGAACCTAAGACCTTCGGTCCCTTACGAACAGCTTTTACCGCTGCGCAAGAAGATAGAAGAAATAGGAGTGAAATGAAAATTTGGGCTGGTAAGGGGTTTATATACCCAGCCCTAGTTTGACAATTTTTCACGTTTGGTCCTCGCACTTAGTCCCCGAGTTCCCTAATTTGTTTCGGTTGATAACGACGTAAATGGGCGAGCTATGTTAATTAAGAGGATTCCTTAAGTAGTCCCGTTTATTTGAATCCTCTACAAACACCAATGTTAGTATTATATATCATAATTTATTTAACGATGTCGGTGGCGATGCTTGTATGCGTTTTGGGTAGAAATTAGAATGTAACAATGATAATGACAACGGTCTGAATGGTGTTAACCTGAAATTATGGTGTGTCACACCATATCACCACCCATACAGGAGGAAGTGGACACCGGAGCTCCCACTTCCCCTGTGGAGCAAACCACTCCCATCTCACAAATGATCAGTCCTGAGGTTCCTCATGCTCAGGCTTATAAGCTCATCACCCAACAAGTTAAGCCTTCACTTAGAGTTTTAACACTCTAGTGAAAAACCTTTAGGGGAAAGTTACCATCCCTAGACTCTAGATCTAAACCAGCCAATACCCGACCTTGACTTCTATGATGATGAGGATACGGCACTCAGTGTATACCATGAATCTCTCTTCTCTTCCCTGCTCAAATAGAGATAAGTACTCATATGTCACCAATATCTAGCCCACATCATCCACCCCCCCACTGAGGTGGATCTTCCTGAACATATTCAGGAGATCCATATGGAAGAGGCTCTAACTTTTGAAAGTAATTACATCATTAAGACCTCAACCACGACAAACCAGCCCATTGACACTTCAACTGAAGTTGTTAGCGAGAAGGGGAAATCCGAAAGCCAAGAACAACAAGCTGGTGATAAGGAAGAAGACTTATGCCCAATTATCTCATCCTCTAGTTATTCTTCCACTGAAGATGGGGGGAATCTCAGACTGAAAATATAAAAAGTAACAAAAACATGCACCTATTTAGTCTCCAAGGTCAGTTATTTAGAATCTCCAATGAACTACCTTGCAAAGAAGGGTCAATGATCAGCAACTTGAGATTTTTGATCTCAAGGAACAACTACCTAGGAGACCTTTCAGAAGGACCCAACCAGGAACACAAGAACCTGAGGATGTGATAGACTTAACCTCTAGCTCACCTATGCAAGTGAGTGATGCTACCAAAAAGGGCGAGGAAGCTATCATAATCACAGTACCTGTGAGTTCTTCTCAGAGTAAGGACATTGTGGAATCACCAACCTCACTTGCAATTGTCAACACTCTGCAACCTCCTCCAGTTCACATTGATGTGAACTCTCTCATACAAAGTCTGTTTGAGGAGGGAATACCAAGGGCAATGTCATCCCACCCTATAGAGCTGTAAATGAAATAATAGGGTGGAGGTATGATACACTTAGAAGAGCCCTAGTGCTGCATAGATTTCAAGGAGACCAAGAGGTCTTCAATTTTTAGACCTTGAACTTCTACGAAAGCCTTTCTCTAGTCAATATGCCACTAGCCAACCCAACTCAATATAATCATGCTGACATATTGGCTGAGAGAATTCAAGACAAGATTGTTAAAGAATTCAGACAAAGAAGAAGACAACTACAAATAGGTAATGTCATTGGTCAACTGGATATTGAGGTGGAACCTAAGATTAGCTTTAAAGGGGAAACCTTGACTGAAGACCTAGTGACCGAACCTGTGAGCATTGTCATAGAAACAACTACTTCAACATCCTTTACCCTAAGTGATGCATCAATTGGTGAAGGTGCTTTATAACCTCTCTCTGGCCAAAGATTGACTGCTAAACCAAGCAATGAAGGCCAAAGCTCTCTCCACCCTGAGTCACCAAGGCCTGTGAGTGACAAAGGGAAGAGGAAAATGACCTCTGAGGAGATTGAGGAGGAGAAAGAGAGAGGAAGAGGCAGCTAAGAGGAGAGAGTTCAACTTGTTCCTCTAGCTTCATGGAAGCTGCAATCAGGATAGCCCTAAGGCCAAACACTCAAGATGATGAGTTGAGAGCTGCCAGATTAAACTATTTGGGAACCAGGAACTACAACTATTAGGACCGTTTTCGTACGGAGTACTAACTGATTCAACATGAAACCAGATCAAATAGTGTGGAATTCTATTTGATTGACGATCCAATCAGTGAGAACGACAACCTGATCAATCTAACGATTAAAAAAACATTAAGAACGAGTTGGAATCGATCAGGAATGAACTTTGAAGTTAGATGGACGAACTAGAACACTCTGGATGGCTAGGGTATGATAATATTCGAAGTCCTCATTTTTTTAACGAATTATGTGATATTTATAGGTTTTCAGTATTCAATCGTACGACTGAGCCATTAGCATGGTTCAGTCGTGTGACTGACTCATGCGTTTGATTCATACGCATGATTGAAGGTTCAGTCGTGCGACTGAGTCAATTTCTAATATCTTAGTCATACTACTGATCCAGTCACCTGGTTCAGTCATGCGACTGGTCCATAAGTATGGTCCATTCGTGTGTCTGGTCCATGAGTATGGTCCATTAGCATGAATACACAAGACTAAGTTGAACACATTTGTGAATCATTGAACACATTTCTGAATCATTATTGACTCAGAACTATGTACAACAACTTCAAACCTATATATGATGTTCATTCATATGTATAATACTAAATACTATAAGAATATGATATAATCGAAGATAAATAAACATCCGAAAAAACATATCACATTTCATTAAGTTCTTGCATTACATAAGTGTAAGAAATGAAAGACATAGACATTTAAGTACATAAACTAGGGACATCGTGTATCAACAAACTCCCCCTTGGACCTAGTTTACCCTGTTGTCTAACACTCTTCACATGTTTCTGAAACTTCTTATACTTCTCCTCTTTAGTAACTCCAGCATGTATCTTAAATGCAAAACAAAGTTGTATGACATGTTGGAACTGGAGAGCTTGTACAATGTGTTGAGTATCATAGAATAGTGGCCACTTGTATAACGTATAAACATCGTCTGCTGACAAGTTGGTAAGCCAAATTGGGTCGAATACGCTGATAGTCTCAATATTTCCATCTCTGTTCAAAACTATAATAGCTTCCCCTGTCCTCCAATCATAATACCACCACTTGAAGTGAGGTGTGAAATCCTGTGGCATCTCCCTCAAAGGAATCTTTGACATTGTCTTTGGAGGTCTCCACTTTAACACCACCTTCCTTCTTCCCAAGATCGAGTCAACCTCAGTCTTATGAAGAAACCTCCTTGGTTATTGAGGCTTGAAGTTGACCCATCTAGTGTGGTACTCCTTCTTTAATGCCATCTCAAACCATCCCGACATTTTCTTTGGGTTGGCATATAGTAGATCTAGGCATGCTAGTCTGTTTAACTCAAATCTCGGAAGAGTCTTCAGATCATGTGGATATCTGAAGTACTCGATCCCTTTCTCTCTTTTCACAGCATATACATCTAAGTCCTTAAAGTAAGCCCAACTAATAATCTTGCCTGACACTTTCTGTTGTCTCTTAACTTTGTACAACTTGGTGTAGGCATTTTTCTTTGGAGGTTCTCTCTAAGCTTTCATCTCTGCTAAACATGCAGCCCATTCAACTTTCTTTAGTTCTACATCAGTATCTGCAGCTTGAACTTTACCTTCTGCCTCTTCTTTCTCAGTCTCTTTCTCATCTAACTTGTCAAATGTATCACTGACAAATGTCTCACCCAAGTTCGGGATAACATTGCCATCAAAGTCAGTGTACTGAGGATAATGATCTGACGTGACATCCTTTATCTCTATGTCATCAACTCCTTGTAACTCCTCATCACTAATAACATCTACTTCCGGAGCATCATTGACTATCTCATCTGGGTTGAGTCTGAACATCTCTACGAGTTGTTCATCAGATAGATCATGTATAATCTCCCCTTCTTCTAGAGTATAACTTACAGACCATCTAACAATCCCTTGCAAATTAAGAATCATTGTAAGTTGAGTCTTGATTTACTGAATGGGAGCGACATCGTAGTCATCGGCCTGTTGAGTTTCATCTGTTTGATTAAACAATAATCAAATCACACATTAATGAATAATGAAGACATTAGACACAAATTATCATTATTTACATTAATATAATACAAAGTTCAATTACAAAAGTTTCAAAGCACATAAACTATCTTAAACATTACTTTTCTATTGAACTTGAGGCTCATCTGGTTGAGGAACTGAGGACGAGGTTCCTTGATCTTGAATCTTCTTAGTGCGCCTCTCCCTCGCTAATTGAGTTGAGGCTAATGCATTAGCATCACCTTCAGGTTCATCCTCCTTATCATCATCATCCTTATTTTTCTCCTCTCCACTATCACCAGCTTTCCTCCTCATCACCTTCATCCTTGGATTCATCATTACTAGAATCATCATCGTCATCTCCATCATCATTGCCATCACCTTTTATTTTCAGAGGCTCATTCTTCTTTCTCTTCAGCCTTAACATTATCTTCTTGTTATTCTTTTCCAACACCTCAATCCTCTTGGCGGATGCCAGCACTAGCTAATTTTGAGCTTGTAGGGCCTTGTGTGCTCAAACTAAAGCTCTCTCATGAGCTTTGTTCTTCTTAGTGAGCTTGGAAATTTGCTTGCCCTGTGCTGCATTGACCACCATCAGCTGGTTCATTTGGTTGGCCCTAAGATCATCCGTCGCCAACAGCTTGAGCACTAGCCTATTAAGGCTTACCAGCTATTCCTCTAACCCAACAGTGGGTAGAGTAATGCCCTGTGGAGGTGGGAATTGGGTGGATGTTCCGGCTTGGGGAATGGTTGGGGTAGTTGTGGATGTGATGTAAATGGGTGTAGGAATGGGAATGGATTGTGGAGGGGAGGTTTTGGGTATAGAGGGTGAGGAAGATGTGGGTGTGGTGGTGGGTATGTCGGTGGTGGTGGCTGTGGTGGTGGTAGCTATGGTGGTGGTAGCTGTGATGGTGGTAGTGGCTGTGGTGGTGGTAGTGCTTAACAGGATGATCTTTTGTCTTTTCCCCTTCTTGCCATGGGGTTAGGTCATTCTCTTACTCCTAGACCCCATAGCAATCAGGGATCCCCCTGGGCTGATGGGCTGGTCTGGTGTATAAGATGGATCACTCTCTTCAGTATCAACACCCTTTGACCCAGCCTTGCGGGTACTAACCACCTCCTTTGCTTTCTCGGTGGCTACCCGATTGCTGCCATCTTGCCTCACTAGAGGCTCCTCCTCCGATCCATCCTCTTCTTCATCCAGATCAAAATTCCTAATGTCCACTAATCAGGAAGTCCTGGTGGATGGCGGCTTGCTTAGATCCACCAGGAGCTGAAGAACTACTCTACTGAGGTGGTGGTGGAATAGTAGACGTGTCGGTGGCTCTGGATTGATTCGAGCCCTCATCTCCACCACCTTGACCATGATCCTGGTCATCATCATAATCCTCATCATCATTCGGAATCATAACATGCTCAACATCAGAGTCGTTATCATCGTGGCGCTACTTCTTCATGGCTGGCTCTACATAGGCAATGTTAGCAAGATGACTGAATAACCTCCTTACTGGGGGCTTAACCTTCTTTCCCCTGTACACCTTCATCCTACCAAAAGTGGTGTCATCCATCACCTCTAATGACACCTCATCATCCTTAAGCTTGGGCAGGTTTGGTAGCTTCTCGTTGAGGATCAGCTGTATAAATTGGGGATACATGTAGAATCCCTCTTTCCCCTTAGCCTTGATTTTCTCCCTCATATGATTGAAGAACATCTTGGAGAAACCGAACGGGTGGTTGAGCACTAACGCAACAAACGCATTCTGAATCTGGTCGCTCATCTTGTCAAAACCACCGTGTCGTGAGGCTATGCACTTCAGAATCACATGTGCCAGATATTTAACAGGCGGGCACATGTTGCTCTTGTTAAGCACGTCGGCATTGATGCTGCCGGCGTACTTAATCCGTAGAAAGCATCCACTCACAATCATGGGATGTAGCTTGGTAGGATAGTCCGTGTCATCTCCCAAATCCAACACTCTCCTTAAGTCATTCTCCCTGATGTCTATATCCTCTCCAAAAATAGAGCTCCGAATCCTAAATGGCTCGACAGATCAGTCAACAACAACATTCTCCCAGAATGCCTGCTGTAGTGAGCGGTAAGGTGTGTAGGGAGTAGATATAGCACAGTATATCCTGGATCGTCATAAGAACTCGATAATCCCAACAAAATCTGAAGTATTCCTAGAAGTCATGTTGAGATAAGCACAGATGTTGTGCTTAGTGCTTATAGTCCATCTATCAGCCATTTCACTGCAACACAAACAACAAACATGTTAGACCCGTTCATGAGACAGAACATTTGAGTTTGAACAGATAATATCAGACTGGTTCAATCGTACTATTGAACCATACGACTGAACTCAGTCGTACGATTGAGCCTCCGACTGAGCTTAGTCATGTGCCATGACATGCGATTTAGTCAGTCGTGCGACCGAGTCACCGATTGATTCATCGTGCGATTGAATCATGCGTCTGGCTCAATCGTGTGACTGAAGTTCATCAGTATGTCCTGTCGCATACACACTGTGCGAGTCCAAGATTTTGAATCTTTGTCAAAACAGTCATTTTCACATCAAGATTAGAATTATTAGACGTGCAAAGACTCGTTGTTACCCCTGTGATCTTTTAAGTACACTTTTAAGTCCATTTATATCTCCAATTTTAGGGTTATTTTATTCGGTTCAAGTCTTAAATCATTCGGACACTATGGATTGATTTAACGTTATCATGTGCCTTGATTTCATTTTCACTGTACCTGTAGCTGAATGTATATCTGTTAGCAATAGGAAATTAATGGAGATCACAAGAAAAAAATTGAAAAGGTGTCCTTGGTTAGTCGGTAGTTTGAGAGAATTTGAAACAAAGTGTTGGGATACAACCCACTGAACCCTCCTTTTATACTGATTTAAGTCTCAGTCGTGCGACTGGACCCGTACGCATGGTTCATATATGCGACTGAGTTTCAGTCATACGACTGACATATACTCATTCAGCCAATCATACGATTGGTTCATACTGAGTTTGCCAATCGTACGACTCGGCCATCCTCATGGTATAGTCATGCGATTGAGCCATACTTGTGATCCAGTCGTATGATTGGCCCAGACTCATGGTCAAATCGTGTGACTGGCTCATACTTATGGTCCAATCGTGTGATTAGCTCATACTTATGGTCCAATCGTGCGATTGGCTCATACTAATGGTCCAATCATGCGATTGACCCATTCTTATGAATTTGACTTCGTTTATCCCACTATTTCACATACTTATCTTTGATATATGAAATTATGACCATTGATCATCTCAAACGTGATACTTTTAAATGAAAACGTTTAATCACCTCAGACATGATCCTTTTAACTGAAAACCATTTGGTCACCTCAGACGTGATCCTTTTAAATGAAAACCGTTTCATCACCTTAGACGAGATCCTTTTATCTTTCAGAAACAAGCTTTCATAATTAATGTTCGGTTCGTTTTATCACATTCACAGAGTTCAGTCTTGTTACGTAGTTCGACATCGACTCAATACAAACAACTAAAACAAGAAAAACTTTAAATAAACTGAATTAAGACATATTTTTATGTTTTTCATTTGAGAAGGGTTGAAAACATTTTAACTTCAATTAAACAATTTCTCCCCATAAGCAGAACAGCTTCAAACATTTTCATCATTTCTAGAAAGATTCATATGGAATCGGACAGATATAAAACATAATCATTTGGGACCTTTTATATTTATGACAATAACAAAGAGCATTATATATACATTACACTTAGTCTCTTTCATCTAAGAGTCAAAGTCACTAACATGAAATCATGCTAGAGCTGTTTTGTAGCACACATTGATTTTGACCATCGGGAGATGCAGCCACGATGATTGTTAGTATATTTGTACACATAAATCCATACATAGATTTTTGACATACATTGGTGATTATTTAGGTGTATAAGTCAACAGGCATATGTGGATCCCACGCTTATATGGTAATCAACCTTCCTCTAGAGATTTTTAAGTGGTCTACGGGTTTTTGTCAAGAAGAAACTATTCTAAGAGCTTTCAAAGAGATGCTAAGCCTCAGGTCAGTGCCATCGCACATCAAAGAGGCACAAACAACAATGAATTCTTAGAATATATAGGTTATGCTTATCCTCAGGTCAGTGCCATCGCACAGCAGAGTGGCACACAACCTATCTTCTTGTTAGAGCAATTTTATAATTTATTTAACGCAGTAACGACATCTGTCATTAACTTGATTGTGTTTCATATTTATGATGTGCTTTGCTCATAGTTTTGGTCATTCGCACATATTTGTGGCTTTCTTTTCGCTCTTCACCCCTTATTGGAAATTTATTGTTGATTGTGCAGACCAGGGATAAGATGGGAACCCACAAACTTTTGAGTGATTTAATTTGTGTGATTTACCAATGATGTCTACCAATCTATTGTGTTAAATCTACCGACATATCATATAATGGACTTGCAACCCCTAGATCTACTTTCTCCATGTAACTGCAGTAACATACTAGCTTACTATTATTTTTCAACTTATTAGACTTTGACTTCTCAGACTTATAATTTTTCTTTGACATTCATTTTTTTAGTGTCCCAAATGATAAAATGCCTGTGTACTATCATTTTTCAATGTACTGAATCAATTTCTCAGATTTGATTTTGTTGCTTTTCAGCTTACCTGCACGCCCCCCTTTTTTTAAGTAATTAAATACTAACTGCTCAAACTAAAACTATTCTCCCCCTAAAATTCTAAAACAGAAAATCTTTTGTGTTTTTGATATTTTTAAGACATAAAAAATAAAATAAAGTAAATTTGACAGAAAAATTAAACTAAGAAACATACGGACGGACTATGAACTCGACTCCTTCAGATCACATCCTCTTTCTTCTTTACGCCATTGACCTCTAATAGATAGTGAAATCTCGGTTTATCAAAAGCTTTTGTATGGAGGTCGGCGTGCTGAAAATCCGTGTCAATTTTAAATACATCGATTCAATGCTTTTCAAAACAATCACGTATGAAGTGATATTTAATGCCGATGTGTTTGGTTTTTGGATGTTGTATCGGATTTTTAGTTACGGCTATGGAAGCAGAATTATCAACAAAGATAGGTGTGTTATCATATTGCAAACCGTAGTCCCGCATTTGCTGTTGAATCTAGATGATTTGAGAACAGCAACTTGCAGCAGCAACATATTCAGCTTCACATGTTGACAGAGCAACAAACGTCTGCTTCTTACATTACCAGGTGACTAAACGCCTTCCAAAAAATTAACACCCCACAGATGTAGACTTGTAGTTCATCTTGCATCCACCATAGTCTGAGTCACTATAAGCTGTAAGTTCAAAGTCATCATCATGAGGATACCATAACCCGAGTGTTGGAGTACACTTCAGATAACGAAGGATCCATTTCACCCCAATTAGATGATTTACTTTTGGCTTTGACTGATATCTGGAATATAAACACGTGGCGTACATGATATCAGGACGAGAAGCCGTGAGATACATTAGAGATCCAATCATTCCACGATACATGGTGATAGGATCAATTAGAGCAATCTATAACGAATTATATGAACAATTCAAAGAAATACAAGCAATTGTAATCAAATCAAGCAATATCAACAAAATTCAAATTTCATTGATAGTACAGACGATTACAAGAGATAGAAAGCAGTTTATGTAAACACCTTACAAAAACTTAACAATCTACTCTAAGTCTATGCGATTTATACTAGAAACTAAGGAACTAAAATTTACAAAACTAGTCCCTATACTAGTATAAACTACAAAACTAGACACTAAAGACTAAATATTAATCTTCTAAGGGACCAAACAATACTCCCCCTAAGATTTACATAGTCTTCTGTCTTCAGAAATCCTCTGTCTTCCTATCTTTTTCTTTCTTTTCTTCAATAAGCATTCTTTTCTTCCTTTGACTCTTGTTCTTCTCTGCATCTTTTAATCTTCAAATAAATCTTCTAGTTCTTCTTTAACAGTAAACATCGGTTTCTTCTTGTAAATCTCTGTTTCTTTCAATGCATTCTCTATTGCTGACTTGAATTTCTTTGCTAGAACAGCTCGCTCTGGTTTTGACTCATTGGTTTTTATCTCTAACTGCTTCATTCTTTCCAACGTGTTATTTGACAAACATGCTATATCAACATTAGCATATAGCTCAATTGGAATTCCGCAGTCTTTTGTATACAATTCAAGCACACCTTTCCTTGATATTCTCATAAACTCAATATCAGGAATATCTTTCTTCACTATGTTTGCATAAGCCAATGCTTTTCTTAATGCAATTCTCTCCATAGCAGCACTCATAACATTGATAATTGACACAAAGTACTTCTTATCTTGTTCAGCTTTCTCATTTGATAACTTGTCAAACTTCTGTACAGATAGAAATGAAATGTAACTTGGGTGTAGTAACCTCAGTTCAAAAGCTCCAAACAAAGTTATCATATCTTCATTCCAATCTTCTAAGTTTCTCACAAGCTTAAGCTCAAAAGTTTCTGAATTGTAAAACCATCTTTGAATCGGTTTTGACTTTTGATTTCCGTCAATCTTCTTTAAGCCAGGAGTTGTCACTTTTTCTACATACTTGTCATAAAATTCAATCATAAAGTGATCTTCATCTGATTGATTAACATTCTTACTTCTTTTCTTCTTCATTGACATAAAGTATTCTTTATCTTCCTGTTCACATCTTGTTTTCAAAAAATTGCTTGATCTGGTCAACCCTGTTCTCAACAAATCCACCATCATTTGTCCTCTTTTTGCATTTGAATGATTAATCAACATCAATCTATTCAACTCTTTAAGATCTTGCACTGGAAGTTTTATGATGCTAGCATAAAAGTGATAAACATCACATATTGCATTCACTCTTTTAATCAGAAACGCATCAAACACTTCATCATACTTCCATGCTATGATCTTTACTTGATTTGTGAAGTTAGGTGCAATCATTGCATTCAACAATTCAGCAACTGATTGACCTTTTTGTAACACATTCCTTACCAAATCACCTGTTGATCTTGACTTATCAAAAATTTGAATTTGTTCCTCAGAAGCCTTATAAGCTTGCTTTTCTGATTCTGGAAACATTTTCATTAACTCTTTTCTCCTTTCATGAGCAGATGATTGCATTGCCATTTGTTTGATCTCCTGAGGCTTTAACACTTTTGTTCTTTTTGTAATTTCCAAGTATTACGGATTGTCTGTATCCAATATGATCATCTTTTTAATTTGTTTTTCCGTTTCTTGGAAACTTTTAACTAAATTTCTCAAAGATACAGATTGAAGTCTTTTTAATTTCCTCCAAGGATAATTCCTGGCTTGCAACCATGATCGTAAAGCAAACACACTCATGTCTTCAGGATCTGGATGGTGCAGCTCGGAACTTGAAAGTTCATCAACATTAATACTTTCTTTTTCTCTGTTCCACTCTCCATGTTCAATCACTATTTCGTTTGGATCTATTGGAGCAATAGATTCTGCAGCTATACATTTCTCATATTCATCGTTTATCTGAGAAACTGTTAGCCCATCTAAAATGACTCTGTTATATTTCATCTTTACAAGATAGTTATACCTTTCTTCAAAATCTGTTGGAATATCATCAACTCCTTGATCATGCTCAAAAGGAGGATTTTCAAATTCTTCATCCATATCTTCATCATCGAGAACCTCATTATACCAATCATCATTAAATTCATCTTCCAAGTCTTCCAAAGCACCAATTTTAACTTGAATACCTGGTTCTTGGCTTTCTTGAATTTCTTCTTCAAGTGACTCTTCAGTTCTCTGAGCCTTTGATGATGATTCAGGTACAGATTCAGCATCTATTTCATCTAACTTTCTTTTCCCTTTCTCCATTTCAGAAACTTTTTCCACATCAATTGGAATATTTTCTGATATAATCTCAACTTCTGGGGAATTGGGTTTTGCTGATTCTTTCAACTTCATTAACTCTTCTTTCAAAACTTCATTCTCTTCAACCAATTTCTTAAACTTTTCTTCAAGCACATCATAATCTTTAATCATTACGTCAAAGTTCTTGATAACATCTTCTTTATCTTTAGCATAAGCAACAATCTTTTCATCTTTGCTAAGACTTTCTTCTTTCAACTTTTCATTGTTTTTCTTTATCATATCAATCTCAGCCTTTAGATCAGCAATCTCCTTTTCTTTTGCTTCATTTTCATCTTTTAGTCTTTCAGTTTCATCAACATCCAGAATTTCCTCAGTTTGAACAGCCACATGTTGTGTTGTAGAAACTGGAATATCTTGATTAATTTGGAAAGACTCAATGAACTCATAATCAAAAATTTGATTATCATGAACTGCTTCATGATCAACTGCTTCATGCTCACTTTCATCATGAACTTCATCACCAACTGTTTCTTCTTCTTCATTTTGATCTTCGGTAGCTTGTTCAGACATTGGTGAGTCATGACTTATATCTTGGTGTGTCTCAGCTACACCACCATCATCATCATCATTAGCATCATCATCATCATCTGAACTTGATGAGCTGTCATCATCATTATCATCTTGATCACCTTCCTCATCTTGATCATCTTCTTCTATAGGAAACTCATCTATCAGATCTGCTGGATCAATTGGTTCACCATCTAACAAATGATAATGCTCTACAGTAATGTCAACTTCATTATTTGCTACATTTAACATGTAGTCAAACATAGGAACATTCTGTGCACCAGTTATCATTGTTAACTTCTTGTATGTCATTTCAGACATTTTTTCCAATTTCAGCCTATCTCCACCTACACCATAAACATGGATATCTGGATATTCCTCATTGATGACCATTTGGAGGAACCTGGGGTACATCAAGTATTTGTGTGTTGTTCCTTTCTCTAAGTTAAACACAAATCCATTAAGTATCCATCTTGCCATATTGACTCTTCTATTAATGACTATGGCAACAATTGGTGATGCAATGTCCACAGGAAAGTAATTCCATCCTGCACTCCTCTTGGACAAGCAATGATGAAAGATATAGCATAAAAGTTTCCAGTGATTGTAGACCCTTGCTCTAAAAAATTGCTTCTTAGGAAATTTGTCTGGATGACCCATAGCCATGAAAGTCTCTCTGCATTCATTAAAAGTCAACTCAGAGATCTTCAGGATCATTTTGACCTAATCTTAGAGCATTTCTGATGGAAGCTTCAGAAACTTCAATCAATCTGTCTCTGGTCACAAATCCTCTAACAACTTTTCTGCCATCATCACCTACTTCAACTCTTGCAGTGTTCCAGAACTGTCTAATAAGTCTGTCATAAATCATAGTTTGGTAACACATTGCATACACATATTTTGTTCTTAGAAGAAATCTTGTCATTTTTTCATAAGACAATGCATCTTGAGCTTCCTCATCAAGTAATGCAGCAATGTTATGCTTTGGCACAAACTTTAAATCAGCCATCTGCAAAATTTAAAAGCAATGATATTAGACAATATGTGTATTTTGAAGCAAATGTTTTAATATGAGTTTGAAAATATAATAATTTAAGATATTATAAACTGATGTGTTAAATTACATTTGATTTTTAAAATCAACTTGAATTTTAATTTTAAGTGTTAACACTTAATTTTAATAAAAGATGAATTGTCAAGATTGATTTTGATTTAAAAATTTAACACTTTTGTTTATTTTATCTCATATCATTTTATTAAAACTCTTAAGTTCCTGAAATGATGATTTTTATCAATTTAAATTTATTTTTCATTTTTTATTAAAAAAATTCATGAATCTGTTCATCTTCTTCATCGAGTTCATCCTCTACCGATACTGTTCATCGATGAACATGAACAGTGTGTTCAATTAAATATCAGATTAACACGAGTTTAACCTAACACCATGATCGAAATCACCAGACAAACAAGATTCAATCATCAATTTTGCACATTTTTTTCGATTTGAAAGTTTAATCTGAGATTTTTGAAGTGTTTAGGGTTAAACGACCGTACAGGAGTCGAACGCCTATCACCAAATTTCCATTTAAACATGAAATCAGATGAATAAGAATCATAAACTTACGTTTACAATCACAAAAACAATATCAACAATCTGTGATTTGTGCTCGAAATGCTTTTAATCGAAGAATGAGGGTTTTGGTCGAAAGTTCGAGAGTTCGAGTGGTCAGAGAGGTTTTAAGAGGGTTTTTTTTGAATTGAGAATGAAATGAATATCACAAGTGTGCTTTTTATACTAAGTAAAAATTTTTAGACTTATAAGCACTGTACAGGCGTTTAAGCACTGTTCAGACTCATTAGGTTAAAAATTTTACTAAGTGTTGAGACATATGAGCACTACTCAGTCTTATGAGGCCAGCCGTATTAGCACTGTTCAGTAGCATGAGAACTGTTCAGTAGCATTAGCACTGTTCAGTAGCATAATGATGCTGAAATGTCCACACACCAACTTTTCAGACACATAACAACTGATTAGATATACGACAACTGTTCAGCCACATAACAACTGTTCATGCATTTTTGCACTTGTATTTTTCAATTCTTCCACCTGCACACTGTTTAAACACATTAGTAATATTTCGTACTAATATTTAAACAATATAGAATATTTTCATTTTTCCCTCAAATTTACACTTTTGACCCTCAAAATTGAACTTTTTACATTTTTACCCTCAAAATTGAATTTTTTTTTTCATTTTGACCCTTCATTTTAGTTTCAAAAAGAACAAACCAAATATTTCAAAATTTGTCTTGTTTTCAACTTTTCAAAGAAGCTTTTCCACTTGCTAAACAATTATGAGATCATTTTATCATAGATAAAAGCACACACACATAAACAATCAGGCAAATAACTATGAAAAGTTACCATTATGAAAATTTTCAGATTGAGGAAAGTATTTGATCATGAAAAGATTCAAATTAGTAGCCAGGTTTACACATGGTTAATAAGGCCAATTGACTCCACTAAATACTCAAACCTTCCTGGTAGAAAAGCTTTAGTAAATAGGTCTGCCAACTGTTTTTCAGTTGCTATTTGAATCAAAATGATTAAACCTTTTTCAGAATTATCTCTTAAAAAATGATATCGAATTTTGATATGTTTTGTTTTTGAATGTTGAACAGGATTAGCTGTAATGAACATAACAACAGTATTATCTATGTAAATGGGTGTTTTAAGAAAATTGAACCCATAATCTAGCAGTTGGTTTTGCAACAAAAGGATTTGAGAACATCCTGCTGATGCAGCTATGTACTCAGCTTCTGCAGTTGAGACAGAAACATTTGTTTGTTTCTTACATTGCCATGAAACTAATCTGGGTCCAAGAAACTGACAACCACCCGTTGTAGATTTTCTATCTTGACAACATCCACCATAATCACTATCTGTGTATCCATGTAACTCAAAATTACCCTCGTAAGGATACCAAAGCCCTAAAGCTGGTTTACCTTTGAGATACCTGAATATTCTTTTGACAGCAATTAAGTGAGATTCTTTCGGGTCTTATTGATACCTTGCACAAACACATACAACATACATGATGTCTGGTCTTGATGCAGTAAGATACATCAAAGAACCAATCATAGACTGGAGTTCTTATGGACTGACAATCATGCAGATTGAATTTCTTCAAAAGTTTATCCATAAATTTCTCTTGATTGATAAAAATACCATCTGCAGATTGTTGAACTTGCAATCCAAGGAAGAAATTGATTTCTCCCATAGAACTCATTTGAAAACGAGATTTCATGATTTCTTCAAATTCATTGCACAGAGTTGGACTGGTAGAACCAAATATGATATCATCTACATACACTTGCACACATAAGAGATCATCATTATCCTTCTTTATGAATAAAGTAGGATCGATTTTTCCTCTTGTGTATCCATGTTGGATCAAGTGTTGAGATAATGTCTCATACCAAATCCTAGGAGCTTGATGTAGTCCATATAAAGCTTTGCTAAGCTTATACACTCGATGTGGAAATTCTGCATCCTCAAAGCCCGGAGGTTGCTTCATATACACATCATCAGTGATTGGACCATACAAGAATGCACCTTTGACGTCCATTTGATACACCTTGAATTTCATGAATGATGCATAAGCCAGGAAAACACGAATGGATTCGAGTCTTGCAACTGGAGCAAATACGTCATCATAGTCAATTCCTTCTTCCTATGTGTATCCTTGTGCAACAAGTCCTGCTTTGTTTGTTATTACAATGCCACGATCATCAGTTTTATTTCTGAACAACCATTTTGTGCCTATGGCATTTTCTCCTTCAGGTAATTCCACTAACTTCCACACTTCTTGTTTACGAAATTGAAAAAGTTCTTCTTGCATGGCTTCAATCCAACCATTGTCCTGTAATGCCTCGGTGACATTTTTAGGAACAATCTGAGAAAGGAAACAAGAGTATAAACAAACATTTGCATGTTCAGATTTACTCCTAGTAGTTCTTTCATTCAGAGGACCAATGATCTGAGATGTTGGATGGTTCTTGTGGATACGAGATGTCGGAATCTCAGTTCCTTGAACATTAACATCAAGATTGGTTTGGTTCAAATTGGAGAGCTGTTGCAATAAGGTAGAAGAATGTGGAGTAAAATTTGGAACTTGAGTCGGTGAATTGAGAAAGTAATCAAAGTTACTATGATTAATTGCATCTCCAGAGATGGAAGATGTGCCAGACTCAGGATGTCCAATTTCTGTACCATCATTAGGAAAATGTTGTGATTCTTCTTGATCTGCTGAAACTGAATGATCTGAAGCTGAAGCATCATGAACATTGTCATTGAATTGAATTGTTGAATCCTTGACAAATGAAAAAAATGGATAATCTGGGCGAGCATCATCTGAATCATCAGAATCTGAATCATCACTGAAAGATCCAAGATCTCCTCTTGAGTTCTTCTTACCTGAAAAATCATCAGATTGATTAAACAAGTGAGATTGAAATGAGTTTGACAAAGAATCTATATCAAATAACCATGCAGGACCATTTGAAACTGATGGAAAAGAATTTTCCAGAAATTTAACGTTGAATGTTTCATTAATAGTATTTGTCCTAGAGTTATAAACTCGATAGGCTTTGGAAATTGATGAATATCCAACGAAAAATCCATGATCAGCTTTTTCTTCAAATTTTCCTAAATGATCACTTGAGTTTAAAATCATAACTGGACAGCCAAATGATTTTAAAAAGTTTATGTTTGGTTTCCTGTCAAACATTAACTCATATGAAGTTTTCTTTTTATCTTTAACAAGTAAGATTCTATTCTGAACAAAACAGGCTGTTGATATCGCTTCGTCCCAGAAAGTGATTAGAATTTTAGCATCAGCTAACATAGACCGGGCAGCTTCGATCAGAGTTCGGTTCTTCCTTTCAGCAACTCCATTTTGTTGTGGAGTTCTGGGAGCACTGAACTGATGAACTATCCCTTTTTCTGCACAAAACAAATCAATATTAGCATTTTTAAATTCAGTTCCATTATCACTTCTTATTATCTTTACTTTTTGTTCAAGTTGATTTTCAACTTTATTAATGAATTCTTTTAGAAGATCTGCAGTTTCAGATTTAGTTTGAAGAAAGAAAACCCATGAAAATCTTGTATAATCATCTATGATGACTAAACAATATGATTTTCGACCAATACTCCTAACATTAGTTGGTCCAAAAAGGTCCATATGTAACATCTGGAGTGGTTTGGTATTTGAGTTTATCAGTTTGGATTTATAAGACGCTCTATGTTGTTTTCCCTTCAGACAGGCTGAGCAATGGTCAGTTGTTGAAAACTTCTTGGAAGGAAGTCCAATAACATGATTTCCTGCTACAAGCTTGTTCATGTTTTTGAAGTTGGAATGACCAAGACGTCTATGCCAAAGCTGGCTTTCATCATTTGAACCTTTAGCAATCAGGCAAGTAGTTTCAGTTGCAGGATCCACTTGAGACATATCCAGTTTGTATACATCTCTGTCTCGAGTAGCTTTAACTATCACCCAGTCATTGCTAATCTGAAAACCTGGTTTCAAGACATAACAGTGAGATTTATCAAAAAGAACAGAATAAGATTTGTCACAAATTTGGGATACACTTAGAAGATTAAAGTTCAACTGTGAACAGAAGTTGACTTTATCAAAACTGATAATCCCATTGGACACTGTTCCCTCTCCTGTTATCTTTCCACCTGCATCACCTCCAAAAGCAACATGCGTTCCATCCTTTAACTTAAAGTCTTGTAACAAGGCTTGATTGCCTGTCATATGCCGGCTACACCCACTGTCAACATACCATGAGTTGATTGGTCTCCGCGGGCGTACCTGCATTCTCAAACATTTAAGGTGAGTTAGTAACCCAAGCCAAGATGGTCTTGGGCTTGCCAAACTTGTCAACAATTGTAAATTGTTTGAAATGAAGTTTGTTGACATCTGGTTTCTTTTGAATTTTAACAAGTTCAAATCCTTTTTGATAAACCAACTGATTATCTCTTTGTGATTTTGATTTCAACGCATTGTATCTGTTTTCAAGATTATTATCAAGAAATCTTGAACTCTTGTATGAATCATTAGAGAATGTTCCTTTGTTTATTCTCACAGATCGAGGAATAAACTTTTCTTGATTGTATTGCTGTGATTTGACAAAATGATTATTATCATAATCAGAATTGTTTCTTCTGAAAGATCTCAAACCCAAGGAAGGTTGTTGTTGTGAAAATTTAAATCCAATATTTTGATTTCTTATAAATTGTGGATTTACAAAGCCTTGATTATTGAATTCCTTCCTTGAAGAGTTCTTCCTGAAGTAACAATCATTGGTATTGTGATTTCTTTCATCACACAAAGCACAGTATTTGTTAAAATAACACTAAGCTGTTGTGTGATTTGTCATATCACATATGTAGCAATACTTGTTAAAGTAACATTCTGAAATGTCATGATTGTACATGTCACAGATATCACAATACTTTTCAGAATGTTTAAACAACATTTTATTAACCCTTGAAGTAGAAGCAACATTTGATTCTTGTTTAAATCTTGGGTTAGGCAGATTAACTTGTTGTTTCATTGGTGTGAATTTGGTCTTTTGATCTTTAGGATTTTTCTTTTTAACTTGAACAAAATTCTTTGATTCCTTTGATTCAAATCTTTTATGCACAGCGGAAGTCTTATGATCTGAACTTGTTTTCAGATTAGAGTTAGATTTGATCTTAGGTGTAGATGTCATTTTTGTGTTTGTGTTCATGTCAAAAGTTCCTGCAGACACAAACTTCACAGGTTTAATTTGAGTATTGTTCTGTGACTGATTAATTAATTCAGTTTTCTTTGCTTTTGCAGCTTTTCTTCTTCTTTGATTTCTCACTCTTGATGAAGTTTTCTTGCTTTGAAGTTTAGTTGAATCTTGAGAAGATTCCTTTTGACACTCTTTTTCTTCAGTTAGTTCATTTGAACTTGAATCATCAAAATATTATTATCTGTTTTAGCTTATTCATAATTTCCTTTAAGTTTGTTATTGAATTCAGTAGATTTTTCACTCATTTGTTCACTTTGTTCAATAACAGTTTCACTTTTTGGTACAACACAGCTTCTTTTGCTTTTGTTGAGGTTCATAAGATTTGACTTCGATTGGATGACCATTTTTGATCTTGTCTAAGTCAGTTTCTTCATAAACTTCAACATTTTTCTTTTTAAAGTTCTTTTGATCTTGAAATTCTTTCAGTTTAGCTTTGTTTTCCGGTGAATGATCATGAGTATTGAAATTCTCTGGTAATGTTTTTGAGATTGATTCAGGCATAGGTTCATGTGTGAATCCTAATCCTGTTTTATCTTTGTCATTTCTTCCATTCACCAGTTGCTCAACAATTTTCTTTGAGCTTTTAACTTTGGCTAAATCTATTTGAGTTGCTGCATGTGCCAATTTTTCTTGTTCAAGTGTTTTGTTCATCTCTTCAAGTTGTTTCTTTGCAAGTTCAAGTTCTTTATTAGTTTTGTTCCATGAAGCTTGAAGAGACATTATCTTTTCATCAGCAATTTTGTGATCTGATTTTAGTTTATTGTGCCTTGATTCTTCTTGTTTGAGCTTGTCACATATTTTGAATGAATATGTTCTGTAGTGTTCAACTAGTTCAAAACATGCTTTTGTGCACATTTTCTCTCTCACTTCTACTGGTATTTCAGGATATGAGTTTGAAGATTCAGTATCAGAAGAGTTAACAACCTTTGGTTGTTCTGATTGAGCCATAAGAGCAACTTCTTCAGTGGTATCTTTTGGGTGTGATTTGTCGCTCTAATCATACTCTTCTTCTTGATCTGATTCATCATATTTAGGATCTTTATCTTTTGACCAGTCTTCATCATCAACTTCAGCAACTAGTGCCAGATTGGCAGTGAGATCAGCAGTAAATTGCTCTGCATATGCACTCCAGTCATAACCATCTTTGATGTTTACAACCAGTGCCTTCTTAGTTTCCTCACTATTCTTCTCTTCTTTGGGTTCTGGCATAGGTAGACTTTGGTATGGCTTTTGAAAAGTCTTGTTTGCCTGTTGCTGATATTTCTGGCCATTTGAGCTGCCTTGACTATTTCCTCCTTGGTTTCTTGGAGCTTTACATTCTCTTGAAAAATGACCATAGCTGTTACAGATAAAGCATCTTGATTTTGATTTATCAAACCCAACAGTTTTGTTTGCACTGGGTTTGTAATTTCTGTTAGAATAAGAATGCTTTTGTGTTCTGTAAGCTATCATGACCATTTGCCAGTTAAGATCCATTTCTTCTACATCATCTGGATCCATTTCAAACAAATCTTGTAGAACTAGCTCCATTTGAGTTAGATGAGTGCCTTGATACGCTTGAAAGCTTGCCATAAAAGCAGTAAATGCAGTTTTTGACTCTTCATCTTGTAAAAGAATGTTAATCACATCTTTCACTTTACTTGGATTGGGAGAGTTTGAGGAGGATGGCATCTCAGTTGAAGGTTTAGGCATTTGAGCTTTAGAAGGAGACTGTGATTGTTGTTGAGTGGAATATGCAGGTGTACTAGTGAAGAATCCTGCTCCCACAAACAGATCACCTTCATCTTCAGGAGTTGATTAGTCTTTAGCCAGAAATGCATTCTCTACAGTATTTGCTGGAGAAGCAACATACTTATACTGAGTTGTTGATGCTGTCTATCATTATTTCTTGAACTCTCATCAATCTCTACAGATTCAATTTTAGCAATAAGAAGGTCAAGATCCATTGGAAACTTTTCAGTATGTTTCAACAAAGTAACAGTTTGTTTCCAAGAAGATGGTAGTGCATTCAGAAGTCTGTTGTTTAGGTCCTCAAGATCATTCTTGATTCCTAAAGTAGACATTTCTGTAGTTAATTGCACAAACCTGTTCATCATTTGATTTATTGTTTCTCCTGAGATGTGCTCAAATAGTTCCAATTGCCTTTTCAGTTTTTGCTTTTTCAGATCTTGAATTTCTTTTCCTCCTTCACATATGATCTTCAAGGCTTTATACATTGTATATCCAGTTTGGTAGTTTTCAAGTCTGGATAATACTTCCAAAGGTAGCCCTTTGCACATGAGAGAATAGGCTTCAACATCATTTTCACCTTCTTTAAGTCTTCTCCATGTAGGTTATCTTCTGGATATGGTTCTTGTGTATATTTTGTATACACAAATCCTCTGTCTGGACCATCAGTAGTCACAGGAATATAGGGTCCCTTTTCAATTGATTTCCACAGATAAGTGTCTATGGAATTCAAATGATGTTTCAGTCTAAGAGACCAGTTTTTAAAATCAGCTCTGTTTTTAAGTTTTGGAACTCTGTTCTCAGAATCTTCTGATTTCACCATTTTTATATTTTTGTTGTTTTCTAAGCTTTTGAATTAAGAAAAAGACTTAAAAAAATATTTTTGGATTTTTGAATTTTTATGAAAAATTTCTAAGTGTCAAGGCTGATAAGTCCGAACAGTGGTGATAAGTCTCAACAGTGTAAAACGCCCAACAGCTGATAAGTCTAAGGGAATGCCTTAGAAAATTTCCAACACAATAGAAACTATCGCACAGTGGTTATATGTCCACACAGTAGTTATACGTCCACACAGTGATGATATGTCCAACCAAGTGAAACTACCACACAGTGGTTATAAGTCCACACAGTGGTAATACGACTAGGGGTAAAACGACTGAACAATTGAGAAAAGTCTAAACAGTTCTCAAACGGCCGAACACTTAGGCAAATTTCAGTGTTTTTCAGCCCTAATACGACACATTCATCAGATTCATATGAATGTACCGAACTCAGAAATTTCAAAATCCTTCAATTGTTGATGAATTGAGCTGAAACTTTACAATTAGTTCATGATTATACCGATAATCAATCCTCTAACTTCCATTTCAGTAATTATCCACAATTCTCAATGAATTTCAGAAATTTTAGGTCGAACACTCAAGAACACTTTCTCGATCTGTTTTTCACTAATTCACTCAATTTTGATGAGATAAACTGCAATTTGTGATTCAAAACATGTTTCTAATGATGAAACAAAGCTCTGATTCACAATATTTCACTTGAATTGTCAATCGATTACAGATTTCAGTGGATTTTTTGAAGTTTCTATCTTCGACAGAACCTTCAAAAACACTCAACCAAGAGCTCTGATACCAATTGATAGGATCAATTAGAGCAATCTGTAACGAATTATATGAACAATTCAAAGAAATACAAGCAGTTGTAATCAAATCAAGCAATATCAACAAAATTCAGATTTCATTGATAGCAACAGACGATTACAAGAGATAGAAAGCAGTTTATGCAAACACCTTACAAAAACTTAACAATCTACTCTAAGTCTATGCTATTTATACTAGAAACTAAGGAACTAAAATTTACAAAACTAATCCCTATACTAGTATAAACTACAAAACTAGACACTAAAGACTAAATGTTAATCTTCTAAGGGACCTAACACATGGTGGCATCTACTAAATCCCCATTTTCATCAGGTGCCACATCCTGGTTCGTGGCAAGAGGGGTACCAACAATTGTTACATTTTCCATATCAAACTGCTTCAGAATGTCCCCCACGTATTTGGTCTGATGTAGAAAGATTCCATTGGGTGTCCGATCCACCTGTAATCCAAGAAAGAACTTCATCTCTCCCATGGCACTCATTTCAAACTAAGCTTTCATCACCGATTCAAATTCTTTACACAAAGCTTCGTTTTTGGAACCCAAGATTATGTCATTCGCGTATATCTGAACCAGTAGTAAATCACCATCCTTTTCTCTGATGAATAATGTGCAGTCAATTACTCCCCTTCGAAACCCATGTTTCAACAGGTGCGTGGAGAGCTTGTCATACCAGGCTTGAGGGGCTTGATGTAGCCCATACAAAGCCTTGTCCAATTTATAAACTTTGTCTCGATGATAAGGATCTTCGAAACCTTCTGGCTAACTGACGTATACTGTCTCACATATTTTACCATGTAGAAATGCACTTTTCATATCCAATTGATACACCTTGATCTTCATGTAGGATGCATAGGCTAGGAAGATCCTAATTGCTTCCATCCTAGCCACTGGTGCAAATACCTCATTGTAGTCCATGCCTTCAACTTGTCTGAACCCTTGAAATACTAACTGTGCCTTGTTTTTAATGATGACCCTCTGATCATCTTTCTTGCAACGAAGAACCCATTTTGTGCCGATTACCTTTGCACCTTTGGGTCTGTCCACTAGTGTCCAAGCTCCGAGCTTCTTAAACTGCAGAAGTTCTTCTTGCGTCGTATTTACCCAGGCCTCATATTTCAATGCATCACTAACATACTTGGGCTCGACTTGTGAAACAAAACACTTATATGCCCCATCATGTATGTATCCCTTTTTTATCACTGTAGCATAGTCAGCTATGCACAGTTGATTTTTGTCTGAACACCTGAGAGAAGGTCCCCTATGATGTTGTATGGGGGATGATTAACACTAATCCTTGTCACTGGAGTTGTAGGAACAACCATTTCATTATCAAGGTTAGGAATCATTGGTTTATCTATGGCTGGTGTACTTTCATCTGGGCTGACAGTTTCCTCATTGCTCATATTTTCATTTTCAATCTCCTCATCATCTGAGGAATTGTCACTTCCCTCTAGATCTGCCCCTGACGACCCAGAAGCACCATCGATTTGAGTAGTAGTGCTCGAGACTAGATTAGGAGTGTTCAAAATGTCATACATCATTTGAGCAACCACTTTATCATCGGAAGACGCAGGAGGAAGATTGAAGGACTTGAAAAATCCATCGTAATCAAAGAAGAATGATGGACCTTTTCCAGCAAGGGGTGTGGTGTATCTTTGAACATCAACGTTGCACCCCACTTCAACTTGACCAGTTGCATTGTTATAAACCCGTTTGTCTGGTATATTGTATCCCAGAAAGATGCCTTCCTCTGCCTTCTCACTAAATTTACCATTCCGATCTTTCTTCAATAACACGCAAGGAGCTCCAAATGGTTCTAGATACTCCAAATTCGGTTTACGCTTTTGAAGTAACTCATAACAGGTTTTACCATGACGTTTAACCACTAAGACCTGATTGAGTGTATAGCATGCATTATGATGAAATTCAACTCAGTCAAGCATATTGAACATAAACTTAGAAAGAATGATATTTAATATGAACAAGTTGATTTCTCTGAGGATCTTTGCAAATCTCTCATAAATCAACAAACACTAAACATGGTGCGGAAACCCATGATTAATGTGTATGATTTCAGTGTATCAGTGTGTATGTGAGTGTTTTTATGTGTTTGAATGCACGAGAAATTGAAAACTGCTTATTTGATTGATAATCGTTCAAAAGCTTACAAAGGATTAGGGTAGAGTGCTATTTATAGCCTATACACAAAAGCTATATACAATTACTAATCTACCCTTATGTAAATGAAAATTACATAAACATAATCCTAAGTATCTAAGTCATCCGCTGTGGGAATAAGTCATCTGCTATGGAGAAGTTCTTCATCCGCTGTGAGATAGTTTCTTCATCCGCTATGGAACTAGTCATCCGCTGTGACACTTGTTCATCCGCAGTGAAACTTGTTCATCCGCTGTAGAAGTTGTTCACCCACTGTGAACACTTGTTCATCCGTTGTGAAGCTTGTTCATCCGTTGTGAAGCTTCTTCATCTGTTGTGATGGAAATCTTCATCCGCTGTGGAGTTAACTCATCTGCTGTGAATGACTTAGCAACAATTTCTTTATCTATAAATCTGAAAAAGAAAAACTACATCAATGTTAGTGATTATTATGAATGTTAATGATGTTAATTTGTTTCTAATGTATGTATTGTATGTTGAAACACATTTGGTTGATTGTTTGATAATGGCAAGCATCATACTTTCTTGCATTAATTCTTAATGCACTTTGTTGGGTCCAATAGTACTCCCTCTAAGTATGATGTTGCCATTGATTGATTTATATTATGTGTGTGTTGATTGTTTTATATATTCTTAATGTTACTATGTGTGTTTCTTTTGTATGTTATGTATGATTGTTCTTTGTATGAATGATTGATGATTCTTGTGTATATTGATTGATTTACAAGTGTAGCACTTGTCTGTGTTGATTAATTGATTGTTTATAAGATTGCACAAGTGTAATCTTATCCGTATGATTGTTTAAATTGTTTGTTTACATGCATGATTTATTGTTTGACTGCTTATGTTGTTTGTTCATATATATGTTTGATTGGTTTGTCATTATAACTGCATTTGTGTAATTAAAGTGATTAATTTTGTATGTTTTTTTGTGCTTGATTACATGAGTTTATTTCAACACATGTTTGAAATGATTAACTCTAATTGTATGATTACAAGTGTTAAATATCACAAGTAATATGAATGATTGTTTATGATCATGTATGTATTGGTGTATAAATGTATGATTGCATGAATGTCATGTGTTTATATCAACAACACACGAATGTATGTTTAAATCCATGTGTGTGTTATAAAACATATGTATGTATGCCTATATGTTTGTCGTATGCATAAAATCATGTAACATTTTGATTTTTGTTCATAAGAGCATAAGATCACTTATATGCATGATTGAATGATTGTATGATTATCATATGTATAATAACATATGTATGCATGATTGTATGATTGAATGATTGTATGATTATCATATGTATAATCACATATGTATGCATGATTGTATGATTGAATGATTGTATGATTGAATGACAAACTAAGAATCATAGAGAAGGGCATGTGTTGATTATTTGTTCTGCCAGTGATGATAAGAAACCTCAGGAGTGAGATGGTCCTGCTTCTTCTGATTGCTTCTTCACTTCTTCCATAGCCTTGAGAGTATATTCAATGTCTTTCTCTATGGCTTGGTCAACTTTAGCTTCCTTCAATTGTTCTTTGAATGTTGTGGTCTTGTATGCATTTCTGCAATTGACTATGTGTTCCATAAAGTAGTCCACGGCACTCTTTTGATCGTCATATTTGAAATCTATTTTCAAATGAACAAGCTGTTCCAAAGTTGACTGGTCAAGGCTTTGCATATCAATGTTGCAAACCAGTATGGTTACAACATGATCGCCCTTCAAAATTTCCAAATTGTTGTTTTTAGATATTCTTATTCCTGTTATTCCTTCTATGTGTGTGAGGGGTGGTTGATGTGTTTCCAACTTTTGTTTCAATGCTATATTTACATACACAGTGCCCAAAATTCTTAGCACGTGTATGAAATAGCAGGAATCTCCCTTACACTACACATCTTCAATGGCAGGGAATGTTTTGGTTTTTAGGAATGAGACATAGGATGGATGAAGCAGCTTTATCCCAACTGGATCAAGAAGTCTTATGTCTGCTACTTCTTTTCCCTCAAGTTTTCTCTCCAACACCACTTCAAAATGACTTTCATCATAATACCATCTGGTTATTGGATGCTGGTATTGATTGCCATCTATCTTCTTCATGATAAGCTTTAAGTCAGATGGCCTTAAAGGGTAACCAACCCTTTCAAGAAGGTCAGGATCAATTTCAGAAGGAGATTCTTCCCTGACTTCTTTTTGTTTGCTTGATGAGGCTTGTTCTCTCCTAAGCTTTGAGATATGTAGTTTATCTTCTCTGTCTGCTTTAGCTTTCATCTCATGACGCTGTCTATTCATGTAAGCTCTCAATATATGATAGAAATCTGCTCCCCTAGGATTGTTTGAGTGATTGACCATCCTCAATTGCATCAGGTCCAATCTATCTTCATAGCTTAATGTTCCTAGTTGGGATATGTATGATAAGTACTGAACAAGTCCAGATACTCTCTTGATTAGCACAGCATCCTAGATTTCATCATATATCCATGCCATAATTTTTCTTTCATTGGCATATGCTGTGAGAGTGATTTTGTCATAGAGCTTGACAAAATCTGTTTTCTCACTGATCAGATCCCGAACTTCATTGCCTTCAGGCCATAGCCTATGAGGCATGAATTGTCTTGGTTCCTCTATCTCATGAAGTTCAGGAGGAGCTTGATGATAAGTGGATAGAGAAGATGCAGGGTGAGGTTTGAAGACCTGTGGCTTAAGAGCATTTGCTAACATGTTCTTGTATATCTCTTTTGCCATCTCTTTCATTTGAGACAATGTTCCCCCTGCATATGACCTATATGGTACCCTTGTATGACTCAACCAGCTTTTCGCCTGGGAGTAGGTCATCTTCTCTATTTGTGGATCTTTTGGCAGATTCTTTTCAAGCTCTTGTTTATCCTTGATTTCTTTGTATCTCCTGTATGTTTGCTCTTGTTCGTTTTGCATGACTTCTTGAAAGTCTTTGAGCAAGTCTTTAACCTCAGATAGGTTAAGATGAATGAATGAATCATAAGGGAATCCCTTGGTGGTCAGCTCTATCCCCATCAAGGTTTGAGGATCATCTGTAAAGAGCTCTTGAATGTTTTGCATTATTTCATGCTCATCCCTTTCTTCTTCTTCCTCATCCGAATCACTTAGGATAATAATGGGAATTTGTTGTTGTTCAACAGATTGGTCTATCTCCCCCTCTTCTAGTATAGATGCTTTAGATGATGATTGAGGAGCATCTAACTCAACAGGTTCAGACTTTACTTTTAGAAGCTTTAATGGAGGAGATTCTGGTTTTTCTTGTTCACCCTCAGTTTGTTTTCCTTTAGGTAAAGAGGGTAAATAAGATCTCTTTCTTTTCCTTTCATAAGTTCTGAAAGGAGTTTCAGATGATGATGATGCTTGATCTTTTGATGAATCTTTTAAAGCTTCACTGAATTGTTTGATCAACTCCTTTTGTTTGTCTGTCAGGGGCTCATGAGGAATACTACCAGTTTCTTGAGAAATTATATCAGGAGTGTGAAAGTGTTGTCTCAAGATAGGTGAGTAGTGTATGTTCTCATAAGGATTAGCATCACTGAATAACTGATCCATTATGTATGATTCTTCAGGAGTGATCAGTGCTAAGCTTGTTTGTTCAGTTTGAGGTTGACTTGTTTTAACTTCACTGGCCAACTTCTCATGATCACTCAGATCTTCACTAAGATCTGCTAAGTGTTCTTTCTCATTCAGCTGAGTGTCATTGTATTCATGCTCTCTGTTTAGCCTTTGAATTTCTTCAGATTGAGCTTCTATAATCTTTTTCAGCTAATCAATCTCCTGTTCTTTAGCTATGGACTGATTTCCGCAGTAGTCAATCTCAGCTTTAGCAACAAGGAGTTCTTGGTCTTTCTCATTTAACTTCTTCTTTGTTTGGCTTAGCTCTTGCTCCATAACCTTCACACTCAGCTTTTGTGCTTTGTGATCTGAATTAAGCTTAACAATCTCCTTGTCTTTCTC
The DNA here is from genome assembly GCA_024085815.1 of Flaveria linearis. Classification (NCBI taxonomy): domain Eukaryota; kingdom Viridiplantae; phylum Streptophyta; class Magnoliopsida; order Asterales; family Asteraceae; genus Flaveria; species Flaveria linearis. Next base: position 46,720,891 of record CM044009.1, on the reverse strand, counting down.
TTTGATCCTTTCTTTCAACTTTTTAGTTCTTTGATTTGATCTTTCAATGAGTTTATTGTACTGAGTGAGTAGAAAGACCTTGGAGTGCTCAATATCATCTTCTATAAGCATCTCACTACTTTGTTCAACAACCTCAGTAGCAGTGGCAGCTTGTTCAGGTTCAGGCTCATGAACTGAAGTTCCAACATCTTCATGCTCTTCTGTTTGTTGAGCAAGTGCTGAATCTATATTCCTCAAAGGGATGATAGAGTTTGCTGATCTGATAGGTTTGGGCTGTTTGTTGAGGATTGAATGATTGAGGGCTGAATGGTTGTGGGCTTAGAGGTTGTTGTGGTGATATTGGTTGATCAGGCTGTATGTTTTGAGCTTGGATGACTGCTGGTTGTTCTATTGGTTCAGACTGTATTATTGGTGGTGGTTGAATGATTGGGGCTGGTTGATTGGCTTGTTGAAATAACATGTATGGTTCATCTTGTCCAGCAATTCTAAGAAATTCATCAGGAACATGGATGTCATGGTCAATCATATGAGGAGGCACAGGCACCTCATCCCCTTGATAGATGTTTGATCTTATCCTGTTGAACACAGATTCATTAAGATGAACAGGCTGTAAAATGGCTCCTTCTCTTGGGATGTTGGGCAATAAATCATCTATGATCATCTGCACAAATCTTGGAAACATCAGAAATCTGTTTCTCACTTCTGTGATGTTGTAGACAAGGCCATTGAGAATTTGAGCAGTAAAGTTAAATGGCCTTCTTGCAATGATGCTTGCTAATGCACATGATACCCTTAGGGATGTTGCATCCCATCCTTTCTTTCTATTTGTCATGGTTTTCTGATAAGTGTGCATCAAGAACCTGAACTGTGCACACATGTTTGCCTTTTTGATCTGCTTTCTCTCTATGGTTCCTGTATATCCTATTTGCCTGAACACATGAAGCACATAATGTTCATCAAACTCAACTGGGCCTTGAGCATCTTCTTCACCTAATTGCAACACCCTTCTGATCACTTCTTTAGAGATGATGATATCTTGGTTATGCACAGTAGATATAACTACTTGTTAATCATCAATCTCACTAAGGTATGCATTGGTCCAAAACTGGACAATGTGATCTTCATAGATGTCTTGTCTGAAAGTCATGGCATGCATAAGTCTTGTCTATCTAATTGCTTGAATCATGTCTCTGTAGTTCACTGACCTAGGAGAGTCAGGATTAAGAAATGCACATATGTTGTGATCTCTTACAAATGCTAAATCAGCCATATCTGCAGTAAAAAGATTAAGTGTTAGTATTGAGTATGCAAATAAAGTGTAATGATGAAATGATGATCATTGAATATGTTATGAGATGATGGAATTTATGTTTAACCACTTGTGTGTGTATGATCTTTGCAATTTTGCAATTTTTCAATTTTGCAATTTTGCAATTTAGCCATTTTGACCTTTAAGAGTCAACTGTTTGTCAATTTTAATTCATGAAATTCTTGACTGTTAAAAACTTGATTTTATCCAAATTGTATGAAATTGTATTAATTTATCATCAACAAGTTGATTTTGACATTCCATACTACAATCTGATCTCATATCAATTCTTGCAAATTATAGTTTGACTATCCAAAGTCAAACTTGACCATTTAATGCACATTCAATGCATATGCATTTAATGTTGTATGTTTAATGCTATGCCAAATCAACTGAATTTTCATGTTTGATGCATCATTTTGAACATGTTTACTAAGTTATAACACATTTTAAGCAACTTTCAACATTTTCAAAGATCAAAACTTAGTTTTTGTTTGATTTTGGGCATGAACATCCTATTTGAGTATGAACCCGATGAACATTTAATCAAATTTCATCAAATAACCATTTCAAACACAGTCGACTATGGTCATTTACCCCAAATTCAGTGTCTGATTATGTTTAAAACATCAAATGATTCATATTCAAGATTTCAGTTTAGTTTTGACTTAGGTCAAACAATGTTTGAATCAGAATCTAATAACATGATGTTTTAATGAATGATTGATGTTAAGAATCATGTTTTTATACCTAATCGATCGTGAATCAGTCGATATATCGAACAGAATTATGGTTTTGATGAACAGGGGTTTAAGGGTTTATCGAAGGTTTTGAAATTTTACTGATTTTCTCACTTTCACTCGTGGTGAATTTAAAAATTACAAGTGTGAACTATATATACAACGGACTATTTGTGTGTCCGCTGTGTATATAGTGATTGTACGTTCTGTAAAAATTTGAATGATTTTGTTTATCCGTTGTGGGAACAGTGTCCGCTATGTACACAGTGTCCATTGTATAATTTTGTCTATACACTATGGACCCTATTGTGTGTGTACTGTTCACAAAGCGGATAAACAATTTTGTTCACGCGTTGTGCATAATACTTGTGCACTGTTCACAAATCGGATGGAAAATTTTGTTTATACGATGTGCATTTGACGTGAACTATTCACAAAGCGGATGAACAATTTTGTTAATGCGCTGTGCATAATACTTAAGCATTGTTCACACAGCGGATGAACAATTTTGTTCATACGATGTGTATGACCATTTATTTTATGGATGAACACTTTTGTTCATGCGCTGTAGACACTTTGCTTTGATGTTTAATATGTTCACAGCGGATGACCAAATATTCATACGCTGTAAACACTTGTTTGTTTTGTTTGGTATGTTCATAGCGGATGACCAAATGTTCATACGCTGTAAACACTTTGTTTGTTACTGTACCTTCAGCGGATGAATGTTTTGGTTGTCCGCTATATATACAGTTGTCAAAATGATTTATTTTAGGGAATTTTGTTATTTTGTTCACAGCGGATGAACCTTTTCTTCACCCGTTGTATGAACAGTTGAGAAAATTTTCAAAAATTTTAATGAACTTTTGAATGGTGTGATTGTTTGATCTGTTTGAAAAATTATGTATACAAATTAATTCTAAATTATTTAAAAATATTTAAATTATATATATACAAATTAATTTTGAATATTTTTTTAAAAATCTTTAAATGTATGTTAAAATATTGAATTTTAACGCTTCAATATATGGATGATTTGATATCACTCTAAAGCAATATTGTGCAATAAATAAACAAACAAATATATATGTGTCAACCTGTTGTTTGTTCGTGTTGGCTTGACTTTGGCTTTGATTATTTTTCAATTTTGAATGTTAATGCATAATTTTGCCGCCCTTGATAATTTCAATATTAAATTTCTCCCCCTAAATTTTTGCATATTTATAAAAATTTGACAAAAATTTACATATGGTTAATTTTGAAATTATCAAAGTCCAAATGTTTGTTTAAGAGTGATTTACTTGTGATGTATCAAGAATTTTTTATCCTTTATTCACTCAAAATGCATGTTTAATCATAGACCACATGAATCATGTGCACATACCATGAGATCATACTAGTCTGTAGTTCTTCACAAAGTTGTTTGTTTGATGTTGTAGAATAGACATAGACAAGTACAATGTTGATTGTAGATATATTGATCCACTTAAACTCAAGCATGGTGTTATTGGTTGGTTTAAATAATGAGTGATTATCATGTTGTGTGTTGATTGACATGAGTTGTGTGTACCCCATATTTGCTTGTATGATATGTATGATTCTCCTCAAGATAAGCTAGAAAGTAATTTCAATACTTAAGACCAAGCTACTTAGGATGATAAATGCTCAATCATGTTCTTGTTTATTGGGTGATCCATTTTAGGATTCTTTTGCACATCTCTTTAGAAGCTAGCCGTAAAGACTTTATTGATTGATCATCCTTATAGGATGTGTTCCTCATTAGGTATCTTTTATAGATCAAGATTAAGAACATTCAGGTCTGTGCTCAGCAGAAGAAAGAATGTCTTGGTGTACTCCAGGTCTGTGATTATCATAAAAGAGGAGACACTTATATTGAGCAATTTATAATCTGTTTCACTTGGTGTATTGAAGTTAGATTTCAAGCTATCTATGTTGAAGAAAACAATACTTACCATAAACCAAGTTTTGTTGTTGATCACACAATCATGAGAATTTAGTTCTTCACTGTTGTATCTGATGTTAGGTGTCCTATGCTGAGCCTATCCACATATCAAACAAGGTATCATCAGTCTTTATTAGTGGAAAAAGACTCAAGTAAAGAGCTATGCTAGTGTACTATCATTTCTCATGAAGTGTATGTGTGATTCAATGTTAGAAATGATTAGTTTGCATGTTATCTTGACTTTGAAAAAGATAGAAGAGGGACATTATTTTGGAATTTGACAAAATCAAGATTATTTGATTTTAATGTTTGAAAACATTAATTTGTTGTTTCATAGTTGATTATACCAAGTGACTGAACTAGAAATTGAAACCTAGTTGAATCAAATGATTTTGTAAAAAGATCAGGAAATTGATTGTCTATATGAACTTTGATCAACTGGATCAGACCCTTTTCTGAGAAATCTCTTAGAAAATGATATCTGATCTCTATGTGTTTGGTTTTTGAATGTTGAACAGGATTGTCTTTTATAAATATGGCTACAGAATTATCAATGTATATGGGTGTTTTAAGAAAGTTAAAGCCATAGGCATCCATTTGGTCTTGTATCCATAACACTTGAGAACAGCATGCAGAAGCAGCTATGTATTCAGCTTCAGCCGTTGACACAAAGACATTTGTCTATTTCTGTCACTGCCAGGAGATCAATCTTGATCCAAGAAATTGACAGCCTCCTGTAGTGGATTTTCAGTTGTTATTGCATCCACCATAATCACTATCTGTGTATGCATATAAATAGAAGTTTCCATCTTTGGGATACCATAAACCAAGTGTTGGTTTGTCTTTCAAGTATCTAAAGATTCTCTTTATAGCATTAATGTGTGATTCTTTTGGCTCTGCTTGATATCTAGCACACACGCATACTGCATACATGATATCTGGTCTGCTTGCTGTAAGGTACATCAAAGAACCTATCATTGATCTATAAAGTTTCTGATCAACTGATGTTCCTTCTGGATCTGGGCCAAACTTCAGTCCAGTTGCAAATGGTGTTTTGCTTGATGTGCAATCTGCCATGTTATTTTTCTTGAAAATCTGATGTACATATTTGTCTTGGTTGATAAAAATTCCATCTTGTGATTTTGTGAACTTGTAATCCAAGAAAAAAGGTAAGTTCTCCCATTGAGCTCATCTGGAATTTGGATTGCATAAGAGTTTCAAACTCTTTGCAAAGTTATGTGTTTATGGAGCCAAAGATGATGTCATCCACATAGACTTGAACCACTAACAAGTCTTGTCCTTTCTTCTTTAAGAACAATGTCTGGTCTATTTTCCCTCAGGTTTACCCATTCTATAGTAGAAACTTTGATAAAGGCTCATACCACTTCCTAGGTGCTTGATGAAGACCATATAGAGCCTTATCCAGCTTGTAGACTCTATGAGGGTATTCTGGCTCTTCAAACCCTGGTGGTTGAGCATCATATACCTCTTCATCTATCTTTCCAGAAAGGAATGCACATTTTACATCCATTTAAAAGACAGTGAAGTTTTTAGATGAAGCATATGCAAGGAACACTCGGATGGCTTCTAGTCTGGCCACTGGAGCAAAGACATCATCATAGTCAATGCCTTCCTCCTGAGTATATCCTTGGGCCATATGCCTTTCTTTGTTTCTAATGACAATCCCTCTATCATCTGCTTTGTTTCTGAATAGCCATCTTGTGCCAATGGCATATTGACCTTCAGGTAGATCAACCAATTTCCATACCTCTTGCTTTCTGAATTGTTGTAGTTCCTCCTGCGTTTCTTCTATCCAACTGTTGTCTTTAAGTGCTTTGGTGATGTTTTTGGGTATAGTTAGGGATAAGAAACAGGAAGGCAAGCAAATGTTTGCTGTGTCTGATTGACTCCTTGTCAGTAGGGTATTAAGGTCACCTATGATGTTTTCTAAAGGGTGATCTTTGTGTATTCTTGTTGTTTCAATTTGATCAACTTGAATTATTGAATCAAGATTTGTGAATGTTTGTTCTGGTGTGGTTGGTTGGGCAAGGGTATTTGTGTTTGAGGGACATTCTTGTTGTGCAGGTTCATTGAATGTTTGTGGGGAATCATGAAAGAAATCTAAGATTTCATTATCATGATGTGTGTCTAGTAAGGAATGATAGTCATCATCTTCTTCAATTATGTGTAGTTGGTTTGATGTTGGGTGATTGGGTAGTTGAGTTGTCACATGTGTTGATGAAGATGGTGTGGATGTGTTTGTGTCATTGGATGTTTTGGTTTGTTCCATTAGAGGTGTAATTGTTGTGCTTGAAGGAGATGTGTTTGAAAGAATTGATCTGCCCAAGATACATATTAAATTGATGTGGCTAGTGTGATATGATCCAAGTCGGGTCATACCCAATAACAAGCCAAACAAACACCGAAAGATAATTTATTTGTTGATAAAATCATACAAGTAAGTAGTGACACCAATTTAGAAAATTGGATTTTCTAAATTATTACTTTTGTATATGAACATCATTAAATGTTAATTTGTTCATGAGGGATTACTTGTTCATTGTTTAAAATTAATTAAACTATGACAAATGACAATTTGTATGTGTTATAAAATTAAGGTGGGTTAATTTTATAAAAGGTGAAAGAAAGAGAATGGTTTTATAAAAGGTTTTATAAAAAATTTTGAAAATATGGGGGTCAAATGGGAGGCTTACGGCCGCCCCATGTTTTTGCTAGTGGGAATCTCTTTTGCATGTCCCAAGTGCATGCATTAAGAAGACCTCTCACCTTTCAAAACATTCTCTACACCAACAAACACAAGTTCTCTCATATCTCTCTTTCTCCTTCTCAACTCACGGGTTTTTTTGAAGAGAAGAAACTGAATTTCAGCTTCATACAAACTGATTTTCAGCTTCATACAAACGAATTTTCAGCTTCAAAAGAAAGGTTCTTGGCAGAAGATTCACACAAGAAAGAGGGGAATACAAGGTGGTGTTCAAAGCCTAGCAAAGCAAGGTGTTTGTACAAGCTTGGGGTACAACCTCTTAAGAACTTCTCCATTGAAGTTTCAGCCACAAACATCATCATCTTCACTTCTTATTTTCGGTTTTAAGGAAGCTACAAAGGTTGTAGAATCTTGTCCATCTTATATTTCATTATTGTATGCATTGTATAAAGATCCATGGGTTGGGGTTGTTTGTTAAAATGGTTTAACAATTAATTTGATAACATGTTTTAAAACATATTCCGCTGCGTTTTTCATATAAACAAGTTGTATGAAACTTTGATAAACATGTTAAAAACCCCATCAGTGTTTGTTCTCCTTGGAGGATCAGCAGTTAGAGGAACATCAATGGTTGTTGAAGGAGGGACCATTGGATATTCAATGTCTTCTTTGGTACCTGAAACATCAAAATAAGATGTGTCAAATGATTTTTGTTGATGAATCAATGTCAAACAACCAGTATGATCCAATGACTTTCTTTGTGAAAGAGTGTTCATTAAAGATAATATCAGTTGCTTCCATAATATTAAGTCTTGGATTGTATACTCTGTAAGCTTTTGAGCTTCCAGAGTATCCAACAAAGAATCCGTCATCTGCTTTTGGAGCAAATTTGGATAATTGTTCTCTGGTGTTTAAGATTGAAACATAACATCCAAAAGCTTTGAGAAATCCAATGAAAGGTTTTCTTTTAAGCGTTAATTCATATGGAGTTTTTGTATGTTCTTTGATTATTAATGTTCTGTTTTGAGTGTAACAAGCAGTGTTGATTGCTTCAGCCCAGAAAGATATGGGCAATAGAGAGTCAGCAAGCATTGATCTGGCTACTTCTATCAATATTATGTTTCTCCTTTCAGCTACTCCATTTTGCTGAGGAGTTCTTGCCACACTAAACTGATGACTTATACCTTTGTCTGCACAAAATGAAAAGATAGTGTCATTCTTAAATTCAGTACCATTATCATTTCTTAAAGATTTAACTTTAAGATGCAATTGATTCTCAATCTTAGTGATAAATGTTTTGAGTATGTCTGATGTTTCTGACTTGTGTAGTAGAAAGAAAACCCAAGAAAATCTAGAGTAATCATCTACTATAACAAGACAATATTGCTTCTTTGCTTAGGATGTTTGTTGGGCCAAAAAGGTCCATGTGAAGCAATTTGAGTGGTGTGTTATTAGAGATTACCAATTTAGACTTATGAGACACTATATGTTGTTTGCCTTTCGGACATGTAGTGCAGTGGTCTGTACAGAAGAATTCTTTTTGTGGTAAACCTATTACTAAGTCACCTTTTACTAATTGATTCATTCTGTTATAATTAGAGTGTCCCAGTCATTTGTGCCATAATTAGGAAACATCTTCTGATGCTTTTGATAATAAACATGTTTCAGGAGTGGTTGTAGAAACAATGTTTATATCAACAATGTATTGTGTTGTTATGACGTGGACTTTTCAAAAGGATACAATCTTCTGGTAGTTGAAAACTTGTCTTGAGGATGTAGCAGTTGTTGGAGTCAAATAAGGTGGCGTATCCCTTATCACAGATTTGGGATGCACTTAGAAGATTAAACTAAAGGTTGGAGCAGTAGTTAACATTTTCAAAGCTAATCAAACCATTTATTACTGCTCCTCCACCAGTTATCTTTCCACCTGTCTAATCACCTCCAAAGGCTACATTTCCTCCATGTTTGCTCTTAAAATACCGAAGGAGGGAACAATTTCCTGTCATATGTCGGGAGCATCCACTGTCAACATACCAGATGTTGTCAGGCCTTCTTTGACATCCCTAAGGAAACACAAGAAATCAGTTAGATGGTGCAACCCAAGCATGATGGTCTTGGGTTTTTCGTCTTTTCCCACTAGTGGTTTAGGAATTCTAGGTACACTAGATTTCCTTTGATTGATTTTAGCTCTATCAAGAGAAGTACTTTGAGCTCTTATCCTACTAGAGCCAATGTCTGATGTTTGTCTGGTTTGAGAATTATGTCTCCTTGGTGTTTGTGTAAACGTGTCATAAAATATTTTGTCATTGTTTAGAATAACCTTTTGATGAGGAGTTTGCCTTGGTACTCCTACCTTGTTCCTTTTAGTATGAACTATTTGTTTCTCATTAGTTTTTACAAGTTGAGACTGTGTGTTTTGCTTTTTGTTTTTCTTATTGAAAAAACAAGTATCAGTACTATGATTGTTCCTTTTACAGATAGAACAATAGTTATGAAAATGACAACTTTCAGTAATATGATTGTTCATATGACAGTATTTGCAATATTTACCATATTTACACTTTTCAGTGTTGTGAGTGTATTGATCACACCATTCACAATATGGTAAATTAGAATTGTCTTGTTTGTTTGCAACATTTGATTTTAAGTTTGATTTGAGAGGAATATTAAAAGTCACAGTTGATTGTTTTTGAAGAGTAGGAAATTTTCATTTTCCTTTGTTAGTTTGTTTAAGAAAAGCAGTGGAAGATTCAATATTCTTTCCACTAGAGCAGATGTCAAATCCTTATGTCTGCTTTGGTTGTTTTGTTGGAACTTCAACCATGCTTGAAACTTTCTGAGTTTTAGTAATTGGTTGAATGGACTCATCATCCAATAAGTCAACATCATCTTCATCAAAAGTCTGTTCATCAAATTCATTGTTTTCTCCCTGATAAAAATCTATTGAGTTGGTTTATGGTAAAGCATGACTTTTAACAAACTTTATCAAAGGTGTTCTATCATTTAAAGATGACTTTGATGATATTATTGATGATGCTTTGGAATCATCTGTTGTGTATGTGGGTCAAGTGACTCACCCTGTTTGTTTGTCATTGAATCTGGTGAAGGAATATAATTATCATCATATGGTGGATTAACTTTGTTATATCCCAAACCTGAAGGGTCTTTAAAAGCCCTTTATTGAGCAAGAAGTTCTTCAAACTTCTTGTTGCTTACCTGGAACTTCTGAAGTTTCACTTCAGTTTCAGCTTGGACTGTTTTAGATTCAGTCAAGGATATATAGAGTTGCTCAACTTGAGCTGCAAGTGTTAACTTTTCAGACATCAATTTGTCCAAATCATTTTGTAATGAAAGTATTTTGATGCCATATTGTTTTCGTTTAGATTTAAGACTTTCATTTAAAATGTTTGTTTCAATTACTTTCTTTGAAAGTTTGTCTGCATTTTCTCTGTATCTATTGACTTCATCTATTAAAGCTTGAGTGCATAGGTTCTCCTTTACCTCTTTCAGGATTTCTGAAATTTTATCTTCAATATCTACCCTGAGGGCATGATCTGGAGATTGAATTTCAGCTTCATACATGCTCTAGTCACATTCACTATCCTTCTTAATGATCATGGCTGATCATTTAGATTGTTGACTTGGACTGTATTGTGTGATTTGAGGTGGAGTTGGTGCTGCAGGGATACTGATTGGTTGTGGGATCTGTCTGTTTGGTTGGTAGCTGCTTGATGCTTGTGTTTGATTGTTGTTTCTGTCAACTCTTGGTTGTTGGCATTCTCTTGAAAAATGTCCATATAGTTGACAATTTTAGCATTTGACTTTGGTTTTATCAAAAGCAATCTTTGTTTTCTTGTCCATGCTCAGCCCTCTGTTTCTTTGCAGAAACCGTTTTGATCTATATGCAATCATTGCCATAGACCACCGAAGATCCATTTCTTTAACCATGTCTGGTGGAAGTTCATCCAAATCTTGTTGAATGATCTGAGAGGGGGTGAGATTTGGACCCAAATAAGCCTCAAAACTTGTTGAAAATGCTGCATAAGCTGCCTTCTGCTCTTCACTTTGAAGAATGATAGTGAGAGCATCAATGGGCTTATCAAACTTGTGTATGTTTTGATGCTTTGTCTGTTGTTGTTTGCTTGAGCTTGAAGCATGATGATGTTGATTATGTTTCCTTTGAGGAGTTGTTTCATGAGAAGCATGAACCCAGTCTCTTAGACTTTTGTATGTTATTGGATGAATCTGGTGCAGAGAAGAATGATGTCTCACTAGTGTCTAGGAATTCTTCAACTTCATCTTCACTAGTGCTTGTCAGAAAAGCATTGTCTGTATGTTGTAGTTCCTTGAACTTGTATGCTTCTACATGTCTGATGGTGTTGTTATTTCTGGATTTTTCATCTAGTTCTAGTGCCTCCCCTTTAGAAACTAGAGAATCCAATAATAGTGCTCCCAAATCCAATGTTGCTTTCATTAGAGACACTGACTGCGTCCAACTCTCAGGCAGTGTATGCAACATCTTTTTGTTGATTTCAATAGATTCGTATTTGAGACCATAAACAATAATCTCATTTACTAGTTGTACAAATCTGTGAAGTTGTTTGGGAATAGATTCTCCCTGAACATGATGGAAAGTTTCATATTGGGTCTTTAATTTTTCTTTCTTGATTTCCCAAATTTCATCACTTCCTTCACACATTGCTTGAAGAACTTTCCATAGTTCATTGGCTGTTTTGAAATTCTCAACCCGTGTTAAGATTTCAAATGACAATGTCATTGCCAAAATACTGTATGCTTTCATGTCTGTTTTCACCTTCTTCAGTTCATCACCATCTACGTTCATTAAACTAACTGGTTTTTGTGTGTTGTAGTCTGGACCCAAGTTCACAGGAATATATGGTCCTTCTGTTATGGAGGTCCACAAGTCTGAGTCTTGAAAGATGATCCAATTTCTAAATATTATTTTCCATTGTTTGAACTCAGCCTTGTTTTTCAGTCTCGGTTGTTTGAGACCACTGTTTGTTCCAGACAATTCGTCAGACATGTTTTGTTCAAATTGTTAACTTAACGGTTTAAGTTAGACTTTGTTAAAATATTTAGCTTGATGCTAAATTTGATTTGTCCTAAAGTCACTAGGATTATTTGTTAATTAATTTAATTTTAATTAAGTTACCAAATAAAGGTAATTAATTAATTTTGATTAAATTAATGGTACGAGGATGTTTCTCCTCGGTAACAGAAAGAATATTCTGTTAATAAATGTCACACCGTGACAACTTGGTCAAACCCTTGTGCAAAAGTCAAAACCCTAAAAACAAAAGTTTTGTTTTAGAAAATTAACTATTTGGATCAAAAAGTGACTTTTTCAAAACATCAAAAGAAGAATAATGTTCTTCTTTGATTTTGATGAGAAACAAACACAATCACCATAGAATGTGTATGTTTGTGATTGATCAAACACTAGGGTTTATCCTAGGTTTTTTTGTGTGCCGCAAACAACTTGTCAAAAACAACAATCGGTTTGTTGTTTCAAGCAAATTTATGATCTAGTTTGAGTGTAGAACAACCTAAATATGATGATTTAAACACAATGGATGATTTCAATGTATTTAAGTGAGTGATTTGTTTGATGAAAATCAATAGAACAATACTCCGGGTACTGTTTTATCGAGAAAAAAAACAGTAGAAATCGATGGGATTTCTATGATTTTGCAATGTATCTGTTTCAAAACATTGTATGAATGATTTGAGAGGTTTTCAAATCACGAAAACACAAAAAGCTTCTTCACAATGAACAAGAACAGAAGATTAACTCATGTTTTGAACATTTGTTAAATGTATGATGTAGAAGAAGAAGATGTGATGATTTGAAGCTCAAAATGTATGCTATGAAGCAAATGAACCACGGAAATCATGTTTGTTGATTGAGAGGATCGAAATCAATGTTTGATTGAGCCAAGGCTCTGATACCACCTGATGAAACTCAACTCAGTCAAGCATATTGAACATAAACTTAGAAAGAATGATATTCAATATGAGCAAGTTGATTTCTCCAAGGATCTTTGCAAATCTCTCACAAATCAACAAACACTAAACATGGTGCGGAAACCCATGATTAATGTGTATGATTTTAGTGTATGTGTGTGTTTGAATGCACAAGAAATTGAAAATTGCTTGTTTGATTGATAAACGTTCAAATGCTTACAAAGGATTAGGGTAGAGTGCTATTTATAGCCTATACACAAAAGCTATATACAATTACTAATCTACCCTTATGTAAATGAAAATTACATAAACATAATCCTAAGTATCTAAGTCATCCACTGTGGGAATAAGTCATCCGCTGTGGAGAAGTTCTTCATCCGCTGTGAGAACAGTTTCTTCATCTGCTGTAGAACTAGTCATCCGCTGTGACGTTTGTTCATCCGCAGTTAAACTTGTTCATCCACTGTAGAAGTTGTTCATCCACTGTGAACACTTGTTCATGCACTGTGAAGCTTGTTCATCCGCTGTGATGGAACTTTCCATCCACTGTGGAGTTAAATCATCCGCTGTGAATGACTTAGAAAAAAATTCTTTATCTGCAAATCCGAATAAGAAAATTTACATAAATGTTAGTGATTATTATGAATGTTAATGATGTTAATGTGTTTCTAATGTATGTATTGTATGTTGAAACACATTTGGTTGATTGTTTTGATAATGGTAAGCATCATACTTTCTTGCATTAATTCTTAATGCACTTTGTTGGGTCCAACACATTAGCCACGGCTTCATTCCAAAATTGAATCGGTAGCTTTGAATCTACCAACATTGTCCTCGTAGTTTCAATCAAGCTACGATTTTTGCGATCAACAACTCCATTCATCTGTGGAGTGTAGGCAGAAGAGAATTGATGAACAATCCCTTTCTCTCGACAGAAAGCTTCCATCCACTGAATCTTGAATTCAGTTCCATTGTCTGAACGTATTTTCCTCACTTTCAGCTTATATAGGGACTCTAGAGTCGTAACTAACTGTTTGAATGACCCAAACGTCCTTGAATTGGCTTTAAGAAACATAACCCAAGAAAATCATGAGTAATCATCAGTGACCAAAAAACAGTACCAATCTCCTACAATGCTTTTAGTACTGACAGGGTCAAACAGATCCATATGCAAAAGCTCCAGTGGAATCTCAATAGAGTTAACTTTCTTAGATTTGTGAGATTTCTTTGGCTGTTTCCCTTTCTTGCATGATACACAGAAATCTGGAATCTGAAATTTCTTGACGGTAACACCTTCAACCAAATTATTTTGAACCAAATGATTCATCTTCCTGGGATTGTTGTGACCCATTCTCCTGTGCCAAGAAAAAGAATCCCTCTCTGTGGCTTTAGACAAGAATCATTGAGTAGCAGATTCAGTTGTGGTGGGTTTTGACATATCCAAATACAAGTCGTTATATCTTGAAACTAACATTAGAACTTTCTCCTTAGGGATAACGTACTCCTTCTTCAGAATGTAACAACTCTTATTATCAAATACAACTTTGAATCCCTTGTCGCAGATTTGAGAAACTGAAGAGTAAATTATTCTCCAGTTGTTGAACATAGTTGACCTTATCAAATTTCACTTTCTCATTTCCCACTTCACCTTGAGCTGTGATATAACCGCCTTTATTTCCCGCAAACGGCACGTGTCCCCCTTTAATTTGTTTAACATTGAAATGGAGAGACAGATTCCCGATCATGTGCCTGGATGCCCCACTATCAATAATCCAGGTGTTAGTGATAGAGATGTAGCGGACAACCAGCATATAAACAAAAATGATTAGTTCAGGAGTGGGACCCAAGCCTTAACTGGCTTGGGTTTCCCAGAGGAATCACACATCACAAACTCCACCCACTGTCCTTCGGAAGACGAAGACACATACTTCTCAGCTTGTCCTCACTTTCAGGCACACTTGTTGATTTAGCTTTCCAAACAATTTTGTGTAAGGCCTGTTTATGATAAACAGATGACTGGTTTATTGTTTGAACTTTTGGTTTAACTTCCTCCCTATGTGTTTCCTCAGTTAACACAACTTTACTAGGGGCTTGTCTGTGTTGACTTTGGTGTTTGGGAGGAGTAACAGGTCTTGGTTTAGTATACCTTGGTTGATTATCATGAAAAATTTCAACATTCCTTCTTGGTGTCTGATAGTAAGGACAATTTTGAGAAATATGTCCTCGTTCTCCACAACTATAACAAAATCTCCTTTCAAATGGTCTTGGAGATCTTTTGTGTGGGAAAGAGGGTGGGCTAGATTTTGTCTCTTGCTTCTCAAATTTAGGTTTCTCACCTTCTTTGACAAGTTTTATTGATTTTACATTCTGATTACCTTTTACTTTCATTTTATTGAGATTTTGATGATGAACCATTTTAGAATGAGTTGGTTTTGAAATATTAACTTTTGAGCCCAACCTAAGACTAGCCTTGCTATTCTCTACATCCCTATTATCAGTGACAACTTCATCTTTAGTGCCCGAACTAGATCCCTTCTGTTCAGTAACAGATTGCATAGTTGGAACTGTGGAATCTGGATCACTGACTAGAGGAGTTGTCACCACATGATCCATGATAGGATTATTATTTATAGGTCGACATTTTGTGTTCAAAAGGATCGCATGTGGTAGCGACACTACTTCATAACCAAGCCCCTCCCCACAGTTTCGCTCTTTGACTATGTTCTGAACAATGTGAGAGAACTAGCTAGACTATGCAGTTTTTGATTTAACGGTTCAATTTCAACTTGCAAAATCGCTTTTTCTTTCTTAGCTTCCTCAATTGTTGAAAGATAGAACTTAATGTCATTTGCTTGATTAAAGGCAACAACCTCGGTTTCCCTAAGTTGTTTTCCTAACAAATCAAGTTTTTCTTTAAAGCTGCTTTCATTTTGTTTTAACACTCGGTTAGCTTCAGTGCATAATTTCAAATAATTTACCAGACTGACATTGTGATCTAACAACCTGCAAATTTTAAGTCTATGCTTTCACGAAATTTATTACATTCTGCACAAGCACGTTTATCAAACAGTTCATCTTTAGAACATACCTGTGATAAGCTGGAAGTGTCAGCCATAAAACCCACTTTAGATTCCTCAATGACAGGAGATTCCGTGCTGTCAGCAGTCAATTCATCTTAACCAAATGATCCACGACATTCGTAGCTTCTTTAACGTCTGAATTTGCATTTTCAGCTATGTTATCTGAAGATCAAGATAGGTTGGACTCACCATTGGATTAGTTTTTGTTTATCTTTCGTTGTAATAGGATCTTTGTTAGTTTCCTTTTGTAAGTTTGTTTAGTGCAAGTCTATATGTTAGCTGTCGGGCGAAACTATAGTTTCGGCCTGGCGAAACTGTTAGTTTCGCCAGACGAAACTATTGAGCTCAGATCATGTTTACCCGGTGAAACTGTTAGTTTCTACCGGGCGAAATTATAGTTTCGCCTATATAGTTTCGCCCACAGCGAAACTATATGCGAAACTATGACAGCTATATATAGATTTCTTTTGTCTAATTGTTATCGATCCTTGCAAGAAACCCTAATCGTGTATTATTGTTGCAAGAGGATATTGTAAGCTTGTTCTTTCTGAATACATTGAGCTTATTTCAATTCATTCACTGTTGTTCATCATTAAAACCATGTTTGAAAGCTTTTTGGTGTTATTTTGATCATCCTTCTCTTAGTGTTGGTTGTGTGTGTTTGGTATTGAACAATTCAAGCATTCTTCTGCACTGAAAACCGATCAAATGGACCAACAATATGGTATCAGAGCCATAGTGCTCTTGATTGTTTGAGGTTTTTGGTTATTTTTGTTCAATATCAACTTTTTCAAATTTTACTTCAAAACAGAGTGTTTTTGTCATGGAAATTGATTGGATAGTGTGCGTTTCTGATTGAGGAAGCTTCGTGAATCACTCCTATTCAAATTTCATTGAGATTTGGGTGATTTTCGATTGTTTTTGGGGTTTAAAAGGGTTTTCTGTTCTTCCAGCGAAATTACAGTTCCTTCCAGCGAAACTGTATCTTCGTTCAGCGAAACTGATACTTTTTCTTCTTTGATATTCGGTGCGAAACTGTGTTCTTTGAACGAAAGTTCATTCAGATTGTGTGATATTTGTGCGAAATTGCTGCTGAAATTCATTCGAACGAAAGTTCAAGCTTGTTTCCTGCGAAATTTACAGCGAAACTAAGCTACTGATAGTCTTTGGCTAGCGAAAGTGCTGCCGAAATTACACTTTCGCCTTAGCGAAACTACCTTTCAGCGAATCTACTTCTTCTTCAGCGAAATTGTTATGTCCAAAATGACTACTCTCACCTTGGCTGATTTAGAGAGTGTTGCACCAAACCGACCCCCTAGACTCATCAATGGAGATAACTTTGAAGATTGGAAAAGGTGTCTTAAGGCTTTCTTCTTCTACACCGATCACAACCAATGGGAGTCAATCATCACTGGACCACACAAGCCAACCGTTACTGTCGGTGGAACTGTCTCTCCAAACTCGGACTCCTCCACATTCACCGGAAAGGATCAAAAGTTAATTGACAGAGATCAGAAAGCATTCGGAGCCTTAACTTTATGTCTTGCACCTGATATTTACAATCGCTTTGCAGAATTCAAAGATGCAAAATCTCTATACGATGCCTTGTGTGAATTTTACGATGGAAACGAGGATCTAAGGAAAGATAGGAAGGCTCAAGCTGAAAAGGAGTTCAATTCATTTGTGGGACACAAGAATGAAGATCTTACTGACATTACTATTCGTTTTTTGTCTGTTTCAAGTACTCTAAAGAAGTATGATGATCAGCTAGGAAATCATGAGCAAGTGAATAAACTCCTAGACTCTCTTCCACCTCAGTGGAGTTTACAAGTAAGAATGTTGAAACAAGAAAGAAACTTTGCTGACTATAAACTAATGGATGTGATTAACAAGCTGAAGTCTTTTGATTTGGATCTAAAAAGGAGGGAGTTTAATCAATCCATCATGCCAACATCCGGTTATTCACAGAATGCTGCATTGCTATTGTCCGCTGCAAGCTCTCCAATGCAGGCATCGCGTCAAGGAGCAGTGACTGTGTGTGATTTTTCTGGAAATGGCATTAACCCCGGGAAAGAGCAAGGGAATTTAAAGGCATCTAATGAATCTACTGTTCCAGCTGAGACTATGGCACTTTTTGGGATGTTTGTTCAAAGTTATGAAGCACTTGTTGCTGGTGATCTGAAAGGAAAAGGAATGACTATGGAGGACATGTATCAAGTGGATCCAGATGATCTTGAAGAAACTGATATTCAATGGCAAATGGCAATGCTAACGCTTAGAGCTCGGAGATTTATGGAAAGGACTGGTAGAAAGAACTTTGGCGGTCAAGGTTCCAACTCCAAACTGGGTTACGATAAGTCTAAACTTAGATGTTTCAATTGCAAGCAATTGGGACACTTCAAACGAGAATGTCCATTGCCAATTGTCACTGATCCTAACAACTCTGGAGTTCCAAGATTGACTGCTGGTGGGAGTAAAGATGAGTCAAGCCATAAGAAAGAAACCGCTCTAATTTCTAACTTTGACTGGAGTGCAGAGGCTGAAGAGACAAAAGAAGAAATTAATCAAGCTTTAGTAGCTGAGATTCAGAAGGAGAAAATGAAGATGAACTGTGACGACGAGTTTGATCCATTTGAGGAGTTTAAGGATGGAGTTGCAGAGAATGAGTCTGAGAAAGATGAAAATATGAAGGAGTATGGAAAGTCAGAAACTCAATCTACAGTGCTTGAAAGAAATGATGTCAATACTGCTACCACTGTGAAGGAAAACAAGTCGTATACTCCTGTGTGTCAATGTGATAAAGCCCTTGCAGCTGAGAAGGTGGTGATGGGACTTCCATATGAGGTAATTCAAGATATGTGTTCATCTGCATGTAAAATCAGATTATTTGGGGTTTATAAGGCTAATCGTTTATTAATTGATAATGAAAAGGACTTGAAAAGAATTAATGAAGAACTTAAAGTGAATGAGTCAAAATACTTTGTTAAATTAAATGAAGCGCTAAAAGAAATTGATCATTTAAAAAGAATTGTTTTAGAAAGAAACGTTGAGGTGAACAGTTTGACTGAAAGGGTTGCCCTAGCTGAGTTTGAAACAAGCAAACTTCAGTCAAAACTTGATAAATGGACCATATCAGGAATGAAACATGATGATTTATGTAAATCTCAACGTGGGGCTAGGATTAAAACAGGTTTGGGATATGAAAATGCTAAGGTTTATCCTCCACCTAGTACATACTGTTACTCTCCGATGCCCATTCCACATCCTTCTAATGATTTAATCAAAGAAGATTCTAACAGTATGTCTGCAGGTTTGGAAGGTGTGAATCCTATGCATGTTCGTGAGGACTACGATTATGGACCAACTAGAGGTCTTGGATGCTCTAGTCTTAGTACACCTGAACCCAAGCTTTCTGTTTTAGATCATAACTCTAGTTTAAATTCTGTTTTTGTTTCTAGTAATGCTGTAAAAGACTCTGTTTCATTCAGTTCTAGTAATGTTTCTGTTTGCTTGTTAAATGCTATGGACCGTGATTCTGATTTATCTATTGATGTTGCTGATTCATTGTCTGATAATGCCACGAATAGCAATGAAGAAACAAAAACTAACTCTTTTGAAAAATTCTTCTCTCATCCCATTCCATCATTTATACCTGCAAAATTTGCTGTGCTTAATGACAGGATTGTATCTTCATCTGAGGCAAGTACTAGTGACACTAGTACTTCATGTATTTCAGATAACACTTCAGTATCATCAGCACACAATCATTCTTTTCAAAATAAAATCAACTCTGTCAATGCAAATGAGGCATACAGTGATAATGATTTAACACTTACTGATTCAAGTTTATCCAAATGTAATGGAGAACATAATACATCTAAATTAAAATCAAATTGTTTTCAATGTGGTAAAGACGATCATGTAGTTAAGCATTGTCCTCAACTACATCACAGATATGTTTATAGACGTTCTTTTGGAAGTAAACTAAATCAGTTAGTTAATAAGTTCTTTTGCAAGAAATCCACTTCGGAGAAACCTAAAGTTATTCAAACTTGGGTGGCCATTACACCTGGTTAATTCTCTTTTGATATGATTGCAGGAGTCGTCCACTAAGTCTGTAAATAGTGTATGGCATGTTGATAGTGGATGCTCGAGACACATGACGGGGCTTAAAGATTTATTGACCAACTACCGCATAATCGATGGTGGCTATGTTGCCTTCGCAGGAGACAAGAAAGGAGGAAAAATGATAGGTCAAGGAGAAGTTTGTAATGGTTCGCTCACCTTGGAAAAAGTCAATTATGTTCCCGAGCTTGCATTTAACCTATTGAGCGTCTCTCAGATTTGTGATAAAAGCATTCCAGTCTTATTCAAGTCTGATGAATGTATCTTTTTGAAGTCTGAGTTTGATATTCCAGATAATCTAGTTCTCATGCGGGCTCCCAGAAAGAATGATACATATCTCCTTGACATGAATTCAAAGAGCTCATCATCTGCAGTCACATGCCTCTTGTCAAAAGCTTCCACCTCTGAGTCCTTCTTATGGCATCGTAGATTGGGCCATGTTAATTTCAAAATAATAAACAAACTAGTTAAAAACAATCTCGTTCGGGGATTACCTTTAAAAGATTTTTCTGTGGTCGAGAAATGTATGGCATGTGCTAAAGGAAAGCAACATAAGAAACCACACAAACCTATAATTGAAAATAGCATATTAAATCCCCTAGAGTTGTTACATACTGATTTGTTTGGCCCAATAAGTGTTAAATCTATTGCTAAGAAATCTTTTTGTCTTGTGGTTACAGATGACCACTCCAGTTATTCATGGGTAAGATTTCTTACTCAAAAGGGAGAGACGACTGAGGAGTTGCAAAAGTTAATTCTCTCGATTGAATCGATAAGCAAGAGAAAGGTTATGGCTATTCGAAGTGACAACGGTACTGAATTCAAAAATCAAATTTTTGATTCCTTCTGTGCCACTAAAGGGATATTAAGACAGTTCAGTGCTGCGAGAACTCCTCAGCAGAATGGTGTCGCGGAACGAAAGAATCGCACCCTAATTGAAGCCGCACGTACAATGTTAATAGAATCCTCCTTACCCATCATATTTTGGGCTGAGGCTGTGAATTGTGCTTCTTATGTTCTCAACAGGGTGCTGATAGTCAAAGATAAGATGAAAACCCCGTATGAACTATTTCACAAACGAAAGCCCTTGATTGATTTCTTTCGCCCATTCGGCTGCTCGTGTACTCTTCTGAATACTCAAGCACAGAAGACAAAATTTGGTGCTGTTTCTGATGAATGTTATTTCGTAGGATATTCTTCTTCCCAGAAGGCTTATCAGGTATATAACAAGAGGACACGTATAGTTCAGGAGTCATTCTATGTCGATTGGCAGGAATCTAATTCATCTAATGTTCCCACAGAACCAGCTTGGTTCTTTGACTCAGATACGGTGTTCAAATCATTCAATCTTCCAGTCTTCGCTGATGATGTGCCCCTCTCCAATTCAACAACAAACTTCATTCCACCTGCCCCCGTACCAACTGAGCCTATTGTGCCTCCTGTCACCACATCTGTTAATGATACTTCAGTCAGTGTTGCTTCTTCCTCATCTTCACTTGATCTTCCTCCTCCACCCATATCAACATCACCTTCTTCATCTCCTTTACCGAACTCTTCTTCCCCATTCAGCTCATCATTTAACCAACCATCTACTGATATCCCTTCCATGACTGTGGATTTCAAAACTTTGAAAGATCATCCACACGACAACATAATTGGTTCCATTACTGATGGAGTTCGAACACGGAGTCAATCTGGATTGATCAACGTTTGCTTGTTTTCTTGTTTTATATCTCAAACTGTTCCTAAGAACGTTCATGCAGCTCTCCAAGATCCCTGCTGGGTAGAGTCGATGCAATTGGAATTGCAACAGTTCAGAAAACTACGGGTGTGGACCCTGGTGGATCTTCCACCAAATAAGTATCCTATTGGCACGAAATGGGTTTTCAAGAACAAGCCTGATGATCGAGGAATAGTGGTGCGAAACAAATCCAGATTAGTAGTTCAAGGCTTTGCTCAAGAAGAAGGAATTGACTACACAGAAGTCTTCGCACCTGTCGCCCGTCTTGAAGCCATTAGAATATTCTTAGCGCACGCTGCTCACAAGCAATTTAAAGTCTATCAGATGGATGTCAAATGCGCATTTCTCTATGGGGACATTGATGAAGAGATATACGTGTGTCAACCCCCAGGATTTGAAGATCCAGATTTTCCTGACAAAGTATATAAGCTTGATAAGTCACTTTATGGACTTCATCAAGCTCCTCGGATTTGGTATGAAACACTGACACAGTATCTCTTGAGCAATGGTTTTACACGAGGCACCATTGACATGACTCTATTCAAAAGAGAGGTAAACGGTGAGATGTTGATTGTGCAAGTTTACGTTGATGACATTATTTTTGGTTCTTCAAATCCTCAATTATGTCGGGAGTTTGAGGAGGTCATGCGAAACAGATTTGAGATGAGCATGATGGGAGAGATGTGTTTCTTTCTCGGGCTGCAAGTTGAACAAAAACCAGATGGAATTCTTATTCATCAAGAGAAGTATATTAAAGAAATTTTGAAGAAATTCAAAATGGATGATGCTGCTTCTGAGATGACTCCCTTCACGGCTCAGACATGTCTCACTCCGGATGAAAACGGCAAACCAATCGATCCTCATCTCTACAGATCCATGATTGGCTCTCTCATGTACCTGACAGCAAGTCGTCCTGACATAACCTTTGCTGTTGGATATTGTGCTCGATACCAATCAGCTCCTAAAGAATCCCATGCCAAGGCAGTCAAACGAATTTTTCGTTATCTAAAGGGATCTTCTCGTTTAGGACTTTGGTATCCTTATGGTGGGAATTTTGACCTGCACGCTTATTCTGACAGCGATTCCAACGGCTGCAAATTAAACAGAAAATCTGTTACTGGAGGTTGTCAGTATTTGGGAAACTGCCTTGTTTCTTGGCAAAGCAAGAAACAGACTACAGTTTCTCTCTCAACAGGAGAAGCTGAATATATTACAGCCTCAAGCTGCTGTTCGCAAGTGTTATGGATTCAGCATCAAATGATGGACTATGGGATCAACTTTCTTCATACTCCTTTGTTTTGTGATAACGAAGCGGCCATTGGAATTGCCAAGAATCCAATTCATCATTCCCGGACCAAGCACATTGAGACACGAATTCATGCCATCCGTGATGCTCAAGAAAAGGGTTTCATTGATATCATTCCTATTGATACAAAACATCAAAAAGCAGATCTTTTCACAAAAACATTTGATAAACCACGTTTTTACGAATTGATTTCTATGCTAGGATTAATATCATTCTGACAAACTTTTCTGAGCAAAACAATTGTTCCACCTGTACATAAGTACATATTTTCTTTTTGGTCTTGATTGTTGTCTAACTTGTGTCACATAGATCTTTTTCTTTTAATCTTGTGTTTCTTTGATTCTTAAGAAATTTTTCTTTTAGTAGGCTTTTGAATAAAAATTTCGGGGGAGATTCATACTGATAATAAGTCTTAATTTTTCATTCTCTCAGGAATTCAAGAAAATGAAGTTAGAACAAGGGGACATCTTATGTTGGGATATGCATGATAGACTCATCCCGAAAACAAAGTAAACAAGTGATCATGCAGCAAACATAAAGATCATAACTCAGTAATAAGGATTATCCTCATGATATTTTGGTCTGCACAAAGATACAAGTCTTGTGTACAACTTGGTTGAGAGTTGCTAATTGATATCAAAGGTTATCGATGTGAAACTTATGGTGTTTCTCACTGGGATGGTGACTCGGTGATAACACCCTCTAAGTCAAACGTTACATAATCTCAAATAGCCTATTACTGTACATATAGATTATCGATGTGAATCTTATGACGTTTCCCACTGAGATGGCGACTCGGTGATAACGCCCTCTAAGACAAACATTATATAATCTTAAATAGTCCACTCTTGCATACACATTCATATGTTTCATAAGAAAAGATGTGTGTTTATCTCCTCTGCTATGCGAAAGCATTGACCTGGAGTGATGATCTTCTCTGCTATGCGAAAGCATTGACCTGAAGCTCTCATCAACACGCCTAGATGATCTTCTCTGCTATGTGAAAACATTGACCTGAAGCTCTCATCAATTAGTTATAGATTGTGTCTGGATCTCACATATATGTGTGTCTACATCTGTACATTATAGAGTCCCATCTGCATATGTGTCAGTCAGTGTGATTGTACATCAGTATAATGATCAGGCAATATCAATGATTATGCTCAATAAACCTTGATGACGAGACTAGGTCTTTATCAAATATCAGTGGGGACCAAGTTGCTGAGTTTCTAAGACAATTCAGAACATGATAAACAGCTGCGGATCATGAGTTGAAAAGAGATGGGAATGGGTTTAAGCGGACAAACATATCAGCAATCTCGCTAAGTCATGATCCTCTTAAAACACTTCAAGAAAAACATGATACTATATCCTTTAACTATTTTATTTTATTTTATTTTATTTTAATTTTAATTTTATTTTATTTTGTTTTTATTATAAGTGAAGTTTCTGCGAAACTACAGTTTCGCATAGCGAAACTGCAGTTTCGCTCGGGAAACTATGATTTTCGCCGCGCCGAAAAACTATAGTTTCGTGCCGCAGAAACTATAAGTTCGCTTTGCCGAATCTATAGTTTCACAGTGTCGAAACTACATTCTCTTATTGCAGAAAGTATAGTTTCGCTTTGCCGAAATTATATCTTAAGTTCTCTGCGAAACTCCTATGTATATAAACATAGTTTCGAATCAAGATACTCACTTTCGCAAAAATTAGTCACTTTCGTCGAAACTGTGCACTGTTAGGGTTTTTGAGACTCGTGACACAAATCTCCGTCGTTGTCTTGTTTTATTGCATTGTCACCTGTTTTTGAAGTTCTCATGTGAGTTTCGAACTCAGACCATGAGTTTTCATAGACTAATCTATCGTACATTTGGCTGGATTGAAATGTGTCGTTTGGGTAGTCTTGCAGTTCGTTCTGCGAAACTACACCATCCTCCAGCGAAACTGAACGAAAGTTCATTAGATACTGCGAAACTGTGTGGTTATGCTGCCCGAGCGAACCTAACATTTTCGTCAACAAAAATCAGTTTCGCCCAGTTCAATCCATTATCATATCTTGCGAAATTAGAGTTTCGTCTTTGCGAAACTACAACAAAAAAAAAATATATAAATAAATAAAAAATAATAAAAAAATATATATATATATATATATATATATATATATATATACATATATATATATATATATATACTAATTAATCTGTAAATTCATTCTAAATATACATGTATATATCTGTATTCTTACGTTTATCACAATTTGTTTATTTACATTACGTTTGTAAATATTTGAATTCTAATATAATTTCTAACCGGTTGTGTTTGTTTGTCAGATAAAAATGGCAAACCTCAAGTTTGATGTTCGAAACAATATCACTGCTATTCTAGACGATTCACATCCTAAAGCAGCGGGATTCAGAGACTGCATTAGGTGGCTACAAAGATCCCCTATAGCATTCGCCATATCTCATTCCACGACTATTTATGATCTACACATTCGAGACTTCTGGAGAACTGCTGAGTATATCACAAGGGGAGATTCGGAGAGTATTGTAGCCAAGGTTCTGGACCACCAAGTGAACATCATAGAAGAAGTTATTTCCAGGGTGTTGAGATTAGAAGAAGACACAGGAGGTGATATTGATTTGTCTGATCAGGAGGTGTTTGATGCCTTCTTAACTATGGGATATGAAGGTCCTCCTTTTGGGACTAGAAAGGAAATCAAGAAATCCTTTCTGTCCAAGGAGTGGAGGTACATTGCCCATGTCTTCATAATGTGCTTAGATCACCGAAAAGGTGGATCAGATGGGTTAAACTTAGACTGGGCAAAAGCCATGGTTATATGTTGCCGAGGTGAGAAGGCTTACATTTCCAATCTCATATTTAGCTGCATGGCCGAAAATGTAATGGCCTTGAAGAAGGACAAATGGTTGCTCTATCCCCGATTTCTTCAAATGATCATTGACGATCAAGTTCCCAACATTCCGAGGCATGGAGAGGTCAAGCATCTAGTGTCTATGAATACCAGAATTTTTGCCGACTGCTGTGCCATAAGGCATGACTTCAGTGGTCGGATCACTCATCTATGGGAAAACATGTATACTCCTGATCGATGGGATTATATCAGGAAGGTGATCCAGTCTGAAGCGAGACGAACAGAGGAAGTTAGACCAACTGAGTCGGAGGCAGTAAAGAAGAGAAAGAGATATGCCAAGGAGAAGGATTACAACTTTGAGAAAGAAGTAGCAGAGATGGCAGCTAAAGCAAAAATGGAGAAAGAAAAGAGGTCAAAAAGGACGGTTGATACCGGGGAGGAAGAGAGGAGGACAAAACAGAAACAACAGACATTTTCTGAGCCTCCACAATCTGAGAGACACACTAGTTTAGACGAGGATGTGATCCGAAATCTCAATACCTCTCTCTCTAACGAACTAAGTATGATAAAGACTAAGCTGACAAATCAGGAGATGAGGGAGAGACAAAAGGATGAATTGTTGGATGGTATGAAGAAAATGCTGGTTGATCAAAATAATTTGATCAAAAGGTTATTGAAGGAAGTAAACGAGTTGAAAGCTGCCGCCGGCCTGCCGAATCAGCTAACTCAATATGAGTTAGATGATTTAACTGACACATCTAAGTACCCGTTCCTGTCTGTGGGTACTTCTTCGAAGGCAGGAGAGGGCACCTCGGGAGCAGCAACAGAAGAAGCTGGAGGGTCTGGTAAAGGAATTGGAGATCCTGAGATGGAGAATTTACAAACTGACGATGATGTGGTTGATGCTGGCTTTGTAGATTTGGGAATAAACCTTGGAGATTTTACCGGTGAAGAGCAAATGGGAAAACAACCCATTCAGGAGGGTCTGGTGGATGAAGAAGTTGATGAGGAGCAGTTGGTAGATTACGACTCAGAGCCTGAGTTCTATGAGGTTGATGAACGGCCTTTGACATATGTGATACAGAAGGGTGAAAATGAAAATGATGTTTTTGAGATGGAGAAGAGTGATTGGTTTGTAAGAGAGAAGGAACCTGAAGAGTTAACTCCACTGTTTCAGAATATGGAGAGTCTGAAGAAGAAAGAGGCTGATAAGAAGATAGTGAGCTGGAAGTTCAACCCCGACTTGAAAATGTTTATGATAAAAAGGCGAGGGGGTGGAATCACTTATCTTCACAAGAGGAAGGCATTCAAGACCTTGCCAAAATGGGATTTGAGAAGGTTGGCATCTTTGCCTTTGCTTGGAGCACACTTGAGTGAGAGAGCCAGATTTCTAGAAAAAGAAATCCAACATGGGCTCAACGATAACTTTGAGGCTTTCGGTTTTATGAAAGCAGAAAGAAAAAGATCAAAGAAAGATAAAGATTGGGCTACTGGGAAGGGAAGGATTGTGTTGAGCGTGAAGCCTCCTAAGACGGTTCAAAGGGTTAGATTGGCAGATCCGTCCCCCTCGCGTCTGAAAGAGTTTGAGAAGTGGTTTTATGACAATCAGACGGGGGAGGCTGTTATCAGAGTTAAGGGTGGAATTGAATACCGAATCTTTGACCCGATGGAGTTGTTTGGTTTTTCAGATGATGATCTACTGGTTCTGTGTGAGAACCATATTAAGGCAGGGGCAGGAGAAGAAACGAGAAGGGAATCTAGCTTGTTCATGATTGTAGTGAACAAAGTTAGAGGAGTGAGAGCTGAAGTGAAAGCGCTGGCAGAGAAAGTTAGAGCTGAGGATGATTTACACATGGACATTCAGGATTTAGCAAAACAATTTGCACAAGCTAGTGCTCATCCTGATGGAGCCAATGAGGCAGGAGGCAACCAAAGAAGATCAAGTGCTGAGGCTCAACAGAGTAAAGCTGCAGGAGCTGATCCGGAAACATCATGTGCAGGTACCGAGAAGGCTGGAGCTGAATGAAGACATAAAGCCAAGAAGAATGGGTGAGATCCAACCTAGGGGGAGTATTGAAGATCAAGATAGGTTGGACTCACCATTGGATTAGTTTTTGTTTATCTTTCGTTGTAATAGGATCTTTGTTAGTTTCCTTTTGTAAGTTTGTTTAGTGCAAGTCTATATGTTAGCTGTCGGGCGAAACTATAGTTTCGGCCTGGCGAAACTGTTAGTTTCGCCAGACGAAACTATTGAGCTCAGATCATGTTTACCCGGTGAAACTGTTAGTTTCTACCGGGCGAAATTATAGTTTCGCCTATATAGTTTCGCCCACAGCGAAACTATATGCGAAACTATGACAGCTATATATAGATTTCTTTTGTCTAATTGTTATCGATCCTTGCAAGAAACCCTAATCGTGTATTATTGTTGCAAGAGGATATTGTAAGCTTGTTCTTTCTGAATACATTGAGCTTATTTCAATTCATTCACTGTTGTTCATCATTAAAACCATGTTTGAAAGCTTTTTGGTGTTATTTTGATCATCCTTCTCTTAGTGTTGGTTGTGTGTGTTTGGTATTGAACAATTCAAGCATTCTTCTGCACTGAAAACCGATCAAATGGACCAACATTATCTCCTTCACTTGCTGACCCATCATCAAGATCTTCTACCATAGCCACATTTGCATCTCCATCAGACAGAAATCTAAAAGACCAGTCCTATCCTTCGTCTCCTTGAGCAACCAATGCCTTAGTATCCTGACTTGTTGATGCTACTTTCTCTTCTTTGTCCTGACGGTTGATCGATGAAAAAGGGTTACCATTTCCGGTCTTTTTAGGTTTCACGCACTCTCTTTTAACGTGACCCTTTTCACCAAAGTTGAAGCATGTAACTTTTGTTTTATCAAAACCAAAAGTTATGTCTTTGGTAGCAACCAGATTCTGTCCCGTCTTCTTCACAAACTTTTTAGCCCTTCTAAAAGAACTGGCTAAGGCCCACATGATATCCATTCTTTCCAACTCAGTTTCATCTACCTGCTCATAATCTTCATCGGCTAGATGACAATTTCTGATCTTACGTGCAACTAAACCATCATAAGAGTGTACCACTGTAGTGAGAAGATCCATATGCTCTTTTGCTACTTCAAAAGTAACATTCCCTAGATTTTCAGTCTTCAGCTTGATGGCATTAGAGTCAAGAATAGCATATTCGGTTCCAGATGAACCTCATGAATCACTTCCCGAAGAGCTGCTTTGAGAGGTTCCAGATGTGTTGGAAATAAAAGCTATCCGAAGAGGTGCTCCGGATGAAACTGGGTTAGGAGTAACATTATAGAGTGAAGGATTCTAAGTGTAAGATCATTTCTTCGACTTGTATTTCAAAGGTAGTTCCTCCTCCCTTAATTTAAAGATGAAATCATTTAAGTCTAAAGTTGCAAGAGTATCATTCTGTCTCAGATTAGACACAAATGGATCCCATTTATCTGGCAGACCATCAGCGAAACTTGATACTTTATCCTCCATAGATGTTGTCACACCATGAGTATGCAGCTCACTCATCAAATGATAGAATCTATCAATAATGTCATCTAAGCTCTTATTTCCTATTGGAGAGAAGTTATCAAATTCCTTTTTTGAGAGCTTTAGCCTTCAGCACCTTCAAGGTTGCATTACCATCGTATCTCTTTTCTAATGCTTCCCATAACTTCTTAGACTGTTTATGTTCTGAAAACTGTTGGAAGATGTCTTTAGGAATTGATTGAGTCAACAAAGTGTAGGCTTTCTTCTTAGCATTGTGTGCAACCTTTTTCCATCATTCATACCACTCAAAGTCAACTTTACCCCATTAGCACCAACTGGTATAGTATAACCAGTCTCAATGGCTGTCCATAGATTCGGATCAACACCATTCAGATAGATTTCAAGCTGTTGTTTCCATTATGGGTCTTCATCCTAAGTCAATAGTTTAGGTGGTTTGTTATGATTCCCAATCTCATTTTTTAGAAGTAGTAGATTCTAGATACGTGAATCCTTCCCAGTAGTAAACGTAGAGTTCTGATCTTTCATGATATCAAACTTGGAAAAATTTAGTATAAGACAGAATCAAATGTGTGATTGAAGAGTACGACTGAGTTCAATAGTGCGATTGGGGAATGCGACTGAGTTTAATTGTGCGATTGAGGGATACGAATAAGTTCAACCATGTGGGTTAGCTTAATCATGCGAATGAGCAGTGCGACTAAGTCCAGTCGTGCGGTTGAATGGTACAATTAGGATTCAGTCGTGCGATTGAGCTAATCATGCGACTGAAGCTGATGTGGATGAGAAATTCGAAATTTTGGACACTTTGACACAAAAAACGATTTTTCACAAACCCTAATCTGCCGTACGTCGAAAATTATGAAACTTTAGATTCAGGAACACTTCACAAACACCTTTTGAATCAAAGACACCAATCTTTTGAATTAAAACATTACTTTTAACAAGAACACTAATCGAATCCAAGAAGAATCACGAGCCAAAGCTCTGATACCACTTGTTAGGACCATTTTCGTATGGAGTACTAACCGATTCAACGTGAAACCAGATCAAATAGTGCGGAATTCTATTTGATTGGCGATCCAATCAGTGAGAATGACAACCTGATCAGTCTGAAGATTAAACAAACATTAAGAACGAGTTAGAATCGATCAGGAACAAACTTTGAAGTTGGATGGATGAACTAGAACGCTCTGGACGGCTAGGGTATGATAATATTCAAAGTCCTCATTTTTTCACGAATTATGTGATATTTGTAGGTTTTCAGTATTCAGTCATACGACTGAGCCTTTAGCATGGTTCAGTCGTGGGACTGACTCATGCGTTTGATTCATACGCACGACCGAAGGTTTAGTCGTACGACTGAGTCAATCTTATGTCTTAGTCATACGACTGATCTAGTCACCAGGTTCAGTCGTGCGACTGGTCCATAAGTATGGACCATTCGTGCGTCTGGTCCATGAGTATGGTCCATTAGCATGAATATCACAAGACTATGTTGAACATATTTCTGAATCATTATTTACTCAAAACTATGTACAACAACTTCAAACCTATATATGATGTTCATTCATATGTGTAATACTAAATACTATAAGAATATAATATAATCAAAGATAAATAAACATCGAAAAAACATATCATATTTCATTAAGTTCTTGCATTACATAAGTGTATGTTAGGACCGTGTACGTACGGAGTACTAACTGATTGTACGTGAAACCCGAATCAAATAGTGTGGAATCCTATTTGATTGGTGATCCAATCAGCGAGAACTATCACTTGATCAAAACTAACAATTAGAAAACGTTAGATGCAGATTAAAATTGATCAAGAACGTTCTGTGAAGTTGGAAGGGTCGACACAGACGATCTGGGACGGCTAGGGTTGCAAAGATTCGAAGCGTTATGTTTTTCCACGAATTATGTGGTATTTATAGGTTTTCAGTGTTAATTCGTATGACTGAACCATTAGCATGGTTCAGTCGTGCGACTGAATCATGCGTTTGAATCATACGCACGAACTGAAGGTTCAGTCGTGCGACTGAATCAATCTGATGTCTCAATCATATGACTGATCCAGTCACCTGGTTCAGTCGTGTGACTGGTCCATAAGTATGGTTCATTCATGCGTATGGGCCATAAGTATGGTCCATTAGCATGAATAACCACATGACTAAGTTGAACACATTTCTAAGTTCCTATTGACTTAGAACTATGTAAAACAACTTCAAACCTATATATTACGTTCATACATGTGAATCGCATTCAATACAATGATAATATAATAGAATCAATCACAAATAAACATAAAAATGCATTTCATATATCATTGAATCATTACATTTCATCATATTACATCAGTGTAAGACATGAAAGACTTTACGTTCAAGATCATAAACTAGGTACATAAAGATGTATCAGCAAACTCCCCCTTGGACCTAGTTTAGCCTAATGTCTAACATTCTTCACGTGCTCTTGAAACTTCTTGTACTTCTCTTCTCTTGTGACTCCCGCATGAATCTCAAACGCAAAGCAGAGCCGTATGACATGTTGGAATTGTAGAGCTTGTACAATATGTTATGAGTCATAGAATAGTGGCCACTTGTAGAGAGTGTAAACATCTTCAGCCAATAAGTTGGTTAGCCACATCGGGTCAAATACCCTGATAGTCTCGATTTTGCCCTCCTTTATGCAAAACTATGACTGCTTCTCCCGTCCACCAGTCATAATACCACCACTTGAAGTGTGGAGTGAAGTCCTGAGGCATCTCCCGTAGTGGGATCTTGGACATTGTGCGCGGGGGACTCCACTTCAGCACTACCTTAGGCCTTCCAGATATAGGATCAACTTCGGTCTTATGTGTGAACCTATTAGGTTGTTATGGCCTGAAGTTGACCCATCTGGTGTGGTATTCCTTCTTCAGCACTGTCTCGAACCAACCTGACATCTTTCTTGGGTTGGCATACAAGAGGTCCAAACAGGCTAGCCTGTTCAGCTCAAAACCAGGAAGAGTCTTCAAATCATGAGGGTATCTGAAGTACTCAATCTCCTTCTCCCTCTTGACAGCATATACATCTAAGTCCTCAAAATATACCCAACTTATGATCTGGCCCGACACCTTCTGATGCTTCTTTACTTGGTATAGTTTGGAGTAGACGTTTGGCTTTGAAGGTTCCCGTTGGGCTCTCATCTCCTTCAAACAAGCTGCCCATTCAGCCTTCCTTAACTCAACATCAGCATCTGAGGCTTGGGCTTTATCTTCCTCCTTTTCTTTCTCTTTCTCTTTTGCATCCAGAGTTCCAAAAGTATCACTGCCAAATGCTTCACCCAGATCAGGGATAACATTACCTTCATGGTCAGTTTACTATAGATAATACTTTGATGTAATATCCTCTATCTCAATCTCATCCACGCCTTAAAGCTCTTCATCACTAATAACATCGACCTCAGGAGCATCTTTGACGAGCTCGTTTGGATTTAATCTGAACATGTCTGCGAGCTGCTCGTCAGTGAGGTTGTGGATGATCTCTCCTTCCTCAGGAGCGTAGCTCATAGATCGTCATACGATCTCTTTCAAATCAAGAATCATAGTGAGCTGAGTCTTGATTTGCTGAAGGGGGGTAACATCATAGTCATCTGTCTATTGAGTTTCATCTGTTTGATTAAACATTCAACACATAAAACATAAACTATTAATCAAGATATTTAAACATTAATAATCATTAATTACATTAATTTAATACATAATTCAAGTACAAAAGTTGTAAATACATAAACGTTTAAGCATTACTTTTGCCTTGATCAGGCGTTTCTTCAGCTCGAGGAGCTGAGGAAGAGGCTCCTTGATCTTGATTACGCTTCGTGCGCCTCTCCCGGGCAGATGGATTTGAGGCTGATACAGATGTATCACCTTCCTGATCATGCTCATCTTCATCATCACCTTCCTTATCTTTCCCACTTCCTCCCGCCTCAACCTCATCATCATCATCGTTCGATTCATCATCAGAAGAATCGTCATCATCATCATCTCCATCATCACCATCACCCTTTATATTCAAGGTCCACCCTTCGTCCCTTTCAGCCTTAACATACGCTTCTTGTTCTTCTTCTCCACCTCCTCAATCCTCTTGACCGATGCCATCAGTAGCTCATTCTGTGCAGTAAGGGCACGGTGAGCTCTAGCTAACGCTCTTTCGTGAGCAGCATCCCTCTCTGTCAGATGGGCTATTTGTTTGCCCTGAGCAGCATTGACTGCCATCAACTGATTCATCTAGTTAGCTCTTAGATCATCTGTCATGAGTAGCTTGAGCACGAGTCTATTGAGGCTAGCCAACTGCTCTTCTAACCTAACAGTGGGTAGAGAAGATCCCTGTGGAGGTGTAAATGAGGTGGAAGGGCCTGGTTTGGGTATGGTAGGTATGGTGGTGGATGTGGTATAGATGGGAGTAGAGATGAAAGTGGGGTGTGGTGGAACGGATGTGGGTATGGTAGGTGTGGTGGTGGGTGTAGTGGAGGTTGTATTGGTGACAGTAGTGGTGGTAGTGGTGGTGGTAGTAGTGGTGGTAGGAGTGGTTGTAGTGGTGGTGGGAGTAGTAGCTGTGGTGGTGGAAGAGGTAATCAGTACAATCCTTCACGTCTTACCCTTCTTGTAAGGCTAGGCCATTCTCTTCCTCCTCGAGCCCTTGGCAATTTGGGCTCCCCCTGGGCTAATAGGCTGGTCGGGTGTATAAGTGGGATCAGTAACATCAGCATCACCACCCGTAGAACCAGCCTAGTGTCCTCTAACCGCTTCTTTGCCCCTTTCGATAGCCACGACTCGGCTACCTACTGTCCTTGTCAGAGGCTCCTCATCTAACTCCTCTTCTTCTCCGTCCACCAGGAAGTCCCGGTGGATGGCAATCAGGGAGAACTATCACTTGATCAAAACTAACGATTAGAAAACTAACGACTCGGCTACCTACTGTCCTTGTCAGAGGCTCTGATACCACTTGTTAGGACCATGTACGTACGGAGTACTAACTGATTCTATATGAAACCCGAATCAAATAGTGCGGAATCCTATTTGATTGGTGATCCAATCAGGGAGAACTATCACTTGATCAAAACTAACGATTAGAAAACGTTAGATGCAGATTAGAATCGATCAAGAACGTTCTATGAAGTTGGAAGGGTCGACTCACATGATCTGGGACGGCTAGGGTTGCAAAGATTCATTTTCAACTTGCAAAACAGCTCTGTCCTTTTTAGTTTCCTCAATTGTCTTTAAATAAAACTTTATATCATTTTCTTGGTTCAATGCAACAACTTCAGTTTCTTTAAGTTGTTTCTTTAACGCTTCAATTTTCTCCTTATAGCTGCTCTCGTTTTGTTTTAGCACTCTATTTGCCTCAGTGCACAATTTTAAGTCATTTACTAAGTTATCATTATGATCTAATAACCTAGCAAATTTCAGATCAATGCTTTCCCTAAATTTATCACATTTAACACAAGCATGTTTAATAAACATATCATCCTTTGATTCTACCTGTGCAGATGTAGACGTTCCAGCCATGAAAGCTTTTGAGGTTCTGGTTGTGCTTCAGTTTCAGTAATCAGCTCATTTTCAACTAGTTTATTAACAGCAGCTAAGGTCTCATCCACATCAGCAGTGTCAAGCTCAGCTGAGTTCTCCCCCTCACTCACTGAGTCTTCATTCAGATCTTCAACAGATGCAATGTTGGCTTCACTATCAGTTAAGAATCGGAAGGACCGATCCTGTCCTTCATCACCTTGACCAACCATTGCCTTTGAATCACTGCTGGTTGAAGCTGTCTTTTTCTCTTTATCCAGTTTGTTGAAGGACGAGAACGGGTTCCCATTGCCAGTCTTCTTCGGTTTGCCACATTCCCGCTTGAAGTGGCCCTTTTCACCACAGTTGAAACAGGTGATTTAGACTTGTCGAATCCGAATGTGGTATCTTTGGTAGCCACCAAATTCTGTCCCGTCTTCTTCATAAACTTCTTTGCTCGTCGCACAGCACTTGCGAGAGCCCACATTATGTCCATTCTTTCCAGTTCATTTTCATCCATCTGCTCGTAGTCTTCATCAGCCATTGTCTGGTGGTGAGTCACATGTTTCATCCGGGGTTCAACAAAGCCCTATAGTTGCTCAATCAACGAAGTTAGTGACAGAAAATCTGGGAAAAGTAACTATGGAAGTGGCTAAGGAGCACATGGACCTACTTGCTGCTGTGGTTCATTCCTATGATAGGTTGGTTGCAGGAAAGATTAGGAACTGCCACCTGTTTGACCGGTTGCAGATGATGCATTAGACACAAAGGCAGTCTGCAGAGGGGCACTCGAGGATTTAGCAGTAGGAGAAGGAGTAACGTTGTAGAGAGATGGATCCTGAGTGTATGCTCCCTTCTTTGTCTTGTACTCGTGTCTCACCTCTTATTCTCTCAGTTTCAGGATGAAATCATTAATATCCAAAGTCTCCAGCACTGAGTTATATCTTAAAGTGGAGATGAATGAATCCCACTTCTCTGGTAGGCCATCAGCCATGCTTGCCACTTTTTCTTCTTTGGACGTTGTAACACCATGAGTGTGAAGTCCACTCATCAAATGGTAGAAGCGATCTATGATATCATCCAAGCTTTCATTTCCAATAGAAGAGAAGTTATCAAACTCTTTCTTCAACGCTTTAGCCTTCAGGGACTTTAGTGTTGAATTACCTTCATATCTCTTCTTAAGAGCCTCCCATAACCTTGCTTATGTTCTGAATATTGATGAAAAATATCTTTGGGAATTGACTGGGTTAACATGGCATAGGCTTTCTTCTCTGCATTGTAAGCAAGCTTTTATGAATCACTTAGTCCACTCAAAGTCAGGGGTATGCCATCAGCACCAACTGGCATAGTGTAGCCAGTTTTAATAACATTCCAGAGATTGGTATCCACTCTATTAAGATGAATCTAAAACCTTTGTTTTCATTGAGGAAATTCATCAAGAGATAATAGCTTAGGTGGTTTATTATGGTTCCCGATCTCATTTTCCAACAGTAAGCGGTTCTGGATCCTGGAGTCCTTCCCTGTCGAGAATGCAAAGTTCTCTGAGTCCATAAAGAAGTAGTCTTAAACTAGAAAAGCAAACTGTGTATGCGACTGAGAGAGGGCGACTGGGGGACGACTGAAACACAATCGTGCGATTGAGCTTAGTCGTACGACTGGACATGCGATTAGGGCTGTTGTGCGAATGGACAGACCGACTGAGTCAATCGTGCGATTGAACGAGCGATTGACTTCAGTCGTACGATTGGACTGGCGAATGGAGTTCAGTCTTGCGATTGAGTTAATCATGCGACTGAGACAGCTGAAATAGAAATTTTCACACACTTTGACCTAAAACGCAATTTTTTACACCCTAGACGGCTGCAACTCGAAAAAGACTCAATTTTCAGAACATGCACACGTAAAAACTTGATTTTGAGCAGAAAGAACGGATCTTTTCGCTTAAAAACGTTGACTTTTTCAAAAACAAGATTGAGTCCACGAAGAATCAAGAGCCAAAGCTCTAATACCACCTGTTAGGACCGTGTACGTACGGAGTACTAACTGATTCTACGTGAAACCCGAATCAAATAGTGCGGAATCCTATTTGATTGGTGATCCAATCAGGGAGAACTATCACTTGATCAAAACTAACGATTAGAAAATGTTAGATGCAGATTAGAATCGATCAAGAACGTTCTATGAAGTTGGAAGGGTCGACTCAGACGATCTGGGACGGCTAGGGTTGCAAAGATTCGAAGTGTTATGTTTTTCCACGAATTATGTGGTATTTATAGGTTTTCAGTGTTAATTCGTACGACTGAACCATTAGCATGGTTCAGTTGTGCGACTGAATCATGCGTCTGAATCATACGCACGACTGAAGGTTCAGTCGTGCAACTGAATCAATCTTATGTCTTAATCATACGACTGATCCAGTCACCTGGTTCAGTCATGCGACTGGTCCATAAGTACGGTTCATTCATGCATATTGGCCATAAGTATGGTCCATTAGCATGAATAACCACATGACTAAGTTGAACACATTTCTAAGTTCCTATTGACTTAGAACTATGTAAAACAACTTAAAACCTATATATTATGTTCATACATGTGAATCACAATCAATACAATGATAATATGATAGAATCAATCACAAATAAACATAAAAATGCATTTCATATATCATTGAATCATCACATTTCATCTGATTACATCAGTGTAAGACATGAAAGACTTTACATTCAAGATCATAAACTAGGTACTTAAAGATGTATCAGCAGTGTAAGACATGAAAACATAGACATTTAAGTACATGAACTAGGGACATCATGTATCAACAACAACATTGATGAACTCATCTCTCTTCCCTTAGAAAAGCTAAATGAAATGGTAGACATAGAGTTGATTAAGGAGAAGAAGGAGGCAGAGGATGCAGAATTGCTCCTCAAAGTTAAAGAAGAAAGAAGGCAAAAAACGCTATACAAACAAGTTCTTACTCTTTCCCCAGTTCATAAAAGCCCTGAGAGAGAGGCTATAGAAACTGAACAACCTTAGGTAGACAAGGAGGCTGACAGACAACATTATCAACTGCTTGAATGCCACATGCCTCTATCAGGCATCTGCACTTCTTCCCCTCTCATATGAATACATTGAATTTGAGTATCTTAAGAAGCTAGAACAACAGTTCATAATTGAGCAAAAGGCTGCTAAGAGAAAGATGAGGGAAGAAGCTACAAAGTCTAGAGCCATCATCTAAATGAGTCAAAAGAAGTCTGCTGATGGAAAAAGGATGATGAGCTTCTTGAAGCTGTATGGATTCTCTAGAAGGAGGCTTGGTCCAATGTCTCTATCCACTATGGATGAGCATATTAGAGTGATTAAGCAGAAGATTAAAAAGGGAGATCTTGTGGACATGCATTCTCCACCAAGCCAAGTTCTTCCTGAGGTAGAGGTTAAGGTTGAACCAACACAGACAACATAACCTGGCCCTTTAGCTGCATCTCAACTGACCTCATCTTCTATTAAACAACAGGTTCTATTCCTCCTCCTTATGAATGTGAAGGAAAAGGACCTAACTGAGAGAGCCACAATAGAATAACCTGGTACTCAAGACCAGCCCTCTCAGTTAAACAGTCCAAAGAGGAAGAAAATGATGGCCATGATAATAGTATATAAGAAGACAAAGGCATCCACTTCAAGTTATCAGGATGAGTTAGGGCATCCTGAGCTGCTCGACCAACTCCTACTCAAGCACAGCCTCTTGCAGCTGGAAGGCCCATCTTGTCTTGGACCTTTGCTACTAATCCGTACCTATGGTATGTCATCTGAGATCAAGGTGGTCAAGATGTCTACTTCTAGCAACACATGTTTGATCTACCTCTGCATGATCTCTATGACATGCGAAGGTACTATAAGAGTCTAAAGGATCCTAACCAAATGATGATGAAGGGAATCGTCTAGCTTTTAGTGAGGACCGTCGACTGATGCACAATCTTCTTGGTTTTGGTAGCATCAGCCTAGGGGGAGTTTGTAAGGTTTTATAAAGGCTGATACAACCAAAGCAACCAAAGGCTTCCTGCATACATGCACTCAGTACAAAGTAGCATTTGCTCCGGAAGTTTTATACTTAGAACAAGAATTATTCTAGGTATAAAATCTTCCGGATCCAAAGTTGCTTTGGAATCTTTATACTCTGCACAAGAATTATTCCAAGTGTAAAATCTTCCGAATCCAAAGACCAAATCTTCCGAAGCCAAAAGATGAAGTATTCCGAAGGTTCGAAGATAAAGTCTTCCAAATGCAAATGAAGTGAAGACTAATTTCTTCCGAAGAGAAAAGAGAACATGCTTTTCTCGGATGTACTTTTGCATAAAGCTGACCCACTTTCCGCTGCAACTCTGAAGACTCACCAACTTGCATGAGTTGGTGAAAAGGTCCATGCTTTTGCAACTGTACATTGAGGTCTTAAGACTATAGCTTTCTCCTTTATGTAATTTTATCCTTTTGTAATATATTAGGATGTGAGCTATGACATGTCATAATCCCTAATCAAAAGGCAATCTGCCTTTTGACTCTATATTTTGTTTTGTTGTCTTTCAATGTTCCAACTGGCTTTCCATGTATAGCGGGTTATAGGATGTAGTATAAAGTATCCCAGGGTTTTGTATTTTATAGAACAACTTATGCATTGTAACTCTTATAAGAGAACCTGAGATTAATGTACAACACTCTTGAAAACAATATACATTGTTCTTGAGTTCCGTCTCACTGTTACTAGTGTTCTTTGCATTTTGTTCTTAAGTCCAGTTCCGTATTTGAACTGTTAAGTGTTCTAACACTTTCCTCATTATGAGACTGATTGTATTGACCATCCCTAAAGTGGTCCTGCACCTTTACCAATTGGTGCATCACTAAGGGTAAAGCATGTTGAAGTAGTTGTTTCTATGACAATGCTCACAGGTTATGTCACTGGTCCTACATTCAAGGTTTCCTCTTTGAAGCTAATCTTGGATTCCACATCAACATCTAGTTGATCAATAATATTACCTATTTGCAGTTTTCTTCTTCTTTGTCTGAATTCTTCAACAATCCTGTCTTGAATTCTCACAGCCAATATGTTAGTTTGCCTGTGTTGAGTTGGGTTGGCTAGTGGCATATTGACTAGAGAAAGACTGCTATAGAAGTTCAAGGTCTAAAAATTAAAGACCTCTTGATGCCCTTGAAATCTATGCAGTACTAGGGCTCTTCTAAGTGCATCATACCTCTACCCTATTATTTTATTTATAGCTTCAAGAAGTGGAAAACTACCAAGCAGCTCTGGGATGCACTAAAGCTGAAGTATGAAGGGTCTACTAAAGCAAAATAAAACAAGAAATACCTTCTAAAGCAGTAGTTTGAAAATTTCACCTTCAAAACAGGTAAAACCACGACCCAACAATACTTCGGGTATGTTGACATCGTGGACACTTTGATGGATGTTAGAGTGAAACTGGAGAACATGGATATTATGAGGAATGTAACACCCTCAAGTTTTCTATCATAATATAATAAGGAGGGTGCTACTAGTTGGGTTATAATAATAATCCAGAGACTACAAACGCAGCGAAAATTTTTATATATTAAAAACTTTTTACATCATAAACAATCATTACAACACTTCAACTGACATCTCAAAACTTTGTCAAACTTCATATACATCTTTCCCAAAACCCAACATTTAGCCAGTATCATACACCATAAACAGAATTTAACTCGGTGGGGCGCCTCCACGAACACTTCTATTAATACCTAGCATGCATAAGAAAACAAACACAAAATCAGATAAACTGGTAAGTTCTAACGTACACCAAATTTCCATAATAACAACTCATCAACTGTTACAACACCGAATGATTCATAAACATTCATCAGTCCATTTATTCGTCTCAGTATTGATATGCATATCGAATACCCACAAGGTATTTATGGAAATCTTTTTATCGATTTTAATTTGGTGGGTCAAACCTCCACCTCGCGCGTTGACGGGTCAAACCTCCGTCTATAGTTTGGTGGGTCAAACCTCCACCTCGCGCGTTGACGGGTCAAACCTCCGTCTATAGTTGGCGTTGACGGGTCAAACCTCCGTCTATAGTTGGTGGGTCAAACCTCCACCTCGCCATTCACCATAATTTACCACTTTCAACTCTTATTCACATTTTCTATTTATTTATATGTATGCCAGTGCCCGATTTCGTCAAACAACATTATCAAATGACATTAAGACATAAAAAGGGCAATTCGAACTCACCTTAATGTTTTCAGCAAGTTGTTATCAATCCAAATACACTAGGGCAGCTAAAACTTCTCCTTCTCAAAGCAAATCTAAAACAACAACCCTAACTTAGTCAAATCACCCCTAGCTGATCACTTCCCACGACTAAGGTAATACGACTGGACTCATTCGTACAACTGAACATGCGATTGAGCTTAGTCGTACGAATGGACCATACGACAGAGGTGCGAATGAGCTATAACAGGGTTTGTGCGAATGACCTCCATTCATGCGATTGGTTCATGCGACTGAACTTCAGTTGCACGATTGAACAATGCGATTGACTCAGTCGCACGAATAGGTCATGCGACTGGGCTTATTCGCCTGAAACGGATCAGCAGCTGTGTTCTTGACATATTTGATCCAAAACCTCAAGTTTTAACCATTTGGATTATACCATATTCACAACAGAACATATACACTTCATTTACAATCGTTTCGGGTCGTTATTTCATCAAACTTCCCAAAAAGTAGGATCCGAACCTTCACTTTTTAGTTTAACAAAAAGATTGAACAAAAGCCTAGATTTAAAACATGTTTTTGGATCAATTTCAACCACATATATAGCTTAACATATTCAAGAATCGATCCGTACCAAGCGAAACTTACCAAAACGGAGTTAGCTTAGTCGATTTGGCAAGAACAGGGGTGTTTGGGTTTGAGAGAAACAAGAAGGATGGGAATACTGTAGATAAAATATGCTTTTGAACATCCTTAACCTCCTTACTTATTACACATGCCTAATTTTAACCGCCTTATTCAGTCGCACGACTGGACTCATTCGCACGTTTCAATCGTGCGACTGAGCCCATACGCCGCTCATTCGTGCGGCTGAGCCCCATTCGCATGTGTGGCGTGCGACTGAACACTAATCTAATTAAATAAATGAATATTGAACTTTTGGATGTTACAAGTCTACCCACCTTGTTTAGGGTTTCGTCCTCGAAACCTGGCTAAAACAACTGAGGGTAGTTTCGTCTCATCTCCTCTTCTGGCTCCCAGGTTGATTCAGATCCTTGGCGATGTGCCCACTGCACCCGAACTAAACTAATGCTCTTATTTCTAAGTCTTCTCCTTACGATCTATAATGGCCACGGGTTATTCAGTGTAATTGAGTTTCTCATCAACCTCAATATCATCTAATTGTACATATTGAGTTTCATTAGCTAGGCACTTTCGTAACTGGGAGACGTGGAAGGTTGGATGAACAGCACTTAATTCTTCTGGCAAGTCCAATTTATATGCTACATATCCTACTTTTTCCATTATTCGAAATGGTCCAATAAAACTTGGACTTAGCTTGCCCCTCTTTCTAAATCGAATAATGCCCTTCCATGGAGAAACTTTGAACAAAACAAAATCCCCAACTTTAAATTCTAATGGTTTCCTTCTACGGTCTGCATATGACTTCTGCCTGCTTTTCGCCTCTCTAATACGATTCTTAACTACTTCAAACTTTGACATTGTTTCTTTAACTATTTCACTATTCCCCAGTTCACGTTGCCCTATATCTCCCCAATAAAGTGGAGTTCTGCACTTTCTTCCATACAACATCTCAAACGGAGACATCTGAAGAGTAGCTTGATAACTGTTGTTGTATGCGAATTCAGCTAAAGGAAGATGA
Source organism: Flaveria linearis (assembly GCA_024085815.1). Taxonomy (NCBI): domain Eukaryota; kingdom Viridiplantae; phylum Streptophyta; class Magnoliopsida; order Asterales; family Asteraceae; genus Flaveria; species Flaveria linearis. The sequence goes on along the minus strand of CM044009.1, from coordinate 46,678,041 downwards.
CTATCCCTGCTACCTCCAAAATCTATACTACATGCCCGTAGCATATCCTCCAATGTCTGAATAGTTCTTTAACTTTGACCATCTGTCTGGGGATGATAGGCTGTACTAAAGTAAAGTTTAGTTCCCATTGCTTCGTGAAATTTTCTCCAATACCTGGAGGTAAATCTGGCGTCTCTATCAGACGTGATACTTTTCGGAACTCCATGCAATCTAACTATTTCTTTAGTAAAGATATCAGCTAACTTTTCCGCCGAATAAGTTTCCCGTATTGGTACAAATAAAGCACTCTTGGTTAGCTGATCTACCAATACCCAAATAGTATCATAACCTTTTGGTGTACGGGGCAACTTCGTTATAAAATCCATAGTCAGATCGTCCCACTTCCAAACTGGAATGGCTAATGGCTGCAATAATCCATAAGGTTTCTGATGTTCAGCTTTCACTTATGCGGAAGTCAAACATCTATTTACATACTGCATCACATTAAATTTCATCCCTGGCCACCAATAATCATACTTTAAATCTTGATACATTTTAGTCATGCCTGGGTGAATGGAATACCTAGATTTGTGAGCTTCATCTAGTACCCTATCGCGTAAAGCCAACGGAACCCACATTCGACCAAACCTAATTTTAACACCATGACTATTTTCTTCTAAATATCCTTCTTGACCAACCATTCTTTCTCTCTTAATGTTTTCCTCTTTTAATGCTTTCAATTGGGCTTCTTTCAGCTGTTGCATAAAATCAGGAGTAATTACAAGTTTATACGCCTTAACCTTAATCGGTTCGTACTTCTCCTTTCTGCTCAATGCATCAGCAACCACGTTTGCTTTCCCGGGGTGATACAAAATTTCACAATCATAATCTTTGATTAATTCCAACCATCGCCTTTGTCTCATATTCAAATCTTTTTGCTCAAAGAAGTACTTCAGGCTCTTATGATCAGTAAAGATGGTACACCTCACTCCATATAAGTAATGTCGCTATATCTTAAGAGCAAAAACTACAGCTGCTAGTTATAAATCGTGGGTTGGGTAATTAACTTCATGGGTCTTCAACTGTCTAGAAGCATAAGCAATAACTCTCCCACGTTGCATCAAAACACACCCCAATCCCTGATATGATGCATCAGAATATATCACTAAATCATCTACACCTTCTGGTATGGCCAATACTGGAGCTTGTGTTAATCGGTTATTCAGTTCCTGAAAAGCAACTTCCTGTTCTTTATTCCATTCATAATTAACGTCTTTTCGAGTTATTTTCGTCAATGGAGAAGCAATTTTAGCAAAATCCTGAATGAATCTCCTATAGTATCCTGCCAGTCCTAAGAAACCACAAATTTCTAAAGGACTTTTAGGAATCTCCCAATTCATCACGGCCTCAATCTTCGCAGGATCCACCAATATTCCATCCGTATTTACCACATGGCCCAAAAATTGCACTTCTCTTAACCAAAAATCACATTTGCACTTCTCTTAACCAAAATTCACATTTCGAGAATTTTGAATACAACTTATTCTTTCTCAAGGTTTCCAATACTTCTCGAATGTGACAAGCATGATCTCCTTCGTTCTTAGAATAGATCAAAATATCATCTATAAACACAATTACCGATTTATCCAGCATCGGTCTACATACCCGGTTCATCAAATCCATGAATGCAGCAGGAGCATTCGTTAATCCGAATGACATTACCAAAAGTCATAATGCCCATATCACGTACGAAAAGCTGTTTTTGGTATGTCTTCTTCTTTTACCTTTAACTAATGATACCCGGTTCTAAGATCTATCTTTAAGAACCAATTAGCACCTTGGAGTTGATCAAACAAATCGTCTATACGAGGTAATGGGTATTTATTCTTAACAGTTAGCTGGTTTAGTTCTCTATAATCTATGCACATCCTCAAACTGCTATCCTTCTTCTTTACAAACAGAACTGGAGCACCCCACGGTGAAGTGCTTGGTCGAATAAAACCTTTGTCTAATAATTCCTGTAATTGCTTCAGAAGTTCCTTCAGCTCAGCCGATGCAAGTCTATAAGGGGTTTTAGCGACAGGTTTTGCTTCAGGTACTAAGTCAATTCTAAACTCAATTTCTCTATCAGGAGGTATGCCCGGTAGATCCTCAGGAAATACGTCGGGGAAATCACAAACCACTGGAACATCTTCTAATTTCTTCATCTTCTTAGCAGTATCAACTACATATGCCAAAAATGACTCGCAACCCCTACTCAATAATTTCTCAGCCTTAATCATAGATATGACTTTCACCATAATATCATGTTCATCACCAAAAACCGTTACCAAATTACCATCTGGTGCTCGCAACACAATCATCTTTCTTTTGCATATTATCTGAGCCTCAAACGTAGATAACCAGTCCATTCCTAATACTACATCAAAACCTCCTAATTTCATCATATGTAACCTAGCAGGAAATTTTACACCTTCTAGTTCAACAAAACAATCATCTATTACCTCACTAACAACTACAAATTCATTAGAGGCAGTTTCTACTGAAAAGGCAACATCTAGCTTTGATGGTTTAACTTTTATTAAGGCATGGAATTTTATTGATATAAAACTTCTATTAGCCCCCGAATCAAATAAAATTCTAGCTGGTACATCATTAACAAGAAACGTACCCGACACGACATCTGGTAATGCCTTAGCCTCCTCCGTAGTTATTGTAAATGCTCTCCTCGCAGTACCGCTACTACCACTCACACTGACTTTACTCGGTCCTCCCACTACACGAATAGGGACCGGTCCAGGTCTAAACTTTGGACATTCAGATTTCATATGTCCCATCTCCCCGCATTCATAACACCGAAGTTCTGGACATCTGGAAACGAAATGTCCAGGCTTCCCACATTTACGACATGCCGGGTGATTCAATCTACATTCTCCTCTATGAAACTTCCCACATCTATTACACCGAGGAGGGGGACCTACAAATCCCCTAGCATTAAACTTTCTCTTCTGCGGCCCACTCTGTCCATACATAGGCCTAGAACGCAGTGAAGTTTCCTGACGACTAACCACTTCTTCTTTCACCACAGGTTTCTCAGACTCAGCGACTTCCTCATACATGTCCGTAGCCAAATTTACTGTGGCTTGGTATGTAGAAGGAGAATTAGACTTTACTAGCATTCTCACCTTAGGGGGTAATCCCTAAATATACCTAGTAATCCTCTTCGCCTCAGGAGTTACTAAATGAGGTACCAAACGAGCCATTTCTTCAAACCTGGAAGTATACTCTTTATGACTTAAACTGCCTGCCTGAAGCTGCAAAAACTTGATCTCAATTCTGTCCATCTCGCCTTTTGGACAGAACTTTTCTATCACTAACGCTTTAAAAGTTTCCCATGTCATCTGGCTCACGGTGGCCTCACCCATGTCCTGTTCTACTGTATCCTACCAATACAAGGCTTCTGCTTGAAAAGAATGCACTGCAAAGCCCACTTTCTGGTCTTCCTTGCATCTACTATGTTTAAATGATGCTTCCATCTCTCGTAACCACTTATAAGTTACTACTACATCCTTCTGGCCTTCAAACTTAGGCGGGTCACATTCTTTAAAATGTTTATATGACACTGGTTTCTCCACTACCGGCTCAACAACAACAGGTGGAGGAGTTGGTTGGGATGACGATTCACCACCTTTCCTAAGGTCACTTAACATTTCAGGTAAAGTAGTACGCAACACTCAGGCGACTTCATCACCTATAGCCGCCTTAAGTTCATCACCTGAGATCCTATCTTCATGTCTAGGGTTTGTATTACCAGTTTCCTCCATCTACGATAAGAAATAAACCATTATCAAATAATGAATGATACCAGGATGCTGCATATAATGTAAATTGCTCATAACATTGGCCAGGTGTTATCAATTATTTACTTATTCACACCATCCTGCTTCTTCTCATTATCCTTTCACAGTTTATTTCTAACCCTATCTAAACCATAAAATCATGCATACACATAATACTAATCTTCAATTTAAACAATTACTTTCATTCAACAATTGACTGAATTATCACTATTAATTAAGTACTCATCCACACAATACTTCACCCCACTTCCGGTTGTAGATACTGGCACTTCCCATATATTCAGTTAAAGTTTGAAACAATCAATTGTTCAAATCTCTTTAACAAAGGCTCTGATACCAACTTGTAACGCCCACATTTTTTCTATCATAATATAATAAGGAGGGTGCTACTAGTTGGGTTATAATAATAATTCAGAGACTACAAACGCAGCGGAAATTTTTATATATTAAAAACTTTTTACATCATTAACAATCATTACAACACTTTAACTGACATCTCAAAACTTTGTCAAACTTCGTATACATCTTTCCCAAAACCCAACATTTAGCCAGTATCATACACCATAACCGGAATTTAACTCGGTGGGGCGCCTCCACGAACACTTCTATTAATACCTGGCATGCATAAGAAAACAAACACAAAATCAGATAAACTGGTGAGTTCTAACGTACACCACATTTCCATAATAACAACTCATCAACTGTTACAACACCGAATGATTCATAAACATTCATCAGTCCATTTATTCGTCTCAGTATTGATATGCATATCGAATACCCACAAGGGATTTATGGACATCTTTTTATCGATTTTAATTTGGTGGGTCAAACCTCCACCTCGCGTGTTGACGGGTCAAACCTCCGTCTATAGTTTGGTGGGTCAAACCTCCACCTCGCGCGTTGACGGGTCAAACCTCCGTCTATAGTTGGCGTTGACGGGTCAAACCTTCGTCTATAGTTGGTGGGTCAAACCTCCACCTCGCCATCCACCATAATTTACCACTTTCAACTCTTATTCACATTTTCTATTTATTTATATGCATGCCAGTGCCCGAATTTGTCAAACAACATTATCAAATGACATTAACACATAAAAAGGGCAATTAGAACTCACCTTAATGTTTTCAGCAAGTGGTTATCAATCCAAATATACTAGGGCAGCTAAAACTTCTCCTTCTCAAAGCAAATCTAAAACAACAACCCTAACTTAGTCAAATCACCCCTAGCTGATCACTTCCCACGACTAAGGTTATACGACTGGACTCATTCGTATGACTGAACATGCGACTGAGCTTAGTCGTACGAATGGACCATACGACAGAGGTGTGAATGAGCTATAACAGGGTTTGTGCGAATGAACTCCATTCATGCGATTGGTTCATGTGACTGAACTTCAGTCGCACGATTGAACAATGCGATTGACTCAGTCGCACGAATGGGTCATGCGACGGGGCTCATTCGCCTGAAATGGATCAGCAGCTGTGTTCTTGACATATTTGATCCAAAAACTCAGGTTTTAACCATTGGGATTGTACCATATTCACAACAGAACATATACACTTCATTTACAACCGTTTCGGGTCCTTATTTCATCAAACATCCCAAAAACTAGGATCCGAACCTTCACTTTTCGCTTTAACAGAAAGATCGAACAAAAGCCTAGATTTAAAACATCTTTTTGGATCAATTTCAACCACATACACAGCTTAACAAATTCAAGAATTGATCTGTACCAAGCGAAACTTACCGAGATGGAGTTAGCTGAGTCGATTTGGCAAGAATAGGGGTGTTTGGGTTCGAGAGAAACAAGAGGGATGGGAATACTGCAGATAAAATCTGCTTTTGAACATCCTTAACCGCCTTACTTATTACACATGCCTAATTTTAACCGCCTTACTCAGTCGCACGACTGGACTCATTCGCACGATTCAATCGTGCGACTGAGCCCATACGCCCCTCATTCGTGCGGCTGAGCCCCATTCGCACGTATGGCATGCGACTGAACACTAATCCTAATTAAATAAATTAATATTGAACTTTTGGATGTTAAAAGGAAGTTCATGTCCTCTCTTCGTAGACAATGGACACGTTACTCTCTGGTCACTAAGAGGACTGAAAATCTCAAGATCCTCACTCATACTGAGTTACATGGCATACTCGTCGGTTACCAGATGGATATGAACATGCAAAATCCATCGGGAAACTCTAGCAATCAATAGTGTCCTACCCTGCATGTGGTTGAAAGGGATTGTAGAGAACCAGAGCACCATTTCATCTCTTACCTGGACCACTTACTAAAGGCCCCTTTCATCTCCTTCTTAAAGACCCTAGGGAGAGCTACATCAAAGAAAGCCCATTCCAAGAGACAAGCTCATCACAAGCCTTTATGTCTCATGATGAAAGTATACGCAACTTCCTCTTCACCCTTGAAGATTTGGACTGTATCCATCTAAATGATCTGGAATACATGGAGATAGTTTAACAAATGGCTCTTCTCACTCATTGATCCAAGAAGTTCTATAAGAGGACAAGGAGGAATTTTTCTAGTAATGTATCCAGTGAAAAGTTTGGGATGGGTAAAAGCAAAGTGAAGTGTTACAACTATAATTAAATGGGACACTTTGGTAGGGAGTGCAAGGCACCCAGGACAAATGGAGGTCAAGCCCAACCCAAGCCGAGCTACACTAAGGAGGTCCACACATTGAGAAGCCCAAGCAGCAAGTTGCAGTTGCTATTGAAGAAGAAGGTTTTGATTAAAGCTTCCAAGCAGAAGATGTGTCTCCAAACCAAGCACTATTGGCAAATCTTAATGAAGCCGAGGTATTGGAACATCTTTGTACTTGATGGTGTGAAAATGTAGTTTAAATTATAAAGATCAAGTTTTAATTATTTAAAATGAATTACTTCTCAAACACACACTCACGGCAAGCGTACCGGTCGCGTGTAGTATGGAAAGTAAACCGAGTATCGACCATGGACACGAATGGGTGGCGGCCCTTGTTACTGAACTGTTGTCAAATCCTAACCAATGATTTTTAAGGGATTTTGATAATTAAGAAGAAGACAAGAAAATTAGTAAACCAACTAAGCAACACAATCAAGTAATAAGACAAAACACGAAACTAATAAAGCATGCAATAATACTGAAAATTAAAAGAATTAAAATCTAAACAAGGAGACTAACGCAAATCACTGTAAATGGAAAGGGAAATCAAATAAAAGGAAGCACTACCTAGACTCGATATCAGGTTCATCGGTTTGACTGACTCTCGGGTTGATTGACTGTTTGACTCCAGTTTTTGAATTAGACACCTGAAACATATCAGATCTCCTCTCGGACTCACTGACACACTCTAACTGCAATGAAAATCAATTGTAGCACTGAACAAGTTATTTGTCACCTCTCGGTCTCAAAATTCCCTGAAACTCTACGTTACTCGATAACTATTTTACCTCTTAGTCTCAACCGCACAATGTGAAATAGGTTACCCTAAGCAACACTTGATACACGGAGTAAATTGATGAATATGATTAATGACTTGAATTGACAAGAAAAGTTATTAAGTTTAGGACTCGTCACTCTCGTGCTCTCGTTACCCAAACAAAAAACCCCCAAGATCAAGCAATTATCTCTCTCCTCTAAGACTCAAGATAAGCTAACATCTGAAAATTTATTTTAAACATAAAACTCCTATGGGTGATCAATCCATCTAGGTCAAAACACCAAGTAATGATCCTAGCATGCAATTCTAGTGAATTAACACACAAGTAAATCAACCAAAATACACGCGGAGCCTAATTATGAATCAAATCAATTTCAACAGAAGTAAATCAACGTCATTACTCATAAATCATCAATCTTTATATGATAGAATTCATCAACAAGTTAAATAACCCGAAAAACAAGTCAAACAAAGTCAACCATCACCTAATCTAGGAAGATAAAGAACAATTAGCCACTAATCGTAATCAAATCAGGATTACAATGATAAACATGAATAAATAGTGAAGAATACGAATGGAAACGGAGAAAAGAAGAGAAACCGAATGGTCAAACGCGTGAAAAGCCGAAAGTAAGGTTCTTTTCTTCAATCCCACGACCTAGCTGCTCCAAATCGCCTCCAATATGCTTCTGGAACTCCCCAAGGGCCGTCCAAGCATTCCCCCATTGTAACCATGACCTTAACTTATAAAAGAAACAAACTTTGACTTTTTCACGACCTCCTACGGACCGCAGGGGTAAGTCCTGCGGACCGCAGGAACTTCAGGGTTTCCTGGGCCATGTTGACCTGGCCTGTGGACTGTAGGGAAGGATCGTGCGGACCGCAGGAGCTTCACCTTTTGGAATTTTTCTTCGCTTTTAACTCCCGATCTCCCGATAATTGCTTGGTTTCCTCTCGTAAGCTCTCGTGAACCTGAAAAATACGAAATGAAGCAAAGTAACTAAAATCTACGAAAATGAAACGTTAATTAACTAGAGATTAAAATAAAATACACGGGAAAATCAGATGTGTTTACAACACATCAAACATCCCCACACTTGAATCTTTTTCGCCCCTAAAAAAGCTGTATGCAACAATGGGATCAAAATGGGTCACCAAGATCTTAGATTTCAATAAAGAATTATTACAATTAAAAAAAGAGTGTGCATTAACCGGGATTGCCGATATAGTTGTCCACTTAAACTCACATTAGCTGATCAAACTCTCACTCAGTGTTATTCTTTTATGTGCATGTGCTTCATTTTAAATCTATGGGTCCCATGCTTTGGAGATGTTATAATTTAGCATAGGTTTGTTTCAAGCATTTAGGATACAGATTAATTAAAGTTACTTTCCTACCATTGCACACAGAAACCTATCTAAACAGATAATTAAACTTACTGATGGAAGATGGACTGCGATATTGGTATTCTACTTTATTTCAGCTGAACCTTACCCAGTGGTGTTTCAACCAAGCTACAACTCAGCATATGACACGTAGGCTATAGTTCTTTTTTCTAATAAGTTTCTCAAGATTTTGACCCAGTGGTGTTTCAACCAAGCTGTAACTCGGCATGTGGCACGTAAGCTAGTCTTAATAACTGAAAGGATCTCAACCTCTAGTTTGATCAATTAGGTTGTATTCGCAGCGGATTCAGCATAAGAATTAAGCAAATTAAACTAAGAACACAAGAGATGTATCAATGTAACAGTAGGTTATAGAGAAAGAGAGGAATTCTACAAAAAGGTGTTTTCTATTAGATCACAGCCTTCAGCGAGGATTACAATTAGGTCATCTTCCTTTTATAGGAAGAATGACGTCAGCTGATGTCACTTGATAGTGACATCAAACCGTTATTTTAACAAGCTACTGAAACTACCTAAACTACTAAAGATGTCAATCAGCTGACATCTTCTTACAAAATACTAAGTTTTAAACTTATTACAACAACTGAAAAGAAACTACTGAAAACTACAACGACTGAAGAACATACTCTTCAGTCGTTTTACAAACTACTGAAATAGAAAATTACAACTACTGATAAGAAAAAGCTGAAAGGTAAACCATCACAACAACTGAAGAATACTTCATCAGCTGTTGTGACAAACTCTGAAGCTGCAGCACTTGTCTTCAGACTCTAACTTCAGATGTTTCATTAGCTGATGACTTCAGTAGTTATCATCAGCTGATGTCTTCAGTCTTTGTCTTCAGTCTTTATACTTCAGCTGTTGATCTTCAGTACTTTAGTCTTCAGCTGATAGTCTTCAGTACTTGAGTCTTCAATACTTGAGTCTTTAGTACTTTAGTCTTCAGTACTTGTGTCTTCAGCTGATGTTCTTCAGTACTTTGATCTTCAGCTGTTGAGGTCTTCAGACTTTGTCAAACGGCTGATGATGCTTTCAGCAGTTGTTGTGATGTCTTGTGGGACTTAGAGGTTTTTCTGATCTGGCTCATTGGTTCTTTTGGTCCAACAAAGTCCCCCTGAACCAATGCAGCCAAAACCTCTAAGCTTATTGTTGGTCCCACTTATTGTGGCAGAATGATTGGTCTATTTCCTTCTGGATCAGCTCAGAAGTTGACCCATATAAGCACTGGCCTGGGAAGAAGTCTTCAAGGATCTGATTGGCAAAGTATGGATGGGAACTCTGTTTTAGGGAACTGGACACAGAGTTGTTATCCCATCCGTAAGATCTACTTCCCAACTATGAGCCTGTAGGATTCTCTAGTGTAGGCTTCTAAAAATACTACTTGTTCCTCCATGGTATGATTCTCTGCCTCACCCTCAAATAATCCTTCAGGCCCATAGAGCTCTAAGATGAATTTGGTCTGTTTACCATTTTTGAGCTCCATAGTTGTTATAGCCCTATAGGCGAACTCATCAGGGTGATTACCCTCTAAGAACAACTGGAGCTCATTTCTCTTAACATTCTCAAGCCTCTTGTAGACTAACCCCTTTTTAATCACTCTATTTTCCAACATCTTTTAGTGTGGCAGGTTAGCCTGATAGGCCTTTTTGAAATCTTCAATTATCTCCCAGGGTGATACTACAATGGCCAAAGAGATCACTTCATCTACAATCTTTTTTACCTAGCCATTGTATCTCAGTGAAATGTCTTTCTTAATAATCCTGTGAGACACCCTAGGATCAGGCCAAATTCTCACTTTGTCCTTTTGGTATTGAAATGTATGCCTTAAAGTGACTAATCTCAGAGCTTGTTTCCTCATATTAACAATTGATGAGGAAGCAACATAAGCTTTATCTACTCTTCTCAACAGTTCCTCATCATGTAGCTTATGCTGCTGTTCTTCTTCAAGTTTAACCCTCACGGCTTCCATCTGTGAGGCAAGAGTGATGGGTAAAGGTTTGGCTTTGGGTAAAGATATGATTGCAGAAAGAGGCAGCCTATCTTGGTCCTCATCATCCTCTTCTTCTTCTTCTTCTTCTAGCCTCAGCACCCTTCTCTTCCTCTTCAAGGGTGCATCATCGGCTATGGGTTTTGATTGTGAAGGGGTTGGTTTTGTGGGTAGTGGTTTGGTTTTTGGTGTGGGAAATTGGGCAGGCTGAGCTAGTAATTTAGATGTGAGATAGGATTTGGTTTGTTTGGCTAACTCAGTTCTGTTCCTAGCACCGGCTTCACTAAGGGCTTCTATGATCAATCCCTTAATGAATACCTCAGATGAACAGATCTTGGTGGTTATTGCTAGGATTTTGTCCCTAGGCCATGATCTGATCTCCAGGACTGATCTCCCTAAATACTTTGAAATGAATCTTGTCATAGCCCCAAGTCTCTCTTTTTCCTCTTGGCTATAACAAGACCATCGGTACTCTATATCTTTCATCTCCACCTTCCTTATCTCTTGATCTAGCTCAGCAGTGTCAGTGTCAAAGCCTTGCCTGAACAGCTGATCAATGATGTTATCCATTGACCTGCTATGTTCAGCATCAACCTCCTTGACAAGGACAGCTAGATCTTTCTCCTTCTCTCCCTTCTTCTTCTTATATGTGACATGAAAGTCTTTTTAACATTCAGTCACTTTCTCCAATTCAATCCTCTCCTTCTCCTTCTCCCTCTCAGTCTCCACCACCAACTCCCTCTCATGCACTACCTCATCCTCAACTTCTTTCTCTTTCACTTCCTCATCCACTCTCTTCCTCTTGGCTTTCACTGAAGTCTCCCCCTTTTTAGTTGCATTGGTTGTAAGGGGTTGACTCTCAGAAAGCTTCTTCATCATAACAGCTTCCACCACAGGCTGTATAGTAGAGGGAAGCCTCTCATCAAGGGTTTTGATCACAATATCTGTGATAATGGGTGTGATGAGAGGCAAGGAATTTTGAAAGATAGCAGCTAACTGCTCAAGGGGGATCTGTCCCTGAGAACTAGTGCCAGAAGCAGGGGCAGGTGGCTGAGTTTGTGGGAGTGGCTGAGTGTATGTGAGACCTTCAGGTGAAGGTGCCATCTGTGGGTGTATGGTGGCAGATGGACTTTGTTCTTGAGTCATTTTGGTGAGTAGCTCTTTGAGTCTACTCACCTCATCCTCAATAATGGTATTTTGAGCTACTACATCATAGAAAAAGCTCAGGTCATCATCAGTTGTAATTGAATCACCTGACCTCCTGATTGAATCGGGATGAACATGTGCTGAGTGTGGCTCAGTGATCACATGTGCCCCTTGTTCTTGGTACTGGGGACTTCCTGCCTCCGGATTGGATCCATCATCGGCAGTTGCCTCTGGTGAGGTCTTAGAGATGGTACCAACTACTTCCTGTTCATGTGCTGATACAGGGGAAGTGGCAGCCTCACCAGATTGTCCTATCTCCTTTGCCACACTTGGAGATGAGACATGTGATTCCCTGTGTTGTGGGCTCCCATCAACACTTGTATCCACCCTCTCTGTGGTTGGAGTTTTCCCAATTGTGATTGGTTCCTGGGGAGAGTGTGGAGTGTTAAGATGAGTCAACACTTTAGCAATTGTTAATGTTGCTTTGAGGGGCGGTTGCAGTAGGAGATGGGGTAGAAGCAGTTTGCACCCGGGGAGAGTGGTGCTCTCCAATGGCAACCTCCTCACGTGAGAAAGGTTCCAGATGTGTGGCAGCCCCAGAAATGGTTGCATCAGGCTCCTGTAGAGAGGATGCCTGTGCGGTTGTGGTTGGTGGAGTTGTGGTAATTGCTGGGAGAATCATACCAGCAATTACTTCCTACCTTTGTTGTGCAGGGGCATCCTCAGGGGACTCATCTCCCTGAGTAGCCTTTTTGGGTTTCTTTTGTTTGGGTTTGGTGGGGACTTTGGATTTTGAGGTGGAGGCTATGGGTTCCAGCTGCGTGGGTTTCGCAGCTTGACAGCCTTTTTCAATGTTTGGTCAGTGTTGTGCCTAGAGTATACCTCAGGAAATATAGCCATGTCAGGGACTCCAAGGCCAACAAGTCCCTCAGCATGTAGCTGCTTCTCTATTATGGCCATTATGAACCGTGGATATAGTATCCAACGGTTAGCAAAAGGTTTTGTGGCCATATCCTTAAGTTCCAAAAAGATTATTTTAGAAAAATTTAAGCTTTGTTTCTCAAGGATAGAGAAGAATACCTGCTGCCACCTTGATGACATTTGGTCCCATGAGGAGGTCTTTGGGGCTAAGCAAACATTCACCATGTGGAATAAGACGTTCAGCATCAGGGAAATGTTTCTTGAGCAGGGTAGAGGCATTAAGGTCACCCTGATAGTCATGGTGTGCAAATGAAAGATCAATGGTGCCTTTTGGATATTCGGTTGGGAAAGTGGCATCATCCAATTTTAGGGTTTGGAGGATGATTGCCGGATTGATAACCACCTTCTGGTTGTTGACGAACGATTGGAGAGAGACCTCGGCGTCGTTCTCTCCAGTAATGGTGACGTTCGTCCAAAACTGTATAAGGGAATCGGCATATATTGTGGGATTAGGAGGAAGGCCGTTTGGTAAGGAGAATCGACCATAAGATCTATGGCTTATGTAACTTGGTCCAGAATAGGGATTTGGTAAGGTAGGTGACACAGTTGTGTCTTGGCTTGAGCTGCATGGTCGCCATTAATGGTGTGAGAGAGGTCTCAGAGGTTTTGAAATATTAGGTTATGAGAGAATGAAAAAACTCTGAAGGTAGGGTTCGGTATTTATAGGGTACGGATTGAAACGGCTGAAAGAAAACGACTGAAGGTTTTGGTGTTAGGCATCAGTTGTGGAAACGACTGATGACATGGTTTTAACCCTCAGAGGTTATAAACATCTGAGGACTTGGTGTTGGTCATCAGTAGTTGAAACTACTGAGACCGTGGTTTTGTCCTTCAGATGTTGCAAACGACTGAAGACTTATTGTTAGTCATCAGTAGTTATAAACTACTGAAGACATGGTTTTCATCTTCAGACATAGTGAACAACTGAAGACTTGGTATTAGTCATCAGTAGTTGTAAACTACTGACATCAGTAGTTGTAAACTACTGAAGACATGGTTTTGGCTTCAGTTGTTGTAAACAACTGAGGACTTGGTGTTAGTCATCGGTAGTTGTAAAACTACTGAAGACATGGTTTTGTCCTTCAGTTGTTTGGTATGAAACAGCATAATAAATCAGCTGAAGAGGAAAATTACTCATCAGCTGTTATCGTCAATTCAATTGTTTCGTGCTGACCTCAACATTTACTCATCAGCTCTTTCACTGACTTTCAGATGTTTCATTGGCCTTCAGCTCTTGTGAATATTAATTCCTCAGCTCTTGTGAACAAATGTTCATAAGACCTGATGAACTAAATTATTCTTCAGAGCATGTGAAAAAAATTTTCTTCAGTACTTATGTGTAAGATTACACATCAGTACTTGTAAACAAAATTTGTTCTTCAGTACTTATTTGTTTGAAAACTATACATCAATAGTTATAACCACATCAGTAGTGTAACTACATCAGTTGTTTGCAACAAATAATGTACTTCAGTACTTTGAAGCATTTTAGTCTTCAGTAGTTATGAAAAATGCTAACACTAAATTACTCATCAGTACTTATTTTTGACCTTTGCATACTAATGCTCATCAGTACTTGTGAGCTGAGAGCATCAGTATTAGTCAAATTATTCTAGCTGCAGCATACAAGCCTTAGTACCAGATTTTGAAATGTGGCACTATCTAAAGGCTTATTAAAGATGTCTGCAAGCTCAACAGCACTAGGCGCAAACTTTGGATCAATCAGACCTTTTTCATAGCAATCCCTAATAAAATGATGTCTGATCTCAATATGTTTGGTCCTAGAGTGCTGGACTGGATTTTTAACAACATAAAGAGCTGAAGCACTATCCATTAATAATGGAGTCTTAGTCTCTGTAATGCCATAATCCAAGAGTTGATTCTGAAGCCAGAGTACCTGGGATGTACAACTTACTGCAGCAATGTACTCAGCTTCAGCAGTGGATGTAGCAATTGATGTTTGTTTCTTACTCTACCAAGAGACTAAACAATTACCTAGGAATTGGCAACCACCAGAAGTGGATTTTCTGGTGACTTTGCATCCTGCATAGTCACTATCAGAGAGAGCAACTAATTTGCAAGAATGCCCAGTAGAATACCAAAGACCTAGAGATTGGGTACCTTGCAAATATCTAAAGATCCTTTTGACTGTAATCAAATGGGATTCTTTAGGTGCAGCCTGAAATCTAGCACAGGCAGATGTTGCAAACATAATGTCTGGTCTGGAAGCTGTAAGGTACATCAAGGACCCAATCATACATCTGTAAAGGGTTTCATCAACCGCTTTACCCTTCTGATCAACATCCAGTTGTGTGGTGCTGCTCATGGAGTAGAACAGGGCTTACAGTTTTGTAAATCAAACTTATTTTACAACTCTTTTGTATATTTGGACTGATTAATGAAGGTTCCATCAGCCCTTTGTTTGATTTGCAAACCCTAGAAAGAACTGTAATTCTCCCATAGCACTCATTTCAAACTTTTGCTTCATTAGCTTAGTGAATTCATCACACAACTGTGGATCAGAGGATGCAAAAAATATCATCAACATAATTTGAACAAGTAGCTTATGCTGTCCCGCATTCTTAATGAATAAAGTTTTATCAATGGAGCCTCTATGAAATTATTCTGTAGAAGAAAATTAGATAATGTTTCATACCAGGCTCTAGGAGCTTGTTTCAACCCATAAAGATCCTTATCAAGCTTATACACCCAATCAGGGTGTTTATTATCCTCAAAGCCTGGTGGTTGACACATATAAACTTCTTCTTTTATTTTACCATATAAAAAGGCACTTTTGACATCCATTTGAAAAACTTTAAGATTGTGAAAGGCAGCATAAGGTAAGAACAATCTAATTGCCTCCAGTCTGGCTACAGGGGCAAAGGTTTCATCATAATCGATACCTTCCTCTTATGCAAACCCCTGTACAACCAGACTGCCTTGTTCTTGACAATTTGGCCCTTTTCATCAGTTTTATTCCTAAACACCCATTTAGTGCCAATTGCACACTTACCTTGGGATAAAGGAACAAGCTCCCACACTTGTTGTTTTTTGAACTGAAGAAGCTCAAGCTGCATTGCTTCAACCCATCCATTGTCTCTTAGTGCAACATGATAATTCTTTGGCTCTTGCTGACTGATGAAGAGAGCATAGAAGCAGAAATTGGACAATTGACACCTGGTTGAAACTCCAGCATTGATATCACCAATGATTTGAGACATTGGGTGATTCTTCAGCTCTTGATAGACAATAAGATCAGTGCAAGTGTTTGTAGGACCTTCAGCAGCAACCGATGGTGATGTAGATTCTTGAAACCAAGTAGGAGATGGTAACTGAAATGAAGTAGAGGATTCAGAAATCTCATCAGCATTTGTTGTGGATGGAGCTGCTGAAGCTACAGGAGCATCAGGTTTAGTTGACTCAGGCAAGGGTCACTAAACCTAAAAAGGTGAGTACTGGCTATATAATCATCAGTACCACCAGGTGGAGAACTGTTGATAGGAACAACATCTGGAGGTTGATAAGGAACATATTACAGTATGTCCAGATCAAATAACTCCACAGGGTTTTGTGAAATCTTATCCTTTGGAGATTCATTAAACTTCACATGCAAAGTCTCTTCAACCATCTTTGTTCTGCAGTTGAAAACTCTGTATGCCTTGCAAGTTGATGAATAACCAACAAAATACCCTGCATCCACCTTTGATGCAACTTCTGGAGTGGATTGCTTGTGTTGAGAATGAAGCAAGGACACCCAAAGGCTCTGAAGAAGGAAATCAAAGGAGCCAAATGATGAAGTACTTCATAAGGAGTCTTCATCATCCTCTGATTCACTAATACTCTCTTCTGCACATAGCAAGCTGTGTTGACAGCCTCAGCCCAAAAGGTCAGTGGCAATCCTGAGTTAGCCAGCATTGACCTTGAGCTTCAATGAGGGTCATGTTCTTTCTCTCCACCACTCCATTTTGTTCAGGAGTTCTTGGAATGCTGAACTTCCTTTTGATTCCCTTTCACAGATAGAAGTCATCAAGTGTGTGATTTCTAAACTCTGAGCCATTGTCACTCATCACACACTTGACTGGAAGGGAATACTGCTTCTCCACATATAACACAAAGTTCATTATAGCTTTTGCAGCTTCATCTTTGGAGTGCAAGAAGAAAGTCCATACAAATCTGGAGTAATCATCCACAATTACCAGACAGTATTTCTTCTTTGTCATGCTCATCACTCTACCAGGACCAAAAAGATCCATGTGCAAAAGTTGCAAGCAGGCATTGGACTTTGGTTCTTCTATTGGAGGGAATGAGACTTTGTGTTGTTTTCCCTTGAAACAAGTAGTGCAGTTGTCTTCACATTTGAACTCCTTCAAAAGCAACCCTCTTACTAAACCATGGTGTATCAGCTGATTCATGTTTTTGAGATTCACATGACCCAGCCTTCTATGCCATAGAGTAGATTCTTGAGGAGAAGCCTTGGAGAATAGGCAAGGATGTCCTTTTAGATCAATTTTCTTTGAAAGATCTAAGGCATATACTCTTCCTGTCCTGTTGGCCTTCAGGAGAGTATATTCATCCAAAACCTTGTCAATCAAACTCAGAACTTTGGATGACAGAATCCGACAGTTCTGGCTGGTGAAAAGGGTAACATGGCCTTTATCACACATTTGGCTGACAATCAAGAGATTGTACTTGAGATTCTTCACATGGTTAACATCATCAAACCTTATTTCCCCATTGGAAACAAAGCCTTTGCCGATGATGTAACCTTTTGCATCATTGCCAAAGGAAACAAACCCCTTCTTTCCTTGAGAGTAGTCATTAGAAGTGAGCTGCTTCCTGTCATATGCTTGGATCTTCCACTGTCCACATACCAGATGCTTCTTTGGCATGTTGAAGAACCCTGCATTCATCAAAACAAGTTAGTTAGTTTTTGAGACCCAAACCTTTTTGGTTTTGGGTCTGTTCTCATCAACAGATGTGACACTAACTGGTTTGTTATATGTGACAGCCTGAGGTGAAGGAGATGGTGTAGAAGAGGAATCCTTTGGCTTGGATGTCCTTTTCGGTGGTTTCAGCACAGGAGCATCTAATTGGTTGAATCTTCCCATTAGATGTTGAACCATCATAACCAACTGTGTCTGATTTTATGATAAAGCCTTTAGCTCATTAGACACATTAGTGCCTGCTTGTGATGGATTCCTGTGTTGCACCATCTTCTTTTGAGCAACCTCAGCTGTTGCCTAATTAACCCCATCCTTCTTTTTGGTTTTCTTCTTGGACTTAGGGGTTTCAGGCTTTGATGTTGCTGGTACAAACTTGGTTTCAAACTCAGTTTTCATTACATTCATTTTCTCTTTAATTTTCTCCTTTTGTTTGAGTTTGGAGCCCTTTTTGTACCAGTAATCATCAGTAAGATGATTGAACAAGCCACATATTTCACATGGCTTCTTCTTCATGTTTAGTTGATCATCAACTAAAGAAGATTAAACTACTGAAGACTTGTTCTTCAGCAATTTGCTATCAGTACTTGCAGTTTTCTTCCTTGCAGTACTTGCTTTCCTCATATCTTTTTCAGTAGTCTTCAAACCCTTTCTACTTACAGTTTTCTTCCCTTCAGTACTGATAATAGTTGGGTTTGAACTTCAGGTGTTATCACTTGCTCTCCAGTACTTTCAGTACTTTTAGAGACAACACCTTAGTTGATCAACTTTTTGATCATGTGACAGTCAGCATTTGAACCATCACCTGTTGTAGCATCAGCTGATTGGTTTTGTGAGGAATTAATGTTGACTTCAACCTTAGATGGTGCTGTATCAGATAGTAGGTCACATGATGAGAAGGATTGGTTATTGCTTTCTCCATCAGATTCTACTTCTGCTCTGGAAGTAAAATCTGTTGGAGGAGCAGTGTGATTATAACCAATGCCAAACTTCACATTAGAAGCTGATTGCTTACTCAGAGCATTTCAAAACCCTTGCAGGATTGCACCCAGTGATCACACTCTACCTGGGTAGCTGCATGTGTTTACCTGAGGTCTTTGTACTTCTCTAGAAGTACCTCTTCCCTAGCCTTATCATCTTTGATTTGGCATTTAAGTGTATAAATCTCATCATTTTTATTATTAAGCACAGACTCAAGTTCAGCTTTTCTTTTGGAATGGGTTTGCTCTAGCTCAAGATTTTTATCAATTAAATCTACATTTGCTCTTCTAATAGATACAAATGCAGCAATGCAAGATTCAGAACATAGCTTGGCTTTGGCCTCAGAAGATACCTGTGATGAAGCATTGAAGGATGCCCCATCATCAGACTTCAGGGCCATGAGAGCAAGGTTCCCAAAAGGATGATCACCACCATGTTGACCAGCACCAGGAAATAGTTTGTTGATCATGATAAGGCTGGTGCAACCAAAACCACTTCATAGTCACTTTTGGTGCTACATTGAAGGGCTTCCGAAGCCAAGCAAGAGATCTTCCGAGAGTCTGAGGAACAACAGCTGAAGATATCTACTGAAGGCAAAAGCTGAAGTCAACTGCTGAAGACAACAGCTGAAGCCAACAGCTGAAGACTATCTTCCGAAGACAAAGTCTGATGAAAGAGCTGAAGACAAAGTCAGCTTCCGAAGACAAAGTCTGAGCTTCCGAAGACAAAGTCATATGAAAGAGCTAAAGACAAAGTCAGCTTCCGAAGACAAAGTCTGATGAAAGAGCTGAAGACAAAGTCTGCTTCCGAAGACAATGAAGACTCCAAGCTTCGGAAGAAGCAGTCTTTCGAAGAATAAGTGCCTTCGGAAGAAGTTATTCTTCCGAAGTACTTTATCCTTCGGAAGACATTGCTATGACCAGCAGATAAAAGTATGGTCCCTGACAGTCCGCTGCAGACCTCTGATACAGCATGGCATCTTCCTAAAGAGCCATATTGTTGACCATACTTTATTCTACTGTTCACCTTTTTATGATAGTACATGTTACCAACTTTAGTTGGTGACAAAAGGTAAGTCAGGGACATGTCCTAACTACCAACTCTCAGGCAAAATGTCTGAAAGACCTCACCTAGAGTCTTGTAGTATAGATGTAAGGTTAGAGGTGTCCAGCTGGTATCAAAGTATATCCGGCTGTAGGTAGTATATATATATCTTCTCCTTGTAACTCTTTAGATAAGCGATTTGAGTCCAAGTGTCTTGTAATCCTTTGAGTTGAGAAGCAATATATAAAAGTACCTTGAAATTTACCTGCTGTGTTAATTTTCTTACTACTTGTTACTTGTTATATTGTGATCAACTCTTCATAGACTGCTTACTGAGTGTTGTTCACAGTGAGTTGAAAGAAAAACCACCCACATTCGATCCTTCAATTGGTATCAGAGCTCCAGGATCTTGATTGTGAGATCTTACCATCCAAATCAACCTGTTTTTCACTCCTCACTACAAACCACTCACTCAAATGGCTGCTCTCTCCAAGGCTGATATGGAACCGGTACCATGACCAAGTCCCCACTGATCACCCCTGAAGACTTTGACACATTGTGTATCAGAATGGAAGGCTTCATCAAGTGTCAAGATTCAAGGATGTGGACTCCATTGTCAATGGTCCTTTCATACCAAGCACCACTTCTACTACTGGTAATTGCATCATTCCAAAAGATGTTGATGATTACTCAAAAGAAGACAGGAAGAGAATAGAGCTGGATTAAAGGGCTACGACTTCTCTCTAAACTGCTCTCCCCAACTCAGTCTACAGACGCTTCAAGAAGTGCAAAACTGCTAAAGATTTATGGGAAGCACTGAAGCTGATGTATGAAGGATCCAAGGAAACCCAAGAGAACAAGAAGGATCTCTTGAAGCAGCAGTTTGAGAACTTTACTTTCAAGGCTGGTGAGACCTTGACTCAATAATACTTCAGGTATGTTGAGCTAGTAGATACTCTGGAGGATATTGGAGTAGCTCTTGAGAATAGAGACATAGTTAGGAAGTTCATGTCTTCCCTTCCTAAACTATGGATACATTACTGTGTTGTAATCAAGAGAACTTTGGATCTTAAGACTCTTACTCTGACAGAGTTGTATGGTATCCTAAGTGCATTCCAGATGGAGATGAACATGCAGAACTCCTCTGGCCATTCCAATAACCAACTGAGTTCAGCCCTTCATGTAGTTGAAAGGAAAAACACGAAACCACAACATCAGTTGCTGTGTTACCCTGACAACTCACGCAGCGGACCTTACATTACTCTACCTGAGACTCCAAAGTCTCAAAAGGTTCAACACAACTCCTCTCAGGATAGTTGTGCCTTTGTCTCTGGAAATGGACACTCTGGTGATTTTCAATACTGCTTTGATGATCTTGAGTGCTTCAGTCCAGATGATGTGGAGTATATGGATATTGTCCAGCAGATGGCTCTTTTAATTTACAGAGCGAAGAAGTTCTTCAAGAGAACTGGAAGGCAATTCCCTCAAAACCCAGTCAACAGCATGTTTGGGTTTGACAAAAGCAAAGCAAAGTGTTACAACTGCAACTAACTTGGTCACTTTGCTAGGGAATGCAAGGCTCCCAAGAACAACCCGGGAACCCCACAGGCCTCCACACATCCCACTGCTTCAAAGCATGAAGAGAAGTCAACTGAAACAGCTGCTGTGGCTCAAGAAGTTGACTGGAGCTTCATGGTACAGGATGTGACTCCTGCTCAAGCACTCATGGCCGGAACAGATGATGATCAGGTATATGAACATCTTTGTACTGCTGCCTGTATTGCTAAAGTTAAACTTTATAAGGATTACATTTCAGAAATCAGATCTGAGGTTGAGTCTTTAAATGTGCTAAAATCTGATTTTAAGAGAGCTGAATCAGACTATCAAAAGAAAATTGAGGAGTTAGAGAAAACTGTGTCTCTTTTAAAACATGAAAAGACTAATTATAAGACTCAAATTAAAGATCTGATATCCAAACTTTCTGTGGTTCAAGCCCAGTTGGTCACAGCTGAGGCTCAGGCCAGGAAGCAAGCTATTGCTGAGTAAAGCTTCCAAACTATTCTTGCATCAACCTTTCATTCCAAAATGTTTTATCAAAACAAAGAAGGGTTGGGAACCAATGAAATAGCTCCACCACACTCTTATGAGTCTATTAGACTACCTAGATGTGGTACTGAAGAGCAAGAGGTTCCAACTGCTGACCCTTCTTCATTGGAACTAAAGGATGAGGCAAAATAGTAGCCACCACAGGGGAGAAACAGGAGGATACACTCATCTCCACCTGTGAAGACCAAATCCTAACCACCAAGGCAAGAAGAAGCAGAGCTAAAGCTGCTAGAAGGACTGCCAAGAAGGTTGTAGAGTCCAAGCTTAAGATCGACCCAAAGCAAAAGGGTGTCTTCATTTCTGCTGGATTTCAAGTGGTAGGTACTTCTGACTCAGGAAAGGAGTGTAATACCAGCACTCCTGTCCTACTGAAGGATCAAAAGTTGAAAGGGAAAGTTGCTGATGAAGAGAAGAAACCCAAGAAACAGCAACCTGCAAGTTCCCAGAAGACTAACATTGCCTGCATAATGTGTGGTTTGCACAACCACATGGCTAAAGATTGTTACTACAATCCAGCAAGCACACATTATGCAAATAATGTTAGAAAAGAAGGAGTCAGAGAAGGTTTCTTAGTTGGACCACTTCAAAAGGTCCAAATGATGAAAAAGGGAAAGTTGGTCTCGGAAGCCAAGTTGCTTTCGGAAGAAACTACTTCTTCCGAAGGGAAAATGGCTTCGGAAGCCAAACCTTCTAAGGTTCGGAAGAACAAGAAGGCTCCCTTGAAACCATCTCAGAAGAAGACTACTTCGGAAGAAAAGGTGGTGAAGGCTTCTTCCGAAAAGAAAGAAGCTTCGGAAGAAGGCCATGCTGCACAAGCTTCAACAAGCTCATCTTTAAAGATCAACCAAGGGATGGATTGGAAGATCAAGGAAGATGCTGCAGCCCAAACCTCTTCTTCAACAATGACCTCTATTGAACCCCAATGCATATCTTTTGGTTCAATTACGTCACTATCATTGGAAGAGCCCAAGACCAGCAAGGCTTGGGCTTCCAAACAAAACTAACCATCTCATCTTATGTGCAGGGACGTCCATTTGACAAGAACAACAATGTCTGGATTGTAGATAGTGGATGCTCCAGGAACATGACATGGAACAGATCTCTCCTTCAACAATTCCAGAACTTTGATGTAGGGCCTGTCCAATTTGGAGGTGAGGCCGGAGGATATATTTCTGTAGAGGAAGTATATCCAATGGCAGAATAAACATTGACAAAGTTCACTTTGTCAAACAGCTTGAACACAATCTGTTAAGTGTTTCTCAATTCTGTGACCAGAAGCATCAGATGCTCTTCACAGAACATGAGTGCATTATCCTCAAACTAGGGATGACAATTCCTCCGGAATTGGTGCTTCTTAGATCTCCCAGGAAAGGGGATATGTACAAGCTGAATATGAACAATGCTTCTCCTATGGGTGAAGTATCATGCTTTCTTTCCAAAGCTGATAGTGATGAGTCAACACTATGACATAAACGCATGTGTCATGTGAATTTTAAAACAATGAATAAATTGGCTAAAAATAACTTGGTACATGGTTTGCCTAAAAAGGAATTTTTCTGTAAAGATAACTGTGTTGCATGCCTGAAAGGGAAACAACACAGATCATCTCATAAATCCAAATGTGTTAACTCTATCACTACTCCATTACACTTATTGCACATGGATCTCTTTGGACCCACAAGTATAATGAGCATTGGAAGGAAATCATACTGCCTTGTGATAGTTGATGATTTTACAAGATTTACATGGGTATTCTTTTAAGAAGTAAAGATGAAACTGCTGAAACTTTAAAATCTTTTATTCTTAAAATAGAAAATCAAATTGATCACAAGGTTAAGATCATTAGAAGTGATCAAGGGACTGAGTTTAAGAACTTCGTTCTTGACTCATTCTGTGACTCAAAAGGGATTGCCAGACAATACAGTGCTCCCAGAACTCCTCAACAAAACGGTGTTACTGAGAGGAGGAACAGGACACTTATTGAGGCTGCTCGGACCATGTTAGCTGATTCAAAGCTGCCTCTAACATTCTGGGCAGAGGCGGTCAGCACTGCATGCTATGTGCAGAACAGGGTTCTTGTAGTTAAGCCCCATGGAAAAACCCCTTATGAGTTATGGAACAAAAGGCCACCGTTCATTGGCTTTCCAAGGTCCTTTGGCTGCAGGTGTACCATACTTAACACAAAGGACAACTTAGCAAAGTTTGCTGAGAAGTCGGATGATGCTATCTTTATTGGATACTCTTCTAGCTCTAAAGCTTACAGAGTATACAATATCAAGAATCAACAATTTGAGGAATCATCCAATATAGTTGTTAATGAGCACACTCCTTGTGCCAAACTATTCTAAACCATCTTGTGAGAATGTTTCTACTGGAACAGGTGCTCAAGAGAATGCTGATGCTGATGCTGATGCAAGTCAACTGTTTGAGCTTCCCAACCTCTTCCAAATTCTCCAAGAGCTGAAAGGCAACAAGCTTCAACCATTCACAGATCTGATAGTGTAACTATATCTAGGAATAATGAAGCTTCAACAAGTGAATCACTTGATCAACCTCAAAGTTCTTCAGGTGATCCATTACAACACCAGGTTGAGGGAAGTAGTATTCTGAAGGAACAGGCAACTGTTAATCCTACTTCACAACCAACCATTGATGATGTTTCTCAATCATTCAATCAGTCCTCATTAAATGACTTTGAAATAGCAGTTGGACAAAGTGATCCAGTTCCTGATTAGAATATGTCTAACCTAGACTTATCTCTGCAACTGGAAGTGATTCCTCGTCTTAGGATTCACAACACTCATCCAACTGAGAACATCATAGGGAATGTCTCTGAGGGTGTGAGAACAAGAGGACAAACTCATCATGGGAATGTCTGCTTGTACTCATGCTTCTTGTCTCAGATGGAACCAAAGAAGGTAGAAAATGCCTTAAAGGATAGTAGTTGGGTTGAATCGATGCAGGAGGAGCTGCTTCAATTCAGAAGACAAAAGGTCTGGAATCTATGCCCACTACCATCTGGTCAAGTACCCATAGGCACTAAATGGGTGTTCAGGAACAAGAAAGATGATAGAGGCTTGATTATCAAGAACAAGGCAAGGCTAGTAGTTCAAGGATACACCCAGGAGGAAGGAATCGATTATATTGATGTCTTTGCACCTGTTGCAAGACTTGAGGCAGTTAGGATCTTCCTTGCTTATGCTACATCCAAGAACTTCACAGTCTACCAACTTGATGTCAAGTGTGCTTTTCTATATGGGGATATAGATAGGGAAATCTATGTATGTCAACCTCCAGGATTTGAAGACCCACAGCACCCCAACTACGTGTGCAAACTGGATAAAGCTCTATATGGGCTGCACCAAGCACCTAGGCTGTGGTATGAGACCTTGTCTCAGTTTCTCCTGAAGAATGGATACACTAGAGGTACCATCGACAAGACTCTTTTCATCAGAAAGAGTAGAGAAGACATTTTGCTTGTACAAGTCTACGTTGATGACATCGTATTTGGTTCTTCAAACGACCAAATGTGCAAGGACTTTGAAAGCATAATGAAGCAGAAGTTTGAGATGAGTTCCATGGGAAAAATGGACTTTTTCCTTGGAATTCAGGTGAAACAGATGAAGGAAGGGTTCTTCATCAGTCAATCTAAGTATGTCTCAGACATCTTAGATAGATTTGAAATGAAGAATTGTAAACCAGCCAAGACACCCATACCCAGAAACCATAATCTTTGCCCTGACCTTGAGGGGGAGGTTACTGATCAACATCAGTATAGAGCAATCATTGGTTCTCTGATGTATCTCACTGCTAGTAGACCGGATATCATGTTTGCCACATGCATTTGTGCACGATATTAGGCTGCTCCAAAGGTGTCTCACCTAGCTGTTGCAAAGAGAATCCTCAGATACCTCAAAGGAGCACCTAAACTAGGTCTCTGGTATCCAAGAAATAGTGATTTCAATCTCTATGGATACTCTGACAGTGACTATGGTGGCTGCAATATTGACAAGAAATCAACATCAGGAGGATGTCAATTTCTTGGTGGAAGGATTATCTCTTGGCAATGCAAGAAACAATCTTGTGTCTCTACATCATCTGCTAAAGCTGAATACATTGCTGCTGCTAGCTGCTGTGCTCAACTGCTATGGATTCAAAATCAGATGTTAGACTATGGATTCAACTTCATGACTACTCCTATCCATATTGACAACAACAGTGCTATCTCCATTACTGAGAATCCGGTGAAGCACTCCAAGACAAAGCACATTGATATAAGGTATCATTTCATTAGAGATGTTCATGAGAAACAGCTGATAAGTTAATCAAAGTTGACTCAAATGAACAATATGCTGATTTGTTCACAAAGGCATTTGATGAACAAAGATTTAAGTATCTCATATCAGCAATTGGGATGATAAACATTGAATAACTACCTCTTTTGAAAATCTTTTTAACATGTAAAGTCTTGTGTCAATACAATTTAAGCCCTGTTACAAAAGATCTTTAAATTGTTCCAAGTGTAAATTCCTTCCGAAGAGGAATTAACTCTCGGAAGATATTCTTGAATATCTTCCGAAGCCAAATTCCTCAATGGAAATTGCCTTCTCGAAAGAGTTTTTGGTCTCGGAATAAGCGATTGATTTTACATCAGATCTACTTCCGAAGCTTACAAAACTCTCCATTCGGAAAGATAACTTTACCTTCGGAAGCAATGCTTTGCTTCGGAAGAGAAAGTATCTTTAAAGGACCATTTTACCTTCGGAAGCAATGCCTTGCTTCGGAAGAAAATTGACTTCGGAAGACAATTACCTTCGGAAATGTTTTACATTCGGAAGAAAAGGTTTTTATATGTAACGGATATCTTTTAGGCCCCACTCTGTAAAAAGTAAAGATTTTGTTGATGATGGTCAGATTATTTAAAATTATCCTTGCCGCCACTGTCATTTCTCCGCCGTAAACCACCATACCACCCACAGTAACCCCAAACAGTTACCCTATTACCGCCACTACCACAATTCAACCCCTTTTAAATAATCTTGACTGATCAATTTCATTTTCTTTTACCACTTTACAGCCCTAACTATTCCCTTCACTGTCAAACCTTCAATTTCACCCAAATTTCAAGCTTACCTTTTCTTCAATGGCGCTAAACCCTCAGCACAACCAAGTCGCATTACTTGATTCGTCAAGGGATGCCGACTTCACCCAAATCATCACATTTCTTGCCGAATCCACATACCTCACTGCACTAACTGTTAACCCAACCGTATACTCCAACCACATGTCCGAATTCTGGAGCAACGGTCAAACTGCAGTTCTGAATGGGGTTCGAGTCCTGAGAACCCGCATTTGTGGCCAAGAGTTGGTCATCACTGAACAGCTCATCAGGGAGCATCTCGAGCTCCATGATGATGGGGCTCCTACTGAGTTCCCCAAAGAAGACTTGGAAGGCACTTATATCCTCATTGGATATGGAGGAGATGTCAGCAGATCAACCGTGTACAAGTTCAATTTCTCTTACCATTGGAAGTTCCTGCTGCATATTATCCTGCATTGCCTCTCTAACAAATCAGGGGGTTGGGATCAAATCCCATATGAACTAGGATGCCTAGTTCATGGGTTGGTGAGAGGTCTTCGCTTCAACTACTCACGATTTGTGTTGACCAACCTTATCGGAAATCTGAGCAGGGATACATTCTTCATGTATCCCCGATTTATTCAACACATAATCAACTGTGAGATGGAACCGATCAAGCTTGTCTGTGCAGCTGCTCTTACTGTTCCACAAGTGAGACCTACCATCTTCAAGATACTGAAGAAGATGTCCGCCAACTTCACTGGAAGGTACACTCCACTACCTCCAGAGATGACTGACCGCATAGCTCCTGGTGACATCCCTGTTATCCCCACAGGTGATGAACCCACACCAGCAACATCCACCATAATGCCAAAACCTTCTTTACCCATCAAAGCTACATACCAGAGACGTCCAAAACGAACCCTTGTTCAATCTACTCTGATTGAACAAGCTCCTCCTGTTCACACCCATAGGGCTAGAGTGGAATCATGGGCTCCCACTCAGTCCGAGGTCACACCATCCTTCACAATTGACCTCAATGTGGGTTTTGAGCCTCCTCAGTCTCAAACCCCTGAGCCCGAACCCCAAGCCTTAAGCCCACAGGGTGAGTCTCTACACTCCCCTGTGCAGCCTTCTAGGGACAGCCCCACCATAGGCTCAATGCCTGTAGACATTGATCTAGGTCCCGGGTCAGTAGGACTAACCACCCTCTCTTTCACTAACCTTTTACTCCGCACTGAAGAAGAGATTACATCTCTCCATGGCCATGAAGTTGATCTACAACACCCTCTGAAAGATCAATAGTGCCAGGAGGGATCCCTTGTCTCTAGCCCCCATCAGAAGCCAGTTACTGAGGTGAGTCCCACTGATGTGGAGGGGACTCATGTAGACTCAGCTGCCACTACTCAGAGTCTCTCATTGAGCTCTCAGGACAGTGGTAACATAATTAGGACTGAGTCTACGGCAACTTTGCCCATAGACATCTCTGAAAGAGATGACTCTGAGCAAAGGAAACCAGGGTGCCAAGAAGCCACATCTAGTGGTGAGAGTGAGCATTCTAGGTATGTTATCTCATCTCCCCGTGATTCTTCTCATGAAGATGAGGGAAGTATGCAACTAAGGTCTCCAACCTAGAATCACAGGTGAGGATCTTAGAATTAAGGACTGCCACTCAGCAACTTGAGATTAATAACCTCAAGGCTAAACTAGCTGAGAAACAGACGGAGAGGTCTGTTAGGCATGTACCAATTCAGGTCTCAATGACTTCTTCCTCTAGCTCATCTAGCTCTCAAGATGATGCTACCAAAAAGGGGGAGAAATTTCAGAGACAAACATCTGAGGAACCACAGACCAAATTCGTTTCTTCTCAACTCATCACACTACCTGAGTCATCTCAATCCTTTCTAGAGATTGACTTAAAGATGCTTCAAGATCTCTACAGACTTTTCAAAAAGTTTGTATTGAGATCATCCCTAGAACAGCCCAGCCCCGACACCACACTTATATACTTTGGGGCTGAGGAGCTTCAAAGACTGACTGCACCTTCTACCACTGTGGAAGAAGTTGGTCAACCTAAGGTCCACATTGAACCCGAGATTAGCTTCGAAGGGGAAATAGGGACTGATGGCCCAGCAACTGAAACAGATGGGACAGAACTTGCAGCAGTCTCATCTTCTGAAGCTCAAGCTGAAGCTTCCGAAGCCTACATGGAAGCCTCGGAAGAACAAGAAAAATCTTCCGAAGCCGAAATAGAAGCTGCGGAAGGCTTATTTCAGAT
Organism: Flaveria linearis; assembly: GCA_024085815.1. Classification (NCBI taxonomy): domain Eukaryota; kingdom Viridiplantae; phylum Streptophyta; class Magnoliopsida; order Asterales; family Asteraceae; genus Flaveria; species Flaveria linearis. Next base: position 46,648,809 of record CM044009.1, on the reverse strand, counting down.
GTCCGAGGAACTGACCATCACAGATGTTATTGCTGAAATAGCATCTGAGGTGAGCAGGGAGGACATTTCTGACATTCCTCCAACCCAAACACCAGCTGAACTTCTCTCTCAATCACAACCCTCCATCCAAGAACCAACACAGTCAAGCACCGCCAAAGACAAAGGAAAAAGAAAATTGACTGTGGAAGAGCTGCAGGAGGAGGAGAGGGTTGAGATGCCCAAAAAGAAAGGTAGGTTTCCTACTGAAAAGCTGCTAGCTGCTAGTTCTAAGGCAGCTGCAGCCAATCAGGAAGAAATCAACCAGAAGAGAAGAACAACACTCATTGACCAGCTCATCAGTCTAGGAGCTGCCAATGAGGAGATACTCCTGCTACCACTAGAGGAGTTGGTGACTTTGGAGAGGTCAACCAGGCTAAAACAAGAAGAAGAAGCCAGGTTGACCCTAGAGAGGGAAGAAGAAGAAAGAAAAGAAGCAGCCCTGAAGCTGAGAGAGGACAGGATTAAATTCCTACTCTCAAGAGGCTTCAGTCTTCCTGAACTATCTCCACATGACGACGACATGATCCTGCAGCTCCACAATAAAGAGCAGGATCAAATGGAGAATGAAAGGAAGAAGGCTGCTAGGGAGAAGTTAAGGGAAAAGAAGAGGAAGGAGGAAGAGAAGAGGGTCACTGCCACCAAGAAGTCCAATGACAAAGCCTGGATGAAGGACTATCTCCAGGCTCATGGCTTCTCTGGTAGGCAGCTGGGACCTATGTCCGAAAGGACACTCCAGCGGATAGTCAGTGAAATCAAAGCTGACATCCGTTTGGGGAAGAGAAGGGAGATGTACAGGAGGGTACAGGGAACGGTCTCAACCCCAGTCACTCAATCACAGCCACAACCCACACCAGAACCAACCCCTTTTCCCATCAAAACCGAACCCACTGATGAAACCTTCACCCCTCAACCAACAACTCTACCCAAACCTACCACATCACCTCAACCACCCAAACTACCCATCCTAAAACGCAAGACATAACCCAAAACCACTAAACCTAAGCCGACCCAACAAAAACCAAGACCATCCCCTCAGCCTCCTCAACATCTCTCCTTTGAAGAAAAAGGAGTTCAAGACGAGGCTCATCAACTGCACTACTTTAAGCAGCATCTCCTGTGAGGGAGAGCTTATCAACATCACCTATGTTGATAACTCTTCAAGCTCCCTCACCCTAGGCCAATTTCTTGAGTTGCCTAGAGACACTTTGGGCCAGGCTGCAAGACTTCTTGGTCTCAACTCCGATATCCTCAATGCTGAGGAGAATAGACTAAGAAGGAGACTGGTGTCTCTGCTGGATACCAGGAAAGAGGACAGGATTTCTGGTCAATCTCCTGGACCTAGAAATGCTATAATCCAGTGGAGGTTCGATGAACCTTCTCACAACTTTGTTGTGGAAAGGGAGAATGGTGAAACCAACAGGCTTAATGCCACTTCTTTACTGCATCTCAGCAGATTTGATCTTGCTGAGCTTGCCGAAAAGCCATTCTCCAATCCCTCCAACTCTGAGACTGCTGCACACATCAGAAACCATATCAACGGTCTCCACTTGGCTGAACGAAGTAGAAGAGCCAAGATTGAAGAAGGGTTGATGTTGAAAGGAGTGGATGACAAGGAAAGACCAACCACCAAAGGCACAGCCTTTCTACAGATGGTGGAAGGTCCTGAATTGGAACCAATAGTTCGATGGGAATATGACTATACTTCCCATCAACTAACTCGTTTCAGAGGGCCACAACAGAGGGTACACATAATCCAAGGTGACAGAGTAGAGGTTCTGTCCACCAAGGATCTGTACAAGACTCTCAGCACCACAGCAGGAAAGAATGAAGACACTAATAAACACTTACTTTCTTTGGTGCTGAGAGCTTTGAGAAGAAGAGAGAAGTGAAGTTTTGGTAGCATCAGCCTAGGGTGAGTTTGTTGGATCATGATAAGGCTGGTGCAACCAAAACCACTTCATAGTCACTTTTGGTGCTACATTGAAGGGCTTTCAAAGCCAAGCAAGAGATCTTCCGAGAGTCTGAGGAACAACAGCTGAAGATATCTACTGAAGGCAAAAGCTGAAGTCAACTGCTGAAGACAACAGCTGAAGCCAACAGCTGAAGACTATCTTCCGAAGACAAAGTCTGATGAAACAGATGAAGACAAAGTCAGCTTCCGAAGACAAAGTCTGAGCTTCCGAAGACAAAGTCTAATGAAAGAGCTAAAGACAAAGTCAGCTTCCGAAGACAAAGTCTGATGAAAGAGCTGAAGACAAAGTCTGCTTCCGAAGACAAAGAAGACTCCAAGCTTCGGAAGAAGCAGTCTTCCGAAGAATAAGTGCCTTCGGAAGAAGTTATTCTTCCGAAGTACTTTATCCTTCGGAAGACATTGCTATGACCAGCAGATAAAAGTATGGTCCCTGACAGTCCGCTGCAGACCTCTGATACAGCATGGCATCTTCCTAAAGAGCCATGTTGTTGACCATACTTTATTCTACTGTTCACCTTTTTATGATAGTACGTGTTACCAACTTTAGTTGGTGACAAAAGGTAAGTCAGGGACATGTCCTAACTACCAACTCTCAGGCAAAATGTCTGAAAGACCTCACCTAGAGTCTTGTAGTATAGATGTAAGGTTAGAGGTGTCCAGCTGGTATCAAAGTATATCCGGCTGTAGGTAGTATTATATATATCTTCTCCCTGTAACTCTTTAGATAAGCGATTTGAGTCCAAGTGTCTTGTAATCCTTTGAGTTGAGAAGCACTATATAAAAGTAACTTGAAAATTTACCTGCTGTGTTAATTTTCTTACTGCTTGTTACTTGTTATATTGTGATCAACTCTTCATAGACTGCTTGCTGAGTGTTGTTCACAGTGAGTTGAGAGAAAAACCACCCACATTCGATCCTGCACAGTTGTTCATGACCAGATAGATCATCTGGTAAACTGCTCCAGTCAACAACTCCTGGGGTGAAGAAGCTGTGTTATTGAGGTTGGGTTTGATGATGAGATTGAGAAGGTTGTGGCTCAGGGAGAGCATGTGGTTTCTGAGCAGTGGGTGCTTGAACTTGACTTGATTAAGGCATGTAGTAGCAGGGTATGGGTATGGCATATGACCCTGAGGCACAAAGTATGCAGGTGATGCCTGAGCTGGTGATGGATGACAAGAACTGGTGGTATGTTGCCCTTTGTGTTGTGATCTATTGCTTGGAAAAGTCACAAAGGGGTGCAGAGGAGTTAGATCCAGATGATCTACACTCTCTAGCAAAGTGTCCAAGCCTTTGGCACTTGTGACACCTTAACTTGCTCTTGTCAAAACCAACTTTGGTTTTGCCAGAGAGACCAGGAAATTTCCTACCAGTTCTTTTGTAGAACTTTTGAGATATGATATTTATCATTGCCATTTGACTCAAAATATCCATCTCTTCCAGATCATCATCTGGAATGCCCTTCAAATCCTCCATCAGAAAGCACAAGTTATCACTGCTACCTCCTGAACTACCATCAACACCAACAAAAGCATGTTCAGAATTGGTAGAGAAATCAATATGTTCATCATAGGCACTCTCTGATGCAGCATATTCTGACTCCTGAACTATTAGGGAAGTACTGTCTGATACAAAGTCATTAGTGAGTTTACCAGATAATGATAACTTCCTTTTCTGTTCTATCTCTCTTTCAAATTTTAGCAGTTTCCCATGAAGTTGAGTGAGAGAGAGAGTGCTCAGATTTGCACTAGAGCGTAGGACAATAGTGTATGTGTCCCATCTCTCAGGAAGTGATCTGAGGAATTGGTTGTTCACCTGGCTATTTGAATACTCTGTTTAACCATTTTCAATTTAGAAATCAAACAAGAGAATCGCTCAAACTGTTAAGTCAGAGTCTCACCCTTCCTATAGGAAAATGTCTCAAATTGTTGGGCGAGGATTTCCCTAGTGTTTGTTAAGACCTCATCAGTTCCTCCGAATTGTTCCTTCAGAGCAACCCAGAGATCATGAGCAGTTTCATGATGCATAGGCCCTGAATAGATTTCATTAGGTAGTGCCATGACCAGAATTCCATGGGCTTTAGCATCAATCTCGAACATCTTAAGATCTTCGTCCGAATATTGATCAGGTTTCTTCGGAACCGTCTCATTTGATTCAGGAACGCTCACCATAGGCTTGTATGGTCCATGTACCACTGACTTCCAACAACCAGCACTGTTGATAGACAAGTGATGGAGCATACGATGTTGCCATATGTTATACTCACTCCTCACAAGCATCGGAGGCTTTGTTGAGGAGCCAATATTGTGAGGATCATTAGTTGGTGTCGCCATATCAGACTTCAAGCAAATTCAAGGTAAACAAAACAAATCTAGCTCAAAACCACGAGAACCTCAAGTTTAATGGCCAGAAGCAGCAGAAGCTCAATCTCTATAACCGATTCTTGCAAATTTGCTAATTCGATCAAACGTAGATAGCAAAAGAGTAGTTTCAATGATCAATTGTTAAATCAATCAATGATTAACCAGCTCTGATACCATTTGAAAGGATCTCAGCCACTAGTTTGATCAATTAGGTTGTATTCGCAGCGGATTTAGCACAAGAATTAAGCAAATTAAACTAAGAACACAAGAGATGTATCAATGTAACAGTAGGTTATAGAGAAAGAGAGGAATTCTGCAAAAAGGTGTTTTCTATTAGATCACACGCTTCGGAGAGGATTACAATTAGGTCATCTTCCTTTTATAGGAAGAATGACGTCAGCTGATGTCACTTGATAGTGACATCAAACCGTTATTTTAACAAACTACTAAAACTACCTAAACTGCTGAAGATGTCAAACAGCTGACATCTTCTTACAAAATGCTGTGTTAAACTTATTACAACAACTAAAAAGAAACTACTGAAAACTACAACGACTGAAGAACATACTCTTCAGTCGTTTTACAAACTACTGTAATAGAAAATTACAACTACTGATAAGAAAAAGATGGAAGGTAAACCATCACAACAACTGAAGAATACTTCTTCAGCTTTTGTGACAAACTCTGAAGCTTCAGCACTTGTCATCAGACTCTAACTTCAGATGTTTCATCAGCTGATGACTTCAGTAGTTATCATCAGCTGATGTCTTCAGTCTTTGTCTTCAGTCTTTATACTTCAGCTGTTGATCTTCAGTACTTTAGTCTTTAGCTGATAGTCTTTAGTACTTGAGTCTTCAGTACATGAGTCTTTAGTACTTTTGTCTTCAGTATTTGTGTCTTCAGCTAATGTTCTTCAGTACTTTGATCTTCAGCTGTTGAGGTCTTCAGACTTTATCAAACGGCTGATGATGCTTTCAGCAGTTGTTGTGATGTCTTGTGGGACTCAGAGGTTTTTCTGATCTGGCTCATTGGTTCTTTTGGTGCAACAATAACTCAGCACTTAGCACACTTAATTATTTGGATGGATTAGCGGGGCGCCACCACACCTCGAATTTATTCTCATAAATAGTGCAGCGGTGTGCCGGGCTGTGAGATTAATTATCAGACAAATCGGTCTTTAAATATGCAATGGCATCCTTAAAACTTTGTTAACGCATTTCAGCTTAATCGCCTCCCCTAAGATGTACACCCACAAGATTCCAAATGTTTATTAAAGTTAATTTATTAAACACTTTGTGAGAATTTAGCACAGTTAACTGGGCCTACCAACATATCCCCAATCAGATGCGCGCCTAACCAATTTTTTTTTTCATTTTAGCAAAATGAAGAATAACTAAGGATAAATAGATAATGAACTAAAAGTGGAACGTAAAGCCTGGTCACGTCCTCAGCATCCCCACACTTGTCATGCACATTCTCCCTAATGTAAAGCACATGAAACAAGAATGAAAGAAAACAAAAATAGAAGTAACTTGAAAAGAAAACAAAGAAAAGGGACAAAAGAACTGGCGGCAGTAGCTGAGGCGTTCGTGTAAGTACACACGCACGTAGACTGTGGGGATCCCACCTGTAATGCATGTTGTTGGGTTCAACAATTGGATAAACTGAAGCTTTCCAAATCACAATCACACCCGACTGAAGATCTCATTGTACAAGTTCAGAGACCAAGTTGATTACAACAAAAACAACAATACAAGACAATACAACGTGACAAAGTCAAGATCAAGACAATTAGAAAAGTCAAAATTAGGTCATGTTGTACTAATAATATAAATAGACCCACTAGTGTATTTTTGCAAGTGGTGGTTCTTTTGTGTGTGTTTCTCAAGGTGTGAAGCACCACCCAAGGAGAAATCCTTTCCTTTGGGTGGGTTTGATCTTCCTCCATCTTTGTATTTGATTATTCATTGTCACTTGTTCACCAACATTAATGAAATCATCTACACATTATTATTATCATTCTCTTTGTTCTATGTTTCACACACCTCCACCCACCTTAATTTTGAATTTTCAGATCTGAAAATGATGAATCCTAAGATCCAAGCTCAACGAATCTAAAATATTGATTTAGCAAAATGGTATCAGAGCTGTTGGTTGCTGGATTCATCTAGTTTTTAGATCTGATTTCATCCTTAATGATGTCAAGAACAAAGAACACAACAACAAAAATGAAGAAAAAGGTCGCTGTTCATCAAAACCCCATCTGTTCATCACAAAAATTAAGATGAAAATCAACAAATCTGTTCAACTATGGTACGATTTGAAGACTCGTGAACATGTTCATGATTATTCTTTGAAAATCCGATGCAATTGAACAAGATTATCATAAAAAAAGAAAACCCATTTGTTCATCTCAAAAATCAAAAGAAAAGTCATCAGATCTGTTCTAATATGGTACGATTTGAAGAAATATAATCATCCCTTGGATTATTCCTTCATTCGATGCAATTGAATATGATAATCATCAAAAACGAAGAAAAGATGAAGAAATCGAAGCTACTACTGATTTCCCGACCTGCACTGCAGTTTGAAATCATTTTGGTTCGTCTGAAAACAAATGCGGATGAACAAAACAAATGCGGATGAAGCTTGATCAAATGCGGATGTGTTATACACAAATGCGGATGACTTGTCACCAAATGCGGATGACTTGGCAACAAATGCGGATGCCTTGTCACCCAATGCGGCTGACTTGTAAACAAATGCGGATGACTTGTCACCAAATGCGGATGTCTTGGCAACAAATGTGGATGCCTTGTCACCCAATGCAGCTGACTTGTAAACAAATACGGGTACTTTAAGCACAAATGCGGATGCATTGAAATCAAATGCGGATGAATTGAAATCAAATGCGGATGCCTTGCAAACAAATTCGGATGCTTTGCAAACAAATGCGGATGAGTTAGCAAAGAAATGCGGATGTGTTGCAAGAAATGCTTATGAATAGCTGATGAACAGGACTTCAAAATGAAAAGAAAATATCATGAATGCGGACGATTGCAACCAACAGGCACGTCCATTTTGAGTATTCAAAACAAAAGAAGAAATCAAATTTGGTCACATAATCAATGATTTATTCAAGGATTTGTACAACTGTCAGAAACTCTTTCTAAAGCTCATGATACTACAATCAAAGATGAACTTTTGCACACGTGTCTGACTACTGAGCGGAACAATTAGACGGACTTTAATCAAGGGGACCAATGATTATTTGAAGAATGTTAGATTATGAAGTCATTTCAGAAATTCAAATAAGTTGAAGTGTTTCAAGATTGATTTATGTTCCTGATGCAATTTATTGAAGTTCAAAGCCTCATCATATGCCTAATACATACTAATCCTTTGAGTGTGATATGAACAACAGTAATCCAAAATTGATACACCTCATATCCAATGCGTTAAGTGTTCTCAAAGAGATTCTATCCTCTATCAGAAATACATTAGGAGAAGCTTAATCTGAGGGGGAGAACTACAGTGAATTGTGTCAGAACATCAGTTGATCATGAAAACATGTGACAGAGAAGATCTTCAAAGTTAGAGTTTGGCAAGCATCAGTTTAGGGGGAGTATTGTTGGGTTCAACAATTGGATAAACTGAAGCTTTCCAAATCACAATCACACCCGACTGAAGATCTCATTATACAAGTTCAGAGACCAAGTTGATTATAACAAAAACAACAATACAAGACAATACAACATGACAAAGTAAAGATCAAGACAATTAGAAAAGTCAAAATTAGGTCATGTTGTACTAATAATATAAATAGACCCACTAGTGCATTTTTGCAAGTGGTGGTTCTTTTGTGTGTGTTTCTCAAGGTGTGAAGCACCACGCAAGGAGAAATCCTCTCCTTTGGGTGGGTTTGATCTTCCTCCATCTTTGTATTTGATTATTCATTTTAACTTGTTCACCAACATCAATGTAATCATCTACACATTATTATTATCATTCTCTTTGTTCTATGATTCACACACCTCCACCCATCTTAATTTTGAATTTTCAGATCTGAAAATGATGAATCCTAAGATCCAAGCTCAACGAATCTAAAATATTGATTTAGCAAAATGGTATCAGAGCTGTTGGTTGCTGGATTTATCTAGTTTTTAGATCATCCTCAATGATGTCAAGAACAAAGAACACAACAACAAAAATGAAGAAAAAGGTCGCTGTTCATCAAAACCCCATCTGTTCATCACAAAAATTAAGAAGAAAATCAACAAATCTGTTCAACTATGGTATGATTCGAAGACTCGTGAACATGTTCATGATTATTCCTTCAAAATTCGATGCAATTGAACAAGATTATCATAAAAAAAGAAAACCCATTTGCTCATCTCAAAAATCAAAAAGAAAAGTCATCAGATCTGTTCTAATATGGTACGATTTGAAGAAATATAATCATCCCTTTGATTATTCCTTCAAAATTCGATGCAATTGAACATGATAATCATCAAAAACGAAGAAAAGATGAAGAAATCGAAGCTACTGCTGATTTCCCGACCTGCACTGCAGTGTGAAATCGTTTTGGTTCGTCTAAAAACAAATGCGGATGAACAAAACTAATATGGATGAAGCTTGATCAAATGCGGATGTGTTATACACAAATGCGGATGACTTGTCACCAAATTCGGATGACTTGGCAACAAATGCGGATGCCTTGTCACCCAATGCGGCTGACTTGTAAACAAATGCGGATGACTTGTCACCAATGAACATGCATCACTAAATCGCATTAGATCAAATGTATATGAAACAGTATACATGAACTCTCAATTTTGACCTAGAAAAGTCAAAATGTGATAAAATTAATCTGATTCATGATAAACCCTTGTTGATATATCTTATTCATTACTCTAATACATATGCCTTGAATGCAGTGTACCATGGCAAACCTCACATGGAGCAAGCTCTATAATGTCAGTGGTTTTCTTGATCCTGATGTGTCTGAGGCTGATGGATTAATGGACATGATCAGATTTCTTCTAACCACAAGGGCGACCTATGCTATGACAGTGAGACCCATAATCTATGAGACCTTCATTAGGTCATTTTGGGGAACAGCTGAAGTGCTAGAAGTTGATGGTGTGAGAACACTGACTGGAAGAATCACTGATGATCATTCTCTAACAATTACTGAGCAAACTGTGAGACAGTGTCTACAGTTTGGAGATGATGCTGACGCCCCTATAGAACTTGAAGATGATGATATCATGACCTTCTTTGCAAACATTGGTTATGAGGGTGGTTATGAAGGGAAGCAGATTGTGAAGGGATTGGTAGATCTGCAATGGAGATTCCTGATACACATGTATCAACATTGCTTATCTAAGAGGAAGACTGGATGGAATGATATCCTAGTGACAACCTCCTCTGCTATTTGTGCATTATGTACCAATCAACCATTCAACATGTCTGCCTACATATTCAATGAATTGATCTCTAATGTACAAGAAGGTAGAAGACATATGTCTTGATGTACCCAAGATTTATCCAGTGTTTCATCAATGTAGCTTTTCCAGACCTTGCACCAGTAGGACCAGTGATGAACATTCCTCACTATAATGCCAAGTCCTACAGGTATATTACAAAGAGAGATCAAATGAACTTCTACAGTGGTACCTTCTTCCCTTTGTTGCCCTGGATGCAGCAACGGATCAACCAAGAAGAAGAACAAGATCAAGAGTCTCCAACTGATGAGCCTATTCATGAAGAAGCACAAGTTGCTCCAAGTCAACAACATGTTGAGGAGCAGGCTGCTATGACTGAGGAAAAGCAAAGGTCAGTGTCACGACAAGGTGATGTAGGTGGTGATCTTCACACTGATCCTTCTGTACAACAAGCTGACATAGACTCTCCAATTTTTCAATCTCCAATACAATCACCTACCAGATCACAAAGTCCATCTTCACATCCACAACCCATCATCTCACCCCACATCTCTCCTATACACTCACCACTCCATCACCCTATCCAATCTCCCATTCACCATACACTTGTTCCATCACCATCTTCAACTGAGCCTTAAGAGTTTGGTGACTCTACCAGCTCTTCTGAGAAATCCAAATCATCATCTGATGAGGAGGATCATTCCACCAGGATGCCTGTAAGGCAAATTGTATCAGAGGCTGCTCCATCAGAAAGTTATGATGAATCTTGGGTGAACAAGCCTGATGAGAAAGATGAGATGATTTCTAACTTGCTTCAGAAGATTGCAAGGATTGAAAAGATGCAAAGAAATAGATCAGTTCTCCTGCAAGACAGGTTGTTGGAATTGAATGAGAAGGAGAACGAATTAAAAGATATGAAGGAAAAACATGAGAGTGAGAAGAAGGAGAAGGATAAAGAGATTGAGATGTTGAAAGCTGCTTTTCAACACTCAAGAGAAGAAATTAGTGGTCATGTGGAAACTTTGAACATTCAAACAATAGTAATGGAAAATCAAGAAGAAGTTATTGAAGAACAGTCTACCATTATCCGTGACCTTGATAGGCAAGTGGAAGCTCTTAAAAAGAGAGTCTCTGAACTAGAAATACTTGTCAAACTAAATCAGGAGGCAGAGAAAGACAATGATGATGATGGTGACAAGATAAAAGAAAGAAGAAAAAGAAAGGATGACAAAATGACATTGACAAAGAATCATCTGAAGACAGTGGTGATGATTCCCCTCCAGCCAAAAAGATGAGATTTACTGAGGCTGAAAAAGAGGGAGAACCGAGTGGATCAAAGCACACATCATCTAGCATGGAGATGATTGTGTACACAAGTCATCCTGAAAAAGTCCACTCTGAAGAAAAAGAGTTCAGTGACATGATGAAAGACCTAGACATGTTCTCTGCTAAAGAATATGTTATTGATGATGAATTCTGGGACTTCATTGTGAATCAAAGTACAGATACTGAGCCTTTTATTGTCATACCTCAATCTCCAGTGCCAATTGACAAGGAATTGAGTATGCAACTAGTTCCTGCTGTGTCACTTTCTGATGAACAAAAAGAAATGATCAGAAAGCTATGTGAATAGCAAACACAGGAAGAAGAATAGGCTGCTACATCTACATAGATTTTTGAAAAGGAACAAACTGAAGAAGCTCCACAAGAGGCCAAAATACCTGAACCCTCTTCTGGCCCAAGCATGCAAACATATGCCAGAAGAAGGAGCTATCTTGATGCAAAGGCTAAAGGAAAGAGGCCAATGGTAGATGATGAACCAGTGAAAAAGAAGCAGAAAGATGACCCAAGGAGTCTAGCAGCTATTGCTAGATTCTTGGAAGAACATGAACAAGCAGAAGCCTTATTGAAAAAGAAGGCTGAAGTAATTGATTTAGAAGAAGGAGAAATTCCAGGCGGATACATGGTTGATAAGCCAGTGATCAGTAAAATTCCTGTGAATGAAGAACCTTATGTATTTGAAAAGGTTGAAAAGGCCAAGTCTGATGATTTGATGAAAAAGGCCATATTTCTGATTGATCATGGTTATGACCTAGATGAAGTCTTTGGGATGACATATGAAGGGATGCTAGCAGAATAAGATAAGCTAAACAAGCTGCTAGATCCAACTTTTGAAACAGAGTATGAGAAAACTCTATCTCCCAAAGCTTCTGAAGTCAAGGCAACAAAAGCCAAACCTGCTACTCCTCCTCAACCTATGTACCCTGATCCCTACAGCATGTCAGATAAGGAGATGAAGGATTATCTATCTACTCAAGGACTCACTAAAAGAAAATTGGGGAACATGAGAACCAATTCCCTAAGGGCTGCTGTCCTTAGGATGATTCTTGAAAAGAAAGACAGGTTGAAGAAGATGGAGGAGGAGATCATCAGAACCCAACCAAGAACAAGAGTTTCAGCTCAAGAAATGAGCCTCACTCAGGGAGATCATGATTCCCTGGCACCCATTCTACACAGATACCCTGAGTGGTTTGCTGAGCCTTCACAACTAGAACTACATGAAGGACTCACAACTGCTGAAATGATAAACGGTGTGTCTACTCCAAAAGGCAAGACAGATCAGAAGATTATTGCCTGGAAGTATCACAGTGATTGGAATATGTTCATGGTGAAGAGAATATCAGGATTAGTCTAATTTTTCACAGAGTACTCTGCTCTTTTGAATTCTCTAATGATCCATGATCTCCAGGAACTAGCCAATTTAAGATTGATAAATCATGGGCTATGTTCATGGGATATGAGTTTGAGGACATTCTGAGGATGTTTAAGAGAACTGACAACTTCAAATCATTGAAGGCTATCTGCATGAGAAAGGATAGATCTTTTGTCAATCCCCTTGAGAAAAAGAAAAGAAAACCAGCTGAAGAAGTGGTATTCCCAGAGCTTAGGGTAAAGCCCACTGAATCCTTGAAGAGGAAGATGGTTGCTGGTACTCACACTTCTGTGCCAATCTCAAATGTTTATTATGATGAGAAAACTTATGAGTTGGTGATTGAAAGGAAGTGGGGAGGAAAAGGAGCTGAAATTTGACTGTTCAGTGGATATGAAGTGAGACTGCTAGATGAATCATATATCCACTACATATATACAAGGCACTTCAGGGAGATTAGAAATAATCTTGGTGAAGCTGATATGTACTTCTTTCTCAAGTGCATCAAACTCCTGAAGATGGCCTATGAGAGGATCATCAAGAAGAAAGAGCATAGGAGGAAGAAGAAGACTCCTTTGCAGTTTGGTAACATTTGAAGTTAGAGGTTGATGCTGATGGATCTTTACTGATTCACAGAGATGGGCTGTCAACTGTGTCATTCTGGGAGCCTATCTCCTTGAGGAAGCTGCCCATTGAAGCCATCCATACTATGAGCCAAATAAAGATCTATGTACTAAGCAGAGAGAAGCTGGATGAAGCAAGACAGTTCTCTAATATGATCAAGGCCATACTGGATCCTTCCTACACAGACCCAGCTCCAGTGTCATCTCCTCCTACTGCACAAGACCCAGCAGAATCCTCACAACCTGATCCACCGTCAAACCCTTGAAGCACTTAGGCTGTATAATCCTTAGGGGGAGTATTGTTGGACCCTGAAAGGATCATTCTTGCCAATTCAAGAAGTGGATGGTTGTTCTACTGAATCTCCCTAAGTCCAAGAAGAAATGCGGATAAAGAAGTTTCTGCATAAGAAGAAAAAGAACAAGTGTCGGCTATCCGCATTTGTCAATGCGGATGACCAAGAACAAATGCTGATAAGTACTTGTTCATCCGCATTAACAAATGCGGAAAGCCGATGAAAGGCAGACAAGGCATTTGTTCAACCGTATGAACTAATGCGGATGACCAGCAACAAATGCGGCTAAGTGCTTGCTCATCCACATAAACTAATGCTGATGACCAAACACTAATGCGGCTGATAGAAGACCAATGCTGATGAAGAGTTACTCATCCGCATTAGTCAATGCGGATGACAAAGAACAAATGGTGATGAAGACTTTGACTAAGGGTAGTTTAGTCTTTTTGTACAAGCTGTAAGTCAGCCTATAAATAGAATAGAATCCTCGTATGTGAGGTAACTTTTATATGACTGTTTACACACTTTTTGAGAACAAACAATCAGAATATACTTTGTTTCTCCCATATTAGCTGTCTTGTTACTGTAGCTTGCTAAACCCTAGCATTTACTCTGTAACAGTTCATCTAATCAATACAAGAATGCATTTATGAGTATATCAAGAGTTTTATGATCATTGATTGCTTGATTCCTCCTTTCAACCATTGACTCAATCATCATATTCGATCCTTGTTGATTCACATCAACAGAGGATATCATTCTCAAACCCAGTCACATGTGATCTATCCTGCAAATTATCTCAAAGGATAAATTAAACAACCACGCATAACTAACATACATAAACTGAAACAAAATAATATACAAGAAATCAGCGTCTGTCCAGATGTCTTATCTCACTATACAACCATATCGAATAGTGTAAATACAACCAAATCGAATAACAAAATCATGCACAGTGAGACAGGGTGATAATGATAAAAGCGGCTAAGGCTCGTCGTCATGATCATCCGGCGGTGGGATCTCTGGAGGAACGTGCAGGTGGTAGTGCTGGAGTAGGGAGACCATCATACTCTCCATCCGGGTCATCCTAGCACCCTATGCGTAAGTATGGCACGCTGAGCCAGCTGCTCCTGATGTATCTGCTCCAACATAGGTTGTGCAGGGGCATCTCGAAGCTGGGTGCGGGCTCTGCCGCGCATGGGAGGACGCACGCCAAACTGAACCTCTGGAGGGTCAACTCCCCACGCCTGGGGCTCTATGACCATGGCTCGAGGCTCCAAGAACCTCCTCGGGACATCCACCGACACACACTCCATGTACTGCAGGTCTCTATAGGTGAACTGTCGAGCAGCCGGTCGTGTAGTCAAAACCAACGGCGGGTATCGGGTGAATACCCCCAAACTCCTCGCCAGAGCTGAGATGTACGGCCCGAACGCCAACTGGGCACCGGAACCATGGGGGCGGGATGCTGCATCGAGAATTCATGATCGTGCCGAGATTGGCCGGCCGCCTCTGAAGAATGTAGTAAAGAACGAACAAATCCTGCTGGGTGACCTTCTCGATCCCCATAAACCGGCCAACTAGTTTGCCGGAGATGCGATGATGAATGAGTCTGATGGCAGGGTCTCGGATTTGAGACGCAGGAATACCGGTGCTGAATCGCCTGTCCCCTATGGTGGGCCAGAAGGTAGTCAGCTGCTGGGATGTCATGGCGGTGTCAGACTGGCCTCGCAGGATGCCCCTGAATCTCTCATGGAAGGACGGGTCATCAACCTCTACCTGGGAATGCAGACCCATACGCACAGTGAAGTCCCCGATCGTCGTATGGTACTGGCGGCGGCCGAGGCTGAAGCGAACGACATACTCGTCCTGTAATGATGTCATGTTCCACCGAATGGTGGACATGAACTCCAGAGTAAGCTCGAGGTACTGGGGTGTAGTCGGTGTGAGCAAGTGTATCCATCGGTCGTCCAACAAGTCTCTTAATCGCTGATCGGCCTTGTTGGACCAAAAGAACCAATGAGCCAGATCAGAAAAACCTTTAAGTCCCACAGACATCATAACAACTGAAGAAGACTACATCAGCTGAAGACAAAGTCTGAAGACAAGTACTGAAGACAAAGTCTGAAGGCAAGTACTGAAGAGAAAGTCTGAAGACAAGTACTGAAGAAAAAGTCTGAAGATATCAGCTGAAGACAAAGTCTAAAGACCAAGTCTTTAGAGGTTGTCACAACAGCTGAAGTAGTACTCTCTAGTAGTTGTGATGGTTTACTTTTCAGTAGTTGTCTTTATCATTTCAGTAGTTTGTAATCAGTAGTTTAGTAGTTTGTTTTTAGTAGTTGTAGTATTAGTTAATACTTAGCTTCTATTGTAAGAAGATGTCCTCAGCTTTTGTGGACATCTTCAATAGTTTTACTTATTTTCAATTGTTTATGTAAAACGGTTAGATGTCACTATCAGGTGACATCTGCTGACGTCACCTTTCCTCTATAAAAGGAAGGTTGATCTAGTTTGTAATTACTGAAGCTTGTGTATGAATGAAAACATTCTCTTTTGCAGAAAACTTTCTCTCTTTATAACCGTACTGTTTCATTGAATATCCTTTGTGTTCATGCTTAAATTTCGTCTATTTCTTATACTATTCCGCTGCAAATCATAATCTAATTGATCAAACTAGGTCTGAGGTCCCTTCAAATGGTATCAGAGCTGGTTAATCATTGATCGATTTAACAATTGATTATTGAAACTACTCTTTTGATATCTAAGTTTGATCAAATTAGCAAATTTGCAAGAATTGGTTGTAGAGATTGATTTTCTGTTGCTTCTGGTGAATTAATTTGATGTTCTACGTGTTTAAAACAGAGTTGTGGAGTTTTTGAGCTAAATTTATTAAAAGTACATTGAATTTGTTTAATCTGTGAAAATGGCTACACCAACAAATGATCCTCACAATACTGGCTCTTCAACAAAGCCTCCGATGCTTGTTAGGGGTGAGTATAACATATGGCAACGCCGAATGCTCCATCACCTGTCTATCTATAGCACAGGATGTTGGAAATCTATGGTTCATGGATCATACAAGCCTATGGTGAGTCTTCCGGAAAGAATGAGATGGTTCCGAAGAATCCAGAGTAGTATTCGGATGAGGATCTAAAACTGTTTGAAATTGATGCTAAAGCCCATGGAATTCTGTCCATGGCACTGCCAAATGAAATCTATTCAGGGCTTATGCATCATGAAACTACTCATGACCTCTGGCTTGCTCTGAAGGAACAATTTGGAAGAACTTATGAGGTTTTGGCAAACACTAGAGAAATCCTTACCCAGCAATATGAGACATACTCTCATAGAAAGGGTGAGTCTCTGACTCAGTAGTTTGAGCGATTTTCCAGTTTGATATCTGAGTTGAAAATGGTTAAACAGGAATATTCAAACAACCAGATGAACAACAGATTCCTCAGATCCCTGCCTAAGAGATGGGACACATATACTATTGTCCTACGCTCCAGTGCAAATCTGGACACTCTATCTCTCACCCAACTTCATGGGAAACTGTTGACATTTGAATGAGAGATAGAACAGAAAAGGAAACTGTCTTCATCTGGGAAGCTCACTGATGACTTTGTATAAGGAAATACTGCACTGGTCGGTCAGGAGTTAGAGTATGCTGCATCAGAAGGTTCATATGATGAGCATATAGATTTCTCTACAAACAGTGGAGAACGTGCTTTTGTTAGTGTTGATAGTAATTCAGGTGGTAGTAGTGATAACTTGTGCTTTTTGATGGATAATTTGAAAGGAATTCCAGATGATGATTTGGAAGAGATGGATATTTTGAGTCAAATGGCAATGATCAACATCAGATCTCAAAAGTTTTATAAAAGGACTGGTCAGAAATTCCCAGGTCTCTCGGGCAAAACCAAGGTTGGTTTTGACAAGAGCAAGTTCAGGTGTCACAAGTGCCATAGACTTGGACACTTTGCAAGAGAGTGTAGATCATCTGGATCTAACTCATCTGCACCGTTTGTGACATTCCAAAGCAATAGCTCACAAAACAAAGGGCAACATTCCACCAGTTCTGGTCATCCTTCACCAGTTCAATCATCTCCTGCATATTTTGTCCCTCAAGGTCCTATGCCATATCCTTACCCCTGTTTTTACATGCCTCAGTCCAATCAGGTTCAAGTACCCACAGCTCAACAAACACCTGCCCTACCTGAGCCTCAACTATCTCAATCAAATCAACAATCTCAATCTCAACCACAACAAAACTTTTACACCCCTGGAGTTATTGACTGGAGCAGTTTACCAGATGATCTTTCTAGTTATCATGAATAACTGTTTCCAGGTGCTGGTCAACATGGTGGTGAAAACCCTTTTGGAAATCTTGCTCTTATGGCCCTGGAGTCTACTGATGGTTCATGCTCAAATGCTTCTACATCACAGGTACCACATGTATCTTCAGACGCTAAGGCCAAGTTGTGTTTTGAGTCATGCATAGCTACCATTGCCTCAATTAGAGAAGCAAATATGGCTTTAATCAATAAAAATCTTGAGCTAGAGAAAGTGATTTCCAAAAGAAAAGATGAATTTGAGTCTGTCTTAAATGAAAAAGATGAGAGAATTACAAATTAAAATGCCAAATCACTGATGAAAAGGCAAAGGTAGAGGTTATCCTAGAGAAATACAAGGACCTCAAAGAAACACTTGCAGATACCCAAGTAGAGTGTGAACGCTGGGTAACATCATACAAGGGGTTTGAAATGCTTCTCAACAAAGAAACAACTTCAAATGTGAAGTTTGGGATTGGTTATAATCACACTGCTCCTCCTACAGATTTTACTCCCAAATTAGAAGTTGAATCTGAAGGAGAAAGCAATGACCAATCCACATCATCATGTGTCTCACCCTCTGATAATGAACCAAAATCAGAAGATGAAGTCAGTATTAGCACCTCAGCAAATCAATCAGCTGATGGTCCCAATGCTAACAAACACATGATCAGGAGAAAGCTGATCACTTCAGGTGTTGTCTCACCAAGTACTCAAAGTACTGAAGGGCAAGTCACAACACCTGAAGAACAAACCAAACCCACTTAGAACAAAAATGGTTTGACAACTGCTAAAGAGTCTATCAGGAAGTCCAAAAGTACTGATAGAAAACTTCTGAAGAACAAATCTTCAGTAGTTAAGAATCCGTTAGTACTTAACATATGTACTGGAAAGAAGAAAGTACTGAAGAATAAACCTCCGGTAGTTTCATCTTCTTCAGTAGTTGATCAACTGAAGATGAAGAAAAAGCCATGTGAAATATGTGGCTTATTCAATCATCTTACTGATGACTGCTGGTACAGAAAGGGTTCAAAATTCAATAAAGATAAAAACACCAAAAAGAAAATTAATAAAATGAAAAATGAATTTGAAACCAAGTTTGTACCAGTGGCATCTCAACCTGAAAACTCAAATTCCCTGAAGAAATCCAAAAAGAAGGAAGGGGTTTATCAGGAAATAGCTGAAGGTGTTCAATGGTTTCCTCATGGAATACCAAGACACCAGACCAAGTTTGTGTCTTTCAAAAGTGAGGAAATGGTGAAACACAGGAACCAATCAAAAACAAGAACTGATGTGTCTGATGAACTGAAGGCTTTAGCAAATAGTCAGACATAACTTGTTATGATAGTTTAACATCTGTTGGGGAGAGTAAATAAAATAGATGTACCTGTGATTAAACCACAGAAAAGGAAAACCAAGCCAAAATTTAAGGACTCCTTTTCCACACCATCTTCACTTCCACAGGCTGTTAATCATGATAAACCAGTTAGTGTAAAATCTGTTGATGAGAACAGACCCAAAACCAAAATGGTTTGGGTCTCAAAAACTAACTACTTTCTTTTGACAAATGCAGGGTTGTTCAGCATGCCAAAGAAGCATCTGGTATGTGGACAGTGGAGGATCCATGCATATGACAGGGAGCAGCTCTCTTCTTAATGACTACTCTCAAGGAAAGAAGAGATTTGTCTCATTTGATAATGATGCTAAAGGTTACATCATTGGCAAAGGCTTTGTTTCAAATGGTGAAATAAGGTTAGATGATGTCAACCATGTGGAGAATCTCAAGTACAATCTCTTGAGTGTTAGTCAGATGTGTGATAAAGGTCATGTTGCTCTTTTCACCAGCCAGAACTGCAGGATTCTGTCTTCCAAAGTTCTGAGTCTGATTGACAAGGTATTGGATGATCATACTCTCCCGAAGGCCAACAGGACAGGAAGAGTATATGCCTTAGATTTATCAAATAAAATTGATTTAAAAGGCCATCCTTGCCTGTTCTCCAGGGCCTCTCCTCCGGAATCTAAACTATGGCAAAGAAGGCTTGGTCATGTGAATCTTAAAAACATGAACCAGCTGTCGTGGTTTAGTGAGAGGACTGCCAATGAAGGAGTTCAAATGTGATGACAACTGCTCTGCTTGTTTAAAAGGGAAGCAACACAAAGTATCTTTTACTCCAATAGAAGAGCCAAAGTCTACTGCCTGCTTGCAATTACTGCATATGGATCTGTTTGGTCCAGTAACAGTGATGAGCATGGCAAAGAAGAAATACTGTCTGGTAATTGTGGATGATTACTCCAGATTTGTATGGACTTTCTTCTTGCATTCAAAAGATGAAGCTGCAAAAACCATAATATACTTTGTGTTGAATATGGAAAAACAGTACTCCCTTCCAGTCAAGTGTGTAAGGAGTGATAATGGCACAAAATTTAGAAACCACACACTTGATGAATTCTACTTGTCTAAGGGAATCAAGAGGTAATATAGCATTCCAAGAACTCCTAAACAAAATGGAGTAGTGGAAAGAAAGAACAGGACACTTATTGAAGCTGCCAGGTCAATGTTGGCTGATTCTGGTTTGCCACTGACCTTTTGGGGAGAAGCTGTCAACACAGCTTGCTATGTGAAGAATAGAGTTTTAATAAATCAGCGGTTGATGAAGACTCCTTATGAAGTGTTACATTATTTGGCCCCTCTGATTTCATTCTTTAGAGCATTTAGGTGTCCCTGTTACATTCTTAACACAAATAATCCACTTTAGAAGTTTGAATCAAAATGGATGCAAGGTACTTTGTTGGGTATTCATCCACTTGCAAGGCATACAGAATTTTTAACTGTAGAACAAAGATGATTGAAGAGACCTTGCATGTGAAGTTTAATGAATCTCCAATGGACAAAATCCCACAAAACCCTGTTGAGCTATTTGATTTGGACATACTGCAATATGTTCCTTATCAGTCTCCAGCTGTTGCAGTTCCTGAAAATCCATCATCTCCTGCAAACAGTTCTTCCTCTGGTGGCACAGGTGATGATGATGATGCCAGTACTCACCTTTTCAAGTTTAATGCTCAACTGCCTGAGTCATCTAATCCTGATGTTCCTATAGCTTCAGCAGCTCCATCCACAACAAATGCTGATGAGATCTCCGCATCATCTACTTCGTTTGAATAGCCATCTCCTTCATGGTTTCAAGAGTCTGAGTGAACATCTGTTGCTGCTGAATCTCCTGCAAACACTTGCACAGATCTTATTGTCTATCAAGAGCTGAAGAATCACCCAATGTCTCAAATCATTAGTGATATCGATGCTAGAGTTTCAACCAGAAGTCAATTGTCCAATTTCTGCTTCTATGCTTTCTTCATCAATCAGCAAGAGCCAAAGAACTATCATGTTGCATTAAGAGACAATGGATCGGTTGAAGCCATGCAACTTGAACTTCTTCAGTTTAAAAAGCAGCAAGTGTGGGAGCTGGTTCCTCTACCCCAAGGTAAGTGTGCAATAGGCACTAAATTGGTGTTTAGGAATAAAACTAATGAAAAAGGTCAAATTGTCAAGAACAAGGCCAGACTGGTTGTACAAGGGTTTTCACAAGAAGAAGGTATTGATTATGATGAAACCTTTGCCCCTGTAGCCAGACTGGAGGCAATCAGATTGTTCTTAGCTTATGCTACTTTCCATAATCTCAAAGTTTTTCAAATGGATGTCAAAAGTGCATTTTTATATAGTAAAATAAAAGAAGTGGTTTATGTGTGTTAACCACCAGGTTATGAGGGTGTATAAGCTTGATAAGGCTCTGTATGGGTTAAAACAAGCTCCTAGAGCCTGGTATGAAACACTGTCTAACTTTCTTCTTCAAAACAACTTCACTAGAGGCTCCATAGATAAAACTTTGTTCATAAAGAAAGTAAGACAGCATAAGCTACTTGTTCAAATTTATGTAGATGATATTATTTTTGCATCCTCTGATCCAAAGTTGTGTGATGCATTTACAAAATTGATGCAACAAAAGTTTGAAATGAGTGCCATGGGAGAATTACAGTTCTTTCTGGGTTTGCAAATCAAAAAAGAGCTGATGGAACTTTCATTCATCAGTCAAAATATAAAAAGGATCTTCTGAAAAAGTTTGATTTACAAAACTGTAAGCCCTATTCTACTCCCATGAGCACCACCACACAACTGGATGCTGATCAGAAAGGTAAAGAGGTTGATGAAACCCTTTACAGATGTATGATTGGTTCCTTGATGTACCTTACAGCTTCTAGACCAGATATTATGTTTGCAACTTGTGTCTGTGCAAGATTTTAGGCTGCACCTAAAGAATCCCATTTGATTGCAGTCAAAAGGATCTTTAGATACTTGCAAGGAACTCAATCTCTAGGACTTTGGTATTCCACTGGGCACTCTTTCAAATTAGTTGCTTTCTCTGATAGTGACTATGCAGGGTGTAAAGTAACCAGAAATCAACTTTGGTGGATGCCAATTTCTAGGCAATTGTTTGGTTTCTTGGCAGAGTAAGAAACAAACTTCAGTTGCTACATCCACTCCTGAAGCAGAGTACATTGCTGCTTCAAGTTGTACATCTCAGTTACTCTGGCCTCAAAATCAATTACTAGATTATGGCATTACAGAGACTAAGACTCCATTACTGTTAGACAGTGCTTCAGCTCTTTGTATTGTTAAGAATCCAGTCCAACATTCTAACACCAAACACATTAAGATCAGACATCATTTCATCAGGGATTGTTATGAAAAAGGTCTGATAGATCCAAAGTTTGTTCCTAGTGCTGATGAGCTTACAGATATATTTACTAAGCCTTTGGACAATGCAACTTTTCAAAATCTTGTGCTAAGGCTTGGTATGCTGCAGCTAGAATAAAATGACTAATACAGACACTCTCAGATAATAAGTACTGATGAGTATTAGTATCCAAAAGTCAAAAATAATCACTGATGAGTTATTTTGTCTTCAATATTTTTAACTACTGAAGTGTTAAAAAGACTGAAGACTAAAATACTTAAAAGTACTGAAATACATTATTTGTTGAAAAGAACTGCTGTAGTTACAACTACTGATGTGGATGTAATTACTGATGCTTATTTGAACAGATAAGTATTGAAGAACAAGTTCGTCTAAAAGTACTTACGTGTAATCTTGAGCATAAGTACTGAAGACAAAATTTGTTCACAAGTTCTAAAGAATATTTATTTCAAAAAGATCTACTGCACAAATGTTCAGAAGAGCTGATGAATAAATATTCAAAAGAACTGATGACCAATGAAACGTCTGAAAATCAGACAAAGTCTGATGAGTAAATGTTGAGGTCAGAATGAAACAACTGAAACCTGTGAATTGATGACAACAACTGATGAGTAACTTTACTCTTCAGTTGTTTCAAACAACTGCTGTTTCATTTCAAAACAACTGAAGCCAAAACCAACTCTCCAGTAGTTTTCAACTACTGATGCCTAACTCCATGTCTTTAGTTGTTTACAACATCTGAAGGTGAAAACCATGTCTTCAGTCGTTTCACACAACTGATGACTAACACCAAAACCTTCAGTTGTTTTCCATCAACCGTTTCATAATCAATAAATACCAAACCCTAACCTCAGAACTTTTCATTCTCCGAACGTTATTATTCAAAATTCTCAAACCTTCCCTCCTGCATTAATGGCGACCATGCAACTCAAACCACGCCATAACTGTGTAGCCTACCTCACCAAATCAGCCTTCTGGAACAAGTTTGATGACGCCATCGATCTGATGGTTGAATCCCCATACCAAACGGCCTTTCTTTTGAATCCAACCATATACGCCGAATCCCTACAACAATTCTGGACAAACGTCACCCGCACAACTGGTGAGAATGATGCCGAGATCACTCTCCAGTCGTTTGTCAATCAGAAGAAGGTGGCCGTCACTTCTGACATTATTCGGCAAACCATAAATCTGAATGATGCCACCTTCGTCATCGAATATGCTAAGGGTAAAACCGACTTATCCTTCACCCAACATGGATACAAAGGTGACCTAAGTGCTACCACAATCTTGAAGAAGCACTTCCATGACCCTGAACGCCTAATCTTCCACATGTTCAATGTCTGTCTTGCCCCCAAGACCTCCTCATGGGATCAAATGTCTTCCAGGTGGCAGCAGGTATTGTAATCAATCCTTGAACGCCAAAGCTTAAATTTTTCTGAAATTATATTTTTAGAACTAAAAGATCTGGCATTGAAACCTGTGGCTAACAGATGGATATTATATCCAAGGTTTCTCATGGCCATTATTGAAAATCAATTAAAATCTGACGGCCTTGTTGGCCTTGGAGTCCCTGCTGTGGCAGTTTTGCCTGAAGTATACTCCAGGCACAACTGGAACAAACAACTTAAAGAGGCTGCCAAGCTACTAAAGCCCAAGCAGCGGGAACCCACAGCCTCATCCTCCAGATCCAAAGTCCCCACCAAGCCAAAAACTAAAAAGCCCAAAAAAGGCTATTCTGGGAGTTGAGTCCCCTGAGGATGCCCCTGAAGCACCAAGGCAGGAAGAAACTACTGGTAGTAATCCACCAGTAGTTATACAGACTCCACCAACCACAACCGCTCAGGAATCCTCTCAACAGGATCTTGAAGCTACCATTTCAGGGGATGCCACATTACTGGAACCTCTCTCATTTGAGAAGGTTGCCATTGAAGAGCACCATTCACCCCAGGAGCAATCTGCTTCACACCTATCTCCTACTGCAACCACCCCACAAAACCCAACTTTTATAATTGCAGAAGTGCTAACTTAGCTAAACACTCCACCCCCTCCCCAGAAACCTATTACAACTGGGAAAACCTCAACACTTAAGGGGGAGGATTCTAGTGTTGCTGATAACCCACAGCATAGGGATTACACAGTTCAATCTCCCCGTGTGGAGGAGGAGATTTGAACTTCTGGTGAGGCTGCCACTTCTCCTGCTTCAGCACATGAACAGGCTAAAGTTGGTAACATCTCTAAGACCTCACCAGAGGCAACTGCCGATGAAGGGCATAATCCTGAGGCAGGAAGTCCCCAGTACCAAGATCAAGGGGCACATGTGCATACTGATCGACACTCAGCACATGTTAATTCTGATGAAATCAGGAGGTCAGATGATTCAGCGACCACTGATGATGACCTGGGTTTTTTCATTGATGTTCTAGCCCATAACACCATTCTCGAGGCTGAGGTAAGCAGACTACAAGAATTGCTTGCCAAAATGTCACAAGAATCAAGTCCATCTGCCCATATTAACCCACAGATGGCACCTTGTTCTGAAGGTCTCCCAAACACTGAGCCACTTCCAAGAACTCTGCCATCAGCCTTTGCTTCTGCCACCATTTCTCAGGGACAGAACCCCTCTGAACAAATGGTTGCTGCTTTTAAATCTTCCCTGCCTCTCATCACTCCCATCATCACTGAGATTGTGCATCAAGACCTTGATGAGAGGCTCTCCTCAAATATACAAACCCTAGTTGATGATGCAGTACCTAAGAGACTTTCTGACATTCAAACCCCTGAACTCAATGCAACCAAAAAGGAGGAGTCTAAGTCAGTGAAAGTAGTCAAGAGAAAGAGAGTTCAAGAGGAGAATGATAAATAAAAGGAGGGGGAGAAAGAAAAAGAAAAGGAGAAAGAGAAGGAAAAAGAAAAAGATTTTCATGTCACATACAAGAAGAGGAAGGGTGATGAAAAGACTAATGATGAGAAGAAGTTGGATGAAATGATTAAACAAGCTGATGAGCAACATAGCAGATCAATGGATAAAATCATTGATCAGCTATTCAGACAAGGGTTTGTTACTGCTAAGCTTGACACTGAGATTAGGAAGTTGGAGATACAAGAGATTGAGCACCGATGGGCTGGCTATAGTGAGAAGGAGAATGAAAGATTAGAAGCTATGGTCAGGTTCATTTTGAAGTATTTGGGGAGGACAATCCTTAAGGTGAAATCATTGACCAGGGACAGTATTTTGGAAATAACCAACCAAATATGTTCGTCTGAAGTTTTTACAAAGGGATTGATCATATAAGCCCTTAACAAAGCTGGTGCTGGGAAGAGGACTGATCTGGCAAAGTACTCCAAAGCCACACTTGCAACCAAAATGCTAGAGCAGCCTGTACAATCTCCCACACCAGAACAACCAAAATCACAACCCACAAAACCAACTCCTTTACCCAAGAAGCCAACACAAACTGCCAATGATGCACCTAAGAGGAAGAGAAGGGTGTTGAGGCTTCAAGAAGAAGAAGAAGAAGAAGATGAGGATGATAGGCTGCCCAATTCAACTATTGTTAAATCAAAAGGGAAGATACCTGAAGTATCAAAGAATATTGCCAAGAGCCAACCAACAGTGATCACCCCTGCCATCCAGATGCAAACTGTCAAAGTAAAGCTTGAAGAAGAAGAACTGCACAAACAACATGATGAGCAGCTGTTGAGTATAGTTGATAAAGACTTTCCTCAGACTACATCAATACAATCTATGAGGAAACATGCGCAGAGGTTGTATGCTCTCAGATTTACCTTTCAATATCAGAAGGAGAGAGTTAGAATTTGGCCTGATCCCAGGGTGAGTCCTAGAATTCAAAAGAAGAACATTCCAAATAGATACAATGGCCAAGTAAAGAAGATTGTAGATGCAATGATCATGCTGGCCATTGTAGTGTCACCCTGGGACATCCTAGAAGACTTCAAGAAAGCCTACAAAGCTATTCTTTCCCCTCGAAAGTTACTAGAAAACAAAATGGTGAAAAAGGGGTTAATTTATAAGAGTCTTGAAGAAGTCAGAAGCAATGAGCTCCAGTTGTTACTTGAGGGTAATCACCCTGATGAGTTTGCTTATAGAGAAATAACAACTATGGAGCTAAAGAACAGGAAACAGGTCAAATATCTGTCTAAGTATTATGGGCCAGAGTTCTTCTTTGAAGGAGAAGCTGAAGAACTCACTTTGGAAGAACAAATTGTCTTCCTAGAGGCCTATGTAAGAGAGTCTTACAGACTCATTGTAGAAAAGTAGATTTCATGGATGGGGTAACAACTCTGTGTCCAATTTCCCAAGACAGAGTTCCCATCCATCCCTTGCCAATCAGATCTACTGAAATCTCTTCCCAGACCTGTGCTTAAAATGGTCACTTCTAAGCTGATCCAGAAGAAAAAGACAATCTTTTAGCCTAATAAGTGGGACTCCAATAAACTTAAAGGTTCTGGCTGCATTGGTTCAGGGGGAGTTTGTTGGACCAAAAGAACCAATGAGCCTGATCAGAAAAACCTTTAAGTCCCACAGACATCATAACAACTGAAGAAGACTACATCAGCTGAAGACAAAGTCTGAAGACAAGTACTGAAGACAAAGTCTGAAGACAAGTACTGAAGACAAAGTCTGAAGACAAGTACCGAAGACAAAGCCTGAAGACATCAGCTGAAGACAAAGTCTGAAGACCAAGTCTTCAGCGGTTGTCACAGCAGCTGAAGTAGTACTCTCCAGTAGTTGTGATGGTTTACTTTTCAGTAGTTGTCTTTATCATTTCAGTAGTTTGTAATCAGTAGTTCAGTAGTTTGTTTTTAGTATTTGTAGTATTAGTTAATACTTAGCTTCTATTATAAGAAGATGTCCTCAGCTGTTGTGGACATCTTCAGTAGTTTTAGTTATTTTCAGTTGTTTATGTGAAACGGTTAGATGTCACTATCAGGTGACATCTGCTGATGTCACCTTTCCTTTATAAAAGGAAGGTTGACCTAATTTGTAATTACCGAAGCTTGTGTATGAATGAAGACATTCTCTTTTGCTGAAAACTTTCTCTCTTTATAACCGTACTGTTTCATTGAATATCCTTTGTGTTCTTGCTTAAATTTTGTCTAATTCTTATACTATTCCGCTGCAAATCATAACCTAATTGATCAAACTAGATCTGAGGTCCCTTCAGGCCCCCAACTCTCGCAGTAGGTCCCAGCAGAGCATTCACGGGATCTGTAGCGCGTGCGCTGCTAGGCGCGAGTAGGTAGTGTGGTACTTGGTCTCGGGGGAGAAGGCTAGCAGTGGGTGGACTGGACGGGTGCATAAGGCTCAGCTCTGTCGGGATCCTAATCGTGAGCAGCTACGGTCTACGGATGTCCTCCTCAACATCGGCAGTAGATGAGCCAATGTAGGATAAGCCTGGTAAGACTGCGGGAGGTCCCTCGTCCTCCTGGTGCTGGGCTGCTGCTAGGGCAGGTCCCCGTCCTCCGGTGCGTCCTCGAACACGACGCTGCCTTCCGCCGGCTGACATTGTTGCAAAAACAAGTTACCAAACACAAGACAGGCAGAAATGTTAGATATACAAAGAGCAGAACAAGACACTGACGGTCGTAGAATAAATAAAAAGGAATAAACAAAAAGGAAACATAGACTAAGAATTGAGGTGGGAACCTGATCCTGACTGAAGCTACTAAAGAGAGGAAACCCTAAGATCTAGGAGCAAACAATTCCTACCAATGTTATGGGCAGGCAACTCAGTGGGTAATGGGTGAGCTAAATGTTAATCACCGAGGCATGTCTAAACCTCACCCAAACAGATGTCTCAGCCTAAGAAAGAAAAAACTTAAATCGACACGAGCCCCCTGACAAGTGCAACCCCAAAAATTTACGATAATGGGGGAAACAGGGGGGTCCTGCGGACCGCAGGAAGTCACTGAATCAGCATTCGACTAGCAGTTTGCAAGAACCCAAAGTTGTCACTAATCCTGCATAAGTGTGTCCCAATAAACTCAAACCCAACAACAATCAGTAGAGTGTACAACCTAAGATGTTTCTAATCCAAACAAGTGTGACTCAATGATGGAAAGAAAACCTAGAAAGAAACTTGAACCAAGATAGACAAATTGACATGAAATCGTAAAAAAGTCATGGGAACGAACCGTTGACGAGTGTAGGGACACAACGTAACCGAAATATGGTGGTTTTGGTTCAGCTCTGGTGAGACGCACGACGGTGGTGGAGAAGGGTGAAGGAAATGGGGGTTTCTGGTAGAGGGGGAAAAGGCGGAGATGAGGGTGTAGTGATGGTGGTGAACGGCCGAGGGGTGGTGGGGTGGTGGTCGGGAGAGGTGGCCAAGGGATGTGGGTGGTGGAGATGGTGTTTTAGGTGGCCGAGGGGTGTTGTTTTGGGTGGAGATAGCCTAGGGAACAGGGGTTTTAACCCCTGTTAAGTTTTCAGCCGTGAGGTCCTGTGGACCGCAGAAGTAATTTCAGCAGACCGCATGGATTTTACCAATGTCCTGTGCACCGTAGGACATTTTCCTGCGGACCGCAGGTCTGTGCAGACAGGGAAGTTTCCTGTTTTGCCCTACACTGACCAAACCACCGCCTAATTTTTGAAACGGGACACCAAAAATTTTGAAAAAAAATAGGGTCACGTACCCGGACGTGTATGCAATGATTCCCCAGTCTCCGATTCCTGAAACACTCAACAGACGGTTGGAAATAAAAATAAACAAGAAAATAAAAAGAAAAATTACTAATGATTGAAAATTTAAAAGGAAAGGAAAGAAATTAAACCGTACACTCCGGGCTGCCTCCTGGTAGTGCTAAGTTTAACGAGTCCTCAGCCCGACTCATCCCCACACTTATTAGTGAAACGGGTCGAGGTGTAACACCTCGAGCACTCTCTGCCCCTCTGACGCACCTATGTAATGCTTCGGGCGATGTCCATTGACTTTGAACCACTCGCCATCATTCCTAGCTATCTTGACCGTACCACATGGATGAACAATTGTAACTGTGAAAGGTCCTGACCACCATGATCGCAATTTCCCGGGAAACAACCTCAGACGAGAATTGAACAAAAGCACTCGATCACCAACTTTGAATTCTCTTTCTTGACGAATGTGACGATCATGTAGCTCCTTGGTACGCAACTTGTAGTCGTAGGAACGTGCGTATGCATGATCACGAAGCTCCTCCAAACTATGCAAATCAAGCATCCGATGTCGTGCTGCCTTAGGCTCGTCTAGATTAACTGTCCGAAGTGCCTAGTAAGCTCGATACTCCGACTCGACCGACAAGTGACATAACTTCCTGTAAACCATCTGGAATGGCGTAGTACCTGTGGAAGTCCGGTATGCAGTCCTAAACGCCCAGAGTGCGTCATCTAGCTTATCTGACCATTCCTTCCTGTTAATGCGCACCGTCTTCTCCAGTATTCGCTTGATCTCTCGATTGCTCACCTCCACTTGCCCGCTCGTCTGCGGGTGGTAGGCAGTTGCAGTTCTATGAGTCACCTCGTATCGCTGCAATGCCTTCTCCATCTGAGCATTGCAGAAATGTGTCCCCCGATCACTGATTAGCGCCTTAGGCACTCCGAATCTCGCGAATAGCCTTCACAGGAATCTCACGACCACTCTCGCATCATTAGTGGGCAGAGCTTCAGCCTCAACCCACTTGGACACGTAATCCACAGCCACCAGGATGAACCTGTTACCACGAGAAGCGGGGAATGGGCCCATGAAGTCAATGCCCCAGACATCAAAAACCTCAACAACCTGAATAGGATTCTAAGGCATCTCATGGTGGCGCGAGATGTTTCCACTCCTCTGACATGCATCACATCGCCTGATTAACTCCTGAGCATCCCAAAAATCGTCGGCTAGCAGAAAGCACTATCAAAAACCCTCTTGACTGTATAACCCGCAACATTGTGTCCACCAGTCGGTCCCTCATGGCACGCATGTAGTATGCTCTCAAACTCACTCAAAGGAATACATCTCCTAATCACCTGATCAGCACCAACCTATTAAATATACGGATCGTCCTAAATGTAATGCTTAACATCAGCGAAGAATTTCTTCCGCTGCCGATAAGTCAGGTCTGGTGCTAACGTCCCATTGCACAAGTAATTCGTGAAACCCTCGAACCATGGGCACTCATCCTCACGCACGCTCACACGCATCAAGCTCTCAGTTGGGAACCTGTCATCGATATGAACTCCTTTGGCTCCCTTCTTATCTCTAATATTGATATAAAACTCCTGAAGCAGTAGAATCCACCGAATAAGACGCAGTTTCACATCCTGTTTGCTGAACAGGTACCGAACCGCTGCATGATCAGTATACACAATGGTCTTGGACAAGACCAGATATGACCGAAATTTATCAAACGCAAAGACCAGTACCAACAGTTCTTTCTCAGTAGTGGTGTAATGCTTGTGTGCGTCGTTCAAAGTCCGGCTCACGTAATAGATCGGATGGAAGTGCTTATCCTTCCGTTGTCCCAAGACCGCCCCTACTACGAAGTCACTCGCATCACACATCGACTCAAGAGGTACAGCCCAATCGGGGGCAACCATAATAGGTGGGTTTACTAGCTTTTCCTTTAGCAATTTAAAAGCTCTAACGCAATCCTCAGAGAGCAAGAAAGGCACATCCTTCTCAAGCAGCTGGGTCATCGGTCGTGCGATTTTGGAGAAATCGCGTATGAAGCTTCTGTAAAAACCCGCGTGACCTAGGAAGCTACGAATGGCCTTCATACTCGTGGGTGGAGGGAGTCTCGAGATCGTCTCCACTTTAGCTCTATCCACCTCAATTCCAGCCTGAGACACTCTGTGAGCAAAAACTATGCCTTCTCTCACCATGAAAGGCATTTCTCCCAGTTTAGCATCAGATTCGTCTCCTCGCATCTAGCTAACATCCTTTCTAAATTCCTAAGACAATGATCAAACGAATGACCGAATAAAGAAAAGTCATCCATAAGTATTTCCATAAAATCCTCGATCATGTCATGGAACATCGCGACCATACAACTCTGAAATGTAGCTGGAGCGTTGCATAACCCGAAGGCATGCGACGGTAGGAAAAATTGCCATAGGGGCACGTGAATGTGCTTTTCTGCTGATCAGCTGGCACGATCGGTATCTGGAAATACCCAGAGAAACCATCCAGAAAGAAGTAATCCTGCTGGCTTGCCAAACGCTCTATCATCTGATCGATGAAAGGCAACGGGAAGTGGTCCTTATGTGTAGAATCATTCAACTTGCGATAGTCGCTACATACACGCCAACCGGTGATAGTCCTAGTAGGGATCAATTCATTACGCTTATTAGTCACCACTGTCATGCCCCCCTTCTTAGGGACAACCTGAACAGGAATCACCCACAGGGAATCAGAGATCGGGTAGATCAAACCTGCATCCAATAGCTTCAGAACTTCCTTCTTCACAACTTCTTGCATCTTCGGGTTCAATCTACATTGTCCTTGCACCTTCGGCTTGTAGTCCTCCTCCATTAGAATCTTATGCATGCAGAAAGAAGGTTTAATACCCTTTATATCCATCAGCTTCCATTCAATCGCTTGCTTGTGTGCCTTCAACGCACGAAGCAGCGTAGTCCTCTGCTCAACAGCCAAATCAGAAGCAATAATCACAGGCAACCGCCTC
The DNA here is from genome assembly GCA_024085815.1 of Flaveria linearis. Taxonomy (NCBI): domain Eukaryota; kingdom Viridiplantae; phylum Streptophyta; class Magnoliopsida; order Asterales; family Asteraceae; genus Flaveria; species Flaveria linearis. Next base: position 46,616,611 of record CM044009.1, on the reverse strand, counting down.
TACTCATCTAAGAAAGCATACTCCAAATGAGATGGGAGCTCCTTCAGCCCAATGATGATGGTGGGCTCTCAATAGACGGCTTCTCCTTGGGCTCCAACCTCTCAATCTCCTCAAAACCCTCAGCGACTGGGGTATGATCGACTACATCAGCATTCGCAACCTCCTCTACTGCAACTGTTGTGCACTCTCCAACATGAGACATGATAGTGTCTAGAAAATATAAAGTGTCGTCCTAACCACGCGGATGCTTCATGGCTCCATTAACATCAAAGGTAACTCGCTCATCATCCACGCTGAGGGTCAGCTTACCGCTGTACACGTCGATCAGCACATGCGCAGTAGCTAAGAATGGACAACCAAAAATCAAAGGAACGTGATCGTCCTCGTCCATATCAAGAATGACAAAATCCACCAGAAAAATGAATTTGTCAACCCTCACCAGCATGTTCTCCACAATCCCGCGTGGGTACTTCACAGATCTATCCACAAGCTGAATACTCATCCTGGTGGGTGCGGGCTCCTCTAGGCCTAGCTTCAGATAAACAGAATATGGCATCAGATTGATGCTAGCACCTAGATCCGTGAGGGCATTCTTCACAGTCATACCTCTAATAACACATGGAATGGTAAAGCTACCAGGATCCATCGTCTTCTGAAGTAGATTTGGCTTTAAAACCGCAGAACATTCCTCATTGAATACCCTAGTAGATAATGCTTTAGGTTTTGTCTTGTAAGATAGCATGTCCTTGAGGTACTTCACATATTTAGGCATGTTCGAAAGTGCCTCGACGAAAGGAATATTGATGTCAATCTGACAAAGTATGTGAGGAACTTCTTGTACTGCTTATCGTCCTTGCTCTTCCTCAAGCGAGCTGGATACGGTGTAGGGGGCCTATAAACTGGTGTTGGCTCCTTCTGGAGAGTGGCCTCTGGCTATGCTGTACTTGCTGGGCACAACCTCTGTTGCACCTGGCCAGGGTTCACCTCCATCTCAATTTCTTCCACAGGCTCATCTTTTGTCATTGGTGGTGAAACCACCACTCCACCCCTATTGCTCCTAGTAGTGACTGCCTTCACGAACCCCTTAGGATTCGTGTCAGTGGAGCTCGGTAGGGTACCCTCCTTCCTGCTGGAAAGGATCTCAGCTATTTGACCAACATGACGCTCCAAATTCTGCAGTGCTGCTCCCTGATTCTGAATCATCGTGCCTTGCTCCTGGAACTTAGCCTGAATCTGCTCATGACGCCTCTCATCCTTTTCTAGGAACTGTGCAAGCATAGAATCGATGCTAGGTGTCTTCTTCTCACTGCTGGGCTGTGCGTAGCTCTGATACGGTCCTTGATTCTACTGTCCCCTCCAGCTCGAGCCTTGATCTCTCTTCCAACCCTGATTATTACTAAAAAAACTCATGCTGGGCTGATTCCCCATGAAGTCCACCTGTTCCTGAGTAACCGTGCAATCAGCCGTGTTATGTCCACCTCTACAGATCTCAGAAACCCTGTCTTCCTTCAGCTATAGATCCTTCACAATCCTAGATAGGGCCTCCACCTGTGCTACTAAGCTATGTTAGAGTCCACCTACAACGCGCCCCAGTGTGATCCCTCAGCTGGATCCTGATAGCTGGACATGGCCAGATCCTCAAAAAGCTCCAAGCACTCTTTAGGTGTTTTGGTGTTGAACATGCTTCCACCCAATGCAGTGTTTAATCTCTCTCTATAGACGTAATCATAACCGTTGTAGAACTTCTCAGCCAGCTGCCAATCCTCAATACCGTGATATGGAAAATTATTGCAGAGGCCTTTGAACCTCTCCCATGCATCGTGAAATGACTCTCCCGACTTCTGTTTGAAAGAATGAATAAGGCTTCTGTGATGGGCAAATTTGGAAGGAGGGTAGTATTTAGCAAGGAATTTGTCTTTCATGCCATCCCAGGTAGTGATAGAGCCAAGTGTCAAAGATTCAAGCCAGGTGGTGGCTTTGTCTTCCTGGGAGAAGGGAAACAGACGCTTCAGACGCGCGTTGTCAGTCACACCATTGATTTTGAACGTGTCGCAGACACGCTGAAAGCGGTTAATGTACGTGTGTGGATTTTTGTGAGAAAGACCATGGAACTAGATAGACGAGGCAATGGTGGTCATCACATGAGAAGGGATCTGGAAATTGTTTGCCTCGATGACCAATGGTACCACAGGTGCTCGCACGCCTCTAGTAGCATGTTTCGCGTGATCAGAAAGCGTCTTTCGGGGTTGTGGTTATGTCATCTCTTCAGCTGCATTATGCCTCCTACGAAATAATTGCTCTGGGTTAGAAAGTCCCTCAAACTTGGCAGATCCTGTAGATCGGGTCCACCGGATATTGTGCATATACTGATAAAAATAAATGAAAAATAAAACAAAATAGAAATAAAAATAATTAATTGAAATTTATCCTAAAGCAAGAAATGAACAAATTTAACCTAAGAAATAAATAACAGAAAAGTTTACAAAATTTGCAAAAATTACCTAAAAGTAGCAAATAAAAACAACTAAGCACTAGACAAGCAAACAAGGATGGTTCGACCCCCGACGCCAGTGGTTCTCAAAGTCGCCAAAATCGTGTCCTCGGCAACGGCGCCAAATACTTGATGGTGTGAAAATGTAGTTTAAATTATAAAGACCAAGTTTTAATTATTTAAAACGAATTACTTCTCAAACACACACTTACGGAAAGCGTATCGGTCGCGTGTAGTATGGAAAGTAAACCGGGTATCGACCATGGACACGAATGGGTGGCGACCCTTGTTACTGAACTGTTGCCGAATCCTAACCGTTGATTTTAAGGTATTTTTGATAATTAAGAAGAAGACAAGAAAATTAGTAAACCAACTAAGCAACATAATCAAATAATAAGACAAAACACGAAACTAATACAGCATGCAATAATACTGAAAATTAAAAGAAATTAAATCTAAACAAGGAGACTAAACCAAATCACTATAAATGGAAAGGGAAATCAAATAAAAGGAAGCACTACCTAGACTCGTTATCAGGTTGATCGGTTTGACTAACTCTCGGGTGGATTGACTGTTTGACTCCAGTTTCCGAATTAGACACCTGAAACATATCAGATGTACTCTCGGACTCACTGACACACTCTAAATGCCATGAAAATCAAGTGTAGCACTGAACAGGTTATTTCTTACCTCTCGGTCTCAAAATTCCCTGAAACTCTACGTACTCGATAACTATTTTATCTCTCAGTCTCAACAGCATAATGTGAAATAGGTTACCCTAAGCAGCACTAGACACACAGAGTAAATTGATGAATATGATTAATGACTTGAATTGACAAGAATAGTTATTAATTATAGGACCCGTCACTTTCGTGCACTCGTTACCCTAGCCAAAAACCCCCAAGATCAAGCAATTATCTCTCTCCTATTAGACTCAAGATAAGCTAACTTCTGAAATTTATTTTAAACATAAAACTCCTATGGGTGATCAATCCATGTAGGTCAAAACACCATGTAATGATCCTAACATGCAATTCTAGTCAATTAACAAACAAGTAAATCAACCAAAATACACGAGGAGCCTAATTATGCACCAAATCAATTTCAACATAAGTAAATCAACATCATTACTCATAAATCATCAATCTTTATACGATAGAATTCATCAACAAGTCAAATAACCCGAAAAACAAGTCAAACAAAGTCAACCATCACCTAATGTAGGCAGATAAAGAACAATTAGCCACTAATCATAATAAAATCAGAATTACAATGATAAACCATGAATAAACAGTGAAGAACACGAATGGAAACGGAGAAACAAAGAGAAACCGAATGGTCAAACGCGTGAAAAGCCGAAAGTAAGGTTCTTTTCTTCAATCCCACGACCTAGCTGCTCCGAATCACCTCTAATATGCTTCTAAAACTCTCCAAGGGCCGTCCAAGCATTCCCCCGTTGTAAACCTGACCTCAACTTATAAAACTTTGACTTTTTCGCGACCTACTACGGACCACAGGGGTAAGTCCTACGGACCGCAGGAACTTCAGGGTTTCCTGGGCCGTGTTGACCTGGCCTGCGTATCGCAGGGAAGGATCCTGCGGACCGCAGGAGCTTTAACTTTTGGAATTTGTCTTCGCTTTTAACTCCTGATCGCCCGATAATTGCTCGGTTTCCTCCCGTAAGCTCTCGTGAACCTGAAAATACGAAAAGAAGCAAAGTAACTAAAATCCAGAAAAATAAAACGCGAATTAACTAGAAATTAAAATAAAATACACGGGAAAATCAGGTGTGTTTATGACACATCAGTACTCCAGAGGGCATTGCTAAAGTAAATAGATATTGGTCCTATAACTTAAAGATGAGATCTGATCTTGATTCATTAAACATCTTAAAATCTAATTTTAAAAGAGCTGAAAGTGAGTATAAGTTAAAGATAGAAGACTTAAAGAACATCATTTCAACTCTCAAACATGAGCATACTAATTGACTAGACTAAAATCAAAGATCTCATCACTAATTTAACTGAGTGCCAGACTGAGCTTGTGATCAGCAAAGCCATGGCAGAGAAACATGTTTTTAAAGAAGAGACCTTCAAGAACATAATATCATCATCGTTGCTTGCCAAAGTATCTTATAAAAACAAACAGGGACTGGGATCTAGTGACATAGCTCCTCCACATATTCTATTGTCTGTAAGATCTCCCAGGTATGGAACTAGTAAGATAAGCTTCCATCCACAGATCCTAGTGATGAAGAGGATGAAAAGGAGATAGTAAAGGATAGATCTGGGAAGAGTGAAGAGGATCATCCTAACAAGGGTCAGTATTCTCTTGAGGAGGGAAAGAAGTCAGGGATGACAAAGTCAAAGGGGAAGAACTTGATCCGAGCAGCTAAGAGGAGATCAAAGTGAGCTCAAGAAATCAAGGCCCCTTTAGACTCCAAGAAGAAACAAGTTTTTATCTTTACAGGTTTTGAGGTTGTGAAGACCGTGGATACAACTTTGAACTCTTATATCAAGAGTTCAAGTTCATGTCCAATTCATCCCTGTGAAGGAATGAAGGTTGATCACCTGTGTAACACTGCTACATAGCATGAACCATCCACCTCCAAAGGCAAACTTCACCCTAGGAGGCTTGCTATAATATTTGAAAGGATGAGGATGGAGATGGAAAGTGATCAACCTCAGTCTTCCATTCACAAGAAGACCCTCAGAAGAAATCAAATTGACTGCATTATGTGTGGCAGTACTGCTCATCTTGCTAACGATTGCTTCTACATTCCCAAAAGTATTGTCAACATAATGAGGAAGAAGACTTCTAAGAGGAACAAGAAAAAGAAAGCCTCAGAAGAAAGCTGTGTTTCTTTTGGAAGCACCAAAAAGAAAAAATGAAGACAACAGAAAAATTGCCTACGGAAGATATTTTGGTCTCAGAAGAAAGGAATGCTTCCGAAGCACTAAAGCTTGCTGCAATGATAGCAAGATCTTCTGAAGGGTCAGTCCCCAAAACTTTCAAAGTTGTAAAAACTTCCAAAGTATTGAAGGTCAAGTCTAATCTTCTAATGATGGTGTGGAAGATAAAGGAAAACCATGTGACTGAGAGTTCTTCACTAACATCAGCAAATTATCCCTAAAGTATTAGCATATGATCAATTACTGTTGCATTGTCTTCGGTTCATTTTGAAGAGCCCAAGACCAATGAGGCTTGGGTTTCCAAATGTAACTAACTCACTTTTATTGTACAGGTACAACTGAAGACCAAGAGGAATGTATGGATTATTAACAATGGTTGTTCCAGGCACATGACAGGCAATGGCTCTCTGCTTCAAAACATTAAGCGAATTGATAGAGGGCCAGTTGCTTTTGGAGGAGATGCTAGAGGTTACATTACAGGAAGGGACATGGTCACAAATGGTAAGCTTAGTATTAAGAAGATAAATTTTGTTAAGGAGCTTAAGTATAATTAACTTAGTGCTAATTTTGTGACTAGAGACATGATTGACCAAGTTTGGCCAAGTTTGACTTTGGTCAATTTTCTTCGTTTTGGTCATATTTTTAGCATAGCTTCACCATGTCGGTTTTGGTAATCATCATGATATTTGGAACTTAGGTTTTGGCAAGTAACATTTTCAAATAGTCTAACATTACTCCACCTAAGATGATGCTGCCAAAACCTCATGATTATCAAAACTTTGGATGTTGATTAATGTGCAGTCTTGAAGTGCAGTCTTCTCCTCCTTTTTGGTAGCATCTTCTTAGAAGTTTTAGAAAAAGGAATTAAGAAATATACTTTGTTTCGGTACATACAGACTTTGTTTTGACACTTGATGGATGCGTCATCAGCTTGATTTTCTAGTCTTGTTTTGAAGACTTGAAAATTCAGCCATTTGTATACACAATCAGCAGCTTTATCTCAACCTTAGAAGTGAAGGAGAAGCATCAGACATTCTTCAGACTTGATATATACTCTCTTTCTACAAAATTTTTGTAGGGTGAGAAACTTTTGTGTATGAGACACCAAGAGGAGGATTCTTAGTTCTTAGCAACTAGCAGCAGATCTTTGAAGGAAGATGGAGTGTTCACTTCACATCTTGAACTAAATGAGAAACTTAGACATGTTGTTCAATTCATCACCTGTAAAAGTCTAAATTCTCTCGGCAGAGGTATTACATGGAAGTTTCACTCCTAAATCAATAACACATGTAAATCTGCCAAAACTAAGAAAATACTAAAAACGACAAAATTTTTTTTGGAATTTTAGATTTTTCAAAATTATGATATTTACAAGCATAAATCCTTCAACTGCAATAAGATCATACTAATCCAAAATCCTATACATCTAAAAATGTTTAATGATTGAATAGACATAGATAGAGAACAAAGTTGATTATAAGTATATTTGTCCACTTAAACTCATGCAAGGATCTGTTTTCAACACTGTATGATATTTATCATGTTTAGGTTTGATTACATATGCTGATTGAGTACCCCACACTCAAGATTATTGAAGAATAACCCTCCTCATGAAATGCAAGGTGGCACTTTATCACAACTTGAAACAGGTTACTTAGTGTATAAATTCTCATGATATGACCCGCTTTGGGATTCTTTTTAGATTTGATCCTCATTGAGATTCTTTTAGCTTTGATCCACATTGGGATTCTTTTCTTTGCCTTTTTGGCATGCATCAACACTTTTAGTGCAAGGTCAACTAGGTCTGTGCTCAACACAACAGAAGTTGTCCTTATGTTTACTCCAGGTCTATATTTACATACAACAAAGGAGAAACAGATGCTTTTATCAATGAGAAATTTATAAACCTTTTTCGCATGGTGTGTCGAGGTAACCACACAAGCAAACACTTGGACAAGTCATTGCTTACCAATACCCTAAGATGATTTTGGTCCATAATGCATATTGATTTAGTTCATCACAAGTATGCTTATTTTGAATCTAAGCTGAGCCTACTGATATATCAAATAGAGCCTTGTCAGTCTTTATTGATTTTGAAAAATATATGAAGAAGATAGTAGATGAGTATACTATCATTTCTCATGTAAATGAAGGAAGATTCAAAAATAAATAATATTTTTGGTATTTTCTTGATATTTTTAATTTTAGGATTTTTGGTTTTGAGAAAGTAAAGAAATGGTATGTCTATTATCAATTTAATAGATATCATCAATATTTAGTCCATATAGCAATATACTCATACTAAGCAGATGGAATGAAACATCCTTTTTTTCTTGCATTGCCATCATAGTTTCTGTGAATGATTGATGTCCTGTATTGAATTATGGTTAGTTTCTGCTCCATTTGTCTCAGTTAATGCCATAAGATGGCTTGTTTGTTTGGACAAAAACCCACTTATGTTTTATTAATGTTGGCCAAAATTTTGGAGTTTAAAAGGGTGCTATTCACGTTTTTTGGTATGCATATTTGGATGTATTTTGGTGCAAATAACCTAGCCATGACCTTGTGTTTGGATGTTTGTGGTTGTGATTTCAGTTGTTGTAATAAAGGCATGTAATTTATTTGTTTCATTTGGTATGTAGTAAATAGATTAGGTTGCACTTTATTTTTCTAGAAAAAATGTATTAGGATGTTTTTCTATGTATCTTGTACTTTGGGGCTGATTTGTAAGACAAAGAAGGTGCCTAAAGAAGGTAGTGGAATCACAACACAAAGAGGACGCTTGAAGCATTTAGATGCGAGTTCAAGTGGGAGCATAACCGACACAAGTTTGTGTCATGTTTTTTACCCTAGAAATGACCTTTTGACACACTTGTTATGGCAAGCAAGTGTGGTCAAAATAGTTGGCTATGGTTATGCACTTATATTTAATGTTTGGTTGTTTATTTTGATTGTTTGGATGAGTTTGACATTTTGGTAGAATATTGATAAACTAGTTAAATAACTAAGATAAAACAAGCATAAAATTGGTTCTTTAAAAAATCATTAAAGGAATTAATAAAATGATTTTATTTAGGGTTAATGGTTTAATAAAAATGAGTTTTATTAAAAGGAATCATGAAAATTGTTATTCATAAAATACCATGCATTTGAATGCATACAAATAATATGATATAAAAGGTTTTTCTAAAACTAGAATTTTGGAAACTACGAAAACCCCTTTCAAAGCAAGGCAAGTGTTGCCAAAGGGAAAGGGCACGTCAAGGGTAAGGGAAAAGCTAAAGTATAACCCAAGAAACCGAAAGAAAAGAAGCAAAAGGTTGATGAATGATCCATGTTTTGAATGTGGTGAGGTAGGCCACTGGAAACGAAATTGTCCAGTCTACCTCAAAGAGTTGAAAGCAAAGAAGGATGCGGGGCAAACCTCAGGTACAATCTTTATGATACATGTTGAGCTAAATGTTATTTCATCTAACACATGGGTATTTGATACCGGATGTGGAACTCATATTTGCAATTTGTTGCAGGGGTTCAAAAGAAGTGAGCATTATGCAAAAGGGGAAATTAGTCTCTTCATGGGCAATGTGCAAAGGTTCATGTTGAAGCCCAAGGAGACTACATTTTGAAGCTTCCAAGTGGTTTGGAAGTAATTTTAAATAATGTTTTATATGCTCCTAGTTTGAGTAGGAACATTATTTCTGTATCCCTTTTAAGACAATATGGTTTTGATTTCAAATTTGTTGACAATGATATCCATGTTTGTTTGAATCATGTGTTATATTTTAAGGCTATGCCTCATAATGGTATTTATGAATTGGTTCATGATTACACAACATATGATTGCTCAATGTACCAAGCGACCACCAAAAGACTCAAATCAGATTTGAGTGATTCCTATCTTTTTCATTGTCGCCTTTGACACATAAACAAAAATCGTATGCAAAATCTTTAAAAGAATGGTCTTTTAAAACTAATGAAAATGATTCATTTGATGTATGCGATTCTTGTTTACAAGGTAAAATGACAAAGGTTCCTTTCAGTGGGACTAATGAAAGGGCAAAAGATTTACTAGGGATCATACATTCGGATGTATGTGGACCTTTTAAACCGATCACTAGGAATGGTGAAAGATACTTCATTACCTTTACCGACGATTATAGTCATTATGGGTATGTGTACTTATTAAGACACAAACATGAATCTTTTGAAATGTTCAAAATCTTCAAGAATGAAGTAGAAAATCAACTCAACAAAATGGTCAAGATTCTTCGTACGGATAGAGGAGGTGAATACCTAAGTAGTGAATTTTAAGAGTATCTTAGAAGTTGTGGGATTGTCTCACAACTTACTCCACCTGGAACACCACAACACAATGGTGTGTTTGAGAGGAGAAATTGAACTCTATTGGATATGGTTCAATCTATGATGGCTAGAAGTACACTACCTCTTTTATTTTGGGGTTTCGCTTTGCTCGCCGCGGCCCGTATTTTAAACATGGCCCCAACCAAGAAAGTGGAAAGGACACCTTTCGAAATAAGGCATGAAATGAGGCTTATCCTAAGCAATACATTCAAAACAAACTGGAAGCCCGATCCACTAAGTGTATCTTTATTGGATATCCTAGAGATTGTATTGGATATTATTTCTATGATCCAACAGAGCAGAAAGTGTTTATTGCTCGGAAAGCAGAGTTCTTGGAAACTAAGTTCCTTTCGGAAGGAACTAGTGGAAGAACAGTGGAACTTGAAGAGGTTCAAGATTCACAAGACGATACGCATTTGGTTGATACCAACAATCAACATGAGGATGTTGAGAATGATCATGTGGATGATCAAGATACATAAAACGTTTGCAGATCTGGTAGAACTAGTGTTCCTCCTGATAAATATGGATTTTTCATGGATGGATGCTATGTGGTAGATTCGGATGAACCAATGTCAAAACCTGATTTTGACAAATGGCAAGAAGCCATGAACGTTAAGATGCAATCCATGTATGATAATTAAGTTTGGGAATTGGTTACACCACGTCTTAAATCCAAGGTAGTTGGAAGTAAGTGGGTTTTCAAGAAGAAAACCAATATGCATGGAAACATGGATACTTATAAAGCTAGACTTGTAGCAAAAGGTTTCACTCAAACTCAAGGTGTTGATTATGATGAAACTTTCTCGCCTGTGGCAATGCTAAAGTCTATCAGGATATTGTTTGCCATAGCTGTATATTATGACTATAAGATTTGGCAAATGGATGTCAAAAACGCTTTCCTAAATGGATATCTTGAGGAAGATGTCCATATGGAATAGCCTGAAGGTTTTGCCGACCCAAAACATCCTAATAAGGTGTGCAAGTTAAAGAAGTCAATCTTGTAGGATTCTATATGCCCAAGACACGTAGAATATTGATGTGGTTAGTACGTTATGATCGAAGTTGGGTTATACCCAATAACAAGCTTAGCAAACACCAAGTAATATTTAGTTGATGATATGATCATGCAATTAAATATTTACACCAAATTTAGAAAACGGGTTTTCTAAATAAGTTGCATATGAGATGGAACAAATTAGTAGTACATTTTGTTCAATGATATTATTTGTAATGTTATTTAAGTGTGTTAAATAACATCACAAATTAATAATAGAGTGTATAGATGATGCAATTAAAAGGTTAATTGCATATCTTAGTACAAGACTAGTTAAAAATAATATGTGATAATTTAAAGGGGGAAGACCCTTTCAAACTAAAAATTCGCCCCCCCTTGATCTTATTGGCTCCTTAGCTTTCTTGAAAACGCACATAATTTACTAGTCTTGCACTCCATCACTTCACTTCGTACAACACATGCAACTTAGACCAAAAATCTCTCTCTCTCTCTCTAAAACTTACGGAACACATCAGCATTTTGGAGGAGTTTTGAGTGGGTTTTTGGTGTACTCTACCTAGCAAGAGTGGTGTTTGCTTCAAGGGCTTGGGGTATACAAGCTTGAGGACCTCTAATCTTGAAGTCTTGGTCGATTTTCAGCATCATACATCTCCTTTTCTGTTGACTTTTCAGCTGTAGGAGAAGGTATCTTGGCAGCCCTTTTGTGGTTGTCATATTGTGTTCTTTATTGCTTATACATAGCTTGCTTGTTCACATATTATGATACTTTGATTTTGGGTTTGTTTTAAACATATATATGTCACCATAAGAACATGTTTTTCAGCTTATAAACAAGTTTATAAAGTTGTTATTCCGCTGCGTTTTCAGAAAGTTTAATGGGTTAAACTATGTTTTTGTGTTCTTACAAACCCTTCAATGGCATCTAGAGCCGGTTATGTGGATAGCATGCTTGTTAGTATCCTTTAAAAATTTGTTTTATGGGATTTTATAACCCCTTTAAGGGCTGAAATATTCTTGCATGTTGAATCCCCAAGCTTTCAAGGTTATATCACACATGCTTGTGATTAAACCTTGAAAGATATGTATGATGATATGTATATTGTTTGGATAATGTTTGAAACCCGAATTTTCTGTTTATGTTGGCTGAAAATCATGGGTTTTAATGGGGATTCTTAGTTATATTTGGATAATATGATGAATGTTCATATTGGTGCATAACCTAGCTTTTGGCCTTGTGTTGTTTGGATGTTTGCAATGGTTGGTTTTGGTTTATTCAATGGGGTTGTATATTAATCTATTTGTGCTTAGTTTAAAAATGTAATTTGTCTATTTATTCATTGGGATGTAATAATAGATTAGGAGTATTTTTCTTTTACTAGAAAATATGTATTAGGATATATATTTGTAAAAGAAGATGCTCGGGAAGGAAGCACAAGAGGAAGACACAAAAGAAGGACTTGAAGCATATGGATGCAAGTTCAAGTGGGGGTCTATGAAGACCCCAATTTTGTGTTGTATTCAACCCTTAGGAAAGACCAAATGACCACACTTGTGATGGCAAACAAGTGTGGTCATAATAGTAGCTATGGTTATGCACATTGTGGTTGTTTATATTATGCTTGTTTGATTGTGATTTTGTGAATGATTGTATGATATTTGGATATGATAAACAATCTTAATAAAAATGATCTTAACAAGCTAATATAAAATGGTTCTTAATCATTAAGTGTTAGTAAATGGTTATTAAAAGGATTAATGATTTAATAATAAAATGGGTTTCATTAAAAGGGTATCTTGTATTTGAAAGCATGCAAATACAAGTACATAGAGTTTTCTAAACTAGAATTATGAAATCTCAACATTTGACAAACAAGTTTAACACCGTCCTTTTGCACAACACTCGAGTCATTTGGAAACTCTTAATGGGATAAAGGTCACCTAACCATTTAGAGGGAACTTGTGACTTAAGGTGGGGATACCATATTTGTGGGATAAAGGTCACCTAACCACTTATGTTGGTAAACTCACACGTGTGTGCAAGTAGGGTAACTTGATTTGCAAAACATGTTAAATGGATCACCTACAATATGGTTTTCAAATGGTGTAGATGGGATTAACATGCCGACTTTACATATGATGTTTAAAGTCGATCCCATACATCTAGAAGTTACAAATGGTTGCAACCGTCAATCGTTGACCACCTTATTAATTTAAATCGTGGGATAAAGGTCACCTAACCACAATTTAAATGTAATGTTGGGTTCTAGATTTTATTATAAAATGACCATTAAAAGGTATTAATTATTAAAAATAGCAATATCGAAAATACTAAAATAGATCTTTGTTAAATTTTGTAGATGGCCACTAATAATGACAATCATGATAACTCATCCACGTCCACCCAATCATTACGAGCGATCCTCCAAAAGGAACGTCTAAATCATAATAATTTCATTGATTGGTATCGAAACTTGAGAATCGTTCTCAAGCAAGAGAGAAGATCATATGTTTTAGACGACCCTATCCCTGATCAACCTACTGAGGATAATGAGGAGGCCTACAACGATTGGCGGAAGTACACTGAGGACTCCATCCATGTGTCTCGTCTCATGCTAGCGAGCATGACTCCGGATATCCAAAAGGAGTATGATCATCGCGGAGCTTATGACATGATAACCCAGCTGAAGAAAACGTTCCAACGGCAAGCAAGGGTTGAAGGCTTCGAAACGGTTCGAGCACTCCATGCATGTCGTATAGACGGCAACCAATCTATTTCACCTTATGTGCTTAAGATGAAAAGTCATATTGACCGCCTCGAGAGGCTTAATTGTCCCGTCTCGAAGGATTGGCCACGGATTTGATCCTTAATGGCCTTACCAAGAAGTTCGAGACATTCGTGTTAAACTACAACATGAATGCTTGGGACAAGAGCATTGGTGAGCTTCACTCAATGCTTAAAACCTCCGAGGCGGACATGGGTAAAAGGGTTTTCACAAAGTTTGTATTGAGATCATCCCTAGAACAGCCCAGCCCCGACATCACACTTATATATTTTGGGGCTGAGGAGCTTCAAAGACTGACAACACCTTCTACCACTGTGGAAAAAGTTGGTCAACCTAAGGTCCACATGGAACCTGAGATTAGCTTCGAAGGGGAAATGGGGACTGATGGCTCAGCAACTGAAACAGTTGGGATAGAACTTGCAGTAGTCTTATCTTCCGAAGCTCAAGCTGAAGCTTCCGAAGCTGACATGGAAGCCTCGGAAGAACAAGAAAAGTCTTCCGAGGCCGAAATAGAAGCTGCGGAAGGATTATTTCAGATGTCCGAGGAACTGACCATCACAGATGTTATTGCTGAAATAGCATCTGAGGTGAGCAGGGAGGACATTTCTGATATTTCTTCAACCCAAACACCAGCTGAACTTCTCTCTCAATCACAACCCTCCATCCAAATACCACCACAGTCAAGCACTGCCAAATACAAAGGAAAAAGAAAATTGACTGCGGAAGAGCTTCAGGAGGAGGAGAAAATTGAGAAGCTCAAAAAGAAAGGTAGGTTTCCTACTGAGAAACTGCTAGCTGCTAGTTCTAAGGCAGCTGAAGCCAATCAGGAAGAAATCAACCAAAAGAGAAGAACAACACTCATTGACCAGCTCATCAGCCTAGGAGCTGTCAATGAGGAAGTACTCCTGCTACCACTAGTGGAGTTGGTGATTTTGGAGAGGTCAACCAGGCTAAAGTAAGAAGAACAAGCCAAGCTGGCCTTGGAGAGGGAAGAAGAAGAGCGAAGAGAAGCAGCTCTGAAGCTGAGAGAGGATAGGATCAAATTCCTACTCTCAAGAGGCTTCAGTCTTCCTGAACTGTCTCCACATGATGATGACATGATCCTGCTGCTCCACAACAAAGAGCAGGATCAAATGGAGAAGGAAAGGAAGAAGGCTGCTAGGGAGAAGTTAAGGGAGAAGAAGAGGAGGGAAGAAGAAAAGGGGGTCACTGCCACCAAGAAGTCCAATGACAAAGCCTGGATGAAAGACTATCTCCGGGCTCATGGCTTCTCTGGTAGGCAGGTGGGACCTATGTCCGAGAGGACACTTTAGCGGATTGTCAGTGAAATTAAAGCTGACATCCGTTTGGGGAAAAGGAAGGAGATGTACAGGAGAGTACAGGGAATGGTCTTCACCCCAGCCACTTAACCACAGCCAACCCCTAAACCACAACCCACACCAGAACCAACCCCTTTTGCCATCAAAACCGAACCCACTGACGAAACCTTCACCCCTCAACCCACAACTCTACCCAAACCTACCACATCACCTCAACCACCCAAACTACCCATCCTAAAACCTAAAACACAACCCAAAACCACTAAACCTAAGCCAAGACCATCCCCTCAGCCTCCTCATCATCTCTCCTTTGAGGAAATAAAGGAGTTCAAGACAAGGCTCATTAACTGCACCACTTTGAGAAGCATCTCCTGTGAGGGAGAGCTAATCAACATCACCTATGTTGATAACTCTTCAAGCTCCCTCACTCTAGGCCAATTTCTTGAGTTGCCTAGAGATACTTTGGGCCAGGCTGCAAGACTTCTTGGTCTCAACTCCGATACCCTCAATGCTGAGGAGAAGAGACTAAGAAGGAGACTGGTGACTCTGCTGGATACCAGGAAAGAGGACAGGATTTCTAGTCAATCTCCTGGACCTAGGAATGCTATAATCCAGTGGAGGTTCGATGAACCTTCTCACAACTTTGTTGTGGAAAGGGAGAATGGCGAAACCAATAGGCTTAATGCCACATCTCTATTGCATCGCAGCAGATTCGACCTTGCTGAGCTTGCAGAGAAGCCATTTCCCAATCCCTCCAACTCTGAGACTGCTGCACACATTAGAAATCATATCAGCGGTCTCCACTTGGCTGTACTATGTAGAAGAGCCAAGATTGAAGAAGAGTTGAAGTTGAAAAGAGCGGAAGACAAGGAAAGACCAACCACCAAAGGCACAGCCTTTCTACAGATGGTGGAAGGTCCTGAATTGGAACCAATAGTTAGATGGGAATATGACTATAGTTCCCATCAACTAACTCTTTTCAGAGGGCCACAACAGAGGGTACATATAATCCAAGGTGACAGAGTAGAGGTTTTGTCTACCAAGGATTTGTATGAGATTCTCAGCACCACATCAGGAAAGAATGAAGACACTGATAAACACTTACTTTCCATGGTGCTGAGAGCTTTGAGAAGAAGAGGGAAGTGAAGTTTTGGTAGCATCAGCCTAGGGGGAGTTGGTTGGATCATGATAAGGCTGGTGCAACCAAAACCACTTCACATAGTCATTTCTGTTACTACATTCAAGGGCTTCCGATGCTAAGCATGAGATCTTCCGAGAGTCTGAAGAACAACAGCTGAAGATATCTACTGAAGGCAAAAGCTGAAGTCAACTGCTGAAGACAACAGATGAAGCCAATAGCTGAAGATATCTACTGAAGGCAAAAGCTGAAGTCAACTGCTGAAGACAACAGCTGAAGCCAACAGCTGAAGACTATCTTCCGAAGACAAAGTCTGATGAAAGAGCTGAAGACAAAGTCTGAGCTTCTGAAGACAAAGTCTGATGAAAGAGCTGAACACAAAGTCTGAGCTTCCGAAGACAAAGTCTGATGAAAGAGCTTAAGACAAAGTCTGAGCTTCCGAAGAAAAAGTCTGATGAAAGAGCTGAAGACAAAGGCTGCTTCCGAAGACAAAGAAGACTCCAAGCCTCGGAAGAAGCAGTCTTCCGAAGTATAAGTGGCTTCGGAAGAAGTTATACTTCCGAAGCACTTTATCCTTCGGAAGACAATGCTATGTCCAGCAGATAAAAGTATGGTCCCTGACAGTCCGCTGCAGACCTCTGATACAGCATGGCATCTTCCTAAAGAGCCATGTTGTTAACCATACTTTATTCTACTGTTCACCTTTTTATGATAGTACATGTTACCAACTTTAGTTGGTGACAAAAGGTAAGTCAGGGACATGTCCTGACTACCAACTCTCAGGCAAAATGTCTGAAAGACCTCACCTAGAGTCTTGTAGTATAGATGTAAGGTTAGAGGTGTCCAGCTGGTATCAAAGTATATCCGGTTGTAGGTAGTATTATATATATCTTCTCCTTGCAACTCTTTAGATAAGCGATTTGAGTCTAAGAGTTTTGTAATCCTTTGAGGTGAGAAGCAACATATAAAAGTACCTTGAAAATTTAGTTGCTGTGTTTATTTTCTTACTGCTTGCTACTTGGTATATTGTGATCAACTCTTTATAGACTACTTGCTGAGTGTTGTTCACAGTGAGTTGAGAGAAAAACCACCCATAATCGATCCTGCAATTGGTATCAGAGCTCCAGGCTCTTGATTATGAGATCTTACCATCCCAATCAACCTGTTTTTCACTCCTCACTTCAAACCACTCACTCAAATGGCCGCTCTCTCCAAGGCTGATATGGAAACCGGTACCATGACCAAGTCCCCAATGATCACCCCTGAAGACTTTGACACATGGTGTATCAGAATGGAAGGCTTCATCAAGTGTCAAGATTCAAGGATGTGGGACTCCATTGTTAATGGTCCTTTCATACCAAGCACTACCTCTGCTACTGGTAATCACATCATTCCAAAAGATGTTGATGATTACTCAGAGGAAGACAGGAAGAAAATAGAGCTAGATCAAAGGGCTGTGACTTCTCTCCAAACTGCCCTCCCCAACTCTGTTTACAGATGCTTCAAGAAGTGCAAGACCGCTAAAGATTTATGGGAAGCATTGAAGCTGATGTATGAAGGATCCAAGGAAACCCAAGAGAACAAGAAGGATCTCTTGAAGCAACAGTTTGAGAACTTTACTTTCAAGGCCGGTGAGACCTTGACTCAACAATACTTCAGGTATGTTGAGATAGTAGATACTCTGGTGGATATTGGAGTAGCTCTTGAGAACAGAGACATAGTTAGGAAGTTCATGTCTTCCCTTCCTAAACTATGGACTCACTACTGTGTTGTCATCAAGAGAACTTTGGACCTTAAGACTCTTACTCTCACAGAGTTGTATGGTATCCTAAGTGCATTCCAGATGGAGATGAACATGCAGAACTCCTCTGATCACTCCAATAGCCAGCTGAGTTCAGCCCTTCATGTGGTTGAAAGGGAAATCATAGACCCACAACATCAGTTGCTATGTTACCCTGACAACTCACATAGTGGACCCTACATTACTCTACCTGAGACTCCAAAGTCTCAAAAGGTTCAACACAACTCCTTTCAGGATAGTTGTGCCTTTGTCTCTGGAAGTGGACACTCTGGTGATTTTAAATACTGCTTTGACGATCTTGAGTGCTTCAGTCCAGATGATGTGGAGTATGTGGACATTGTCCAGCAGATGGCTCTTTTAACTTATAGAGTGAAGAAGTTCTTCAAGAGAACTAGAAGGCAATTCCCTAAAAACCCAGTTAACAGCAAGTTTAGGTTTGATAAGAGCAAAGCAAAGTGTTACAACTGCAACCAACTTGGTCACTTTGCTTGGGAATGCAAGGCTCCCAAGAACAACCCGGGAACCCCACAGGCCTCCACACATCCCACTGCTCCAAAGCATGAAGAGAAGTCAACTGAAACAGCTGTTGTTGCTCAAGAAGTTGACTGGAGCTTCATGGTACAGGATGTGACTCCCGCTCAAGCACTCATGGCCGGAACAGATGATGATCATGTATATGAACATCTTTGTACTGCTGCCTGTATTGCTAAAGTTAAACTTTATAAGGATTACATTTGGAAATCAGATCTGAGGTTGAGTCTTTAAATGTGCTAAAATCTGATTTTAAAAGAGTTGAATCTGACTATCAAAAGAAAATTAAGGAGTTAGAGAAAACTGTGTCTCTTTTAAAACATGAAAATACCAACTATAAGACTCAAATCAAAGATCTGATATCCAAACTATCTGATGTTCAAGCCCAGTTGGTCACAGCCAAGGCTCAGGCTAGGAAGCAAGCTATTGCTGAGCAAAGCTTCCAAACTATTCTTGCATCAACCTCTCATTCCAAAATGTTTTATCAAAACAAAGAAGGGTTGGGAACCAATGAAATAGCTCCACCACACTCTTATGAGTCTATTAGACTACCTAGATGTGGTACTGAAGAGCAAGAGGTTCCAACTGCTGATCCTTCTCCATTGGAACAAAAGGATGAGGCAAAAATAGTGGCCACCACAGGGGAGAAACAGGAGGATACACTCATCTCCACCTGTGAAGACCAAATCCTAATCACCAAGGCAAGAAGATGCAGAGCTAAAGCTGCTAGAAGGACTGCCAAGAAGGTTGCAGAGTCCAAGCTTAAGATTGACCCTAAGCAAAGGGGTGTCTTCATTTCTGCCGGATTTCAAGTGGTAGGTACTCCTGATTCAGGAAAGGAGTGTAGTACCAGCACTCCTATCCTACCAAAGAATCAGAAGTTGAAAGGGAAAGTGCTGATGAAGAAAAGAAACCCAAAAAACAGCAACCTGCAAGTTCCCAGAAGACTAACATTGCCTGCATAATGTGTGGTCTGCACAACCACATGGCTAAAATTTGTTACTACAATCCAGCAAGCACATATTATGCAAATAATGTTAGAAAAGAAGGAGTCAGAGAAGGTTTCTCAGTTGGGCCACTTCAAAAGGTTCAAATGATGAAAAAGGGAAAGTTGGTCTCGGAAGCCAAGTTGCTTTCGGAAGAAACCACTTCTTCCGAAGGGAAAATGGCTTCGGAAGCCAAACCTTCTAAGGTTCGGAAGAACAAGAAGGCTCCCTTGAAACCATCTCAGAAGAAGACTACTTCGGAAGAAAAGGGGGTGAAGGCTTCTTCCGAAAAGGAAGCTTCGGAAGAAGACCATGCTGCAAAAGCTTCAACAAGCTCATCCTCAAAGATCAACCAAGGGATGGATTGGAAGATCAAAGAAGATGCTGCAGCCTAAACCTCTTCTTCAATGACCTCCATTGAACCCCAATGCATATCCTTTGGTTCAATTATGTCACTCTCTTTGGAAGAGCCCAAGACCTGAAAGGCTTGAGCTTCCAAACAAAACTAACCATCTCATCTTATGTGCAGGGACATCCATTTGACAAGAACAACAATGTCTGGATTGTAGATAGTGGATGCTCCAGGCACATGACAGGGAACAGATCTCTCCTTCAACAATTCCAGAACTTTGATGGAGGGCCTATCTAATTTGGAGGTGAGGCCGGAGGATATATTTCTGGCGGAGGAAGTATATCCAATGGCAGAATAAACATTGACAAAGTTCACTTTGTCAAACAGCTTGAACACAATCTGTTAAGTGTTTCTCAATTCTATGACCAGAAGCATGAGATGCTTTTCATAGAACATGAGTGCATTATCCTCAAACCAGGGATGACAATTCCTCCAGAATTGGTGCATCTTATATCTCCCAGGAAAAGGGGATATGTACAAGCTAGATATGAACAATGCTTCTCCTATGGGTGAAGTATCATGCTTTCTTTCCAAAGCTGATAGTGATGAGTCAACACTATGGCATAAACGCATGTGTCATGTGAATTTTAAAACAATGAATAAATTCGCTAAAAATAACTTGGTACATGGTTTGCTAAAAAGGAATTTTTCTGCAAAGATAACTGTGTTGCATGCCTGAAAGGGAAACAACACAGATCATCTCATAAATCCAAATGTGTTAACTCTATCACTACTCCATTACACTTATTGCACATGGATCTCTTTGGTCCCACAAGTATAATGAGCATTGGAAGAAAATCATACTGCCTTGTGATTTTTGATGATTTTACAAGATTTACATGGGTATTCTTTTTAAGAAGCAAAGATGAAACTGCTGAAACTTTAAAATCTTTTATTCTTAAAATAGAAAATCAAATTGATCACAAGGTTAAGATCATTAGAAGTGATCAAGGAACTGAGTTTAAGAACTTTGTTCTTGACTCATTCTGTGACTCAAAAGGGATTGCCAGACAATATAGTGCTCCCAGAACTCCTCAACAAAACGGTGTTGCTGAGAGGAGGAACAGGACACTTATTGAGGCTGCTCGGACCATGTTAGCTGATTCAAACTGCCTCTAACATTCTGGGCAGAGGCAGTCAGCACTGCATGCTATGTGCAGAACAGGGTTGTTGTAGTTAAGCCCCATGGAAAAACCCCTTATGAGTTATGGAATAAGAGGCCACCGTTCATTGGCTTTCTAAGGTCCTTTGGCTGCAGGTGTACCATACTTAACACAAAGGACAACTTAGCAAAGTTTGCTGAGAAGTCGGATGATGCTATCTTTGTTGGATACTCTTCTAGCTCCAAAGCTTATAGAGTATACAACATCAAGAAACAACAATTTGAGGAGTCATCCAATATAGTTGTTAATGAGCACACTCCTTGTGTTAGGGGAATGGACCTGAGTATATCTTTGATTTAGAATTGTTTCCAAACTATTCTAAACCATCTTGTGAGAATGTTTCAGCTGGAACAGGTGCTCAAGGTGATGCTGATGATGATGCAAGTCAACTATTTGAGCTTCCCAGACCTCTTCCAAATTCTCCAAGAGCTGAAAGGCAACAAGCTTCAACCATTCGTAGATCTGACAGTGTAACTATGTCCAGGAATAGTGAAGCTTCAACAAGTGAATCACTTGATCAACCTCAAAGCTCTTCAGGTGATCCACTACAACACTAGGTTGAGGGAAGTAGTATTCTGAAGGAACAGGCAACTGTTAATACTACTTCACAACCAACCATTGATGATGTTTCTCAATCATTCAATCAGTCCTCATTGAATGACTTTGAAACAGCAGTTGGACAGAGTAATCCAGTTCCTGATCAGATTATGTCCAATCTGGACTTATCTCTGCAACTGGACGTGATTCCTCTCCTTAGGATTCACAACACTTATCCAATTGAGAACATCCTAGGGAATGTCTCTGAGGGTGTGAGAACAAGAGGACAAACTCATCATGGGTATGTCTGCTTGTACTCATGCTTCTTGTCTCAGATGGAGCCAAAGAAGGTAGAAGATGCCTTAAAGGATAGTAGTTGGGTTGAATCGATGCAGGAGGAGCTGCTTCAATTCAGAAGACAAAAGGTCTGGAATCTATGCCCACTACCATCTGGTCAAGTACCCATAGGCACTAATTGGGTATTCAGGAACAAGAAAGATGATAGAGGCTTGGTTATCAAGAGCAAGGCAAGACTAGTAGTTCAAGGATACACCTAGGAGGAAGGAATTGATTATACTGATGTCTTTGTACCTATTGCAAGACTTGAGGCAGTTAGGATCTTCCTTGCTTACGCTGCATCCAAGAACTTCACGGTCTACCAACTTGATGTCAAGTGTGCTTTTCTATATGGGGATATAGATAGGGAAATCTATGTATGTCAACCTCCAGGATTTGAAGACCCCCAACACCCCGACTATGTGTGCAAACTGGATAAAGCTCTATATGGGCTGCACCAAGCACCTAGGCTGTGGTATGAGACCTTGTCTCAATTACTCCTGAAGAATGGATACACTAGAGGTACCATTGACAAGACTCTTTTCATCAGAAAGAGTGGAGAAGACATTTTTCTTGTATAAGTCTATATTGATGACATCATATTTGGTTCTTCAAATGACCAAATGTGCAAGGACTTTGAAAGCATTATGAAGCAGAAGTTTGAGATGAGTTCCATGGGAAAAATGGACTTTTTCCTTGGAATTCAGGTGAAACAGATGAAGGAAGGGTTCTTCATAAGTCAATCTAAGTATGTCTCAGACATCTTAGATAGATTTGAAATGAAGGATTGTAAACCAGCCAAGACACCCATACCCAGAAACCATAATCTTTGCCCTGACCTTGAGGGGGAGGATACTGATCAACATCAGTATAGGGCAATCATTGGTTCTCTGATGTATCTCACTGCTAGTAGACCAGATATCATCTTTGCCACATGCATTTGTGCAAGATATCAGGCTGCTCCAAAGGTGTCTCACCTAGCTGCTGCAAAGAGGATCCTCAGATACCTCAAAGGAGCACCTAAACTAGGTCTCTGGTATCCAAGAAATAGTGATTTCAATCTCTATGGATACTCTGACAGTGACTATGGTGGCTGCAACATTGACAAGAAATCAACATCAGGAGGATGTCAATTTCTTGGTGGAAGGATTATCTCATGGCAATGCAAGAAACAATCCTGTCTCTACATCAACTGCTGATGCTGAATACATTGCTGCTGCTAGCTGCTGTGCTCAACTGCTATGGATTCAAAATCAGATGTTAGACTATGGATTCAACTTCATGACTACTCCTATCCATATTGACAACAATAGTGCTATCTCCATTACTGAGAATCCGGTGAAGCACTCCAAGACAAAGCATATTGATATCAGGTATCATTTCATTAGAGATATTACTCAAATGAACAATATGCTGATTTGTTCACAAAGGCATTTGACAAACAAAGATTTAAGTATCTCATATCAGCTATTGGGATGATAAATACTGATTAACTACCTCTTCTGAAAAAGCTTTTTAAATGTGTAATGTCTTGTGTCAATACAATTTAAGCCCTGTTACAAAAGATCTTTAAATTATTCGAAGTGTAAATTCCTTCCGAAGAGGAACTAACTCTCGGAATATATTCTTGAATATCTTCCGAAGCCAAAATTCCTCAATGGAAATTGTCTTCTTGGAAGAGTTTTTGGTCTCGAAAGAAGCGATTGATTTTACATCAGATCTACTTCCGAAGCTTATAAAACTCTCCATTCGGAAAGATAACCTTACGTTCGGAAGCAATGCTTTGCTTCGGAAGAGAAAGTACCTTCAAAAGACCATTTTACCTTCAGAAGCAATGCCTTGCTTCGGAAGAGAAATTGACTTCGGAAGACATTTACCTTCGGAAATGTTTTACACTCGGAAGTAAAGGTTTTTATATGTAACGGATATCTTTTGGGCCCCACTCTGTAAAAAGTAAAGATTTTGTCCATGATGGTCAGATTATTTAAAATTATCCTTGCCGCCACTATAATTTCTCCGCCGTAAACCACCATACCACCCACAGTAACCCCAAACAGTTACCCTATTACCGCCACTACCACAATTCATCCCTTTTAAATAATCTTGACTGATCAATTCTTCTTTTACCAATTTACTGCCCTAACTATTCCCTTCTCTGTAAAACCTGCAATTTCACCCAAATTAAAGCTTACCTTATATTCAATGGCGCTAAACCCTCAGCACAACTAATTCGCATTACTTGATTCGTCAAGGGATGCCGACTTCACCCAAATCATCACCTTTCTTACCGAATCCACATACCTCACGGCACTTACAGTTAACCCCACCGTATAATCCAACCATATGTCCGTATTCTGGAGCAACGGTCAAACTGCAGTTCTGAATGGGGTTCGAGTACTGAAAACCCGCATTTGTGGCCAAGAGTTGGTCATCACTGAACAGCTCATCTGGGAGCATCTCGAGCTCCATGATGATGGGGCTCCTACTGAGTTCCCTAAAGAAGACTTGGAAGGCACTTATATCCTCATGGGATATGGAGGAGATGTCAGCAGATCGACTGTCTACAAGTTTAACTTCTCTTACCATTGGAAGTTCCTGCTACACATTATCCTGCACTGCCTCTCCAACAAATCAGGGGGTTGGGATCAAATCCCATATGAACTAGGATGCCTAGTTCATGGGTTGGTGAGAGGTCTCAGATTCAACTACTCATGATTTATGTTCACCAACCTTATCAGCAAGCTGAGCAGAGATACATTCTTCATGTATCCTAGATTTATTCAACATATAATCAACTGTGAGCTGGAACCGAGCAAGCTTGTCTGCGCAACTGCTCTTACTGTTCCACAAATGAGGCCTACCATCTTCAAAATACTGAAGATGGTTTCCATCAACTTCACTGGAAGGTACACTCCATTACCTCCAGATATGACTGAGCGCATAGCTCCTGGTGACATCCCTGTTATCCCCACAGGTGATGAACCCACACCAGCAACCTCCACCACAATGCCATAATCTTCTTTACCCATCAAAGCTACATACCAGAGATGACCCAAACGAACCCTTGTTCAATCTACTCTGATTGAACAAGCTCCTTCTGTTCACACCCAAAGGGCTAGAGTGGAATCATGGGCTCCCACTCAGTTCGAGGTCACACCATCCTTCACATTCGACCTCAATGTGGGTTTTGAGCCTCCTCAGTCTCAAACCCAAGAGCCCGAACCCTAAGCCTTAAGCGCATAGGGTGTCTCTACACTCCCTTGTGCAGCCTTCTAGGGACAACCCCACCATAGGCTCAATGCCTGTACACATTGATCTAGGTCCCGGGTCAGTAGGTTTAACTTCCCTATCTTTCACTGACCTTTTACTTTGTACTGATGAAGAGATTACATCTCTCCATGGCCATGAAGTTGATCTACAACACCCTCTGAAGGATCAACAGAGCCAAGAGAGATCCCTTGTCTCTAGCCCCCATCAGTAGCCAATTACTGAGGTAAGTCCAACTGATGTGGAGGGGACTCATATAGGCTCAGCTGCCACTACTCAGAGTCTCTCATTGATCTCTCAGGACAGTGGTAACATAATTAGGACTGAGTCTATGGCAACTTTGCCCATTGACATCTCTGAAAGAGATGACTCTGAGCAAAGGAAACCAGGGTGCCAAGAAGCCACATCTGGTGGTGAGACTGAGCATACTAGGTATGTTATCTCATCTCCTCGTGATTCTTCTCATGAAGATGAGGGAAGTATGGAACTAACACTTCAGTACTTGCTTTCTAAGGTCTCCAACCTGGAATCACAGGTGAGGATCTTAGAATCAAGGACTGCCACTCAGCAACTTGAGATTAACAACCTCAAGGCTAAACTAGCTGAGAAACAGACGGAGAGGTCTGTTAGGCATGTACCTATTCAGGTCTCAATGACTTCTTCCTCTAGCTCATCTAGCTCTCAAGATGATGCTACCAAAAAGGGGGAGAAAGTTCAGAGACAAACAAATGAGGAACCATAGACCCAAATCTCTTACTTCCCAACTCATCACACTACCTGAGTCATCTCAATATTTTCTAGAGATTGACTCAAGAATGCTTCAAGATCTCTACAGACATTTCACAAAGTTTGTATTGAGATCATCCCTAGAACAGCCCAGCCCCGACACCACACTTATATATTTTGGGGCTGAGGAGTTTCAAAGACTGACAGCACCTTCTACCACTGTGGAAGAAGTTGGTCAACCTAAGGTCCACATGGAACCTGAGATTAGCTTCGAAGGGGAAATGGGGACTGATGGCCCAGCAACTGAAACAGTTGGGATAGAACTTGCAGCAGTCTTATCTTCTGAAGCTCAAGCTGAAGCTTCCAAAGCTGACATGGAAGCCTCGGAGGAACAAGAAAAGTCTTCTGAGGCCGAAATAGAAGCTGCGGAAGGATTATTTCAGATGTCCGAGGAGCTGACCATCATAGATGTTATTGCTGATATAGCATCTGAGGTGAGTAGGGAGGACATTTCTGATATTCCTCCAACCCAAACACCAGCTGAACTTCTCTCTCAATCACAACCCTCCATCCAAAAACCACCACAGTCAAGCACTGCCAAAGACAAAGGAAAAAGAAAATTGACTGCGGAAGAGCTTCAGGAGGAGGAGAAAATTGAGAAGCTCAAAAAGAAAGGTAGGTTTCCTACTGAGAAACTGCTAGCTGCTAGTTCTAAGGCAGCTGCAGCCAATCAGGAAGAAATCAACCAAAAGAGAAGAACAACACTCATTGACCAGCTCATCAGCCTAGGAGCTGTCAATGAGGAAGTACTCCTGCTACCACTAGAGGAGTTGGTGATTTTGGAGAGGTCAACCAGGCTAAAGAAAGAAGAACAAGCCAGGCTGGCCTTGGAGAGGGAAGAAGAAGAGCGAAGAGAAGCAGCTCTGAAGCTGAGAGAGGATAGGATCAAATTCCTACTCTTAAGAGGCTTCAGTCTTCATGAACTGTCTCCACATGATGATGACATGATCCTGCTGCTCCACAACAAAGAGCAGGATCAAATGGAGAAGGAAAGGAAGAAGGCTGCTAGGGAGAAGTTGAGGGAGAAGAAGAGGAGGGAAGAAGAAAAGGGGGTCACTGCCACCAAGAAGTCCAATGACAAAGCCTGGATGAAAGACTATCTCCGAGCTTATGGCTTCTCTGGTAGGCAGGTGGGACCTATGTCCGAGAGGACACTCCAGCGGATTGTCAGTGAAATTAAAGCCGACATCCGTTTGTGGAAAAGGAAGGAGATGTACAGGAGAGTACAGGGAATGGTCTTCACCCCAGCCACTCAACCACAGCCAACCCCTAAACCACAACCCACACCAGAACAAACCCCTTTTGCCATCAAAACCGAACCGACTGATGAAACCTTCACCCCTCAACCCACAACTCTACCCAAACCTACCACATCACCTCAACCACCCAAACTACCCATCCTAAAACCTAAAACACAACCCACAACCACTAAACCTAAGCCAAGACCATCCCCCCAGCCTCCTCAACATCTCTCCTTTGAGGAAATAAAGGAGTTCAAGACAAGGCTCATTAACTGCACCACTTTGAGCAGCATCTCCTGTGAGGGAGAGCTTATCAACATCACCTATGTTGATAACTCTTCAATCTCCCTCACTCTAGGCCAATTTCTTGAGTTGCCTAGAGATACTTTGGGCCAGGCTGCAAGACTTCTTGGTCTCAACTCCGATACCCTCAATGCTGAGGAGAAGAGACTAAGAAGGAGACTGGTGACTCTGCTAGATACCAGGAAAGAGGACAGGATTTCTAGTCAATCTCCTGGACCTAGGAATGCTATAATCCAGTGGAGGTTCGATGAACTTTCTCACAACTTTGTTGTGGAAAGGGAGAATGGCGAAACCAACAGGCTTAATGCCACATCTCTATTGCATCTCAGCAGATTCGACCTTGCTGAGCTTGCAGAGAAGCCATTCTCCAATCCCTCTAACTCTAAGACTGCTGCACACATCAGAAATCATATCAGCGGTCTCCACTTGGCTGAACTAAGTAGAAGAGCCAAGATTGAAGAAGAGTTGAAGTTGAAAAGAGCAGAAGACAAGGAAAGACCAACCACCAAAGGCACAGCCATTCTACAGATGGTGGAAGGTCCTGAATTGGAACCAATAGTTAGATGGGAATATGACTATAGTTCCCATCAACTAACTCTTTTCAGAGGGCCACAACAGAGGGTACACATAATCCAAGGTGACAGAGTAGAGGTTCTGTCTACCAAGGATTTGTACAAGATTCTCAGCACCACATCAGGAAAGAATGAAGACACTGATAAACACTTACTTTCCATGGTGCTGAGAACTTTGAGAAGAAGAGGGAAGTGAAGTTTTGGTAGCATCAGCCTAGGGGGAGTTTGTTGGATCATGATAAGGCTGGTGCAACCAAAACCATTTCACATAGTCATTTTTGGTACTACATTCAAGGGCTTCCAATGCTAAGCATGAGATCTTCCGAGAGTCTAAAGAACAACAGCTGAAGATATCTACTGAAGGCAAAAGATGAAGTCAACTGCTGAAGACAACAGCTGAAGCCAACAGCTGAAGATATCTACTGAAGGCAAAAGCTGAAGTCAACTACTGAAGACAATAGCTGAAGCCAACAGCTGAAGACTATCTTCCGAAGACAAAGTCTGATGAAAGAGCTGAAGACAAAGTCTGAGCTTCCGAAGACAAAGTCTGATGAAAGAGCCGAAGACAAAGTCTGATGAAAGAGCTGAAGACAAAGTCTGAGCTTCCGAAGACAAAGTCTGATGAAAGAGCTGAAGACAAAGTCTGCTTCTGAAGTCAAAGAAGACTCCAAGCCTCGGAAGAAGCAGTCTTTCGAAGTATAAGTGGCTTCGGAAGAAGTTATACTTCCGAAGCACTTTATCCTTCGGAAGACAATGCTATGTCCAGCAGATAAAAGTATGGTCCCTGACAGTCCGCTGCAGACCTCTGATACAGCATGGCATCTTCCTAAAGAGCCATGTTATTGACCATACTTTATTCTACTGTTCACCTTTTTATGATAGTACATGTTACCAACTTTAGTTGGTGACAAAAGGTAAGTCAGGGACATGTCCTGACTACCAACTCTCAGGCAAAATGTCTGAAAGACCTCACCTAGAGTCTTGTAGTATAGATGTAAGGTTAGAGGTGTCCAGCTGGTATCAAAGTATATCCGGCTGTTGGTAGTATTATATATATCTTCTCCTTGCAACTCTTTAGATAAGCGATTTGAGTCCAAGAGTCTTGTAATCCTTTGTTTTGAGAAGCAATATATAAAAGTACCTTGAAAATTTACTTGATGTGTTTATTTTCTTATTGCTTGCTACTTGGCATATTGTGATCAACTCTTTATAGGCTACTTGCTGAGTGTTGTTCACATTGAGTTGAGAGAAAAACCACCCACAATCGATCCTGCACCTGTTCTCACCATCAATGAAGGTGGGAAGAAGAAAAGGCCTTATCCCGCACCCAAGGCAAAGGTTGCCAAGGGTAAGGGACCCGTATGGGAAAAGGGAAAGGGGTGGCAAGGGTGCCACCCAAACCACAAGAGAAGAAGCAAAAGGTTGCTACCAATGACCTATGCTTTAAGTGTGGGGAGATTGGATATTGGGCAAGGAATTGTCCTATCCATCTCCAAGAGTTGAAAGCAAAGAGGGATGCCGGGCAGACCTCAGGTACAATATACATGATTCATATTGATCTTAATGTTACATCTTCTAACACATGGGTATTGGATACCGGATGTGGAACTCATATTTGCAATTTGTTGTAGGGGTTCAAAAGAAGTAGGGACTTCAATCAAGGGGATGTAAGTCTCTTCATGGGCAATGGAACCAAAGTCCAAGTTGAAGCTCGTGGGGACTACATCCTAAAACTTCCAAGTGGCTTGGATGTTATTTTGAAGAATTTTTTGTATGCTCCTAGTTTGACTAGGAACATTATTTCTGTATTGCAATTAAGACATTATGATTATGTATTATCTTTTGTTGAAAATGATATTCATGTCTCTTTAAATGATATGTTCTATTTTAAAGCTATTCCCATTAATGGTATTTATGAATTGGTTCATGAAAATGCTTTAAATAGTTCATTGTACCAAACTAACACCAAGAAACTCAAGTTGGATTTGAGTGATACCTATCTTTGGCATTGTCGTCTTGGTCATATAAACAAGAAACGTATACAAACACTTCAAAAGAATGGTCTTTTAAAAACAAATGAATGTGATTCATTTGATGTATGTAAATCTTGTTTACAAGGAAAAATGACTAAGGCACCCTTTAGTGGAACTAACGAAAGGGCAAAAGATTTATTAGGAATCATACATTCGGATGTATGTGGTCCTTTTAAACCAATGACTAGGAATGGTGAAAGACACTTCATTATCTTTACCAACAATTATAGTCTCTATGGGTATGTGTACCTATTAAGGCACAAAGATGAAGCTTTTGAAATGTTCAAAATCTTCAAGAATGAAGTAGAAAATCAACTCAACAAGACAATTAAAGTTCTCCGTACTGATAGAGGAGGTGAATACCTAAGTGATGTTTTTCAAGATCATCTTAGGAGTTGTGGGATTGTCTAACAACTCACTCTAACTGGAACACCACAACATAATGGTGTGTCTGAGAGGAGGAATCAAACCTTATTGGATATGGTCCGATCTATGATGGCTAGAAGCACATTGCCTCTATCATTTTGGGGTTTCGCTTTGCTCTCCGTGGCCCGTATTCTAAATATGGCCCCAACCAAAAAGGTGGAAAGGACACCTTTTGAGATATGGCATGGAAGAGTTCCATCCCTATCATACTTAAGGGTCTGGGGTTGTGAGGCTTTTGTTAAGACTCCCACCCCAAACAAATTGGAAGTCTGATCCACCAAGTGTATCTTTATTGGATATCCTAGAGATTCTACGGGATATTATTTCTATGATCCACTGGAACAAAAGGTGTTTGTTGCTAGAAAGGGTGAGTTCTTAGAAGCAAAGTTCCTTATGGAAGGAAGTAGCTGTAGAACAGTGGATCTTGAGGAGGATCAAGAACCACAACCCGATGCACGTTTGGTTGAAACTAGCACTCAACATGAGGACGTTGAGGATGATCAAGCGATTGATCAATACACACAAACCGTTCACAGAAGTGGTAGAACTAGTAATCCACCTGAAAGATATGGTTTTTTCATGGATGGATGCTATGTGGTAGATTCAGATGAACCAACCACATACCATAATGCAGTGTCCAATTCGGATTGTGACAATGGCTTGAATCCATGAACGTTGAGATGCAATCCATGTATGACAATCAAGTTTGGGAACTTGTTGTACCACCTCTTAATTCTAAGATAGTTGGAAGTAAGTGGGTTTTCTAGAAGAAAACCGATATGCATGGAAACTTGGATACTTATAAAGCTAGACTTGTAGCAAAGGGATTCACTCAAACTCAAGGGGTTGACTATGATGAAACCTTCTCACCTCTTGCGATGCTAAAGTCTATAAGGATATTGTTTGCCATAGCTGCTCATTATGATTATGAGATTTGGCAAATGGATGTCAAAACCGCTTTCCTAAATGGATATCTTGAGGAAGATGTCTATATGGTTCAGCCTGAAGGTTTTGTCGATCCAAAACATCCTAACAAAGTATGCAAGCTAAAGAAATCAATCTATGGGTTGAAACAAGCATCAAGAAGTTGGAATCACCATTTTGATGAAGAAGTAAAGAAATTTAGCTTCGTCAAAAATGCTGATGAGGCTTGTGTGTATAAGAAGGCTAGTGGGAGCACAATAACCTTCCTAGTATTGTATGTTGATGACATACTACAATTTGGAAATGACATTCCAACCTTGGAAGGTGTAAAAACCTGGCTTGGAAGTTGTTTTTCCATTAAGGATCTTGGTGAAGCCGCCCATATTCTGGAAATAAAGATCTATAGGGATAGATCAAGGCGGTTGATTGGTTTGAATCAAAGTGCATACATTGATAAGATCTTGAAAAGGTTTAAGATGGAGAACTCTAAGAAAGGTACCGTACCTATTCAAAGAGGAACGATACTGAGTACGACTCAATATCCTAGCTAAAAGGATGAGCAAGATAAAATGAAGGCAATCCCATATGCATATGCTATTGGATCCATCATGTATGCAATGATATGCACTCGACCGGACGTGTCATGTGCCTTAAGCATGACAAGCCGTTACCAGAAAAATCCTGGAAACCGTCATTGGATGGCTGTTAAGAACATACTTAAGTACCTATGGAGGACAAGAGATATGTTCCTAATCTATGGATCTGGTGATGAGGAACTCTTTGTAAAAGGTTACATGGATACGAGTTTCCAAACCGATCGTGACGATTCTCGGTCACAATCGGGATATATTTTCATTCTGAATGGAGGAACAGTCTCTTAGAAGAGCTCCAAACAGGATGTCGTGGCTCTATCAACTACAGAATTAGAATACGTCACCACCTCATTGGCAGCACAAGAAGCTGCATGGTTGAAGAAATTCATTGCCGATCTAGGGGTTGTCCCTTCCATTCAGGACCCCCTAGAGATCTTTTATGATAACGAGGGTGTGATTGCTCAAATCAAGGAACCTCGTGCTCATCAAAAGACCAGGCACGTTGAGCGGAGATTCAACTACATATGAGATGAAGTTGAAAAGGGAAAGCTATGTATTCGGAAAGTTCACACGGATCAAAACATTGCGGATCCTCTCACTAAGATCCTTGAAAAGGCAAAGCATGAAGGTCATACTTGTGCCATGGGACTTCGATATTCTAGTGATTGGATTTGATCTGTAAATTTTGTATTTGGATATATGGAACTCTTTATTATTTGAATAAAATTATTTGGTTATAATGTTTCAGTTAATGTTCCAATTTAGCATGTTTAATCCATGAGTAAATTGTTTACTCTAAATGTCCGTAGTCGTTCATACTTGTGGGAACAAGTGTGAGGGTAAGATTATTATGAACTTGGATTGGTTGATATTCATAAGGATGAATATAGAGCAATAGGTTGCTACCAAGGTTCATAGATATTTATGGGATACAAATATTGGACTAACCCGTATCTCAAATTTTACTACATGGAATCTTATTGATTGATCATAAGTAAATTTGAGTAAAGGAAAATACCATTTGGTATCCTCTGACCTGAGATACATATTGGGTTTTCATATTCACCAAGTATTATACCTTGAGCTAATTCTTCACTGTCCTAAAATAGTGGACAGTACATAAGGGTATGTTCAGGTATGACACGAGGTGTTTGTGAGAAACGTATGTAGTCAAGATGAGATTTGTTCCTCTTATTCGTTGAGAGCAAGATGTCTAAGGCCTGATTAAGTTAAATCAACAAGGAATGATCATTCTGTGTCCTTGGATTTAACAGGACATCTGTAACAAAAGGATAGATGATTGATTCACCTACATCATTTCAAGTAGGGTATTTGAATGGAATGATGTTATTGAATGGCCATAAGTCATGCGTATTAAGCATAGTATACCATTGTTAGGCGGTATTTACTGCTTGCATCAATCTTCTATGAATCTTAGGAAAGTGGGAGATTGTAGGATTCTATATGCCCAAGACACGTAGAATATTGATGTGGTTAGTACGTTATGTTCCAAGTCGGGTTATACCCAATAACAAGCTTAGCAAACACCAATTAATATTTAATTGATGATATGATCATGAAATTAAATATTTACACCAAATTTAAAAAATGGGTTTTCTAAATAAATTGCATATGAGATGGAACAAATTATTAGTATATTTTGTTCAATGATATTATTTGTAATGTTATGTAAGTGTGTTAAATAACATCAAAAATTAATTATAGAGTGTATGGATGATACAATTAATGTTACACACAGTAATTTTAGGTTAACACCATTCAAACTGTTGTCGTTAGCATTGTTACATTCTCGTTATTACCCTAAACGTATACAAGCATCGCCACCGACATAGTTAAATAAATTATGATAAATAATACAACATTGGTGTTTGTAGAGGATTCAACTAAACGGGATTACTTAAGGAATCCTCTTAATTAACATAGCTCTCCCATTTACGTCGTTAGCAACCGAAACAAATTCGGGAACTCGGGGACGAAGTGCGACGACCAAACGTGACAAATTGCCAAACTAGGGCTGGGTATATAAACCCCTTACAAGCCCAAATTTTCATTTCACTCCCATTTATTCTATCTTCTTCACCATCTCCTCCTTCACCTTTCTACCACCTACTAGCACCAACAACCGCCTCGTTTGAGCTCGTTTTCGCCGGCTAAACTACGCTACAGCTGAGATAGCACGTTTCCAACAGGTAGGCGACCTTGGTCGTCCATTTTGTTGCTCGTTTCACTGCTACAAATCTAGGGTTCGGGTGCTCGGGTTCAACCCGATTGCATGTGGTCGTGGGGGTGCGTGTGAGGTCAATCAGTATGTGCATTTTACTTAGACATGTTAGGAAAGTGTTTCTGGAAGTCCCTGATGTGTGAAAACCGTGCACGGAACAACCGAAGGCTGTTCAGCCCCACCAGCAGTCGCGACCTGCTGCAGTTCGCGATTGTGCCAGTCGTGCGACTGAACTGTACGACTGGGCGTGTCGTGCGACTGCGTGGTGCGACGGGGTGACTCGTGCGACTGAGTTCAGGCGTATGGGCTTGTCGTGCGACTGAATGCATGCGATTGGGAGTGTGTGCGATTGAGTCAATCGGATAAATGTGTGCGACTGTGCATCGCACGACTGAAGGTCCAATTGCACAAATGAAGGTTCAGTCATGCGAATGGCCTTTGAGTCGTGCGAATGGGTGATGTGTGGTACGACTGAATACTGAGTCGCACGAATGAGGGTTCAATCATACAAGTGAAGTTGATTCGTACGATTGAAGGCCCATTCGTGCGGATGAAGTGTCCAGTCGTACGTCTAGCCTTGTTATGCGATTGGAGTCATTATGAGTGAGTTCTTCTTGTGTGCGGTGTGCCTATCGTGTGATGATAAGGTAACAATCAATAAAGTGTCATTTCTTAACCACAAAGATTAAAGTCAACGCTATCAACAAGCATATACTTTTTCAATCTAAAATAACCTAACTGTTTACAATTAACGACAACCCAATTTGGATCTACATAAAGTCTGATACGTGTATGCCTACTTGTGTGTGTCACCCATGACCGAACCAATGCGACCCACCCGACTAAACATTTCTATTAACACTAGACACAATATTAACGCTTAACATAACTGCCAATAGGTGTTTGACAGTTCATTGTAAACAACACTTGGGAGGCTTTCATCCTACATACTCACTACATAATCTGTGAGTCTTCACAGCCCCTATTTTACTTTCTTTCCTTTTGGGGGGGAGAAACAATCAAACAGATTTACATAAATGGTTGTAGTATTATTGATGTCGCTTGTTATGTTAGTGCAAACACACATAACGGTCCTGACACTCTCGAACCATTAGTAATGTGTAGCGAGGTAATTCTGAGTAGTACTACTGGGTCTGACAAACCCCGCACGGGCTAGTCGCGCTAGCTTGATTGGAGGTCAAATGGGCATTATTGACCTAACATTTGTCACTATCTGGTGAGACGTGACAGGGATACAACAAACATATAGGACGCGAACAGTCAGCTTCGGTTCGAAACGCTAAGTAACATGAACATAGGCTAGCTACCTAACGATATGCTTTATATACTAAACCATCGAAACGCTTTCGAACACATTTCTTGTTGATTAAACCTGTGAACTCACCAACTTTACGTTGACACATTTTAGCATGTTTTCTCAGGTCACAGGAACGCATAAGCTCATGATGCACGCTACAGGAAACGCACTCAAGACATGCATTCATCTGTTTTATTTTCATGCATTGAACATTTTGTCTAGACTTGGCACTTGTAACTTTCATGTAATGGATTTACATATCATGTATACGCTTCCGCACTGTTGTTAATTTTGTTTATGTTCCGTTGATTGAAGTCAAACGTTTATTTTTAAATTCATTTAGTGTCGTTCGATATGACTGTGTCTGAGATCCGGGTATGTCACACGCCTAACGGTAAAACCCCGTTTGTGGAAATTGAGGGTGTGACAGATTGGTACCAGAGCCACAGGTTATAGAGAACTAGGATTGCATTGCATCTAGACTATAGCCTCAGACACAACACTAGTATCGCACAGACACTCTTACATGATTGCAACTGTTGTACGAACAACCTCCCGGTATACTAAGATTACAGTGATGAACGAACATAACATTATTTGTGTGACACATGTATCCTTATTGGCTGACAGAGGGGCGGAGAATCCCGCTCGCTCACTTCCAACATTTACACTTGATTCTTCACTCTCGGAGTTGAAGCAACGACGAATTGAACCTAAAATTACCACATTGGAACACAGAAACCTTTCTAACTCGCACGACTAGCCTAACGATGACAAACAAAGAGAACAACACCTCACTCTTCCAACTCTTTCACTACTCGTTACCATTCCCAACATATCCTATCTTCTACACTAGTATGAATAGTAGACGAGGGACAACTAAGATATTCAAAGTCTATCAGAGAATCGGGCTTAGACATTTAAACGCGTAGAACATCAAAGG
The DNA here is from genome assembly GCA_024085815.1 of Flaveria linearis. Lineage (NCBI taxonomy): Eukaryota > Viridiplantae > Streptophyta > Magnoliopsida > Asterales > Asteraceae > Flaveria > Flaveria linearis. Next base: position 46,580,174 of record CM044009.1, on the reverse strand, counting down.
GAAAAGGGCCAAATTGTCTTGATTCCCTGTTGTTATCTTAGCCTGAATCCCTTGTACAACCTTAGTACAACCTTAGTTGGTTGACCCTTGGTATAACAAATATATCTTTGATACCTCTATCATTGATAACACTCGGTATTTGACAAGGTATGTTATCTCGAATAGGAGGAACCATGAGTGACCATGCAAAGCAAATTAGAATCACGGGTGCACACGTAATTGTAATTTGTCGTGCATGAGAATTCTGGCAACTCTATTGAGAGATAACGGACATGATCGGTGCCAATTTTCATTTCCATAGTTGGAGACATGAGGTCTCGGTTCTCATAAAACCTCACTATTGATATGCAAACAAATCCTTCATTCCTACTAGTATGATACAATTTAGTTTTATCAATAATTATTATCTGATTAGTGACTAATATGTATTGTGAATTGAAGAAATCATGTCTGGAAGAAGAGCCGGACGCTAGGGTGGACGAGGAAACATCACCATGACTCAACCTGAGTTGAATGCTATCATCAATGAGCGTGTTGCTGATGCGCTTGCAGCCTATGAACATGCCCGCAATCAGGACCAGAACGACGAGAATCTGAATCAAAGAGGTTTGGTAGTCTGTACCTTCAAGATGTTTATGGATTGTAAGCCTCACTCCTTCAGTGGTTCTGATGGTGCTGTTTCATTACTTCTGTAGCTGGAGAAGCTCGAGTCGGTTTTTGCCATGTGCAACTGTCCTACAGGGAGATGTGTCAAGTACGCCTTCGGCACACTGGAAGGACCAGCTCTGACGTGGTGGAACTCGCAAGCCCAAACCTTAGGGCTTGATGCTGCTAATGGTTTGCCATAGGATGATTTCAAGATTCTGATGAAAGAAGAGTATTGGCCCAGAAGCGAAGTCCAGAAACTACAGGTAGAGTTTTGGAATTTAAAGATGATTGGTTCTGACATTGAGGAATACATGACTCGTTCACACGAGTTGGCTGCCTTATGTCCTCAGATGGTGACCCCGGCCTACAAACGGATTGAGAAGTACATTGATGGTCTAGCTCCTCAAATCCAAGCTAGTGTTATGGCTGCTAATCCTGTCACTATTCAGCAGGCTATCCGACTAGCTCACAAACTCACTGATCAGGCAGTGGCACAGGGTACTTTTCCTAAACGTGGCGCTACGTCTGGCTCATCTGATCACAAAAGGAAATGGGATGGTAACAACAGCAAGTCTTCAAGCTCCAATAACACCCAGTAACAACAGACCAGAAAGTTTGACTCATCAAGAAGCTTCACCAACAATAATCAGAACAACAACAACAATGGTCAGGGATCGAGCAACTATGCGGGCAAGTATCCGAAGTGTAACCGGTGCAACTTTCACCATCATGGCCAGTGTGATCGACTCCATTGTCAAAGGTGTGAAAAGACGGGTCATGCAGCTAAAGACTGCAGGGGTGAACTGATGACTCAGCAACAACCCCAACAACAACGCCAGGGCGGAGTGACCAGAGGTTGTTATGAGTGTGGTAAGGAGGGCCATTACAGGAAGGATAGCCCACAGCTGAAGAGTGGAAACAAGGGAAACAATGGAGGCAATGCCAAAGGTCATGCTTTTGTGATTGGTTCTGGCGAGGCAAGGGATGATCAGAATGTGGTAACTGGTACGTTTCCCCTGAATGGTTGTTTTGCTTCTATGCTGTTTGATACCGGCGCTGACAAGAGTTTTGTTTCCAACAAGTTCATTAAGTTCTTAGATGTAATCTTAGCTGATGTGGAGCCTAGTTACACTGTAGAATTAGTCGATGGAAAACTAATTGAGGCAACTCACGTCATTAAGGGATGCAAGCTAGGAGTATGTGGTCATGAGTTAGATATAGATCTGATGCTTGTCACACTGGGTAGTTTCGATGTAGTTGTTGGAATGGACTGGTTGTCCAAGAATCAAGCTGAGATCATCTGTGGTGAGAAAGTCGTTCGTGTACCACTTCCTAGTGGTGAAATTTTGTCATTTCAGGGCAAAAGGAGTGGTACGGTCTTGGGAATCATCTCCTACATGAAAGCCCAGAAGTGTTTGCGTAAGGGTCATACCGCTTTCCTTGCTATGGTCACCGAAAAAGAAACTGAGGACCTGCCCGGTCTCCCACCGCATCGCCAAGTCAAGTTCCAGATTGATTTGGTACCTGGAGCCGCACCTATCGCGAGAGTGCGGTACAGATTAGCTCCAAAAGAACTACAAGAGCTATCTACACAATTGCAGGAACTATTGGATAAAGGGTTTATCAGACCTAGCTCATCACCGTGGGGAGCCCCAGTCCTGTTTGTCATGAAGAAGGACGGATGTGTATAGATTATAGGGAATTGAACCAAGCAACTATTAAGAATCGTTACCCTCTCCCGCGCATCGATGATTTGTTCGATCAACTACAAGGGTCGAGTTTCTATTCCAAGATAGATCTAAGATTGGGTTATCACCAACTACGGATTCGAGATGAAGACATTTCAAAGACTGCTTTCAGAACTAGGTATGGCCACTACGAGTTTTTGGTTATGTCATTCGGGTTGACCAATGCACCAATGGTTTTCATGGACCTCATGAACCGAGTGTGCAAACCTTATTTGGAAAAGTTCGTCATTGTCTTCATCGATGACATCCTTATTTATTCCAAGAATAAGGAAGAACATGATGAACACCTTAAGCTGATTCTGGAGCTGCTGAAACGAGAATACTTGTATGCTAAATTTTCAATGTGTGACTTCTGGATACGAGAGGTCCATTTCTTGGGACATGTCTTCAATGAGAATGGGATACATGTTGACCTGGCAAAGATAGAAGCCATCAAGAACTGGGCTACACCTAAGACTCTAACGGAGGTACGACAGTTTCTAGGGTTGGCTGGCTATTATCGACGGTTCATCGAAGGGTTTTCAAAGATTGCTCAACCTCTCACCGCATTAACTCATAAAGGCACTACGTATAATTGGGGTGACAAACAAGAATCCGCATTTCAGGTTCTGAAACAGAAACTCTGTATGGCACTGATTTTATCCCTGCCTGAGGGAATAGATGATTTTGTAGTTTACTGTGATGCTTCTATTCAAGGCCTCGGTTGCGTGCTAATGCAATGCAATAAGGTGATTGCTTATGCTTCCCGACAATTGAAGGTTCATGAGAAAAACTACACGACACATGACCTAGTGTTGGGACCTGTCGTGTTTGCACTCAAGATATGGAGACACCATTTGTATGATACCGAGTGCACCATTTACACCGATCACAAGAGTCTCCAGCACATCTTTGAACAGAAAGAGCTGAACATGAGACAACGTCGTTAGGTCGAGTTGTTGAACGACCACGATTGTGCGATCAAGTATCATCTGGGCAAGGCTAATATAGTAGCAGATGCCTTAAGTCAAAAGGAGACACCTAAGCCAAGACGAGTTCGAGCATTACAACTCACCATTCACACCGGTTTACCTGATCAGATCCGCAATGCTCAACTTGAGGCATTAAAAGACGAGAACCTGAAAGCCGAATCGCTACGAGGCATGGAGAAGCAACTGGAAACCAAGTCTGACGGAATCCGTTACTTCATGGACCGAACATGAGTTCCCTTGTATGGAGACCTACGAGAGCTAGTAATGGACGAAGCTCACAAATCACGATACTCTATCCATCCAGGTTCAGACAAGATGTATCACGCTCTAAAAGTCCTTTACTGGTGGCCGAACATGAAGGCTGACGTTGCCACATACGTAAGCAGATGCTTAACCTATTCTAAGGTTAAGGTGGAGTATCAACGACCATCTGGTTTACTCTAACAGCCAGAAATACCAGTATGGAAGTGGGGGCAGATATCTATGGACTTTATCATGAAACTGCCTCGGACTCCCAGCGGATGCGATACCATTTGGGTAATTGTAGATCGTTTGATGAATTCTGCACACTTCTTACCAATCAGAGAGACCGATAGAATGGAGAAGTTAACACATATTTACCTAAGGGAAATAGTCTCTCGGCACGGTGTGCCAATTTCCATTATCTCTGATCGCGACGCTCGATTCAATTCACATTTTTGGCAATCATTACAACGAGCATTGGGTACACAGTTAGACATGAGTATGGCATATCATCCCCAAACTGATAGCCAAAGTGAGCGTACGATCCAGACTTTAGAAGACATGTTGCGTGGCTGTGTCATAGATTTCGGCAGCAGTTAGGAAACTCACTTACCACTAGTTGAGTTTTCTTACAACAATAGCTATCACACATCAATCAAAGCTGCTCCATTTGAGGCACTGTATGGCCGTAAGTGCTGATCACCTATTTGCTAGGCAGAAGTTGGAGAAAGTCAACTTACCGGCCCTGAACTTGTGCACGAGACGACTGAGAAGATCGTGCAGATCCGTAACCGTATGGCAGCAACACGTGACCGACAGAAGAGTTACGCTGATAAGCATCATCGACCGTTGGAATTTCAAATTGGCGACAAGGTACTTTTGAAAGTGTAACCATGGAAGGGCGTGATTCGTTTCAGAAAACGTCAGAAACTAAGCCCTAGATACGTGGGACCGTTTGAGATTGTCAAACGGGTTGGCCCCGTGGCCTATCAGCTGAAGCTACCCGAAGAACTTAGTGGAGTACACGATGTGTTCCATGTTTCAAAATTAAGGAAATGCCTTGCAGACGAGACTCTTATCGTTCCGTTAGACGAGATACATGTGGATGAACAACTACGTTTCATCGAGGAACCGGTGGAAGTCATGGACCGAGAGGTCAAGACACTCAAATATAGTCGTATCCCTATCGTCAAAGTCCGTTGGAACTCCAAGCGTGGACCAGAGTTTACCTGGGAACGCGAGGATCAGATGAAAAAGAGGTACCCGCAACGGTTCCAAAATCAGGCATCTACCTCTTAAGGTACGCAGAAACTCTACACAACATACGTTACAAACCATTGAGCCTTGTATCCCCCGTTGAACCACGTAACATGATGTTCTAATTTTTGGGACGAAAAATCCTGCAACTAGGGGATAATATGACACACCGTACTTTTAGGTTAACACCACTCAGACTGTTGTCGTTATCATTGTTACATTCTCGTTATTACCCGAAACGTATACAAGCATCGCCACCGACATCGTTAAATAAATTATGATAAATAATACAACAGGATTCAAATAAACGGGATTACTTAAGGAATCCTCTTAATTAACATAGCTCACCCATTTACGTCGTTAGCAACCGAAACAAATTCGGGAACTCGGGGACTAAGTGCGAGGCACAAACCTGACAAATTGCCAAACTAAGGCTGGGTATATAAACCCCTTACCAGCCCAAATTTTCATTTCACTCCCATTTCTTCTATCATCTTCACCATCTCCTCCTTCACCTTTCTACCACCTACTAGCACCAACAACCGCCTCGTTTGAGCTCATTTTCGCCGGCTAAACTACGCTACAGCTGAGATAGCACGTTTCCAATAGGTAGGCGACGTTGGTCGTCCATTTTGTTGCTCGTTTCACTGCTGCAAATCTAGGGTTCGGGTGCTCGGGTTCAACCCGAATGCATGTGGTCGTGGGGGTGCGTGTGAAGTCAATCAGCATATGCATTTTACTTAGAAATGTTAGGAAAGTGTTTCTGGAAGTCCCTGAGGTGTGAAAACCGTGCACGGAACAGCCTAAGGTTGTTCAGCCCCACCAGCAGTCAAGACCTGCTACAGTTCGCGACTGTGCCAGTCGTGCGACTGAACCGTACGACTGGGCGTGTCGTGCGACAGTGTGGTGCGACTGGGGTAAGTCGTGCGACTGAGTTCAGGCGTTTGGGCTTGTCGTACAACTGAATGCATACGATTGGGAGTGTGTGCGATTGAGTCAATCGGATGAATGTGTGCGACTGTGCATCGCACGACTGAAGGTCCAATTGCACAAATGAAGTTTCAGTCATGCGAATGGCCTTTGAGTCGTGCGAATGGGTGATGTGTCGTACGACTGAATACTGAGTCGCACAAATGAGGGTTCAATCGTACGAGTGAAGTTGATTCGTATGATTGAAGGCCCATTCGTGCGAATGAAGCGTCCAGTCGTGCGTCTAGCCTTGTTATGCGATTGGAGTCATTGTGAGTGAGTTCTTCTTGTGTGCGGTGTGCCTATCGTGTGATGATAAGGTAACAATCAATAAAGTGTCATTTCTTAACCACAAAGATTATAGTCAACGCTATCAACAAGCACATACTTTTTCAATCTAAAATAACCTAACCGTTTACAATTAACGACAACCCAATTGGTATCTACATAAAGTCTGATACATGTATGCCTGCTTGTGTGTGTCACCCATGACCGAACCAATGCGACCCGACCCGACTAAACATTTCTATTAACAATAGACACAACATTAACGCTTAACATAATTATCAATAGGTGTTTGACAGTTCATTGTAAACAACACTTAGGAGGCTTTCATCCTACATATTCACTACATAATCTGTGAGTCTTCACGGCCCCTATTTTACTTTCTTTCCTTTTGGGGGGAGAAAACATGCAAACAGATTTACATAAATGGTTGTAGTATTATTGATATCGCTTGTTACGTTAGTGCAAACACACATAACAGTCCTCACACTCTCGAACCGTTAGTAATGTGTAGCGAGGTAATTCTGAGTAGTACTACTGGGTCTGACAAACCCCGCCCGGGCTAGTCACGCTAGCTTGATTGGAGGTCAAACGGGTGCATTATTGACCTAACATTTGTCACTGTCTGGTGAGACGTGAGGGGTATACAACAAACATATAGGACGCGAACAGTCAGCTTCGGTTCGAAACGCTAAGTAACATGAACATAGGCTAGCTAACTAACGATATGCTTTATATACTAAACCATTGAAATGCTTTCGAACACATTTCTTGTTGATTAAACCTGTGAACTCACCAACTTTATGTTGACACATTTTAGCATGTTTTCTCAGGTCACAGGAACGCATAAGCTCATGATGCACGCTACAAGAAACGCACTCAGGACATGCATTCATCTGTTTTATTTTCATGTATTGAACATTTTGTCTAGACTTGGAACTTGTAACTTTCATGTAATGGATTTACATATCATGTATACGCTTCCGTACTGTTGTTAGTTTCGTTTATGTTCCGTTGATTGAAGTCAAACGTTTATTTTTAAATTCATTTAGTGTCGTTCGATATGACTGAGTCTGAGATCCTGGTATGTCACACGCCTAACGGTAAAACCCTGTTTCTAGAAATTGAGGGTGTGACAATTATAAGGTTAATTGCATATCTAAGTACAAGACTAGTTAAAAATAATGTGAGATAAATTTAAAGGGGGAAGACCCTTTCAAACTAAAAATTCGGCCCCCCCTTAATCTTATAGGCTCCTTAGCTTTCTTGAAAACACAAATAATTTACTAGTCTTGCACTCCACCACTTCACTTCATACAACACATGCAACTTAGACCAAAAATCTCTCTCTCTCTCTCTAAAACTTACGGAACACTGTAGCATTTTGGAGGAGTTTTGAGTGGGTTTTTGGTGTACTCCACCTAGCAAGAGTGGTGTTTACTTCAAGGGTTTGGGGTATACAAGCTTGAGGACCTCTAATCTTGAAGTCCAGGTCGACTTTCAGCATCATACATCTCCTTTTCTGCCGATTTTTCAGCTGTAAGAGAAGGTATCTTGGCAGCCCTTTTGTGGTTGTCATATTGTGTTGTTTATTGCTTATACATAGCTTGCTTGTTCACATATTATGATCCTTTGATTTTGGGTTTTTTTAAACATATATATGTCACCATAAGAACAAGTTTTTCAGCTTATAAACAAGTTTATAAAGTTGTTATTCCGCTGCGTTTTCAGAAAGTTTAATGTGTTAAACTATGTTTTTGTGTTCTTACAAACCCTTCAAATCTATGGATTGAAACAAGCATCGACAAGTTGGAATCACCGTTTTGATGATGAAGTAAAGAAATTTGGCTTCATCAAAAATGCTAACGAGGCTTGTGCATATAAGAAAGCTAGTGGGAGCATCAATACTTTCCTTGTATTATATGTCGATGACATTTTACTATTTGGGAATGACATTCCAACCTTGGAAGGTGTAAAACCTGGCTTGGAAGCTGTTTTTCAATTAAGGATCTTGGTGAAGCCGTCTATATTTTGGGAATAAAGATCTATAGGGATAGATCAAGGCGGTTGATAGGTTTAAACCAAAGTGAATACATTGACAAAGTCTTGAAAAGGTTCAAGATGGAGAATTCTAAGAAAAGTTTGGTACCTATTCAAAAGGGGATAATACATTGGATGGCTGTTAAGAGTATTTTGAAATACCTTAGAAACACTAAGGATATGTTCTTACTATATGTATATGGTGAGGACGAACTCATTGTAAAGGGTTATATTGATGCGAGTTTCCAAATTGATCGAGATGATTGTCGGTCACAGTCAGGATATGTCTTCATTATGAATGGAGGAGCGGTCTCTTGGAAGAGCTCAAAGCAAGATGTAGTGGCACTATCTGCAACAGGATCAGAATACATTGCCACTTCATTGGCAGCTCAAGAAGCTGCATGGCTAAAGAAGGTCATTGCTGATCTAGGGGTTGTTGCTACCATTCAAGACCCCCTAGAGATCTTTTATGATAACGAGGGTGTAATTGCTCAAATCAAGGAACCTCGTGCACATCAAAAGACTCGGTACATTGAACGGAGGTTCAACTACATAAGGGATGAAGTTGAAAAGGGAAAGATATGTATTCGCAATGTTCACACCAGTTAAAACATTGCGGATCCAGTCACGAAGCTCCTTGAAAGGACAAAGCATGAAAGTCATACTTGTGCCTTAGGACTTCAATATTCTAGTGATTAGACTTGATCAAATTTTGTATTTGGATATCGGAACTTATGTAATTTGACTTAATTATATGGTAATATTTTTCATTTGTTGTTCCAATTTTGCATGATTAATCCAGGAATAAGTAACTTATTCTAAATGTCCGTAGTCGGTCATATTTGTGGGAAAAATATGAATGCAAGACTATTATGAACTTGGATTGGTTGATATTCATAAGATGAATATAAAGCAAGAGGCTGCTACCAAGGTTCATTGATATCTATGGGATATAGATATAGGACTAACCCGCTCTTAATTATTTCTGCATTTGTGATTAGTCCTAAGAAATATTGAGAATAGGCGAATATCATTGTATCCTCAGACCTGAGATACATATTGGGTCTTGATATTCACAAAGTATCATACTTTGACTTAGTATTTCGCTGTTCTGAAACATGGCAGTACATAAGGCTGGGTTCAGGTACTATATAAGGTGATTATGATACACGTATGTTGTCAAGATGGAATTTGTTCCTCTTATTCATTGGGAGTTAGATGTCTAAGGTCTGTTAAAGTTAAATAATCGGAGAATGACAATCTTGTGTCTCCAGGAATTAACATGACATCTGTAACAAAAGGATAAATGATTGATTCACCTAAAACATATTCAAGTAAGGTACTTGAAGATGATGACGTTATTGAATGGCACTTAATCATATACATTAGGGTAGCGAACAGTTGCTAGGCGTTATTTACTGCTTGCATCAATCTTCTATGAATCTTGTGCAAGTGGGAGATTGCAGGATTCGGTCTACCCAAGATACATATTAAATTGATGTCACTAGTGTGATATGATCCAAGTCGGGTCATACCCAATAACAAGCTAGACAAACACCTGCAATATTTGTTTATTGGTTTGATCAATTAAATAAATAACAACACTTAATACATTTAGAAAGTGGTTTTCTAAATAGATGCACTTGAAAAATTAATAAATAACATGGGTTTATTTATTTTGAGAGATTACTTTATATTGTTATTTAATAGGTTAAATAACATTATTAAGTTCATGTGACATGTCTTGTTACTTGTATAATATTTCAAGTTTATTTAAAAGGTTTAAATGAGACTTGTTACAATTAAGTTGGGTGGGAAAATTTGAAAAGCAAGCCCCTCATTGGACCAGCTGATTCATGGCCTAAATGGCTGGAAAAAAGGCCCACCCATTAGTTGGAGCTTGCTTCATAAGATGCAGAAACTCACATGCAACTTAACTCTCTCACTTCTCAAGTTAATCAATTGCTTTTCTCCCTCTTTTTTCTCTCATATTCTCGGTAGAAAGAGAGTAGGAAAGGGTTGGAAAAACTTGGCTAGAACAATGGTGTTTATAGCTAAAAATAGTGTTGAGGATCCTAGCTTCCAAAGGTGTTTAGTTGGTGGCTTGGGGTATACAAGCTTGAGGTCTTCTTGGTTGAAGAATAGCTTTCAAACATCATCTTCCACACCTCCAAACCCACATTCTAAGAGGTAGTTCATGATGTTGTTATGTGTTTTTGATAGCATGTTCTTTCATATAAAGATCCTTTTTCATGGGTTTTGTTATAATCAAATGTATTTGATGCATAAACTAACTAATCTCAAAATGGTTTTTGATTATAACTCCGCTGCGTTTTTTCATATTAATGGTTAATATGACTTCGATAAACATATACAAAACCAACAATGATTGTGAGAAACGTATGTAGTCAAGATGGGATTTGTTCCTCTTATTTGTTGAGAGCAAGATGTCTAAGGCCTGATTAAGTTAAATCAACAAGGAATGATTATTCTATGTCCTTGGTTTTAACATGATATCTGTAACAAAAGGATAAATGATTAATTCACCTAAATCATTTTAAGTAGGATACTTGAATGGGATGATGTTATTGAATGGCTATAAGTCATGCGTATTAAGGGTAGTAAACCGTTGTTAGGTGGTATTTACTGCTTGCATCAATCTGCTATGAATCTTGTGCAAGTGGGAGATTGTAGGATTCTATATGCCCAAGACACGTAGAATATTGATGCGGTTAGTACGTTATGATCCAAGTCGGGTTATACCCAATAACAAGCTTTGCAAACACTAATTAAATATTTAATTGATGATATGATCACGCAATTAAATATTTACACCAATTTAGAAAATAGGTTTTCTAAATAAGTTGCATATGAGAAGGAACAACTTATTAGAATATTTTGTTCAATAGTATTATTTGAAGTGTTATTTAAGTATGTTAGATAACATCAAATAATAATAAGAGTGTCTAACTTATACAATTAAAAGGTTAATTGTATAACTTATTAGAAGACTAGTTTAAAATAATGTGTGTTTGGTTTAAGGGGGGAAACCCTTTTGAAATAAAAATTTCACCCCCCCTTAATTTGGTTGCCTCTTTTGCTTTCTTGAAAACACACATCATAAATAGTCTTGCACTCATCACTACTCTTATCTCAATACATGCAAACTTGATCAAAAACTCTCCTCTCTCTCTCTAAAAACTCAAGGCAGCAGCAAGGTGAAAGGGAGAGTTTTTGAGTTCTTTTGGTGATATATTCTCCCTAACAAGAAGTGTTTGCTATAGAGCTTGGGGTATAAAAGCTTGAGAGGACCTCCTTTGGTGCCTTGGTCATTTTCGTGGACAAGAACATCCTCCATTTTCGAACCTTTTGCTGCTGAAAGGTAGATTATGGCAGCTTCTTTATAGCTGTCCATAACGTGTTGTTTGTGATTTCATAGCTAGCATCATTCACATATATAAGATCCCCTTTGTTCTTGGGTTTGTTGGTAACTTATAATATCAAAATAAGAACCTGAAATTTCAGTTTATAAACATATTGTAAAGTTCATTTCCGCGGCGTTTTTCACAAAGTTTAAATGGTTAAACTATGTTTTATGTTCTATCAAACCCAACAGGAAGAAGAGTGGAACTTGAAGAGGTTTAAGATTCACAAGACGATACACATTTGGTTGATACCAACAATCAACATGAGGATGTTGAGAGTGATCATATGGATGATCAAGATACACAAAACCTTCACAGATCTGGTAGAACTAGTGTTCCTTCGAAGAGATATGGATTTTTCATTGATGGATGCTATGTGGTAGATTCGGATGAACCAACCACATACCGTGATGTAATCTCAAAACCTGATTTTGACAAATGGCCAGAAGTCATGAACGTTGAGATGCAATCCATGTATGATAACCAAGTTTGGGAATTGGTTACACCACCTCTTAAATCCAAGGTAGTTGGAAGTAAGTGGGTTTTAAGAAGAAAAACCGATATGCATGGAAACTTGGATACTTATAAAGCTAGACTTGTAGCAAAAGGTTTCACTTAAACTCAAGGGGTTGATTATGATGAAACTTTCTCGCCTGTGGCGATGCTAAAGTCTACCAGGATATTGTTTGCCATAGCTGCATATTATGACTATGAGATCTGACAAATGGATGTCAAAACCGCTTTCCTAAATGGATATTGTTTGCCATAGCTGCATATAATGTTAAAGAGGTCAATCTATGGTTTGAAACAAGCATCGAGAAGTTGGAATCACCGTTTTGATGATGAAGTAAAGAAATTTGGCTTCATCAAAAATGCTGATGAGGCTTGTGTATTTAAGAAAGCTAGTGGGAGGTGGGCTATGGCAAACAACATCCTGGTAGACTTTAGGAAACAAATACATTAAGCCCACCTCAAAACACAAGTTCCTGAAGATATCCATTTAGGAAAGTGGTTTTGACATCCATTTGCCATATCTCATAGTCATAATCTGCAGCTATGGCAAACAATATCCATTTTGACTTTAGCATTGCCACAGGCGAGAAAGTTTCATCATAATCAACCCCTTGAGTTTGAGTGAAACCTTTTGCTACAAGTCTAGCTTTATAAGTATCCAAGTTTCCATGCATATCGGTTTTTCTTCTTAAATCCCACTTACTTCCAACTACCTTGGATTTAAGAGGTGGTGTAACCAATTCCCAAACTTGGTTATCATACATGGATTGCATCTCAACGTTCATGGCTTCTTGCCATTTGTCAAAATCAGGTTTTCACATTGCATCACGGTATGTGGTTTGTTCATCCGAACCTACCACATAGCATCCATCCATGAAAAATCCATATCTTTCAGGTGGAATACTAACTCTACCAGACCTACGAACGTTTTGAGTATATCAATCAACCTCTTGATCATCATCAACAATCTCCTGTTGATTGCTAGTTTCAACCAAATGTGTATCGGCTTGTGGATCTTGATCCTCATTAAATTCCACTATTCTATACGTCATTGCTTCCATAAGGAACTTGGCTTCCAAGAACTCTACCTTTCAAGCAATAAATACATTTTGCTTAGTTGGATCAAAGAAGTAGTATCCTATACAGTCTTTGGGATATCCAACAATTATACACTTAGTGGATCGACTTTCCAATTTGTTTTGGGTGTTAAGCTTAACATAAGCTTCACAGCCCCATACTTTCAAATAAGATAGCGATGGAACTCTTCCATGCCATTTTTCAAAAGGTGTCAAATCCACTTTCTTGGTCGGGCCATATTCAAAATACGAGCCGCGAAGAGTAGTGCGAAACCCTAAAATGATAGAGGTAGTGAGCCTATAGCCATCATAGATCGAACCATATCCAATAGGGTTCGGTCTCTCCTTTCAGACACCCCTTTATGTTGTGGTGTTCCGGGAAGAGCAAGTTGTGAGACAATCCCATAACTTCTTAGATGATCCTAAAAGCCTCACTGAGGTATTCAACTCCTCTATCTGAATGGAGAACTTTGATAGTTCTGTTGAGTTGATTTTCTACTTCATTCTTGAAGATTTTGAACATTTCAAAAGCATCATGTTTATATGTCATCAAGTACACATAACATAGCGACTGTAATCGTCGATAAAGGTAATAAAGTATCTTTCACCATTCCTTGTCATTGTCTTAAAAGGACCACATACATCCGAATGTATGATTCCTAATAAGTCTTTTTCCCTCCGTTAATACCACTAAAGGGCGACTTGGTCATCTTACCTTGTAAACAAGATTCACACTTATCAAATGAACCATTTTCATTTGTTTTCAAAAGACCATTCTTTTGAAGTGTTTGAATCCGATTCTTGTTTATATGACCAAGATGACAATGCCAAAGATAAGAATCACTTAAACTCATTTTAAGTTTCTTGGTGCTTCATTGGTATAATGTATTATTTATAGGATGAATCATTATAAACCAATTCATAAATACCATTAAAAGGTATAGCCTTGAAATAAAATACATCATCCATATAAACATAAATACCATCGTTTACAAACTTTAAATCATAACCATGTTCTTTTTAAAAGGGGAAACTTAAATTATGTTTCTAGTCAAACTAGGAGCATACAAAATGTTTTTAAGAACAACTTCCAAACCATTTGAAAGTTTCAAAACATAGTCTCCTTGGGCTTCGACATCAACTTTTGCTCCGTTGCCCATGTATAGACTTGTGTCTCCCATCTTAAAGTGCTTATTTCTTTTAAACCCCTGCAATAGATTGCAAATGTGAGTTCCACACCCGGTATCCAATACCCATGTGTTTGAAGAAATAACATTTAAGTCAATATGGATCATGAAAGTTGTACCTGAGGTCTGCCCAGCATCCCTCTTCTTTCTCAACTCTTTAAGATAGGTTGGACAATTCCTTTTCAAATGTCCTATCTCACCACACTCAAAGCATGGATCGTCTTCCGTTACCTTAGGCTTCATAAGCTTAGGGTTTGGAGGTTCTGCTTTAACCTTCCCTTTCCCTTTGCCTTGATGTGCCCCTTTCCTTTGGCAACATTTGCCTATTGCCTCCCTCATTGATCGAGAGAACAGGTAGAACCTTTCTACCCATCCCCGCCTCAGTTGTTTTTAGCATTGCGTGTAGATCACCAGTGCTCTTGTCCCAGTCATTCATATTGTAATTCATTATGAACGTCTCAAACCTTTTAGTTAGGCCATTAAGGATCAAATCCGTGGCCAACTCCTTTGAGACAAGACAGTTAAGCCTCTCGAGGCTATCAATGTGGCTTTTCATCTTAAGTGTATAAGATGATACCCATTGGGTTTCTTCTATGCGACATGCATGAAGCGCTCGAACCGTTTCGAAGCGCTCTACCCTAGCTTGTTGAAGGAACATTTCCTTCAATTGGGTAATCATGTCATATGCCCCATGATGCTCCAAGTCCTTTTGGAGTTTGGGAATCATAGTTCCCAACATGAGGCAGGATACCTGCATGGAATCCTCAGTATACTGAAGCCAATCGTTATAGGCCTCAACATCCTCAGGGTCGTGTTGGTCAGGAATGGGATCGTCAAGGACATAGGCCCTTTTCTCTTGCTTGAGAACAATTCTCAAGTTTCGAAACTAGTCCATAAAGTTGTTATGGTTCAGACGATCCTTCTCTAAAATAGATCTCAGTGATAGGGTATGGATGGTCGGGGTGGTAGCATTAATGTTTGAGGCCATTCTACAAAATTTACAAAGTTCTTATTAGTATTTATGAAAAATTACATTTTAATCATTAATACCCATTTATGTCTCATAGACAATTAATAATTAAAATCTAGAATCCAACGTTACATTCAAATAATGGTTAGGTGACCTTTATCCCATTATTTAAATTAACAAGGTAGTCAACATTTGACAATTGCAACCTTTTGCAACTTCTAGCCTATATAGGATCGGTTAAACATCTTATGTTTGGTTGGCATGTTTAATCCCATCAACACCATTGTATGCCATGCTTCGGTGACCCTATGCACATGGTTTCCAATTCAAGTCGTCCTACTTGCACACACGTGTGAGTTTACACATACAAGTGGTTAGGTGACCTTTTTCGATAAATACGTTAAGCCCACCTCAAAACACAAGTTCCCTAAAAGTGGTTACGTGACCTTTATCCCACAAATAGTTCTTAAGTGATTTGAGTGTCGTGTAAAAGGATGGTGTTAAACTTGTTTTCAATGGGATTTCAGTTTTCATTAATTCTAGTATTGAAAACTCTATGTACCTTGTATTTGCATGCTTTCAAAAACATGGTACCCTATGATTCTCCCTTTTAATAAAACCCATTTATTAAAATTATTAATCCTTTTAATAACCTTTTATTAAACAATTAATGATTAGGAACCATAAATTTTTAGCTTGTTAAGTTTGCTAATGAGTTTGTTATGAATATCCAAATATCAAACAACAATCATACAACAAACAATCAAACAAGCATAATCATACAGACATGTGTGCATAACCATAGCCACTAAGTTGACTACACTTGTTTGCCATCACAAGTGTTGTCATAGGGTCTTTTCCTAAGGGTTAATAATGACACATCATATCTGTCCATGAACTCCCACTTGAATCCACATTCAAAAGCTTCAAGTGTCCATGTCTTTTGTGTCCTTCCTTTTGGGTCTTCATCTTGTGCATCTTCCATCACAAAATCATATCCTAATACAATTTTCTAATAAAAGAAATGCACCTATTCTATTTATTACATAACCAAATGAATAAATAAATTACAACCCAAAATACAAACACAAAAGAAATTATTACAACCCTTTAAATGAATACAACCAACATAACAAAATCATAATCAACCAAATCCAAAACACATATGGTCAAGGCTATGTTATACACCAAAATATGTATCCATATACAACATTTCAAGAACAAAATGAACCCTTTTTATAACCTTAAAGTTCTGGCCAACATGAACCAAAACATTAGGGTTATTTCCAAACAACATAATCAACCATTTGATATCATCCATTCAAGATTTAATCATAAGCATGCAAGATATAACCTTGAAAGGTTGGGGTTTCATCATATCATCACAAAACAGCCCCTATTAGGTTGTTAAAGTCCCATAAAACCTATTTTATAAGGACAAAAGAAGCTAGTCATCCACATAACCGGCTCTAGATGCCAATGATGGGTTTGTTGGACTTAAAATCAAAGTTGTTTAACCATTTAAACAAGAAAACGCAGCGGAATCATAGCTTAATAATATGTTTTAGGAACTGAAATTTTAAAGCATATTACTTAGTAACAACAATCCCAAGAACATAGGATCAAATATATGTGAATGGACTAGCTATCAAGAAGAAACAACAACCAAATACAACCAAATACAACTCATACAAACTACCTTTGTAGAGCTACTGAAAATTGTGAGATAGATGAAGAAAATGAAGTTCTTGAATGACCAAAACAACAAGGAGAGGTGTCCTCAAGCATCCATACCCACAAGTGTGAAGCAAACACCCTTTTGCTAGGAATTTGACACCAAATTCGCAAGAAACATGCTGCTGAAAATCTTTTTTCAGCCTTGTTTTTCCATCTTAGATGAGAGAAAAAATGGAGTCTTGCATGTATGAGAGAGAGTGTTCAAGTGTGTAATAAGAACTAATGAATGTGTGTGTTGTTCCAAAGCAATAAAATGACCAAGAATGCCCCTCTAGGGGGGGCCGAATTCTTGTTTTAAAATGGGTTCCCCCCATTTTAAACTCCCACTTAAATTGTGAAGTAGTTTTATTATTAGTTATATAATTAACCTTTTAAATATATATAACTTAAACACGCTTTTATTATTTGAAGTTATTTAACAAACTTAAATAACATTACAAATAATGTCCTTGAACAAAATATCCTTATAAGTTGTTCTTTCTCACATACAATTTATTTAGAAAACCCATTTTCTAAATTGGTGTAATGATTTAATTGCATGATCATATCATCAATTAAATACATATTGGTGTTTGCTAAACTTGTTATAGGGTATGACCCGACTTGGATCATAACGTACTAACCACATCAATATTCTATGTGTCTTGGGCATAAAGAATCCAACATTCTGTTGACATCTACATGTCATGCTAAGCGCACATGACACGTCCGACCTAGTACATATCATTGCATACATGATGGATCCTATAGCAGATGCATATGGGACTCCATTCATATTTTCTTGTCCAACTTTTGAACTAGGGAATTGAGACGTAGTCAATATTGTCCCCTTTTGAATAGGTACCAAACCTTTCTTAGAATTCTCCATCTTGAACCTTTTCAAGACTTTGTCGATGTATGCACTTTGGTTTAAACCTATCAACCCCCTTCCAAGGTTGGAATGTCATTCCTAAATAGTAAAAAATGTCATCGACATATAATACAAGGAATGTAATGATGCTCCCACTAGCTTTCTTATATACACAAGCCTCGTCAGCATTTTTTATGAAGCCAAATTTCTTTACTTCATCATCAAAACGGTGATTCCAACTTCTCGATGCTTGTTTCAATCCATAGATTGACTTCTTTAACTTGCACACCTTATTAGGATGTTTTGGACCAGCAAAACCTTTAGGCTATTCCATATGGACATCTTCCTCAAGATATCCATTTAGGAAAGCGGTTTTGACATCCATTTGCCAAATCTCATTGTCATATTATGCAGCTATGGCAAACAATATCCTGATAGACTTTACATTTCCACATGCGAGAAAGTTTCATCATAATCAACACCTTGAGTTTGAGTGAAACCTTTTGCTACAAGTCTAGCTTTATAAGTATCCAAGTTTCCATGCATATTGGTATTCTTCTTGAAACCCCACTTACTTCTAACTACCTTGGATTTAAGAGGTGGTGTAACCAATTCCCAAACTTGGTTATCATACATGGATTGCATCTCAACGTTCATGGCTTCTTGCCATTTGTCAAAATCAGGTTTTGACATTGGTTATCCGAATCTACCTCATAGCATCCATCCATGAAAAATCCATATCTCTCAGGAGGAACACTAGTTCTACCAGATCTGCAAACGTTTTATGTATCTTGATCATCCACATGATCATTCTCAACATCCTCATGTTGATTGCTGGTATCAACCAAATGTGTATCGTCTTGTGAATCTTGAACCTCTTCAACTTCCACTGTTCTTCCACTAGTTCCTTCCGAAAGGAACCTAGTTTCCAAGAACTCTGCTTTCCGAGCAATAAACACTTTCTGCCTTGTTGGATCATATAAATAATATCCAATACAATATCTAGGATATCCAATAAAGATACACTTAGTGGGTCGGGCTTCTAGTTTGTTTTGAGTGCATTACTTAGGATAAGCCTCACACCCCCAAACTTTTAAATATGACAATGATGGAACCTTTCCATGCCATATTTCGAAAGGTGTCCTTTCCACTTTCTTGGTTCGGGCCATGTTTAAAATACGGGCCGCGGAGAGCAAAGAGAAACCCCTAAATGATAGAGGTAGTGTACTTCTAGCCATCATAGATCGAACCATATCCAATAGAGTCCGATTTCTCCTCTCAAACACATCACTATGTTATGGTGTTCCAGGTGGAGTAAGTTGTGAGACAATCCCACAACTTGTAAGATACTCTTGAAATTCACTACTTAGGTATTCACCTCCTCTATCCATACAAAGAATCTTGACCGTTTTGTTGAGTTGATTTTCTACTTCATTCTTGAAGATTTTGAAGATGGTGGTTCCCATGATGGTGGTCGTTCCGGTGGTTCTCGACTCCTATGGTGCCCGATTTTGGTGATGGGTGTCAGTCACAACTACCTCAGGGTGGTCTTGAGAACCACACATGGTAGTGGCGAGGTACAACGGTGGTGGTGATGTCGGTTACGTTTGGGGGTGGTTGTCGGGTCGAAGGCGGTCGAGCCAGTTATGATTGTGGTTGTGTTGACTGTTAGGTTTTAGGCAGTGGTAGTTAAAGTAATTGGTTATAGGGTTATCGACGAAGGACGGCTGCGGTTGATGGTTATTTTGGTTGGTTGAATCGGTGGCTACAGCCCCGCCCTTGTGGTGGTTGTCGGTGTAGGTAGGTGGTGGTGAAAGGAGTTCTTGACCTTGAAGATTACGGTGGTGGCAGACTAGATGGATGTGGCTTATGGCCGCTGTGGAGATGGTTTAGTTGACATCAAGGCGGTGGTGATTTGAGATGGAGATGGTGGCTGTGTTGGTGGCCGATTGTGGTGCAGGGCCGCAGCGGGGATGATGATGGTGGCTGACGTTATAGGTTTAGGCTATCATCATGGTGGTTGTTGGTTATGGTTATGTTGAGGCCCGGGGATGGTGGTGATATTGGCTGTTGATGGTTATTGGTTGTGATTGTGGTTGTGGTTGCTGTGAAGGCAGGTATGGTGCGGTTGTGTGGTGATGGTAAGGCGACGGTGGTGTAAGGCAAAGGTGATGGCAGTGGTTTGAGCTGCCACGACGGTTACGTTTGGAGGTAGTTATTGGGTGGCAGTGGTGATGATGTAAGTTGGTGATTATTATGGTGGTCATCCGATGTCAAAGTGAGGATGTAAATCGAAGACGATGATGATGGTGTCGATTGTGTTGGTGATGCACGGTGATTGTGGAGATGGTGGAGATGGATGTGATCATGGTTGTTGGTTTGGGTTATCGATTTGGTGGCGAGTTTGGCTACATTGATGATGGCCTAAAGTTGATTAGATTGATCATGGAAAATTGTGGTTGTGATGGTGTCTAAGTGGTGGGATAGTGATGTTGGTCGATGGTGTTGACTGTGGTTGTTGCTATTGATTATGGTGGTGGTTGTGTTAGAATGATAAGGTTGAGTGACGGCCAACCGAGGCCAACGGGTATTTAATAACAAGAAAATTATGAAATCGAGAGGAATATGAGTGGAATAGCGAACGTGAACCGAGGGAAAGGTATAATCACACACGCTACTCATTTACAATTTGTTGATAAATCGCATATGTATGCAATACGTTGAGCTCTAGCACGATAAAAGATACAAAAGGTTAACAGAAATCTAAAGGCAACAACAATATGTGTTGACTTAAACAAACGAGTTCTAGGATACGAAACTGAAACGCTAAGTATAACCGTGCGCTAGACATTCATATACATATAAATATAATGATAATATAATGTGTGTTGAACTACAAATAAGTATGAAAATGTTAATGAGTTAGAAATGGTCAAGAATGATTATGTATATTAGAAATGACGTGATCGAGCACATGATGTAAAACAGAATTGATAATGATATTGTAGAAGCGATAGATGTTAGAAACATATAAGTACTTATTTGATCTCATGTCACACAAAATATTTACAACACCCTTGAGATGTAAGATACATACAAATACAATCGTGCATATATACAATAATACTTTAGGTAAACCGATATTTACATGTATTTATGTAAGACGAAAGACTTATAGATACTATAGTAATCCTTCATCGCATTATGTCTGATGTAACCAATTAACACAAATATTATTAGTATCACCCCTTGGTCAATATAGCGACAAAATTATCGATGACTGTATTATTCTAGTAGCAATCTATTTAATTCTAGGATAAAAGCGTAAGCACTATAAATATTATTGAAACATCTAATACATTATTCGGAATATTATGTTATAGAGTGCTAATGTCATCAATGATAACCATCTATAAAGTTTGGAATCTCCAAAGCAACAGATTATTGCTATAATTATTGTACTAAGAATCATTACTCGGATAAGAACATTGATTAATCTAATATGGACAAATTAGCACATGACAACTTATACATGTACAAAAAGCTAAGACAAAACAATGATACTAAACACCAACATTAAGTTAAGCAAAGAGCTCAACTGCACGCATGTGATAACACCGTGCTAATGCTGAACATAAATCCTATATGTACAAATTAGGATTTTGCATTATTAGAACGCTTCACTCTATACCGAGCTCAGAATCTATATCAGGATACCAGGTGAGTTCAAGCATTCCCATTTTTATTACTGTTCTGGGATGAAGCATGCTCTATTTAAGTTAAACAGTTTCTGTGCTATATTATGATGCTATATGTTGTGGTGATGTTAATACCTGCTGATACTTGTATCACAATCATTAATTCTCTTGTGAACCGCTTGTTTTATGAGGATAGATCTATTTGGGGAATCCCCCACACACAGTGGCTCCCGCTATAGGGAGGTACCCCACTGAGATCCTGAGGGGTCGTTTGTGGCATGTGACAGGTTTTGTTAAGAAACTATGGTGAACCATCCGGGCAGGTATGGTTCACTGCTTTGAGGCTCAGTTCTCCCCTTTGGGGTTAACCGGTGCAACTTAACTTTAGAAGAGGCCAGCCGGGACTGAGTGCATGGTTAATTGTGACCCCACAACAGTGATAACTAATATTAAACTATAAATTATGGACTCCCAGAGTCCCTTTTGTCTTATGTCTCAAAGCACTTATGTTTTGAAAGCCAACTAATGGATTCTAAAGAGCCTTTTGTTTCTAAACTTTAAGCACTTGAACTCACCAACTTTATGTTGACACAAAATCTTTTCGAGCATGTCTTCAGGTACAGCTAGGGAGAATAGTTGAGCTATAGAAGATATCTAAATCTGAAACATGAAGTAAGGGTAGATGATGAAGGCAATAGTTGAGCGTAGAAGCCTTAATTACTGAAGCCTCAAGAAATATAGACCTAGAGATTGATCATGACACCTATAGATTATAGATTGAGGCACCTTGTGAATTGAAACAAAGCCAATATTCTAAAGTAAATATTGTAAGTTGTATTGTAATAAACCATTTAGTTTCCGCTGCATTTTGGGTGTTGTTTACCAACCGTTACGTCCCTCCTCTCTGGGCCCGGGGTGTGACAGATTGGTATCAGAGCCAAAGGTTGTAGAGAAGTAGGTCTGCTTCCCGAGACCTAAACTACAACCATATGAACCTCATAGGACCACCTTAGTAAGATAACTCTTCTAAGCTTTGTTGAACCAAGGTTGTAAAAAGGTGGGTTTGCTTTGTGATACCTAAGCTGTAGCCATAAATAGGACCAGCCTGGTAGGTTGTTTTCATAATCTAGTGATCCAAAGTTTGCCGTAAGAATGGGTTCACTTAAGAACTCCCATCTTTAACTTGTATACCTTAAGGATTACATATATCCCATTAAGAATTCTCTACCCTATAAGAAACCTTGATACATTAGGGTATTACCCATGATAGGTGCCCCCGAGTAAACCAGGAAGGTATGGAACCTTTTGGAGTTGAATAATAGGACCATCGAATATCAAGTAGTAAGGATGTTAGAAAACAAAGGTGTGCATATATATTAGGACTCAAATCCTGGAAAGATACTTATCCGATTGCACAGCTGACTTTTGTCACTATATGAAACGACTGTTGTTGGCTATACACTTAATATGACTTGTGTCGCTACATGAGACAACTGCTATAACGATGCTTGTTGGAAAATGATACTTGCTTATATGCCTCATTTGTAAGATGATACATGTTAGAATGTAGTGATAAGTTAGTAACCATGATACCTTTTTGTTTGATCTGCTCCCTAGAATAGTATGTGCCTGAATGCTCATTTATTTCTTGATTTGTTGAAACTGTACTTTGACACAATTTTTAGGTTAACAAAAATATGAGCATAATTAGAATCAAAGTGTGCTTAATTGTAGTTGATGACTAAATGAGAATTTTAACTCCATGACTTAATTACACAAAAATCAGAACTTATGATGGGAATAACTAGAATGATAGTGTAAGGTAAATTGACGATTACGGGTGCACACGTAATGGTGAATTTACAGGTACACTTGAATTCTGGTGGGCCTTGTCATGTAAACTAATATCAAGGTATAACACTTAAAGAACCAATAAACGTAAGATTAAACAAAAATATTCAGAATATACTAAATGATTTCACGTTCAAAACTTTCATGTTGGGCGAAACCATTTGACACTTGAAGAGCTACCAAGGATGATATTATAGTAACTATTCCTTTTCTTCTTCTCTTTTCTCTTATTCTGCTCTTCTATTGGAATTATAATGATACAACTATCAGACTCAAAAGATCATCAAATGTTCCTCCTCAAGCTCAACCAGCCTCGCGCTGAGAGTACGATACTTCACCTAACTTATATGTGTACTTTAGTAATATTGTTCATTCTTTTTGTGATGCCCAGGGATTTCTTCCTACCTATTACAAAATTTGTTTCAACTTTGTTGGTATCATAAAAGACTCTCTAACATAAACTCTACAATCAAGAATAGATTGGAGTAATGGATTGTCGAGAAGCACGTCATGTGGTCAATGACATAGAAGACTTGTCACTTTTTCTTCCTTATTAGCCCGCCCTTCCTAGGACATTCTGGACTCTAGAATTCCTCTATCAATTTCTTAAAGTCTTTGATAACTGATTTCTTTATACCTATTCGACGTCATAGAACCACTTAATCCAAAAGAAATTTCTTAATATCAGCTCCGATAATGATTAACAATCACCTCTCATAGTATCAAGTGTTTGTGAAATCCTTCATCATCAATGAACCGTTAGTTACCTACTAACAATCTTTAACTGCAACATAAGTTGAATTATTTTGACCATGATTTTAACTGGCCGTGTTGTTGGTAAACTTCTGAGTGCCAGAATAAGTAGGAGATGAAACCTCGCTCTAAAATCCAGATTCCGTAGAAATAAAGGCTCAAGTGCTAGAGATATTTGCTAAGAAAACTAACCTTCGAGCTTTCAAAACAAAAAAATGAATTTACAACTTTTGCGAATTCCCGGTTTTCACTCACCCTCTACTCAAGATTTATTTTCCATAAAATTCATGGTCTATCGAGGGGTGCTACACACCCTAAACCCACTATCATGACCCTCATCTTTGGAAACATGTGATGGCTGATGCGGACAGCATTAAAACCTTGTAAGTCATCCCTAACTCGAGATCTCTACTATTTGGGTGACAAGTTCATGATCTGAGAGTGAAGGTCATGAAGCTGGAATACGATCTCAAAGCTATATGATAGGTTATTAGAGTGGTAGTTAACCTCCTTGTGCTAGCAAGCACCTTGATAAAGTCCTAAACTAGTTCGAATCGATATGGTCGATGATAATGAAGAATTCATGGGGAAGACTCATGGTTGAACTTAAAGGATGGTATTACTCTAAAAGATGTATTAAGAAGCATAGAAGATCAGCTACAAGAAATCTCATGTGTTAAATCACTTGAGATCCCACTACAACAAAGTGGTAAACATGCACCAGATTGTAGACAAAGAAAGTCTGCATAATCATCCGCGATCGTAAGCGTTGGAGTTATTCTTCTTTAAATTTTAAACGTCTCCTAAAGTGATTCTCTAATACCTTACCCTAGAACGCTCTGTACCGTCGGAAATTCGAGCAAAAGTCCTACTCCTATATCTCGTTCAGACAATCGGTAGGTTTATAAGGAAATAGAATCTAAATAGAGTTACTTGCCTCACAGATGGACCCTCTACAGGGCACAGTTACCTTGAAGAATATGGACCGAGGAAGAGGTCATCTAGAAGGTTGACCTTCAATGTGAAGCACTATGAAGGAATTAGTGGGAACGTTTGTAGCAATTCTGTAGCTTAAGACAACAGTTAAGGTTGCTCTTAAGGAAATTGAGTCGGAAAATAGAAGTAATATATGTATGGAGGTGCTGGACTTGAAACTTATATTAAGGAGCTGGTGGAAGGAAAGCAAATTCGATAGCTGTTAGATAAACAGTCCATAAGACCTGGTATGTCTTATTGAGGAAACTTAATACTCTTTGTGGAAGGAAAATAGAATGATCCAAGTATTGATAGACTATCGAGAGCTAAATAAAGTCACCAAGGATAAGTGATACCCTTTTCCTAGAGATGTTAACCTGCATAATCAATTACAAGATGCTACATACATCAAAATTGCTATCAGCCGTGAATATAAGGAAAATGACATTACAAACGTAGCAGTTAAAACAAGATATGGCAAGTGCGAAGGTTATAGTCAAGCCCGCATGGGAGGACCTGCCCATTTCACGGTATTCATGAGCCTCATGGATAGGATTTGTAGGCCGTACGTAAGCATGTATGATGTCCTGTAATTGCTAATGAGCATGAAATTGGAGATGATCCCCTAAAAGTTGGGGCCATCTAAGTCTGGGGAGTACTAAAAACCCCGTTGAGATGCACCCATGATTAGGGTTAAACGAAAATGGAAAAAGGATTTGATAAAAACTTCACTTGTGTAGCTATGCAACTGGCACCGTTAATCCAGAAAAGTCATGAATTGTCTAAGCATGGATCAGAAGTTTGGGGTGTGCGATGATGCAACGGGACAAGACAACCGTTTAGACGCCTGACAATTCAAGAACCATGTAAAGATCTATGTTAATCAATAACTAGAACTATGGGGCGTAACTTTGGCAAAATAAATATGCATTTGGATACATTACCTGTACTACCCTACCCACTCCCCATTAAAATACTAATTCAAACACAATTGGGTGATCGACAGTCGGTGATATCAACCGCATTGACAAGTGCGGATAGGAGGTCATCATCCGCATTTGTCCTAAGACGCCCGCATTTCTAAATACGAAAGAACAAGTCCTGGCTGCGTTTATCTCTACTTACCCGCATTGATGAATGTGGATAGCCTACAATTAGGCTTTTCTTCTACTGACTTCACCCGTATCACATCGTGAACTTGTGAAGTCTCTTAACGTCAGTTCATAAGTGCTTATAACACACCCTAGATCAGGAAAACTCTTGACATGCGTCAGATAAGATGGGTTGGAAAAGTAGTGACCTTTGTGTGTGACCTAACCTCTTCATTCTTATCAATCGTGAAAACTTCTTAGATTTAGCTTTATGGGAATAATCATGCGGTTCCTAAATATTAATCTATACTTTTTGGGGAACCCAAATCCTCCTTGATATGAAGTCTTTAATCTATGACATCTTATGACCTATTACCTTATGATTCTAAGGAGCTAATACGGATGTATAGCCGACTTGACTATTACGTCTAATTGAAGGCATTCCCACCAATATCTGATTCTTCACAATCTTTCATAAGATTCTCCATGAGGACAGTAATACCGCCGGGATTTTGGTGTTCGTCTCCTTGCTAGATTTACCCCACAGGACTGTGCATTGAAACACAGTGGACAACCTCTTCCTGCTAATTCTGTACAAATGTTAAATGATCTGATTGTGAAGCCAAAAAAATACATGAAACGACTCAGTAGTTTTGTCAAACATGTTCTAACATTGGGATAGTTACTTGAATTTAAATCAAATCAAGATATTTGATACATAATCATCAATATTCATCCTGGAATGCTCAGCTAAATAGCTTTAAATTTTTAAGACTCATACATTGAGTGTATCACACTCAGGAAACAACGTGAGCGATACTAAAATTTCGAGGATGAAATTTCTTAAAGGATGGGAGAATGTAACACCTCTGAAATGTGCCTATTTGAAAACCTCAAAATATTATAAAACTCAATAAAGGTCCGAATTAAGTTGGGCTTATGAAAGAAATCTTGGAAAATGAAACTAGCCTTTTTCGGCCTAATAAGCCCAATAAGGGCCCGAACTTATAAACAAGGCCCATTTAAGGCCCAAGTACATGTTTACAAACTAATTAAATTAGAAAACATGAAACAATGAATTTTTATGTGATTTGAAATAACTATAGAAAGATCCAAACTAAAAACAGATTCAGAACCCATACCGGGTAAAATCCGGCAACTTAACGCGTATTAGCGTCTAAATTCCATCAGAAATTCTTATAATGGCTTGTCATCCAATCTAAATCATTGTTAATCTTAACTAATATCATAAATAATGCTTGCTAAAAGATTTTTCATCAAACATGCATAAGCAACGGAAATACGTAAGTGAAATGCGAATACCGGTTTTCACCGGCATTTAACTGAAGTCTGTTATGACAACCGAGGCTTTTAACTCCATAAATATTCATCTAATCATTGTTTATTATCATAACACATCAAATTGGCGAGTGATACGTTGTCCGGAATAAATGCGTTCCGAAACGCAACCGTGACGTGCATCGATCTGGAATTAGGTCAAAACCCGAGAATTGGACAGATAAGGTTATAACGCGACTGACATGGGAAATTAACTTACACAATATCATTTTAATACTTAATTGCATATATGTTCATACCAAAATGAATATATTGACGCTCATTCGAGGAAAACGGGTAAAACCGTTGAACGAGTTAAATACGCATTTATTTACAACCCCGTTTAATTATTCTGTATGTTTTTAATACGATAAAATTTATAATCTTGGAATATTTAGAACGTTTTGTATACGGGAAATTAAATTTATTACGTTATGCAAAAATTAAATCGAACGTGTACGAACAGAGCTCCTTTAACGAACCCATTCACTTAACCCTGCTATATAAACTAACTTTTCTCCATTTTAGGGTTTTAAAAACAAAATTTGGGTAGAGAAGAGAGAAAGAGAGAGAGAGCCAGTCGCAGCTCCCTTCTCCCCCCCCCCGATCGATCTCCAGTAGGATGGCCTCCGGCCACCTCTAGGATGAGTAGCTAGGATCATTACGGAGACGGTGATGTAAGAAGATGGTGGTTCCCACGATGGTGGTCGTTCCAGTGGTTCTCGGCTCCTATGGTGCCTGATTTTGGGGATGGGTGTCGGTCACAACTACCTCAGGGTGGTCTTGAGAACCACACGTGGTAGTGGTGAGGTACAACGGTGGTGGCGATGTCGGTTACGTTTGGGGGTGGTTGTCGGGTCGAAGGCGGTCTAGCCGGTTATGATTGTGGTTGTGTTGACTGTTAGGTTTTAGGCAGTGATGGTTAAAGTCGTTGGTTATGGGGTTATCGACGGAGGACGGCTGCGGTTGATGGCTGTTTTGGTTGGTTGAATCGGTGGCTACAGCCCCATCCTTGTGGTGGCTGTCGGTGTAGGTAGGTGGTGGTGAAAGGGGTTCTTGACCTTGAAGATTACGGTGGTGGCAGACTAGATGGATGTGGCTTATGGCCGCTGTGGAGATGGTTCAGTTGACATCAAGGCGGTGGTGATTTGAGATGGAGATGGTGGCTATATGTTGGTGGCCGATGGTGGTGCAGCGCCGTAGTCGGGATGATGATGGTGGATGACGTTATAGTTTTAGGCTATCATCATGGTGGTTATTGGTTATGGTTATGTTAAGGCCCAGGGATGGTGGTGATGTTGCTGTTGATGGTTATTGGCTATGATTGTGGTTGTGGTTGCTGTGATGGCAGGTATGGTGCGGCTGTGTGGTGATGGTAAGGCGACGGTGGTGTAAGCCGACGGTGGTGGTGGTGGTTTGTGCTGCTATGAAGGTTACGTTTGGAGGTGCTTATTGGGTGGCAGTGGTGATGATGTAAGTTGATGATTATTGTGGTGGTCATCGGATGTCGAAGTGAGGATGTAAATCAAAGACGGCGATGATGGTGTTGATTGTGTTGGTGATGCACGGTGATTGTGGAGATGGTGGAGATGGTGTGATCATGGTTGTTGGTTTGGGTTATCGATTTGGTGGTGAGTTTGGCTACTTTGATGATGGCCTAAAGCTGATTAGATTGATCATGGAAAATCATGGTTGTGATGGTGTCTAAGTGGTGGGATAGTGATGTCTGTCGACGGTGTTGACTGTGGTTGTTGCTATTGATTATGGTGGTGGTTGTGTTAGAATGATAAGGTTGAGTGACAGCCAACCGAGGCCAACGGATATTTAATAACAAGAAAATGATGAAATCGAGAGGAATATGAGTGGAATAGCGAACGTGAACCGAAGGAAAGGTATGATTCGAATATGTATGCAACACGTTGAGCTCTAGCACGATAAAAGATACGAAACATTAATAGAAATCTAAAGGCAACAACAATATGTATTGACTTAAACAAACGAGTTCTAGGATACGAAACTGAAACGCTGAGTATAACCGTGCGCTAGACATTCATATACATATAAATATAATGATAATATAATGTGTGTTGAACTATAAATAAGTATGAAAATGTTAATGAGTTAGAAATGGTCAAGAACGATTATGTATATTAGAAATGACGTGATCGAGCACATGATGTAAAACAGAATTGGTAATGATATCGTAGAAGCAATAGATGTTAGAAACATATAAGTACTTATTTGATCTCATGTGACACAAAATATTTACAACACCTTGAGATGTAAAATACATACAAATACAATCTTGCATATATACAATAATACTTTAGGTAAACCGACATCTACATGTATTTATGTAAGACGAAAGACTTATAGATAATATAATAATCCTTAATCGCATTATGGCTAATGTAACCGATTAACACAAATATTATTAGTATCATCCCTTGGTCAATATAACGACAAAATTATCGATGACTGTATTATTCTAGAAGCAATCTATTTAATGCTAGGATAAAAGCGTAAGCACTATAAATATTATTAAAACATCTAATACATTATTCGGAATATTATGTTATAGAGTGCTAATATCATCAATGATAACCATCTATAAAGTTTGGAATCTCCAAATCAATAGATTATTGCTACAATTATTGTACTAAGAATCATTACTCGGATAAGAACATTGATTAATCTAATATGGACAAATTAGCACATGACAACTTATACATGTACAAAAAGCTAAGATATAACAATGATACTAAACACCAACATTAAGTTAAGCAAAGAGCTCAACTGCACGCATGTGATAACACCGTGCTAATGCTGAACATAAATCCTATATGTACAAATTAGGATTTTCCATTGTTGGAACCCTTCACTCTATACCGAGCTCAGAATCTATATCAGGATACCAGGTGAGTTCAAGCATTCCCATTTTTACAACTATTTTGGGATGAAGCATGCTCTATTTAAGTTAAACAGTTTCTGTGCTATATTATGATGCTATATGTTGTGGTGATGTTGATACCTGCTGATACTTGTATCACAATCATTAATTCTTTTGTGAACCGCTTGTTTTATGTGGATAGATCTATTTGGGGAATCCCCCACACACAGTGGCTCCCGCTACAAGGATGTACCCCACTAAGAGCCTGAGGGGTTGTTTGTGGCATGTGACAGGTTTTGTTAACAAACTATGGTCAACCATTCGGGCAGGTATGGTTCACTGTTTTGAGGCTCAGTTCTCCCCTTTAGGGTTAACCGGTGCAACTTAACTTTAGAAGAGGCCAGCCGGGACTGAGTGCAGGGTTAATTGTGACCCCACAATAGTGATAACTCATACTAAACTTTAAATTATGGACTCCCGGAGTCCCTTTTGTCTTATGACTCAAAGCACTTATGTTTTGAAAGCCAACTAATGGATTCTAAAGAGCCTTTTGTTTCTAAACTTTAAGCACTTGACCTCACCAACTTTATGTTGACACAAAATCTTTTTGAGCATGTCTTCAGGTACAGCTAGGGAGATTAGTTGAGCTATAGAAGATATCTAAATCTGAAACATGAAGTAAGGGTAGATGATGAAGGCAAAAGTTGAGCCAAGAAGCCTTAATTACTGAAGCCTCAAGAAATATTAACCAAGAGATTGATCATGACACCTATATATTATAGATTGAGGCACCTTGTGAATTGAAACAAAGCAAATATTCTAAAGTAAATATTGTAAGTTGTATTGTAATAAACCATTTAGTTTCCGCTGCATTTTTGTTGTTATTTACCAACCGTTACATCCCGCCTCTCTGGGCCCGGGGTGTGACACATAATGCTCACTTCTTTTGAACCCCTACAACAAATTGCAAATATGAGTTCCACATCCGGTATCTAATACCCATGTGTTAGAATCAATAACATGTAGCTCAACATGTATCAAAAAGATTGTACCTGAGGTTTGCCCCGCATCCCTCTTGGCTTTCAACTCTTTGAGGTAGACTGGACAATTTCGTTTCCAATGGCCTACCTCACCACATTCAAAACATGGATCATTTTCAGCAACCTTTTGCTTCTTTTCTTTCAGTTTCTTGGGTTCTCAAAGTCCTTTTGCAAATCAGAAGTCATACTTGCCAACATGAGACATGAGACTTGCACGGAGTCCTTGGTGTACTTGACCCAATCGTTAAAGGCCTCCACGTTATCCTCATCGGGTTGATCAGGAATAGGATCGTCCAACACATAGGATTTCTTCTCTTTTTTGAGAACAATTCTCAAGTTTCGGTACCAGTCCATGAAGTTCCCATGGTTGTGACGTTCCTTTTCAAGGATAGTTCTTAGTGATAGGTTATGGATGGTCGGGATTGCGTTGTTATTAGCTGCCATCTACAAT
This sequence comes from Flaveria linearis, assembly GCA_024085815.1. Classification (NCBI taxonomy): domain Eukaryota; kingdom Viridiplantae; phylum Streptophyta; class Magnoliopsida; order Asterales; family Asteraceae; genus Flaveria; species Flaveria linearis. The sequence goes on along the minus strand of CM044009.1, from coordinate 46,548,168 downwards.
TTTACAAAGTTCAATTTTAGTATTTTTAATATCAATATATCTTAATTATTAATACCCTTTTATGTCTCGTAGACATTTAATAATTAAAATCTAGAATCCAACGTTACATTTAAATATTGGTTAGGTGACCATTATCCCTTTATTTAAATTAACAAGGTAGTCAACGTTTGACCATTGTAACCTATTACAATTTCTAGTGTATGGGATCGGTTTAAACATCTTATGTTTTGTTTGGCATGTTTATCCCATCCACACCGTTGGTACGTCATGCTTCGGTGATCCTAATGCATGATTTCCAAATCAAGTCATCCTACTTAGACACAAGTGTGATTTTACATATATAAGTGGTTAGGTGACCTTTATCCGACAAATACGGTAATTTCACCTCAACTTCACAAGTTTCTATATTTATGGTTAGGTGACCTTTATCCCATAAACAAGTTGCAAGTGAATTAAGTGTTTTGAAAAGGGTTTTTGTAGTTTCCAAAATTCTAGTTTTAGAAAAACCTTTTATACCATACTATTTGTATGCATTCAAATGCATGGTATTTTATGAAAATCAATTTTCATGATTCCTTTTAATAAAAATAATTTTTATTAAATCATTAACCCTTAATAAACTCATTTTATTAATTCCTTTAATGATTTTTTAAAGAACCAATTTTATGTTTGTTTTATTTTAGTTGTTTAACTAGTTTATCAATTTTCTATCAAATTGTCAAACTCATCCAAACAATCAAAATAAACAACCAAACATAAAATATAAGTGCATAACCATAGCCAACTATTTTGACCAAACTTGCTTGCCATAACAAGTGTGTCAAAAGGTCATTTCTAGGGTAAAAAACATGACACAAAACGTGTGTCGGTTATGCTCCCACTTGAACCCGCATCCAAATGCTTCAAGCATCCTCTTTTTGTTGTGATTCAAACACCTTCTTTGTCTTACAAATCAGCGCCAAAGTACAAGATACATAGAAAAAAATCCTAATTCATTTTTTCCAGAAAAATAAAGTGCAACCAAATCTATTTATTACATACCAAATGAAACAAATAAATTACATGTATTTATTACAACAAATGAAATTACAACAACAAACATCCAAACACAAGGTCATGGCTAGGTTATTTGCACCAAAATACATCCAAATATGTATACAAAAAAACGTGAATGACACCCTTTTAAACCACAAAATTTCAGTTAACATTAACCAAACATAAGTGGGTTTTTGTTCAAACAAACAAGCCATATTATGGCATTAATTTTTCAAGATCTTTACTATGCATAAAAGTAATATCTTGAAAAACAAAGGGTTTACCATGGGTGAAATTTGCAGCCCAGTTTTTACTCGAAAAGGACCCAAAAATTTTGATTTTTGAAGCATGCATCCACATAACCGGCTCTTGATGCTATTGTTGGTTTGTATATGTTTATCAAAGTCATATTAACCATTAATATGTAAAAACACAGTGGAGTTATAATCAAAAACCATTTTGAGATTAGTTAGTTCATGCATCAAATACATTTGATTATAACAAATCCCATGAACAAGGATCTTTATATGAAAGAACATGCCATCAAAAACACATAACAACATCGTGAACTACCTCTTAGAACGTGGGTTTGGAGGTGTAGATGATGATGTTTGAAAGCTATTCTTCAACCAAGAAGACCTCAAGCTTGTATACCCCAAGCCACCAAACTAAACACCTTTGGAAGCTAGGATCCTCAACACTATTTTTAGCTATAAACACCCTTGTTCCAGCCAAGTTTTTCTAGCCCTTTGTTGCTCTCTTTCTGCCGAGAATATGAGAGAAAAATGAGGGAAAAAAGCAATTGATTAACTTGAGAAGTGAGAGAGTTAAGTTGCATGTGAGTTTCTCCATCTTATGAAGCAAGCTCTAACTAATGGGTGGGCTTTTTTTGCAGCCATTTAGGCCATGAATCAGATGGTCCAATGAGGGGCTTTCTTTTCAAATTTTCCTACCCAACTTATTTGTAACAAGTCTCATTTAAACCTTTTAAATAAACTTGTAATATTAGACAAGTAACAAGACATGTCACATGAAGTTAATAATGTTATTTAACCTATTAAATAACAATATAAAGTAATCTCTCAAAACAAATAAACCCATGTTATTTATTAATTTCTCAAGTGCATATATTTAGAAAACCATTTTCTAAATGTATTAAGAGTTGTTATTTATTTAATTGATCAAATCTATAAACAAATATTGCAGGTGTTTGTCTAGCTTGTTATTGGGTATGACCCGACTTGGATTATATCACACTAGCCACATCAATTTAATATGTATCTTGGGCAGACCGAATCCTACAACATTGCCATCATAGTTTCTGTGAATGATTGATGTCCTGTATTGAATTATAGTTAGTTTCTGCTCCATTTGACTCAGTTTGCATCATAAACATCATGACAAGGAAGAACATTCTTGTCATAGGAAGGGATCAGCAACTGCTAACTTTTCTTGGGTTGGCAGGCCTCCATAACTGTCCCTATCACACTAGCAAATCAGTTAGATATTTCAACCCAGGCTATTATTATCCTGAAGTGTCTATTAGTATCTTTATATGTGACTTGCTTGTATGTGTATGATTTTAATTTATCTGATAATGTATCAGATTCACCTCCTGAAATTGTTTTCTTTCTCTAATATCGTTTTGGTTTTAAACCAACTGACTCAACTTTAGTTTGTTTAAAAAAAGGAGTTCGTTTGGCTTTTTGAAAATCTTTTGGTTGGTTTAGAAAATATAGCTTGCTTTTGAAAGTTTTGTGGAGGTGTAGCAAAGGATCTTTATCCTAAATATTGTTTGTTTCTTTTAGGCAGTTGATCATATTCATCATAAGAATTATAATCATGTTTATATTAATTTGATGGATGTGATCTTCTATGATAGCCAATATACCAATCATTATTCTAATATCTGTCATACTCGTGTTGTGTGTATGACCTAGGATAATATCTTGGTTCCCAATAATCATGAATATCATAATGTTTAAAATCATACCAATGCCGATGTGATCGAGGAGAAGAATAGCTATGACGTCCGTTGTAGTACTCATGCTCTGATCTTGGTGAGTATGACTCTGATGGATGATAAGATCTTTGACCTATTTTGTGTTATGATGTTAGAGAGTTGTTATAATACACTTTGAAGTGGTATGATTCTTCATTTCACAATTTAAACAGTACGGAGTAGGTCTAGATCTTCTTCCCTTATGCTTGGATGATGAAGTTGGATTTGATTGGAACTTCACATCCTTTTGTCTTGATTATTGTTGTTGCTTTCTCTTATGAAGACACATTGTAACACCCGGAAAATTTTCTAATCGAGTCAAGTGATAGTGATGGGCTCGGATGAAAAACCATTTAATAAATATAAAATGGTTGCGGGTATTACACCGAGTTAACCCTCCGGGTCACGAGTTTAACGAGTTTGGGGTCCCGGGAACGCCTGGCATATAAATAGATGGATCAGCTGAGCAACTCTCATTTTCACTCAAACGCCCATTCTAGAGAGAGAAAGTGTAGAGAGAGAAAGTGCCGGATTGAAGCTCGGGTGGTCAAGAATCGAAGGCTGGTGTTTGTGGACTCCTAAACTACAAGATTCAAGGTAAGAAACGTATCTAAATTTCTACATTTGGTGAAAAACCCGAGTGTGGGTTTTTGAGGTTTTAAAGTGGCAAAAATCTCCCCAAAACACAAGTTTTAGGGTAAGAAAATGTGTAATGAGCTTAGATATAGCTTCCTGGATGATAATCCAAGGGTTTGGGTGGAAAGGATTGGATTTTTGGGCTAAAATGAGTTGATTCGTAAATTTCAGCTCGTTCTGCGAATTTAAGGTCTCATCCAGCGAAACTGTAAGTTCGTCCAGCGAAACTAGAAGGATTTACAGTGAAGTTACAATTTCGCTTCGGCGAAACTACATATTCGCCTGAGCGAAACTATAGTTTCGCTGATGACTATGCCAATGCCCAAGTTGACCTTAGATATTGCGAAACTAGGGAATTCCAACGAAAGTTGGGCGCTCGAGGTAGCGAATCTGTCCAGCGAAACTGGCAGAATGCTGCCCGGCGAAACTAGCAGCGAAACTGCTGGCGAATTTACGGGCGAAACTACCTGCGAACTTAGTAGCAAAATTAGGCAGAAATTAACTCTTTTGAGTGTTAACTTATCTGCAGGCAGTGTAGTGTGACCCGCGACTTTAAGGCTTGATTGAGAAGCTGCTTGTCAAGCACAGGTGAGTTCTAGGACCCCTCATTTACTGATTTTAAATGATTTTGGGGGCTGGAACACATATAAACTTGTTTATTGACGTATGTATGTATGGCCCATTGGGGTATAATGTAGTGTTATACGTCTAAGTTATGGTTGTGGACTCGATATGTTATATAAGGTCCTAGTATGAGTCCCCACGATCTTGGAGGGACAGTTAGTGCTACCGCACTCAAGATGACGCGTAGTAAGTCCCGGTTTCGGGAAGGATACGGGAGTAAGTCCCTACATGGAATTTACGTAAGTGCCTAGTGACGATTGATGATGTAGGCTATATGTGTACGAGGTTATGTATGATTATGTATGATGATGCATGTATGATGTTATGTATGACGATGTACGTATGATGCTATGTATGATGATGTATGTATGATGTGTGTGTTCCTTATAATAACGCGTGAATATCTTTCTATGGCTTTACGTATTAATGAACGAACGAACGAAGTATTATGTAACGTAAACTGAAAGGTAATAAAAGGGGAACACGATGACGAATGCATGTATTAATGAATGAACGAATGATTAAAAGATGATGAATACATACATTAACGAACGAATTAACGAAAGATGACTTGCAAACATTGGATCAGTTTAACGGGTCCTTCTTAGTGATTGACCATATGTATGGTATCCCTACCGCTTACCTCTAGTACCGTGGCATATGTTTTGTTGTTCATTTAATGACTTCGGCCCGGTAGCTAATAACGTTTGGGGTATAGCAGATGGTAGTGGTACAAAAGATATCCAATGTGCAAGAAAAGATGTAACGGGGTTCTTGTCATTTGACCACAGTAATCATGGCTGCGTGCCATGAAGTGGGTAAAGCCTAACAGGACCTAAACGAGAAGTGAAAGATAACGATGTATGACGAACGAACGAATGAACGAATGAGATAATAAAGATATTATCTATATGTATGTATGATGTATGATCACGTGTAAAGAATGAACGGTTTTAATATGAACAAATATGTTTATTATAAAACTAGAACTCACTCAGCAACGCTGACTTTTTATGTGTTTCCAGTTGGGAGGTAGCGTTGCTGGGGATGGCACGAGGCGGCTACTCAGCTCTTTTGGGATGGTATTCTCCATTTGATAATGCTGCAACGTCATGCGTTGTGGGCCCATAACGCACGCAACTCATCACGTTGCATGCCAATACGAGATTTCTTGAGGATTCCCATAAAAGGGATTACTTAAGAAATCTCCTTTAATTTTGATAATGTTGCCACGCACTGGAAGTGCGTGTGCATAGTACATGCAACAAAGTATGTTGCATGAGAGTGTCAAGAGTGTTCCGTAAGGGTTCCGATGTACGGAATTACCTACGGAATATTCTTTAGTATAAAAATATAATTTTTATGTTTTTTTGAACTTAATATCTTCTATAGAGGTCACTGTGTATGACCCTATGGTTGCTGAGGATTCCTATGAACGAGATTACTTACGTAATCAAAGGTTTCATATGCTTCAGCAGCAATCATAGCGAAGATAGGCAAAGCAGAGAAAGCTGTATTTTGTAATCATGTCAATGATGTAATGACTTTTATGAATGAATGAGAATGTATATTTTATTAATTCCGCTGCGTTATTTTATGGTTATATACATTATGTATGTTTTACGTGCGATGAACCACCAACCGTAAGGCGCCCAGGAGCGGGGCCTTACAAGTTGGTATCAGAGCAAAAGTTTAAGTAGAATGGGTAAATTTTCAAAATAAACCTAAAACTTAAACTGAGAAATAGGACAGAAAGGGGATGAATGCCATCTGAGTAGCTGCGTGCCATCAGGTATTTTCTTAAAGATAATCAAAGTTATGTGCGCGTGTAATATGGTTTATGTGTGCTGTTAGATTTAGATACTGATGTAGCCAGTAAGGGTAATGCTTGGGGTGCGAAAAGTAGAGTAAGTGACTAATCACAACTGGCCACTATAATTAGTAACTTACTGTACTTAACATAAACTGAGCTATTTCCTTGAATGACCGTGTTGGTATTTGAACCTTTCAGTGTGAGATAGAAGATGGTCGGTGGTAGATCATCTAAAGCCCCACTTGGTGGAGGCAGTGGCGGAAGTGGTGCGGAACCACGAGCCACAAGAGGAAGGCCTAGACGAGAGAAGGAGGTTCCTGAAGAACCTAATACTACTCCCTCGGGGGGAGTGGATGAGAGTGATGATTTGAGGGCCTCGGTGAAAGAGGCAGTGGTCGAGGAGGTGCACCAAGTCATGCAGACGATCTTACCGTCTGTAGTGACCGAGGTGGTAAAAGCTGTACGCGAAGATGAGAGGCGAGGGAGGAATCGAGCCTCAGGGAGGCGGTAGCAGCAACAAGAGCCGGAAACGGTTCTTTCTGATGATGAAGAGGAGGAGGAGGAGGAGGCCGAGCGTGAGACAACACGGGGTTGTAACTACGGGGCATTTATGAGGTGCAAGCCCCCGACTTTTGATGGTTCTAGTACAGCTGCCGATGCTCACCAATGGGTGAGAGAGATGGAGGCGGTCCTCGATATCAGTGACTGCCAGGAGGATAAAAAGGTGAAGTTTGCTACCCATTCATTTACGGGGACAGCATTGTGCTGGTGGGACAATATTGTCCAGGCTGAGGGTAGCAGGGCCATTGGGAAAATGAAGTGGTCTGAGTTGAAGAGAATGGTGATCGAGGAGTTCAGTCCTCATCGGGAGATGGACCGAGTTGAGAGAGAGTTTCTGCAGTTGGAGGCAGGGACGATGACCCACCAACAATACACTGCCAAGTTCAACGATATGGCGCGATTGGTCCCAGAGCAGGTGACGCCGGTGTCTCGAAAGATCAACCGGTATATTCAGGGGTTGCCAGCCGAAATTCGTTGGCATTTGATTTCCGCTCGACCAAGTACTTTCAAGTCGGCGGTGGATTTGGCGGGAAGGTTGTACGATGAGCGGGCTGCGTTGGTGAAGGCTGAGGGTGGTAAGAAAGGAGGTGGCGAGAGGGGTTGGCAGGGAAAGAGGTTTGGTCGAGGTGATACCTCGACAAGTAACAAGAAGGCAAGGGTAGACGACCGCCGAGTGCTCACGAAGGGAGCAGGGTTGAGGAAGTGTGGACAGTGTGGGAAAGAGCACTCGGGGGAGTGTAAGTGGGGATCCAACATCTGTTTCAAGTGTGGTAGGATTGGGCATATGGCCAAGGATTGCCGAATGGGCAAGTGTTTTAACTGTGTGGAAAGTGGTCATATGAACAGAGATTGCAAGAAGCCGAGGGCTGAGGGCTCAGGGGAGAAGAAGACGGGAGGAGAAGCACCGAGGGCAAAGGCTAGGGCGTTCACCATGACGCAGGAGGAGGCTAGAACGGACCCTGACGTTGTGTCCGGTACGTTCCTAATAGACCAAATTTTAGCCTCTATATTATTTGATTCGGGTGCTAGTAGGAGTTTTATTTCTACTACCTTCTGTGCTAAACTACCTGTTAGAAGTAAATGCCTCGATAAGTCCTTTGAAGTAGAAACCGCTATTGGTAAATCCACTAGGGTTATGGATGTGATAGAAGGCTGTGCCATAGAATTAGAGGGCCATAGGTTTGCTGCCAAGTTACATGTGATGCCTCTAGGAGGATTTGATGTAGTGTTAGGGATGGACTGGTTAGCAACCTACGAAGCGAATATCGTGTGCCGAAAGAAGATGATTAGACTGACGGCGACCGACGGAAGTCCGGTGACAATATATGGCGATCGAGTTATGACGATTCCGAAGGTGATCTCGATGGCGGTGGCGGGAAAGTGTATGAGGCGCGGATGTAGCGCCTACTTATGTTATGTAAAGAATGTAGAGACGCCAACACCACAGCTATGTGATGTGCCAGTGGTGTGTGACTTTCCAGACGTGTTTCCCAAAGACTTATCGGGATTGCCACCTGACCGAGAGATCGAGTTCCAGATCGACCTGATACCGGGTGCCCAACCTGTCGCAAAAGCACCATATCGCTTGGCTCCGACGGAGATGAAAGAGTTGATGGAGCAGTTGCAGGAGCTGCTGGATAAGGGGTTTATCAGACCGAGTATCTCACCTTGGGGTGCTCCGGTCTTGTTCGTAAAGAAGAAGGATGGTAGTATGAGGATGTGCGTCGACTACCGCGAGCTAAATAAGCTGACGGTGAAGAACAGATACCCCTTACCAAGGATCGATGACTTGTTTGATCAACTTTAGGGTGCCAGTTGGTTTTCAAGGATAGATCTTCGATCGGGGTACCATCAACTGAAGGTGAAGGAGCAGGATATCCCTAAAACAGCCTTTCGTACGCGCTATGGTCACTACGAGTTTCTTGTCATGTCTTTTGGGTTGACCAATGCGCCGGCTGCTTTTATGGATTTGATGAATCGAGTGTGTCGACCAATGTTAGATAAATCAGTGATTGTATTCATCGATGATATCCTGATTTATTCGAGAAGTGAAGAAGAGCATGCCGGGCATATTCGGGAAGTATTGGAAACGTTGAGAAGGGAGAAATTGTACGCCAAGTTCTCCAAGTGTGCCTTTTGGTTACGCGAGGTGCAATTTCTGGGTCACGTAGTGAATGCAGAAGGAATAATGGTGGACCTAGCAAAGGTTGAGGCCGTGATGCAATGGAAGTCACCGAAGACGCCAACCGAGATTCGCAGCTTCTTGAGGCTGGCGGGCTACTATAGAAGATTTATTCAAGACTTCTCCAAGATAGCCTCACCTTTGACAAAATTGACTCGCAAGGATGTAAAGTTCGTGTGGGGTCGAGAACAGGAGGACGCTTTTGAGGAATTGAAGACGAGACTGACACAAGCTCTTGTCTTGACATTGCCCGAGGGAAATGAAGACTTGGTGGTCTATTCGGATGCATCCTATTCTAGGATGGGTTGCGTATTGATGCAACGTGGAAAGGTCATAGCCTATGCATCTCGACAATGAAGACCCACGAAGTCAATTATCCCACGCACGACCTAGAACTAGCTGCGGTGGTTTTCGCGTTGAAGATTTGGCGGCACTATCTATACGGGACGAAGTGCACCATCTTCACGGATCACAAGAGCTTGAAGTACTTCTTCGAGCAGAAGGATCTAAACATGAGGCAGAGGCGGTGGTTGGAGCTGATAAAAGATTATGATTGTGAGATCCATTACCACCCGGGCAAAGCCAATGTGGTGGCTGATGCCCTTAGCCGGAAGGAAAGGCCCGAGCCGATTCGGGTGAAGGCTTATCAGCTAATTATGACCTCTGATATGATGACACAGGTTAAGGAGTTCCAAGACGAGGCTTTGAAGGAAGATCGTCTTAACTCCGAAAGGATGAGAGGTCTAGTTACAGAACTGGGTGAGAACACTCTTGGTGTTAAGACCCGATTTGGGCGAGTGTGGATTCCTCGGTACGGGGATCTACGTGGAAAGATCGTGGATGAGGCCCATAAGACTCGATATTCCATTCACCCCGGTGCTACCAAGATGTACCAAGACATGAAGAAAGACTATTGGTGGCCGGGCATGAAGCGTGATGTGGTGGAATATGTGAGTAAGTGCATGACTTGTTCACAGGTCAAGGCAGAGCATCAGAAACCGTATGGGAAGATCCAACCGTTGGATATACCCGAGTGGAAGTGGGAGCACATCACCATGGATTTCATCATGAAACTACCACATACCCCGAAAGGGTATGATGCTATATGGGTGATAGTTGATCGATTGACGAAGAGTGCCCACTTCCTACCGATCCGCGAGACGTATTCATCTGAAAGATTGGCGGATCTATTTATCAAAGAAATTGTAGCTCGTCATGGCGTACCGGTGTCTATTGTGTCTGACCATGACACCCGGTTTACCTCCAAGTTTTGGACGAGGTTTCATGATGCAATGGGGACGAGGCTACACATTAGCACGGCATATCATCCCCAGACAGACGGTCAGTCTGAGAGGACGATCCAAACACTCGAAGACATGTTTCGAGCGTGCGTGATCGATTTTGGAGGAAGTTGGGACGATCACCTGCCGTTAGCAGAATTCTCTTACAATAACAGTTATCATGCCAGCATTGGCATGCCGCCCTACGAGATGTTGTACGGTAGGAAATGTAGGACGCCCGTATGTTGGGGAGACATTGGGCAGAAGGAACTGGGTGGGGTCGAGGTAGTTGAAGCAACAACTGAAAAGTTAGAAAAGATCAAAGCCTTCATGAAGGCGACGAAAGACAGACAAAAGTCGTATGCTGACAAGAGGCGAAGACCGATAGAGTTCAAGGTCGGTGATCGGGTCATGTTGAAGGTCTCACCTTGGAAAGGAATTATTAGGTTCCGAAAGCGGGGTAAACTGAGCCCGCGGTATATAGGCCCTTTCCGAATTATCGCCCGTGTGGGAGAGGTGGCCTATAGGTTGGAACTGCCAGATGAGCTGAGTGGAATTCACCCGACCTTCCACGTATCTCATCTGAGGAAATGTTTGGCCGATGAAGATATGGTTGTACCGCTGGAGGATATCGAAGTAGACGAACGCCTCAACTATGTGGAGCAACCAGTAGCAATCATCGATAGAAAAGAGAAACGGCTAAGAAACAAAGTAGTTCCTCTTGTGCGCGTACAGTGGAAGCACAGGAAGGGATCTGATTCTACGTGGGAGACTGAAGAAGAGATGAGACAACATTACCCACATCTGTTCGAAGAATAACAGGTTTCGAGGACGAAACCTAAATAAGGGGGTGGACTTGTAACACCCGGAAAATTTTCTAATCGTGTCAAGTGATAGTGATGTGCTCGGATGAAAAACCATTTAATAAATATAAAATGGTTGCAGGTATTACATCGAGTTAACCCTTCGGGTCACGAGTTTAACGAGTTTGGGGTCCCGGGAACGCCTGGCATATAAATAGATGGATCAGCTGAGCAACTCTCATTTTCACTCAAACGCCCATTCTAGAGAGAGAAAGTGCAGGATTGAAGCTCGGGTGGTCAAGAATCAAAGGCTGGTGTTTGTGGACTCCTAAACTACAAGAATCAAGGTAAGAAACGTATCTAAATTTCTACATTTGGTGAAAACCCGAGTGTGGGTTTTTGAGGTTTTAAAGTGGCAAAAATCGCCCCAAAACACACGTTTTAGGGTAAGAAAACGTGTAATGAGCTTAGATATAGCTTCCTGGATGATAATCTAAGGGTTTGGGTGGAAAGGATTGGATTTTTGGGCTAAAACGAGCTGATTCGTAAATTTCAGCTCGTTCTGCGAATTTAAGGTCTCATCCAGCGAAACTGTAAGTTCGTCCAGCGAAACTGGAAGGATTTACAGCGAAGTTACAATTTCGCTTCGGCGAAACTACATATTCGCCTGAGCGAAACTATAGTTTCGCTGATGACTATGCCAATGCCCAAGTTGACCTTAGATATTGCAAAACAAGGGAATTCCAACAAAAGTTGGGCGCTCGAGGTAGCGAATCTGTCCAGCGAAACTGGCAGAATGCTGCCCGGCGAAACTAGCAGCGAAACTGCTGATTTGCCCAGCGAAACTGCTGGCGAATTTACGGGCGAAACTACCTGCGAACTTAGTTGCGAAATTAGGCAGAAATTACCACTTTTGAGTGTTAACTTATCTGCAGGCGGTGTAGTGTGACCCGCCACTTTAAGGTTTGATTGAGAAGCTGATTGTCAAGCACAGGTGAGTTCTAGTACCCCTCATTTACTGATTTTAAATGATTTTGGGGGCTGGAACACATATAAACTTGTTTATTGACGTATGTATGTATGACCCATTGGGGTATAATGTAGTGTTATACGTCTAAGGTATGGTTGTGGACTCGATATGTTATATAAGGTCCTAGTATGAGTCCCCACGATCTTGGAGGGACAGTTAGTGCTACCGCACTCAAGATGACGCGTAGTAAGTCCCGGTTTCGGGAAGGATACGGGAGTAAGTCCCTACATGGAATTTACGTAAGTGCCTAGTGACGATTGATGATGTAGGCTATGTATGTACGAGGTTATGTATGATGATGTATGATGATGCATGTATGATGTTATGTATGACGATATACGTATGATGCTATGTATGATGATGTATGTATGATGTGTGTGTTCCTTATAATAACGCGTGAATATCTTTCTATGGCTTTACGTATTAATGAACGAACGAACGAAGTATTATGTAACGTAAAGTGAAAGATAATGAAAGGGGAACACGATAACGAATGCATGTGTTAATGAATGAACGAATGATTAAAAGATGATGAATATATGCATTAACGAACGAATTAACGAAAGATGACTTGCAAACATTGGATAAGTTTAACGGGTACTTCTTAGTGATTGACCATCTGTATGGTATCCCTACCTCTTACCTCTAGTACCGTGGCATACGTTTTGCTGTTCATTTAATGACTTCGGCCTGGTAGCTAATAACGTTCGGGGTATAGCAGATGGTAGTGGTACAAAAGATATCCAATGTGCAAGAAAAGATGTAACGGGGTCCTTGTCATTCGACCACAGTAATCATGGTTGCGTGCCATGAAGTGGGTAAAGCCTGACAGGACCTAAACGAGAAGTGAAAGATAACGATGTATGACGAACGAACGAATGAACAATTGAGATAATAAAGATATTATCTATATGTATGTATGATGTATGATCACGTGTAAAGAATGAACGGTTTTAATATGAACAAAGTATGTTTATTATAAAACTAGAACTCACTCAGCAACGCTGACTTTTATGTGTTTCCAGTTGGCAGGTAGTGTTGCTGGGGATGGCACGAGGCGGCTACTCAGCTCTTTTGGGATGGCATTCTCCATTTGATAATACTGCAACGTCATGCGTTGTGGGCCCATAACGCATGCAACTCATCACGTTGCATGCCATTACGAGATTTCTTGAGGATTCCCATAAAAGGGATTACTTAAGAAATCTCCTTTAATTTTGATAATGTTGCCACGCACTGGAAGTGCGTGTGCATAGTACATGCAACAAAGTATGTTGCATGAGAGTGTCAACAGTGTTCCGTAAGGGTTCCGATGTACGGAATTACCTACGGAATATTCTTTAGTATAAAAATATAATTTTTATGTTTTTTTGAACTTAATATCTTCTATAGAGGTCACTGTGTATGACCCTATGGTTGCTGAGGATTCCTATGAACGAGATTACTTACGTAATCAAAGGTTTCATATGCTTCAGCAGCAATCATAGCGAAGATAGGCAAAGCAGAGAAAGCTGTATTTTGTAATCATGTCAATGATGTAATGACTTTTATGAATGAATAAGAATGTATATTTTATTAATTCCGCTACGTTATTTTAGGATTATATACATTATGTATGTTTTACGTGCGATGAACCACCAACCGTAAGGCGCCCGGGAGCGGGGCCTTACACACATGTATGGTTCACTCTCAGTGTTTTTACACTCATACATATTGTGTGAATCTGAAATTGCATGTCTCGTAGAGAATTGGTTGTTGTTTTGGGTTTCTAATGTAGATTTTGAGGTTGATGGTTGGTTTGGATAAGGTGTAGAAGACTTAGTCTGACTTTTCTTCTTTCTTTTAGATCTGGTTTTCTTCCTCTTAACCTGTTCTCTGATTTCTTCTACCTCAGGCTTTTGTTTGTTCTTTAACTCCATCTTAATCTTTGCCTTCATTTCGGCCTTAGGCAATTCCGGTTCAAGAAATCCTGCTGGTTTGAATTTCTCATAAAGAACCATAGACTTTTGTTTGTTGTCAGGCTTTGCTGCTTTGGATTTCTGTGGTTGTGTTTCTTTTGGATTGATTTTTTCAATTACATGATTAATGCATGTCAATGTTTGTTTGTTTGATTGGTTGGTTTCTTCATCACTATTATCACTTGCAGGATGTCCATCTTGTCCATCAAAGGAATGAAAGGTTTCATGCTGTGGTGATTCAGGTTGAGGTACAGCTTTGATTTTGTTTAAGAAGAAGTGATTTGAGTGATAGTTGTTGGGTTTGTTTGAATATAAAATCATATTTTAACCATTTAAACTTTCTAAAAACGCAGCGGAATTACAACTTTATAAACTCATTTATAAGCTGAAAAATATGTTCATTAGATGACCATATTAATGTATAAAACAAACCCAAAGAACAAAGGATCATTTATGTGAATAAGCAAGCTATGAACATATGTAAAACTACATAGAATCACAGCTTCATTGAGCTGTGAAACTACCTTACTGCAGCAGCAAAAAGTCGACCAAAAGAAGGTTGAATGATGTTGAAAATGGCCAAGACTTCAAGAGTAGAAGTCCTCAAGCTTGTATACCCCAATCCCTTTGCAAACACCTCTTCTTGCTAGGTAGAAATCACTAAGAACAACATGAAAACCCTCTAAGTTTTCTGCCGAAAACCCTTTTTTCAGGCTGAAAAATCCGTAGCATATGAGGGAGGATGAGAGGATTTTATGTTGTGTTGCATGCAAATGAGAATCATCATCATGGAATGCAAGAACCTCTCTTGTTTCTTGCTGAAAAACCCTATTTTTCAGCTTGAAAAACCGTAGCTCTTAGAGAGAAAAGGAGCTGATTCTTTGTTTTTGTTTTCATGTCCTCATCTCATGAGAAGAAGAGTGAATATAGTCTAGTTAGTGGAGGAGACCAAGCATGCATGTGTGTGCTTCAAGGGAATAAAACCCACTATCCCACATGCATGTGTGTGTGTTTGTCTAGGAATAAAAGCTTTGTAATGCATGCATGGTGGACGGCCAAAACACGACTGGAAAATGGTTTTGTTTTTCCTTTCTTAATATCAAATATTAAGTTTTAACACACACATATATTGTCTAGTCTTGTAACTAGTTTATGCAATTAACTATTTAATTGTATAAGTAGTATACTCTTATTATTATTTGGTGTTATACAACTAATTTAAATAACACTTCAAATTATATCATTAAACAAAATATCCTAATAAATTGTTCCATCTCATGTGCAACTTATTTAGAAAACCCATTTTCTAAATTTGGTGTAAATATTTAATTACATGATCATATCATCAATTAAATATTAATTGGTGTTTGCTAAGCTTGTTATTTGGTATAACCCGACTTGGATCATAATGTACTAACCACATCAATATTCTAAATGTCTTGGGCACATAGAATCCTACAATCTCCCACTTGCCCAAGATTTATAGAAGATTGATGCAAGCGGTAAATACCGCCTAACAATGGTTTACTACCCTTAATATGCATGACTTATAGCCATTCAATAACATCATCCCATTCAAGTACCCTACTTGAAATGATTTAGGTGAATCAATCATCTATCCTTTTGTTACAGATGTCATGTTAAATCCAATGACATAGAATGATCATTCGTTGTTGATTTAATTTAATCAGGCCTTAGACATCTAACTCTCAACGAATAAGAGGAACAAATTCCATCTTGACTACATACGTTTCTCACAAACACCTCGTGTTATACATGAACATACCCTTATGTACTGTCCACTATTTCAGGACAGTGAAGAAGTAGCTCAAGGTATAATATTTGGTGAATATCAAAACCCAATATCTATCTCAGGTCGGAGGATACCAAATGATATTCGCCTTTACTCAAATTTACTTATGATCAATCGATAAGATTCCATGTAGTAAAATTTGAGATGCGGGTTAGTCCAATATTTGTATCCCACAAATATCTATGAACCTTGGTAGCAACACATTGCTATATATTCATCCTTATGAATATCAACCAATCCAAGTTCATAATAATCTTACCCTCACCCTTGTTCCCACAAGTATGAATGACTACGGACATTTAGAGTAAATAATTTACTCATGGATTAAACTTGCTAAATTGGAACATTAATTGAAACATTATAACCAAATAATTTTACTCAAATAATAAAGAGTTCCACATATTCAAATACAAAATTTGATCAAGTCCAATCACTAGAATATCGAAGTCCTAAGGCATAAGTATGACTTTCATGCTTTGACCTTTCGAGGAGCTTCGTGAGTGGATCCGCAATCTTTTGATCAAAGTGAACTTTGCGAATACATATCTTTCCCTTTTGAACTTCATCCCTTATGTAGTTGAATCTCCGCTCATTGTGCCTAATCTTTTGTTGTGCATGGGGTTCCTTGATTTGAGCAATCACACCCTCGTTATCACAAAAGATTTCTAAGGGGTCTTGAATGGTAGAGAACACCCTTAGATCGGCAATAAACCTTTTATTCATACAGCTTCCAAAGCTGCTAATGAAGCGGCTATGTATTGGTATTTTGTAGTGGGCAATGTTACCCTATTAATAATGGAGACATACACCGATTGTGATCGAGGATCATCTCGATCAGTTTGGAAACTCGCATCCGTGTAACCCTTTACAACGAGTTCCCCTTTCTTAGATCCGTATATTAGAAACATATCCTTAGTCTCCCTAAGGTATTTCAATATACTTTTAACAGCCATCCAATGGCTATTACTTGGATTCTGCTGATATTTTCTTGTCATGCTTAACGTGCATGATACGTCCGGTCTTAGTGCATATCATCGCATATATGATGGATCCTATATCAGACGCTTATGGGATGTCCTTCATACAATCTTGCTCATCCTTTGAGCTTGGACATTGAGATGCACTCAATATTGTCGCTCTTTGAATAGGTACCATACCTTTCTTAGAGTTTTCCATCTTGAACATTTTTCAAGATTTTATCAATATATGCACTTTGGTTTAGACCTATCAACCACCTCGATCTATCCCTATAGATCTTTATTCCCAAAATATAGGCAGCTTCACCGAGATCTTTCATGGAAAAACAATTTCCAAGCCATGTTTTAACACCTACCATGGTTGGAATGTCTTTTTCATATAGTACTATGTCATCAACATACAATACTAAGAATGTGATTACACTCCCACTAGCCCTTTTATACACAAAAGCCTTGTCAGTATCCAAGTTTCCATGCATATTTGTTTTCTTCTCGAAAAACCCACATGCATCCAACCAGTTTGGAGTTAAGTGGAGGGTCAACCAATTCCTAAACATGGTTGTCATACATGGATTGCATCTCTACGTTCATGGCTTCCAGCCATTTGTCACAATCCGATTTGGACATAGCATCAAGGTATGTTGTTGGCTCATCGGAGTCAACTTCATAGTATCCATCCATGAAAAATCCATATATTTCAAGTGGAATGCTAACTCTACCAGATCTGCGAACGTTTTGTGTGTATTGATCAACCTCTTGATCATCATCAACAACCTCTTGTTGACAGCTAGTGTCAACCAAACGTGTATCAGCTTGTGGATCTTGATCTTCATCAAACTCTATTGTTCTATGCGTCATTCCTTCCATAAGGAACTTGGCTTCCAAGAACTCTACCCTTCGAGCAATAAATTTCTTTTGCTCTATTGGGTCAAAGAAGTAGCATCCTATTCAGTCTTTGGGATATCCAACAAATATACACTTAGTGGATCGACTTTCAAATTTGTTTTGGGTGTTAAGCTTAACATAATCTTTACTACCCATACCTTTTAAATATGATAGTGATGGAACTCTTTCCATGCCATATTTCAAAAGGTGTCGAACCCACTTTCTAGGTTTGGGCCATATTCAAAATATGAGCCGTGGAGAGTAGTGCGAAAACCCAAGATGATAAAAGTGGTAAGCTTATAGCCTTAATGAATTGAACCATATCCAAATAGGGTTCAGTTTCTCCTTTATCAGAATGAAGAACTTAGATAGTTATGTAAAGTTGATTTTCTACTTCATTATTGAAGATTTTGAACATTTCAAAAGCTTCATTCTTATGTGTCATCAAGTGCACACAATAACAGCGACTGTAGTCGTCGGTAACAGTAATGAAGTATCTTTTCACCAATCTTTGTCATTGTCTTAAAAGGACCATATACATCCAAATGTATCATTCCTAATAAGTCTTTTGGTTCACACTTATCAAATGAAACATTTTCAGTTGTTTCCAAAAGACCATTCTTTTGAAGTGTTTGAATCCAATTCTTGTTTATGTGACCAAGATGACAATGTCAAAGATAATAATAACTTAAACGATTTTATGTTTCTTGGTGCTTAATTTGTATAATGAGTTATTATAGGACGAATTATCATGAACTAATTCATGAATATCATTAAAAGGCATATCCTTAAAATGAAATACATCATCCATAAAACATAATACCATTATATACAAACTTTAAACATGACCATATTGCTTTAATAGGAAACATTAATTATGTTCCTAGTCAAACTAGGTGCATACAAAAGGTTTTGAGAACAACTTCCAAACCATTTGTAAGTCTCAAAATAGAGTTTCCCTCTTTGAAGTGCACATTTCTTTTGAACCCCTTTTCAACAATTGCAAGTATGAGTCTCACATCCGGTATCCAATACCCATGTGTTTGAAGAAATGACATTTAATACAATGTGAATCATGAAATTGTATTCGAGGTTTGCCTAGCATCCCTCTTATTTTTCAACTCTTTGAGATAGGAGGGACAATTCCCTTTTATTGTCCTATCTCTCCATGCTCAAAGCATGGATCGTTTTCCTTTACTTTAGTCTTCATAAGCTTAGGTTGTTGAGGTTTCGCTTTAAACTTTACTTTGATGTATTCTTTTCTTTTGGCAATAATTGCCTTAGGATCGAGATTGGCCATTTCTTATAGTCTCCCTCATTGATCGAGAGAATGGGTAGAACTTCTCTACCCATCCCTGCCTCGGTTGCTTTTGAGCATTGCGTGAATTTCACCGATGCTCTTGTCCCACCCGTTCATATTACAGTTTATTATGAATGTCTCAAACCTTTAGTTAGGCAATCAAGGATCAAATCCTTGGCCAACTACTTTGAGACAGGACAGTTAAGCATCTTGAGGCTATCAAAGTGGCTTTTCATCTTAAGAATATATAAGATGATATCGATTGGGTTTCTTCCATTTGACATGCATAAAGTGCTTGAACCGTTTCGAAGCAATCTTACTAATGTTTGTTGAAGGAACATTTCCTTCAACTAGATTATCATGTCATATGCCCTATGATGTTCCAAACCCTTTTGGAGTTGGGGAATCATATTCCCAACATGAGGTAGGAAACTTGCACAGAATCCTTAATGTGCTTAAGCCAATCGTCAAAAGGCCTTAACATCAACAGCGTTGGTTGGTGAGACATGGGATCGTCAAGGACATAGGCCTTTACTCATTTTGATAACGATTCTCAGTGATAGGGTATGGACGGTAGGGGTGGTAGCATTATTGTTTGCGGCCATTCTACAAAATTTACAAAGTTCTTATTAGTATTTCATAAAATTTTATTTTAATTATTAATACCCTTTTATGTCACATAGACAATTAATAATTAAAATCTAGAATCCAACGTTACATTCAAATAATGGTTAGGTGACCTTTATCCCATTATTTAAATTAACAAGGTAGTCAACATTTGACAATTGCAACCTTTTACAACTTCTAGCCTTTATGGGATCGGTTAAACATCATATGTTTGGTTGGCATGTTTAATCCCATCAACACCATTGTACGCCATGCTTCGGTGACCCTATGCACATGGTTTCCAATTCAAGTCGTCCTACTTACACACACGTGTGAGTTTTCACATACAAGCGGTTAGGTGACCTTTATCCCACAAGTATGTTAGACTCACCTTAAACACACAAGTTCCCTATAAGTGGTTAGGTGACCTTTATCCCACAAATAGTTCTCAAGTGATTCTAGTGTCGTGAAAAAGGGTGGTGTTAAACTTGTTTTGAAAAGGAATTTTTGGTTTTCATTAGTTCTAGTTTTGAAAACTTTATGTACTTGTATTTGCATGCTTTCAAATACAAGATACCCTATGGTTCTTTTAATAAAACTCATTTTATTATAAAACCATTAATCCTTTTAATAACCATTTAGTAACACTTAATGATTAAGAACCATTTTATATTAGCTTGTTAAGATCATTTTTATTAAGATTGTTTATCATATCCAAATATCATACAATCATTCATAGAATCACAATCCAACAAGCATAATATAAACAACCACAATGTGCATAACCATAGCTACTATTGTGACCACACTTGTTTTCCATCATAAGTGTGGTCATTTGGTCTTTCCTAAGGGTTGAATACAACACAAAATAGAGGTCTTCATTGGCTCCCACTTGAACTTGCATCCATATGCTTCAAGTCCTTTTTGTGTCTTTGATGTCCATCTTTGGGTCTTCATCTTGTGCATCTTCCTTTAACAAAATTATATCCTAATACATTTTTCTAATAAAAGAAATGCACCTAATCTATTTATTACATAACCAAATGAATAAATAATTACAACCCAAATAATAAACATAAATATTACAACCCAATTGAATGAATTAAAACAACCATTCCAATCATACAAATAACATATGGCCAAAGGCTAGGTCATGCACTATTATATGACCAATCATAAACATTATTCAATAAACAAAATAAACCCCATTAAACCCTAAATTTTCAGCCAACATAAACTGAAAATTTTGGTTTGTTTGTCCAAACAAACAACAACCAAACATATCAACCAATGACATTCCTATCTTTCAAAGTTTAATCATAAGCATAAAGATATAACTTTGAAAGACTTGGGGTTTATTAAATCAACCAAAATCAGCCCCTAATTAGTTGATTAACATCCTTTGAAATGATTTTTAAAGGATAAGAACAAGCAAGCTATCCACATAACCGGCTCTTGATGGCATTGTTGGGTTTGTTTGAACATAAAATCACAGTTTAACCATTTAAACTTTTTGAAAACGCAGTGGAATTACAACTTTATAAACTCATTTATAAGCTGAAAAATATGTTCATTAGATGACCATATTAATGTATAAAACAAACCCAAAGAACAAAGGATCATTTATATGAATAAGCAAGCTATGAACATATGTAAAACTACATAAAATCACAGCTTCATTGAGCTGTGAAACTACCTTACTGCAGCAGCAAAAAGTCGACCAAAAGAAGGTTGGATGATGTTGAAAATGGCCAAGACTTCAAGAGTAGAAGTCCTCAAGCTTGTATACCCCCAGCCCTTTGCAAACACCTCTTCTTGCTAGGTATAAATCACCAAGAACAACATGAAAACCCTCTAATTTTTCAGCTGAAAACCCTTTTTTCAAGCTGAAAAATCCATAGCACATTAGGGAGGATGAGAGGATTTTGTGTTGTGTTGCATGCAAATGAGAATCATCATCATGGAGTGCAAGAACCTCTCTTGTTTCTTGCTGAAAAACCCTCTTTTTCATCTTGAAAAACCGTAGCTCTTAGAGAGAAAAGGAGTTGATTCTTTGTTTTTGTTTTCATGTCCTCATCTCATGAGAAGAAGAGAGAATATAGTCTAGTTAGTGGAGGAGACCAAGCATGCATGTGTGTGTGCTTCAAGGGAATAAAACCCACTATCCCACATGCATGTGTGTGTGTTTGTCTAGGAATAAAAGCTTTGTAATGCATGCATGGTGGACGGCCAAAACATGGCTGGAAAAAGGTTTTGTTTTTCCTTTCTTAATAACAAGTATTAAGTTTTAACACACACATATATTGTCTAGTCTTGTAACTAGTTTATGCAATTAACTATTTAATTGTATAAGTAGTATACTCTTATTATTATTTGGTGTTATACAACTAATTTAAATAACACTTCAAATAATATCATTGAACAAAATATCCTAATAAATTGTTCCATCTCATGTGAAACTTATTTAGAAAACCCATTTTCTAAATTTGGTGTAAATATTTAATTACATGACCATATCATCAATTAAATATTAATTGGTGTTTGCTAAGCTTGTTATTAGGTATAACCCGACTTAGATCATAACGTACTAACCACATCAATATTCTAAGTGTCTTGGGAACACAGAATCCTACAATAGTAGATGGTTTGCCTGTTGGTGTTGGGTTTGTTAGACACCTTATCAAAGTTGTTTAACCTCTTAAACATGAAAACGCAGCAGAAACAAAGCTTAATAATATGTTTAATAAACTGAAATTTAAAGCACATTATTTGTCATCAACAAACCCAAGAACAAAGGATCAAATATATGTGAAAGAACTAGCTAACAAGCATAAGATAACAACCAAATACAAACTCATGAAACTACCTTTCAAGAGCTGCCAAAACCATGAGAATGAGGAAGAGGATGAGGTTCTTGAACGGCCAAAAACATCAAGGAAGGTGTCCTTAAGCTTGCATACCCACAAGCATCAAGCAAACACCTTCGTTGCTAGGACTTTGAACACCAAAATCGACCAAGAAGGGCTGCTGAAAACCCCTTTCCAGCCATAACTATCTTCCAAGATTGGAGAGAATTTTTGGTCTTTTTGCATGTAAGAAAGAGAGAGAGAGAGAGAGAGAGTGTGTGTGTGTGGAGTGTCTAACTGGTTAATTGTATCTACTTCCAAGACAACAAAAATGAAACATTTACCCACAAAGGGGCGGCCGCATATTAGGTTCAAAATGGGGGTTTCCCCCCATTTTAATCTTTCATTTTAATTTTAACTAGTTAATTAATAAGTTTTATAATTAACCTTTTAATTATATAACCCATAAACACTATTATTATTTGATGTTATTTAACCAACTTAAATAACATTACAAATAATACCCATGAACAAAATATCCTTATAAGTTGTTCCATCTCATATACAATTTATTTAGAAAACCCATTTTCTAAATTGGTGTAATTATTTAATTGTATGATCATATCATTAGTTAAATATTTATTGGTGTTTGCTAAGCTTGTTATTGGGTATGCCCCGACTTGGATGATAACGTACTAACCACATTAAGTTCTATGTGTCTTGGGCATAAAGAATCCAACAATCTCCCACATACACAAGATTCATAGAAGATTGATGCAAACAGTAAATACCACCTAACAACGGTTTACTACCCTTAATACACATGACTAAAAGACATTCAGTAACATCATCCCCTTCGAGTATCCAACTTGAAATGATTTAGGTGAATCAATCATTTATCCTTTTGTTATAGATGTCATGTTAAATCCAAGGACACAGAATAATCATTCCTTGTTGGTTTAACTTAATCAGGCCTTAGACATCGTGCTCTCAACAAATAAGAGGAACAAATTCCATCTTGACTACATACATTTCTCATAATCACCTTGTGTCACACCTGAACATAGCCTTATGTAATGCATGCATGGTGGACGGCCAAAACATGGCTGGAAAATGGTTTTGTTTTTCCTTTCTTAATAACAAATATTAAGTTTTAACACACACATATATTGTCTAGTCTTGTAACTAGTTTATGCAATTAACTATTTAATTGTATAAGTAGTATACTCTCATTATTATTTAGTGTTATACAACTAATTTAAATAACACTTCAAATAATATCATTGAACAAAATATCCTAATAAATTGTTCCATCTCATGTGCAACTTATTTAGAAAACCCATTTTCTAAATTTGGTGTAAATATTTAATTACATGACCATATCATCAATTAAATATTAATTGGTGTTTGCTAAGCTTGTTATTAGGTATAACCCGACTTGGATCATAACGTACTAACCACATCAATATTCTAAGTGTCTTGGGCACATAGAATCCTACAATAGTAGATGGTTTGCCTGTTGGTGTTGGGTTTGTTAGACACCTTATCAAAGTTGTTTAACCTCTTAAACATGAAAACGCAGCAGAAACAAAGCTTAATAATATGTTTAATAAACTGAAATTTAAAGCACATTATTTGTCATCAACAAACCCAAGAACAAAGGATCAAATATATGTGAAAGAACTAGCTATCAAGCATATGATAACAACCAAATACAAACTCATGAAACTACCTTTCAAGAGCTGCCAAAACCATGAGAATGAGGAAGAGGATGAGGTTCTTGAACGGCCAAAAACATCAAGGAAGGTGTCCTTAAGCTTGCATACCCACAAGCATCAAGCAAACACCTTCGTTGCTAGGACTTTGAACACCAAAATCGACCAAGAAGGGCTGCTGAAAACCCCTTTCAGCCATAACTATCTTCCAAGATTGGAGAGAATTTTTGGTCTTTTTGCATGTAAGAAACAGAGAGAGAGAGTGTGTGTGTGTGTGTGTGGAGTGTCTAACTGGTTAATTGTATCTACTTCCAAGACAACAAAAATGAAACATTTACCCACAAAGGGGTGGCCGCATATTAGGTTCAAAATGGGGGTTTCCCCCCATTTTAATCTTTCATTTTAATTTTAACTAGTTAATTAATAAGTTTTATAATTAACCTTTTAATTATATAACCCATACACACTATTATTATTTGATGTTATTTAACCAACTTAAATAACATTACAAATAATACCCATGAACAAAATATCCTTATAAGTTGTTCCATCTCATATACAATTTATTTAGAAAACCCATTTTCTAAATTGGTGTAATTATTTAATTGTATGATCATATCATTAGTTAAATATTTATTGGTGTTTGCTAAGCTTGTTATTGGGTATGCCCCGACTTGGATGATAACGTACTAACCACATTAAGTTCTATGTGTCTTGGGCATAAAGAATCCAACAATCTCCCACATGCACAAGATTCATAGAAGATTGATGCAAACAGTAAATACCACCTAACAACGGTTTACTACCCTTAATGCACATGACTAAAAGACATTCAGTAACATCATCCCCTTCGAGTATCCAACTTGAAATGATTTAGGTGAATCAATCATTTATCCTTTTGTTATAGATGTCATGTTAAATCCAAGGACACAGAATAATCATTCCTTGTTGGTTTAACTTAATCAGGCCTTAGACATCGTGCTCTCAACAAATAAGAGGAAAAAATTCCATCTTGACTACATACATTTCTCATAATCACCTTGTGTCACACCTGAACATAGCCTTATGTAATGTCCATTATTTCAGAACAATGAAGAACTAGTTCAAGGTATAACATTTGGTGAATATCAAAACCCAATATGTATCTCAGGTCGGAGGATACCAAATGATATTCGTCTTTACTCAAATTTACTTATGATCAATAAAGAAGATTCCATGTAGTAAAATTTGAGACGTGGGTCAGTCCAATATTCGTGTCCCACAAATATCTATGAACCATGGCAGCAACCAATTGCTCTATATTCATGCCTAATGAATATCCACCAATCCATATTCATAATAGTCTTACGTTCATATTTGTTCCCACAAACATGACCGACTACGTACATTTAGAATAATAAACATATTCATGGATGTAAACATGCTAAAAGGAACATAACTCAAAATATCACAAATATATAAAAGAGTTAAATATTACAATTGTTCCAAACTTTTAAATACTAAACGGATCAATTCCAATCACTAGAATATCGAAGTCCTAAGGCACAAGTATGACTTTCATGCTTTGCCCTTTCAAGGAGCTTCGTGAGTGGATCCGCAATGTTTTGATCGGTGTGAACTTTACGAATACATATATTTCCTTTTTCAACATCATCCCTTATGTAGTTGAATCTCCGCACAATGTGTCTAGTCTTTTGATGCGCACGGGGTTCCTTGATTTGAGCAATCGCACCATCGTTATCACAAAAGATTTCTAGGGGGTCTTGAATGGTAGAGACCACCCCTAGATCGGCAATAAATTTCTTTATCCATGCAGCTTCCTGAGTTGCTAATAAGGCAGCTATGTATTTGGATTCTGTAGAGGACAATGCTACCATGTCTTGCTTTGAACTCTTCCAGGACACTGCTCCTCCATTCATAATGAAGACATACCCCGATTGTGATCGAGAATCATCTCGATCAGTTTGGAAACTCGCATCCGTGTAACCCTTTACAATGAGTTCCTCTTCATCAGATCCGTATATTAGAAACATATACTTTGTCCTCCTAAGGTATTTCAATATACTTTTAACAGCCATCCAATGGCTATTACTTGGATTCTGCTGATATCTGCATGTCATGCTTAACGCGCATGATACGTCCGGTCTAGTGCATATCATTGCATACATGATGGATCCTATAGGAGACGCATATGGGATGTCCTTCATTCGATCCTGCTCATCCTTTGAGCTTGGACATTGAGATGTACTCAATATTGTCCCTCTTTGAATAGGTACCATACCTTTCTTAGAGTTTTCCATCTTGAACCTTTTCAAGATTTTATCAATATATGCACTTTGGTTTAAACCTATCAACCGCCTCGATCTATCCCTATAGATCTTTATTCCCAAAATATAGGCGGCTTCACCGAGTTCTTTTATGGAAAAACAACTTCCAAGCCAGGTTTTAACACCTTCCAAGGTTGGAATATCAATTCCAAATAGTAGTTTGTCATCAACATACAACACTAAGAATGTTATTATGCTCCCACTAGCCTTCTTATATACACAAGCCTTGTCAGCGTTCTTCATGAAACCAAATTTCTTGATCTCTTCATCAAAACGTTGATTCCAACTTCTTGATGCTTATTTCAATCCATAGATTGATCTCTTTAACTTGCATACTTCATTAGGATGTCATGGATCGACAAAACCATCAGGCTGAACCATATGGACAGTCTCTTCGAGATGTCCATTAAGAAAAGAGGTTTTGACATCCATTTGCCAAATCTCATAGTCATAATGTGGAGCTATGGCAAATAATATCCTAATTGACTTTAGCATTGCCACAGGCAAGAAGGTTTCATCATAATCAACCCCTTAAGTTTGAGCGAAACCTTTTACTACAAGTCTTGTTTTATAAGTATCCAAGTTTCCATGCATATCCGTTTTTTTCTTGAAAACCCACTTGCATCCAACCAGTTTGGAGTTAAGTGGAGATTCAACCAATTCCCAAACTTGGTTGTCATACATGGATTGCATCTCTAAGTTCATGGCTTCCAGCCATTTATCACAATCCAAATTAGACATTGCATCATGGTATGTAGTTAGCTCATCAAAGTCAACCATGTAGCATCCATTGATGAAAAATCCATATCTTTCAGGTGGAATGTTAACTCTACCAAATCTACGAATGTTTTATGTGTATTGATCAACCTCTTGATCATCATCAACAACCTCTTGTTGATTGCTAGTGTTAACCAAACGTGTATCGGATTGTGGATCTTGATCCTCATAAGGAAATTAGCTTCCAAGAACTCTGCCTTTTGAGCAATAAATACCTTTTGCTCTGTTGGATCAAAGAAGTAGTATCCTATACAGTCTTTGGGATATCCAACAAATATACACTTAGTGGAACGACTTTCAAACTTGTTTTGGGTGTTTAGCTTAACATAAGCTTCACAACCCCATACTTTTAAATATGATAGCGATGGAACTCTTCCATGCCACATTTCAAAAGGTGTCGACACTTTCTTGGTCGGGGCCACATTCAAAATACGAGCCGTGTAGAGCAATGCAAAACCCCAAAATGATAGAGGTAGTGAGCTTATAGCCATCATAGATTGAACCATATCCAATAGGGTCCGGTTTCTCCTTTCAGACTCACCATTATGTTATGGTGTTCCGGGTGGAGTAAGTTGTGAGACGATCCCACAACTTCTTAGATGATCCTAAAAAGCCTCACTGAGGTATTCACCTCCTCTATCTGAACGAAGAACTTTGATGGATTTGTTGAGTTGATTTTCTACTTCATTCTTAAAGATTTTGAACATTTTAAAAGCTTCATATTTATGTGTCATCAAGTACACATAACCATAGCGACTGTAATCGTCGGTAAAAGTAATGAAGTATCTTTCACCATTTCTTGTCATTGTCTTAAAAGGACTTTATACATCCGAATGTATGATTCCTAATAAGTCTTTTGCCCTCTCGTTAGTAGCACTAAATGGCGACTTGGTCATCTTACCTTGTACACAAGATTCACACTTATCAAATGAACCATTTTCATTTGTTTCCAAAAGACCATTCTTTTAAAGTGTTTGAATCCGATTCTTGTTTATGTGACCAAGACGACAATGCCAAAGATATGAATCACTTAAACCCATTTTAAGTTTCTTGGTTCTTGTGTGGTATAATGAGTTATTAAAGGATGAATCATCATGAACCAATTCATTGATACCATTAAAAGGCGTAGCCTAAAAAAATACATCATCCATACAAACATAAATACCATTGTTTACAAACTTTAATTCATAACCACATTGTTCTAAAAGGGAAACAGAAATTATGTTCCTAGTCAAACTAGGAGCATACAAAATGTTCTTAAGAACAACTACCAAACCCTTTGAAGTTTCAAAATATAGTCTCCTTGGGCTTGGATGTCAACTTTTGCTCTATTGCCCATGTAGAGACTTGTGTCTCCCTTCTTGAAGTGCTTATTTCTTTTGAACCCCTGCAACAAATTGCAAATATGAGTTCCACATCTGGTATCCAATACCCATATGTTTAAAGAAATAACATTTAAACCAATATGAATTATGAAAGTTGTACCTGAGGTTTGCCCAGCATCCCTCTTATTTCTCAACTCTTTAAGATAGGTTGGATAATTCCTTTTCCAATGTCCTATCTCACCACACTCAAAGCATGGATCGTTCTCCGTTACCTTATGCTTCTTAAGCTTAGGCTTTGGAGGTTCCGCTTTAGCCTTTCCCTTCCCCTTGCCTTTAATGTACCCCTCTCCTTTGGCAATATTTGCATTAGGATCGGGGAATGGCCTTTTCTTATAGCCTCCCTCATTGATCAAGAGAACAGGTACAATCTTTCTACCCATCCATGCCTTGGCTGTTTTGAGCATTGCGTGAAACTCACCAATGCTCTTCTCCCACCCGTTCATATTGTAATTCATTATGAACATCTCAAACTTTTTAGTTAGGCCATTAAGGATCAAATCCGTGGCCAACTCCTTTGAGACGGAAAGTTAAGCCTCTCGAGGTGATACCGATTGGGTTTCTTCCATGCGACACGCATGAAGCGCTCGAACCGTTTCGAAGCGCTCTACCCTCGATTGCTGAAGGAACATTTCCTTCAACTGGGTAATCATGTCATATGCCCCATGATGCTCCAAATCGTTTTGGAGTTCGGGAATCATAGTTCCCAACATGAGGCAGGAAACCTGCATGGAATCCTTAGTGTACTGAAGCCAATCGTTATAGGCCTCAACATCCTCGGGGTCGCGTTGGTC
Organism: Flaveria linearis; assembly: GCA_024085815.1. NCBI lineage: Eukaryota > Viridiplantae > Streptophyta > Magnoliopsida > Asterales > Asteraceae > Flaveria > Flaveria linearis. The sequence goes on along the minus strand of CM044009.1, from coordinate 46,518,822 downwards.
AGGAATAGAATCGTCAAGGACATTGGCCTTTTTCTCTTGCTTGAGAACGATTCTCAAGTTTCGAAACCAGTCCATAAAGTTATTATGGTTTAGACGATCCCTCTCTAAGATAGTTCTCAGTGATAGGGTATGGCCAGTCGGGGTGGTAGCATTATTGTTTACGGCCATTTCTACAATAATTAACAAAGTTCATATTAGTAATTCTGAAATATTAAATTTTAATTATTAATACTCTTTTATGTCTCATAGACAACTAATAATTAAAACCTAGAATCCAACGTTACATTTAAATGATGGTTAGGTGACCTTTATCCCATTATTAATTAATAAGGTAGTCAACACTTGACAATTGCAACCTTTTGCAACTTCTAGCCTTATGGGATTGGTTAAACATCTTATGTTTAGTTGGCATGTTTAATCCCATCAACACCATTGTACTCCATTCTTCGGTGACCCTATGCACATGGTTTCCAATTCAAGTCGTCCTACTTACACACACGTGTGAGTTTACACTTACAAGTGGTTAGGTGACCTTTATCCCACAAATATGTGAAGCCCACCTCAAACACACAAGTTCCCTAAAAGTGGTTAGGTGACGTTTATCCCACAAATAGTTCTCAAGTGATTCGAGTGTCGTGTAAAATGATGGTGTTAAACTTGTTTCCAAAGAGAGTTTAGTTTTCATTAATTCTAGTTTTTCAAAAATCTATGTACCTTGTACTCGCATGCTTTCTAATACATGGTACCCTACAGTCCTTTTTAATAAAACCCCTTTTATTTTGAAATCATTAATCCTTTTAATAACCTTTTATTAACATATTAATGATTAAGAACCATGAATATTTAGCTTGTTGTGATTATATATTTAGATTGATAAGCATATCCACATATCAAACAATCAACATAAAATGGATAATCAAACAAGCATATTCAAACAACCACATGTGCATAACCATAGCCACTTAGGTGACCACACTTGTTTGCCATCACAAGTGCGGTCATTTGGTCTTTCTTAAGGGCTAAGTACAACACATAAGATAGGATCTCCAAAGACCCCCACTTGAAGTTGCATCCAAATGCTTCAACACATCCAAATCTTCTTTTACAAAATTTATATCCTAATACAACTTTTCAAATAAAAGAAAATACACCTAATCTATTTATTACATCACCATTGAATGCATAAATAATTTACAACCATATGCAAGCACAAAAGAATAAATAATACAACCCATAATGAATGAAATCAACCAAAACCAAACATTCATCCAAAACCAAAGAAACACAAGGTCAAGGCTAGGTTATGCACCAATATTAAACAACATATTCAATATTCAAGAACCAAAATAAATCCCCATTTAACCATAATTTTTTGGCCAACATAAACCTAGAATTTAGGGTTTTTGTCCAAACAAATAATCAACCATTTTATATCTATCTTTCAAGTTTTAATCACAAGCATGTATGATATAACCTTGAAAGATTGAGGATTCATTATATCATCACAAAACAGACCCTATTAGGTTGTTTAATTCCCATAAAACCAATTTTACAAGGACTTTAGAAGCTAGTTGTCCACATATCCGGCTTTAGATGCCATTGTTGGGTTTGTTAGACACCTTATCAAAGTTGTTTAACCTCTTAAACATGAAAACACAGTGGAAACAAAGCTTAATAATATGTTTTATAAACTGAAATTTAAAGCATATTATTTATCATCAACAAACCCAAGAACAAAGGATCAAATATATGTGAAAGAACTAGCTATCAAGCATAAGATAACAACCAAATACAAACTCATGAAACTACCTTTCAAGAGCTTCCAAAACCGTGAGAATGAGGAAAAGGATGAGGTTCTTGAACGGCCAAAAACACCAAGGAAGGTGTCCTCAAGCTTGCATACCCACAAGCATCAAGCAAACACCTTCGTTGCTAGGATTTTGAACACCAAAATCGACCAAGAAGGGCTACTGAAAACCCCTTTCCAGCCGTGACTATCTTCCAAGATTGGAGAGTATTTTTGGTCTTTTTGCATGTAAGAGAGAGAGAGAGAGTGTGCGTGTGGAGTGTCTAACTAGATAATTATGTCTATTTCCAAGACAACAAAAATGAACCATTTACCCACAAAAGGGGCGGCCGCATATTAGGTTCAAAATGGGGTTTTCCCCCCATTTTAATCTTTCATTTTAATTGTGACTAGTTAATTAATAAGTTATGTAATTAACCTTTTAATTATATAACTCATACACACTATTATTATTTGATGTTATTTAACCAAATTAAATAACATTACAAATAATACCCATGAAAAAAATGACTGGGTTTGAGAATGATATTCTCTGTTGATATGAATCAACAAGGATCGAATATGAAGATTGAGTCAATGATTGAAAGGCGGAATCAAGCAATCAATGAACATAGAATAGTTGATATACTCATAAATACACTCTTGTATTAATTAGGTGAACTGTAACAAAGTAAATGCTAGGGTTTAGCAAGCTACAGTAACAAGACAGCTAACATGGGAGGAAACAAAGTATATTTTGATTGTTTATTCTAGTAAATGCAAAAGTCTCAAAAATCATTTTACATATGAGGTTTCTATTCTATTTATAGGCTGACTTATAGCTTGTACCAAAGACTAAACTACCCTTACAATATTACAGAATAGTCCAAGTCTAAGTCTTCATCCGCATTTGTCTTTTGTCATCCACATTGACTAATGCGGATGAGTAAATCTTCATCAGCATTGATCTTCTATCAACCGCATTAGTGTTTGGTCATCAGCATTAGTCAATGCGGATGAGCAAACACTTGGCGCATTTGTTGCTGGTCATCCCCATTAGTTAATGCGGATGAACAAATGCCTTGTCCGTATTTCATCGGCTGTCCGCATTAGTTAATGCGGATTAACAAATACTTGTCAGCATTTGTTCTTGGTCATCCGCATTAACAAATGCGGATAGCCGACACTTGTACTTTTTCTTCTTATGCAAAAACTTCTTTATCCACATTTCTTCTTGGACTTGGGGAGATTTCCAGCAGAACAACAATCCACCTCTTGAATTGGCATGTATGATCCTTTCAGGGTCCAACAATACTTCCCCTTAAGGATTATACAGCCTAAGTATTTCAAGGGTTGGAGGGTGGATGAGGTTGTGAAGATTCTGCTTGGTCTTGTGCAGCAGGAGGAGATGACACAGGAGCAGGGTCTGTGTATGAGGGATCCACAATAGACTTGATCATGTTTGAGAAGTGTTTGGCTTCATTCAATCTTTCTCTGCTCAACATATGAATCTTCATCTGGCTCATGTTGTGAATGGCCTCAACTGGCATCTTCCTTAGTGAAATGGGCTCCCAGATGGATACAGTAGATAAACCATCTCTGTGAATTAGTAGAGACCCATCCACATCAACCTCAAGCTTTACAATATTCCCAAACTGCAAAGGAGTCTTCTTCTTCCTCCTTTGCTCTCTCTTCTTCTTTATTCTGTCATAGGCCATCTTCAGGAGTTTAATGCACTTCAAGAAGAAGAACATATCAGCTTCACCGAACTTGTTGCTGATCTCCCTGAAATGCCTTATGTAGATGTAGTGGATATAGGATTCATCTAACAGTCTTACCTTATATCCACTGAACAATCTGATCTCTGCTCCTTCTTTTCCTCCCCACTTCCTTTCAATCACCAACTCATATGTTTTCTCATCATAATACACATTAGAGATTGGCACAGAAGTGTGAGTACCAGCAACCATCTTTCTCTTTAATGATTCAGCGGGTTTTACCCTAAGTTTAGGGAATACCACTTCTTCTGCTGGTTTCCTTTGCTTCTTATCAAGGGGGTTGACAAATGATCTATCTTTTGTCATGCAGATAGACTTCAAGGATTTGAAGTTGTCATTTCTCTTAAACATCCTCAGAATGTCCACAAACTCATATCCCCTGAACATTGCCTTGTGATTAATCAGTCTTAGATTGGCTAGTTCCTTCAGATCATGGATCTTTAGAGAATTCACCAGAGTAGAGTACTCTATGAAGAATTAGACTAATCCATATATTGTCTTCACCATGAACATGTTCCAATTGCTGTCATACTTCCAAGCAATGATTTTTTGATCTGTCTTGCCTTTGTGAAGACGTGTCTGTTGCTTGATTCTTATGAAGTTTTGACTGATTTTTGGGATATCAATTCTTGCTTGGATTGACTTGTTTATCAGTGGTGAACCAAGTTTCCCATTGTTGACTGATCTTAGACTTTTGTGCATCAAGATGTCTGCAAGAACTGAGATACTATGGTATAACTTCTGCAACAACACAGACATATTTTCTGATTTAGCAAATTGTTTTTGGTTTTTCAAATTTTAAGAAAGGAAACACCTGTAAAAAATGATCAAAATTTTAAATTACTCCCCCTAAAGTTTATATCCATAATAGATAGAAACTTTTAAGGATTTGAAAATTTTTGAAAGAAAATCTTTTTATGATTTTTGCTTTCTTCACTGTATAAGAAGTTGAGTTATACCTTTCTTTGGGATCATATCAATCTTACCTTTCACAAGTGAAAGCAATTGTTAGTAAAACAGACATGGTCATGAACATATTGATTGCCAGTATGTTTGTCCTCTTAAACTCATACTTGGTTAATATTCTGATGCAAATGATCTTATCATGTTTGTGAGTTGATTGGGTATTCAACATGTACCTCACACTCAAAAGCATGGCAAGGTCAACCATATGCATGCAATGTATGGTAGAACTTTCAACATCTTACTTGACCAGGTTACTTAAGGTATGAAATCTCATTTGCTTGATTCTCATTGGGATTCTTATGTTTTGATCCTTTTATGAGTTTGATCCATATTGGGATTCTTTTAATTTCACTTTGGAAGGTGATCTCTAAGGATTCTTTTGTTTCATTCACTTGAAATGTTTTTGATCTTTTGATTCATTCAAATTAGATGTGTTCCACATTGGGAATCTTAAAGGATCATAACATCAGCACTATGTGCTTGTTTCTCCAGGTCTTTGCTTAGTAAAACAAAGGAGGAACTGATGTGAGTAAAAGAAATTCATAAGTCATCATTACCTGGGGTGTTTAGGTTGCTACACACACATATTTGGATAAGCCAAAACTTACACATACTATGAGATGACAGCATCACAGTTGAATATAAGCTTTAATTTATCACTGCATGTGGTTTCTTTTCCAAGTTGAGCCTACCGACATATCAGATAAGTCATGTCAGTCATTTGAGTTTTATAAATAAGCACAGTGAATGATATAATGACTGTAATTATATCATTTCCCTAGGATAAACTATATACTTCTTCTTTTGACTTCTTTTTGGTAATTTTTTAACTATTTGAATGTTTTTTTGTTGATTTTCATTTTACTCAAGATTAATCATGCCAATTGATTGAACTAAGAATTCAAATCTAGTTAGATCAAATGCCTTAGTGAATAAATTGGCTAATTGATTATTAGTGTGAACTTGCATCAATTTGATTAATCCTTTTTCAGCACAATCTCTCAAAAAGTGATATCTAATTTCAATATGTTTTGTTTTTGAGTGTTGAACTGGGTTATTTGTTATGAACATAGTTGCTGTGTTGTCAATGTAAATTGGAGTGTGCAGAAAGATAAAACCATAATGAAGCATCTGGTTTTGAATCCAGAGAACTTGAGAATAGTATGCAGATGCTGCTATATACTCAGCTTCTGCTATTGAGACAGAAACATTGGTTTGCTTTTTGCACTGCCAGGATACCAGTCTGGGACCAAGAAATTGACAACCGCCAGAAGTGGATTTTCTGTTGAAGTTACATCCCTCATAATCACTGTTAGTGTATGCATAGAGATTGAAATCTCCTTCCTTTGGATACCATAGTTCAAGAGTAGGCTTGCCCTTAAGATATCTGAATATCCTCTTGACTGCATTGACATGTGATTCCTTGGGATCTGCTTGATATCTGGCACACACACAAACACCAAACATAATGTCAGGCCTACTAGCTGTTAGATACATTAGTGAACCTATCATGGAACAATAGTGTGTCTGATCCATTGATTTGCCTTCAGGATCAGGTCCAGTCTTCACTTTAGTATCCACAGGAGTTCTGATGGACTGACAATCAGCAAACTTGAATTTCTTCAGCATTGTTTCCATATATTTTGATTGATTGATGAAGATTCCGTCTGCTGTCTGTTGGACTTGTACTCCCAGAAAGAAAAAAAGTTCTCCCATAGCACTTATTTGGAATTTTGAATGCATGAGATCTTCAAAGTCTTTACATAGAGTTTTGTTTGTTGAGCAAAAAATGATATCATCCATATATATCTGTACAAGCAACATGTCATTTTCTTTTCTTTTTCTGAAGAGGGTCTGATAAATCTTTCCTCCCTCATAACCATTATCAAGATAGAACGATGAAAGAGTCTCGTACCACTTTCTTGGAGCTTGATGAAGACCATACAAGGCTTTGTCTAGCTTGTACACCGTGTGAGGAAAATCTGGGTCTTCAAATCCAGGAGGTTGACTCACGTAGACCTCTTCCGCAATCTTTCCATACAGAAAGGCACATTTCACATCCATTTGATAAACAGTGAATTTCATGGATGCTAAATATGCAAGAAAGATTCTTATGGCTTCTAGTCTGGCTACAGGGGCAAATACTTCATCATAATCAATTTCTTCTTCTTGTGTGTATCCCTAAGCTACTAGTCTTGCTTTGTTTCTAATGACGATTCCCCTGTCATCAGTTTTGTTTCTGTATAGCCACCTGGTACCAATAGGGTATTGTCCTTCGGGAAGATCTACTAGCTGCCATACTTCTTGTTTCTTGAATTGCAACAACTCTTCCTGCATCGCTTCAATCCAACTATTGTCTTGAAGACCCTCTTTCATATTTTTGGGTATTGTTTGACACAGAAAGCATGAGAACAAGTAGATGTTTGCCATGCTTGACTTGCTCCTTGTCACCCGCTCATTGAGTTCACTAATGATGTTGTCCACTGGATGATTTTTGTGTATTCTTGTGGTTGGAATTGAGTCACCAGCAATAGTGCGAGGCAACTTCTTGTACTGTTCGGGGGCTATGAAAGTAATCAAAATTTGTTCCAGTTCCTACTTCAGTGTCAGCAGGGATTTGATTACTCCCATCATTTGAAGTTCTTTCAGTGTCAACCGGAGGGATGACATGAGTTTGAGTTCTAACTTCTTCTTGGTTTCTGGCTTCAATAGATGGCATCTATGATGGAAAGGGTATTGTACTGGGACCATCCTCAATTGAAGCACTTTGATGTTAAACAGTATGTCTGACAGGATCAGCTTGTATTGGAATCATTGGAAAGTCACTCCTTCTTTCTACTAACGATGAAGTTACAACTGATTGTAGGGTTCCTGCATTAGACATGTGAAATTGGTCAAAAGATTTAGTAAATTAGTCAATATCAAACAACCAATCAGGACCATTAGTTGATTAGGGAAATGAATGTTCCTTGAATTGAACATTTGTTGATTCATCAATAATGTTTAATCTAGGATTAAACACTCTGTAAGCCTTTGAAACAGAAGAATAACCTACAAAGAATCCTTCATCAGACTTGGATGAAAACTTTCCCAAATGGTCACGGGTGTTTAATATTGAGACAGGACAACCAAATGACTTGAAAAATCCAATGAATGGTTTTCTTTGAAAAATGAGTTCATAAGGTGTCTTATTACTTTCTTGATGATCAAAGTTCTATTTTGTACAAAGCACGATGTGTTAACTGCTTCTGCCCAAAAGGTCATTGGCAGTTTAGCATCTGCTAGCATAGTGCGTGCTGCTTCAATTAGTGTTCTATTTCTCCTTTCAGCTACTCCATTTTGTTGAGGAGTTCTAGCTGCACTAAATTGATGAGCTATGCCTTTGGTTGTATAAAAAGAACTCATATCTTCATTTTTAAATTCTTTCCCATTATCACTCCTGGTTGTTTTGACTTCAAGATCAATTTGATTTTCAACTTTAGTGATAAAATCTTGACTAAATTACAAATTTTATCCTTTATGTTTGGTGAAAATTATGGAATGGGTCATTTCGAAAATGACTTTCACTCAATGTCCTGTTTTACAAAAAGTTATTACGCAATACATCCTTTTTACTAACTGGGGTTAAATAATTCTGTTAAGTCAAGGGCATTATTGTCATTTTACTTATAAAGGACTACTTTTGTAATGTTAAAGTTTCTTTTTATTCATCATTTCTATTTATTCTTTTCTTTTATTATTTTTATTAATTGATTATTTTGCTTATTTATTTTATATAATATATACTATTTAATTTATTTATGATTTTTATTAATTGATTATTTTGCTTGTTTATTTTATATAATATATACTATTTAATTTATTTATTTTTATTATATGTTTTTCATTATATATATATATATATATATATAACACATAAAACACAACTAATTTTATTAACTATTTTAACTCTAATTAAATAGTTTTAATTAATTTAAAGTTATATTTTAATATCTAGCTTTCTAACGTCTATATTTAAAAACCACCATCATAATGTATTATTCATCTCATTCATCTTTAATTTTTTTAAAAACCCTAAATGACATATCAATATGATAATATTTTTAATCAAATTTGTAGTACTCATTTTGATCCATTAAGATGACTCGACGCATAAAGATGCTAATTGGAGTCCTAATTTTCATCTCATTCATCTTTAATTTTTTTAAAAACCCTAAATGACAAATGATAAAAGTAATAATTAAAATAGTAAATATATATAATAAAATAATTAAAATAGTTTTAAAATGATAAAAGTAATAATTCTAATCAAAGAAATAAAACAATAAATTTTATTAAAAAATTATTTTAATTTGTAATAGGTTTTTAATAAAAACCATAACCCAAACTAGTTAACACAGTTAAAAATTTTATATCAAAATGGCATTAAAATCTTTATATCATAAGTCAAACTATTTAGCACAGGTGAAAATTTTATACCAAAATTGTATTAAAATCTTTATACCATACGCCAAATTATTTTTAAAATTTTTTTAAATCGAAATAATAAAAAAGCGACAACGAAATAAAATTGATTACTAGTTTAAATTATATAACATGAAAAAAATATATTTTTAACTCTCTAATTTGTATTCTTACAATTAGAAAAGTAGATAAATAAATTTAAAAACAAAAAAAAATATATAATAAATTAAAAAACTATTATTAAAAGTATAACTTATAAAAAATTTAAAAATCATTATGTAATAATATTTAAGATTATAGAATAAAAAGTGTATTAAAAAGATAAAGTAAACAAAATAAAAACATAAAGAAAAAACAGAATAGTAAAAAAATTACAGATTTCGTCCTTTGAGTAACAAGAACAAAATGGTCATTTACACAAGATTAACAGAAAAAGTTAACTTTTGTTAGTTGAAAGAACATAAAGAGTGATAAGTTTTTAAATAAAGGACGCTCAATGTAATTATGAAAGTTTAAGGATAAGATCCATAATTTTAAACATACTTAAAGGATAAAATTTGTAATTTAGTCTAAAATCTTTTATTAATTAGGACGCTTCATTTTTATGAAGTAAGAAGAAGACCCATGTGAATCTAGAAAAGTCATCTTTAATCACCAAACAATATTGCTTCTTTCCCATACTCATAACATAAGTTGGTCCAAAAAGATCCATATGACGTAGTTTCAATGGAGAATCGTTGGTGTTCACCAACTTTAGCTTGTGAGACGACTTGTGTTGTTTTCCTTTGAGACACGCTGAACAGTAGTCAATAAAGTGGAATTCTTTTTGAGGTAAACCAATAACTTGATTTCCTTTGACCAGTCTATTCATGTTTTTGAAATTTGTGTGTCCCAATCGTCTGTGCCAAAGTTATGAATCATCAAAAGATGCTTTTGATAGAAGACATGTTTCTTTTTTCGGTAATGCAGAATTGAGGTTATGACATAAGTGTTATTCTTTTTCGGTGTTTTCAAGACAACCCATTCTTCAGGAATTTGAAACCCTGGTCTCAGAATGTAGCAATGAGTGTCGGTGAAGTGAGTGGAATATTTCTTGTCACACACCTGGGACACGCTAAGAAGATTGACGTTCAATTGTTCGCAGTAATTTACTTTGTCAAAGCTCAGCATTCCACTTGTCATAGATCCTTCACCTGTAATTCTACTACCTTGTGAATCTCTTCCAAATGCCATAGTAGTTCCTTAAATGTTCTTAAAATCATGAAGGAGGGAACGATCTCCAATCATGTGTCGGGAGCATCCACTGTCCACATACCATAAACTGATAGACCTGTATGAATGACCCTACAAGCACAGAAAGAACTAATTAGAATGTGAAACCCAAGCCATGAGGGTCTTGTGCTTACCGTTTCTATCCATGATAGTAACCTGTTGGTATTTTCCTCAAAATTGGGGCTTTGGTGATGAGGTTATGCTTGATTTGTTTCTAAAACTTGAATGGTTTATTATATCAACTAAAGAGTCAGATGAGTATTCAAACCTTTGATCCCTGTTTCGTTTCAGAAATTGGATTCGTTTTTTGTTATCAAACTTGGTTTTAGAATTATAAAAATCATTAGTTTTTTTGACTACTTGACTTTTATATCTTTGGATTCTGTTTGAAGTTTTCAGATTTTTCACATCATCATCAGACTTAGAAACTCTATGATGAGGACGACCATTGATCTTATGTTTCTCAGACATGATTGGAGAGATAGGCTTGTTCTGAGGCATTCTCAATCCCTTTTGTTTAAAGAAATAATCAGATGTATTGTGATTTGTCATGTTGCAGACAGAACAGTATTTGTTGAAATAACAGTTCTTGGTGGAGTGATTGTTCATATCATAGATTAAACAGTATTAATTGTAAAAGCGTTTATCTGTTCTGTGATTAGACCTCTCACATACATGACAGTACATGTGTTTGTTTCTAGCTATTGATCCTAGTGTTAAGGATTTGTAGCTTTGATAGATTTGGAATTAGATTCATTCCTTGGTTTTGATGAGACAGCCTGATCAACCTTGTTGGTAGTTTGTTTCACAACACTACTGACTTTGCTTTTCTGAGGCTGCTCATGCTTTCTTGATCTTTGCCTAATCTCTTTTTCAAATTGGTTCACATGCTCTTTGTTGAAAATATCGAAGCCAACCCCTTGCTTTGATTTTGAAGTTTGTGGGTCCGAGTTAGTTTTAACTTTTGTGACCCGAAAAACATTTCTTTTGATAGATGGTGAATCATTGTCTGATTTGCTTGAATTTTTTGGAGAGTTTATCTCACTATCATATCTGCTTTCAGTAGGTAGATTCACCCTATCAGCTTTTATTTTCTTTTCCTTGGAAATTGCAGGAATGAATTTCTTAAAAGGAACAATAGCCTTGATTGGGCTGGTTGTTTTGATCACACTCACTGTTTTGTCTTAACACTCCTTGATTTTAATTGGGTGACCTAACTTGATTTTGTCCTCATTTGTTTCAATGTAAACACTAGGTTTATTTTGAGGATTGGTGACTTGTTTTACTATTGTTTTAGGTTCAATAGTGTTAGGTTCATTTTCCTGTTTGAGTGTGACAGAATCAGGCATGGCAGTGTAGTTGTCATTGTATGGTGGTGGACAAGAGTTGTATCCAATACCAGACATGTCTTCGGGATCCTTTTGAGAATCAAGCATCTCTTGCAGCTTTACTGATGACTGTTGAAACTTTTCTAGTTTCAGTTCAGTAAGATTTTGTTCAGTTTTAGATTGAGCTAATCTTTCAGTCAGTTGCTCATTCTCAGCTGCAAGAGTGTACTTTTCACCATGCAATTTCTCAATGTCAGAGATGAGAGATTTATTTTTGATTTCAAATATTTTTATTTCTCTCTTGAGCATCTCTGACTTGACCTTTTCTTCTTTAATTTTATTAGCCAGTTTATAATTATGCTCTCTATAACCTTGCAGTTTATTAATGCATTTATCACTACAAAGGTTAGATTTTACCTCAGTAGGCATGGGAGAAGGTCCATTATTGATGTGAGCCATGAGGGCATGGTTTTGAAATTGAGGCTATACTTCCTCAGCATACATGCTCCAGTCACACACTCCATCCTGCCTGATAACAAGAGCATTAGCTGATGACTGATTACTTCCATAAGCTTGATTGGTCAGTTGAGGTTGAGTCTGATGTGATTGTTGATGATGATGAAGATGTTGTTGATGACTATTGGAGTGAAAGCTTGAAGATGGTTGTGATGATGACTGGCTCTGAGAAGGCCTTTGAGCATTGTAGTTTCTTCTGGGAGCATTGCATTCTCTAGAGAAGTGGCCAGTCATACCACAATTGAAGCTTTTCACTTTTGATTTGTCATATCCAAGCTTGGTGTTTTCATTAAGGTGAAGCTTTTTCTATTTTCTGAAAAACTTCTTTGCTCTCATGGCAATCATGGCAATTTGCCATTGCAAGTTCATTTCCTCCACATCATCTGGATCCATTTCTTCCAGATCTTCTTGGATCAGATGTGCAGATGTGAGTCTTCCACCCAAATAGGCTTCAAAGCTAGCAACAAATGCATTGTAAGTTGCATTTTGTTCATCAGATTTTGGATCATCAGGAGTAGGAGTTGCAGAGAATCCTGATGCTTGGCTTGTTGAAGTTGATGGGGAAGATGTTGATGGTCTGTTGGATGGTGGGGCTGTAGTGAATCCAGTTGATTTAGTTTGATCCCTTGAGGAGATCAAATCATCCTCCTCAGTAATGAAGGCATTTTCCACAGAGTGGGTATCTGTGGGAAACTTTTATGCTTCAATTACTCTGGGTCCTCCCAGATTTCTGCTTCTTTCATCCAGTTCCAAAACTTCTATCTTTGCTATCATGATGTCCAGGGTGGTGCTCTCCAAATCAAGAGTATTCTTTAGCATAGTTACATTTTGTTTCCAATTTTCAGGAAGACTATGTAACATCTTCTTGTTTAACTCCTTTGACTTATCAGTAACACCCATGATCTCTAAATCATTCACCAACTGCACAAATCTATGCAACTGTTTAGAGATGGACTCCCCTTTGGTGTGATGAAATGTCTCATACTGATTCACAAGCTTGTCTTTGTTAACTTCAGCCACTTTACTGCTTCCTTCACACATGATTTGCAGTGCATCCCATACAGCTTTTGCAGTGCCATACTTTTCCAATCTTTTAAGCACATCCATTTCAAGTGCTTGAGTGAGTATGGAGTAAGTTTTGAGGTCAATCTTAATCTTCTTGTAATCATCATCATCAAGAGTATGATCTTCAATAGGAATTCTTGAAGTCTTGTACAGTGCAGCTTGATCTGCAAATAATGTAACTGGAATGTGTGGGCCTTTGCATATTGAGATCCAATAATCAGGATCAACACCTGTAATATAGTTCATGAATCTTACTTTCCATTGCTTAAATTCAGATTTATGTTTGAGCATGGGTGGTTTTGAGGCATGCCCAAGTTCAGAATAATTATGAGAATCCATAGTTAACAGTTAGTTTTAACTTGTTTAGATTTGGATTTAAGTGATTTTTATGGTTAATTAGTCCAAATAGTCCAACAAGTCCGAACTTAGTCCTATAACAATGGATCTGCTGAGAATATGTAAATTTCAGCAAGAATATTCTGAATATTTGACATTTGATTTCTGTTTTTAATGATCGTGCAACCTGAACTGTTTGCAGTGAATATTTGTCTTGTCAAACAATGAATTGTTGTTATTGTTTATTATGCTCTTGTTGTTTGGTTGGTTGTAACTTTTGTTTGATTTGCTACTGTTGTTTGGTTGGTTACAGCTTCATTTGCTTTGTTTTAATTCATGAAACCTCTTTCTACCTGCAACAAGAAAGATAGCTCGGTTTCTCAGAACACGAGTGTTAGTGAATGATGTTAAATTTTTCATATTATCTAAAAACAAAAATGGTTTAACAGTTGTGTTTGTGTTTCAATCAAAATCAAGTTTTAAAATTTAATAGATTCCAAAGAACTTCAAAACTTAATTTAATTAGATATGCGGTTCAATTACAATTTAATTAAGCCGAATTAAAATTACTTTAGCTCAAATAAAAGTAATAAAATTTGGATCTTCCTATTAAAATTAAATTATTAAGTGACCCGACTAAAAATATTGTTAATTTGTTTATTTCAATGGATATATGTCGGTCAAGACAAAGAAGAAAGTCAAAATTGGTGTTCCCAAAACTATCTCAAAACTTCCAAAGTATATATGTTTTGATCAATCAGGAAGTCAAGATGAATTTCTCAGATCTTCTAAGAACAACTTATAAAAGTTTGTCAAAATGAAAACTTCCAAGAGCAATTTAATTCTTCCGAGAAGAACCCTTAAAAGTTGGTCAAGTAGAAAAGCTTCCGAGAACAATTTATCTACCGAGAACAAACTTTAAAGATTTCAATATTGAAAACTTCTGAGACCTTAAAGTTTATCAAGATACAAAGATTGCAAGAACAACTTAATTTTGTTCAAAATGAAAACTTCCGAAAGCAATTTAATTCTTCGAAGAATAAAAATCTGAGAAAATCTTCCGAGACCAACTCTTAATGCTTTGATTTTTACACTTCTGCTGTGTATGTTTAATGTCTGTTATGGACCTGGTGTTTGTTCAACGTCCATTGTGGATGTGTTTGTTTGTTTCTCTGTCTGCTACGAAGCTGTACATCCATTATGGATGGGTGTTTGTTTCTCTGTCTGCTGTGAAGTTGCACGTCCACTGTAGATGTGTGTTTGTTTGTGTGTGAATGTATACTTTGGAAATAAATGTATGTCCGCTGTGGATAGATGTATGGACAATGTTCGCTGTTGTCCGGTTTGCTCGTCCGATGTGGAGCAAACGTCCGTTGGGGGTACTGCGGATAGAATTGTGTGTGCTGTGTATGCTACATGTCTGCTGTGGATAGATGTTGTACTCGTCCTGTAAGGCCCCGTTCCCGGGCACCTCACAGTTGGTCATTCATCGCACATAAAACTTTTCAAAGGTATATTTACTTTGCAGCGGAATTTAAAACTTTCATTTATAACTAAAACATGTCATTTCATAACTTTACAACATTCGTTTTATCCCCGAAATACAATGACATGTCAAAATATGGATGCCAGCCTCATCAACTGAGTAGTCGCCCTGTGCCATCCTCAGCAACATACCTGCCAACTGGAAACACATCAAAGTCAGCGTTGCTGAGTGAGTTCTAGTTTTATAACAAAACATACTTTCTTTCTTTAAAATAGTTCTTACATACATGCAATCACACATCATACGTACATACACATAGATATCCTCATTATTATCTTCTTTTCTCATTCATTCTTTATCTTTAACTTCCATTCTTTCTCTGTCTTTTACTTCTATCTGGATCCGGTCACATTGTACCCTCTTCATGGCAAACTGCCATGATTTACTGAGGTCGTGTGCCAAGGATCCTGTTTCACGCGTTATCACTATGTTCCTTCCGTTCATTATTTTCATTCATTCTTTCTTTAGCTTTCATTACGTTCATTATCTTTTGTTTGTTCCATACTTCCTTTCTTTCATAATTATCTCTCTTATTCATTAACTCACGTGATACTCCCGACTCATGTCCGAAGACTGATACTATGCCGAGGCCTGCTCACAAACCCCCGACTCATGTCCGAAGACTGACACAGTACCGGAGCACGCGATCCGTTCCTCATTCATCTCATCTCACTCTCACGCACTACTCCCGACTCATGTCCGAAGACTGATACTGTGTCGGGGCCTACTCACAAACCCCCGACTCATGTCCGAAGACTGACACAGTACCGAAGCATGCGATCCTCTACTCATCCAACTAGATCCTATCTCATGCAATATCCCTGACTCATGCTCGAAAGCTGATGCTATGCCGGGGCCTGCTCACAAACCCCCGACTCGTGTCCGAAGACTGACACAGCACCGGGATATGCGACAAAGATCCCATATGAGTCAATCACAGAGACTGAACTCCATCCGTGTCTGTCCCGTAACAGGTGACAAAGACACTACCCCGTTGTTCTTAAGGCAACTATGCCTCACTGTCCACAATCTACCCTAAGGCTCGTAATAGGCCTAGTTACTAGAACCAAGCACCATTTCCAAGACTTCTTAACCGTCAAATCCATCTCGTGCCCCTTAGACCGTGCAAGACTTTCTTTCATTCATTCATTAGCTCATGCATTCATTCGTCATGTTCCTCTTTCATTCGTTCATTCATTAATACATGCATTCATTCATCATGTTCCCCTTTCATTCGTTCATTCATTATTACATGCATTCATTCATCATGTTCCCTTTTCATTCGTTCATTCATTATTACATGCATTCATTCATCATGTTCCTCATTCATTATTTTTCACTTTACGTTCTTATTACATTCGTTTCATTCATTCATTCATTCACGTAAAGTTACTAAAAGATAAACACACATCAACACAAGGAACATAGACATTTGCAATCCATCAGTCATTACCATCATATAAGGCCACATCATACTTATCATACATACATCCTACATAAGCATCTCTCCTCGTTTAGATCAGCCCTAATGGGGCGATTGAACATACCCCAGTCGCATGGCCTTCATGTGACTGCACCATGCGATTGGACAACTGTGCGATTGGGCATACAGTCGTACGAATGGTGTTCCTATCGTACGAATAGACACAATACGAATGGGCTTCTATGCGACTGAGCCCTCAGTCGTGCGACTGAACGACTATGCGAATGGACTTATACGGCTAAGCAAATGCTGATGAACATCAATGCGACTGGACCCCAGTCGCTTGACTTCCATACGACTAGATCCTCATGCGACTGGACCCCTATGCGACTGGACCTCAGTCGCTTGACCCTCATGCGGCTGGATCCCCAGTCGTACGACTAGACCTCAGTCGTGCGGTTGAACATCAGTCGTTCCTCAGTCGTGCGACTGGCCCTTCAGTCGCCTAGCCCTAACTGGGCAGCGACTGGAGTTCATCCCGAACTGCAGCCGCGACACACGGCTTTCAAACCTATCCAGACCTCGTTTGAGCTCAAATTAGCCCCTCTAATCCATAGGGAAACATACCTCAACCTCATACAAGCCTATTCTAGTCCGGATTCAAGCCTTAAACGTACCGTACACATACACATACGTACATACACGAGTTAAACACCCAAAACTCGAAAAATAGGGTTTCAGATGTGTTCCAGCCCAAAAATCATTCAAAAACGTGTAAAAGAGGGGTCTTTGAAGTCACCTTAGTAGCCTCCTCGGTTAGAGCTTCGATTTGACCCGTTATACGTCGATATTGGCTCACGAACCTGCTTGGACCGAACTGTCTCCTTCTTCTCTCTGATGTTGGCGAGTCTGGGAAAGAGTTAGGGCTGTCCTCTCCCTTAAATACTACTGTCCAGTCGCTCGAGTTCTCCATGCGACTGGACGTCCAGTCATCCGAGCTCCATGCGACTGAACACTCCAGTCGTACGATTGAGTCCCAGTCGTGCGGTTGAGCTTCAATCGCATGTCTTCCATGCGATTGGACGCTCCAGTCGCATGACACCCCCAATCAAAATTTCCGGGCATTACAAGTCCACCCCCCTTAAATGGGTTTCGTCCCCGAAACTTGTTGTTCCTTAAACCTTCTCGGGCAATACTGTCCCATCTATTTTCCAGTCTATTGCTTGAAATCCTATCGCTCAAGATCCTTTGTCAACATTCGACTTCGGGTCTATCTTGGACTATCTACATCGGCAACCCATGCATACTGATAAATGTTCATTTGACCAGCACCTGCAACCTCAAAGATGTCATGTAGAGTGCGGTCGCTACAATTAAAAGAAACATCACAATATTCGAGCAAAGGCTCGGCGTCATAATCATTGAGCTTCAGAGCATAACTGAGAACCTTTAGCTTTAGTACTTGAAGAACAAGGCCTTCAACCTGCATAAAGTTGCTGCTTACCCCGGACCATTGTTCAATGTTCTTTAAGTATGAATAATGACCCTCTGGCAAACTAGACGACTGGCAAGAAAGGCATTCATTAACCGTACTAGGTGTTGTTCCAAATATACTGCACCAAGATCGGTTTCTCTCAGGTTCCTTGCAGGTACACTGTGATTGGAAGGCAAATGCACAAATCACAAGCTGAAACTGTTCCTCAGACAACGGGTGACACAGCTTTCTCAATTGCATCACTCAATCCTCTAGGGCATATGGTAACCTAGTGAATCCACTAATAGTAATCTCTACATCGAAGGAACGAAACTTCTTCTAGCATCACAGTCAAATAATAAGTGCACAAATTCAAATTACCGGAAACATACCTGTCATCCAGTCAGAGTCCGCTCTAGCCTTCACCCTCTGTCCTCCTTCCTCGCATCAGAGCTGCTCACCTTTGACCTCTTACAATCCCTGCTCAGATGTCCAGTCTCGCCGCAATTGTAGCACTTAGCCATGCGGCAATCCCTTGCCCTGTGGCCTTCCTTCCCACACTGAAAATAGACGTTCAGTCCCCACTTGCACTCTCCTTCATGGCCTCTACCACACTTCTTGCATACCTCACCCTTTCTTTTTATCCTCTCCCGATCATCGATCCTCATCATCTTGCCTTTGGCCACCATTCCACCATCACTATCTCGCCTTCCCCTCTCCTAAACGTGCTTGGTCGGGCAGCGATCATGTGCCTACGGATATCCACCGGCAAGCCCTAAATATACCTCTTGATTTTCCACGAAAGTGGTGTCACCTGGTCCGGCACCAACCGTGCTATCTCGTTGAATTTGGTCGTGTACTGCTGATGTGTCATTTTTCCCGCTTCCAACTGCAGGAACTCCCTTTCCACTTTATCCATCTCACGGTGAGGACAATACTCCTCAATCACCAGCCTTTTCAACTCTGACCATCTCATCCTTCCGATAGCCCGGCTACCCCCATCTTGGACTATGTTGTCCTACCAGCACAAAGCTGAGTCCACGAAAGAGTGGGCGGCAAACTTCACTTTCTGATCCTCTCGACACTCACTGATATTCAGCATGGTTTCCATTTCCCTCACCCACCGGTGAGCAGAAGCAGCAGTGCCATTACCATCAAATGTTGGGGGCCTGCATCGTTGAAATGCCCCGTAGTTACAGCCTCGTGCCACCTCCTGCACAGGCTCCTCCTCCTCTTCCTCCTCACCGGAGAAAACCGTTTCAGTCTCCGTCCGTCTCCTTCCGCCCGAAGGTCTACCCCTTTCCTGTCTCTCCTCATCCCTAACAGCCTTTATCACTTCAGTCACTACAGACGGTAAGATCGTCTGCATGACCTGGTGTACTTCTTCCACAACCGCCTCTCTCATCGAGGCTCTCAAATTGGCGCTTTCGTCTGCTCCCTCCTGATGAGGAGTCTCGTGTTCTTCATGAACCACCTTCTCAAGTCTCGGTCTTCCTCTCGTGACCCGTGGTTCAACACCACATCCGCCACCACCTCCACCACGTGAAGCCTTAGAAGATCTACCACCGGCCATCCTCTATCACACACTGAAAGATTCAAACACCAACACGGTCATTCAAGGGAATAACTCAGTTCATGTCAAGTATATTAAGTCCCTAATTACAGTGATCAGTTGTGATTAGCCACATACCTTACTTTTCATACCTCGAGCATTACCTGTCCTGACTATATTAGCATCTAAATCTAACAGTAACACATAAACATATAACATGCGCACACAATGCCGGTTAACTTTAAGAAAATACCTGATGGCATGCAACTACGCAGTTTGGCATCCCTTCCCTTTCCATCCCATTCTCAGTTTAAGATTAGGTTTATTATGAAAATTTACCCATTTCATTTAAACTTTGGCTCTGATACCAACTTGTAAGGCCCCGTTCCCGGGCACCTCACAGTTGGTCATTCATCGCACATAAAAACATTTCAAACGTATATTTACTTTGTAGTGGAATTTAAAACTTTCATTTATAACTAAAACATGTCATTTCATAACTTTACAACATTCGTTTTATTCCCAAAATACAATGACATGTCAAAATATGGATGCCACCCTCATCAACTGAGTAGTCGCCCTGTGCCATCCTCAGCAACATACCTGCCAACTGGAAACACATCAAAGTCAGCGTTGCTGAGTGAGTTCTAGTTTTATAACAAAACATACTTTCTTTCTTTAAAATCGTTCTTACATACATGCAATCACACATCATACGTACATGCACATAGATATCCTCATTATTATCTTCTTTTCTCATTCATTCTTTATCATTAACATCCATTCATTCTCTGTCTTTTACTTCTGCAAGGATCCTGTTTCATACGTTATCATTATGTTCCTTCCGTTCATTATTTTCATTCATTCTTTCTTTAGCTTTCATTACATTCATTATATTTCGTTCGTTCCATACTTCCTTTCTTTCATAATTATCTCTTATTCATTAACTCACGCTCTTGAGTAGGATATACTGGGTTTGTTTGTTTGTTTGTTTGTTATTCATTAACTCACGCGATACTCCCGACTCATGTCCGAAGACTGATACTGTGCCGGGGCCTACTCACAAACCCCCGACTCATGTCCGAAGACTGACACAGTACCAGAGCACGCGATCCGTTCCTCATTCATCTCATCTCACTCTCACGCACTACTCCCGACTCATGTATGAAGACTGATACTGTGCGGGGCCTGCTCACAAACCCCCGACTCATGTCCGAAGACTGACACAGTACCGGAGCATGCGATCCTCTACTCATCCAACTAGATCCTGTCTCATGCAATATCCCCGAATCATGGTCAAAAGCTGATGCTGTGCCGGGGCCTACTCATAAACCCCCGACTCATGTCCAAAGACTGACACAACACCGGGATACGCGACAAAGATCCCATACGAGTCAATCACATAGACTGAACTCCATCCGTGTCTGTCCCGTGACAGGTCACAAAGACACTGCCCCGTTGTTCTTAAGGAAACTATGGCTCATTGTCCACAATCTACCGTAAGGCTCGTAATAGGCCTAGTTACTAGAACCAAGCACTATTTCCAAGACTTCTTAACCGTCAAATCCATCTCGTGCCCCTTAGACCGTGCAAGACTTTCTTTCATTCATTCATTAGCTCATGCATTCATTCGTCATGTTCCTCTTTCATTCGTTCATTCATTAACACATGCATTCATTCATCATGTTCCCCTTTCATTCGTTCATTCATTATTACATGCGTTAATTCGTCATGTTCCCTTTTCATTCGTTCATTCATTATTACATGCATTCATTCATCATGTTCCTCTTTCATTATTTTTCACTTTACGTTCTTATTACATTCGTTTCATTCATTCATTCATTCACGTAAAGTTACTAAAAGATAAACACGCATCAACACAAGGAACATAGACATTTGCAATCCATCAGTCATTACCATCATATAAGGCCATATCATACTTATCATACATACATCCTACATAGGCATCTCTCCTCATTTACATCAGCCCTAATTGGGCGATTGAACATACCCCAGTTGCATGGCCTTCATGCGACAGAATCGTGCGATTGGACAACCGTGCGATTGGGCATACAGTCGTACGAATGGTGTTCCTATCGTACGAATAGACACTATACGAACGGGCTTCTATGCGACTTAGCCCTCAGTCGTGCGACTGAACGACTATGCGAATGGACTTATACGGCTAAGCAAATGCGGATGAACATCTATGCGACTGGACCTCAGTCGGTTGACTTCCATACGACTAGATCCTCATGCGACTGGACCCCTATGCGACTGGACCTCAGTCGCTTGACCCTCATGCGGTTGGATCCCCAGTCGTACGACTAGACCTCAGTCGTGCGGTTGAACATCAGTCGTTCCTCAGTCGTGCGACTGGCCCTTCAGTCGCCTAGCCCTAACTGGGCAGCGACTGGAGTTCATCCCGAACTGCAGCCGCGACACACGGCTTTCAAACCCATCCAGACCTCGTTTGAGCTTAAATTAGCCCCTCTAATCCATAGGGAAACATACCTCGACCTCATACAAGCCTATCGTAGTCCGGATTCAAGCCCTAAACGTACCATACACATACACATACGTACATACACGAGTTAAACACCCAAAACTCAAAAAATAGGGATTCAGATGTGTTCCAGCCCCAAAATCATTCAAAAACATGTAAAAGAGGGGTCTTAGAACTCACCTTAGTATCCTCCTAGGTTAGAGCTTCGATTTGACCCGCTATACATCGATTTTGGCTCACGAACCTGCTTGGACCGAACTGTCTCCTTCTTCTCTCTGATGTTGGCGAGTCTGGGAAAGAGTTAGGGCTGCCCTCTCCCTTAAATACTACTGTCCAGTCGCTCGTGTTCTCCATGTGACTGGACCTCCAGTCGTCCAAGCTCCATGCGACTGAACACTCCAGTCGTATGATTGAGTCCCAGTCGTGCGGTTGAGCTTCAATCGCATGTCTTCCATGCGATTGGACGCTCCAGTCGCATGACACCCCCAATCGAAATTTCCGGACGTTACTCGTCCGCTGTGGGAATTTGATTCAAGTCCCCTGTGGATCAGTGTGTATATGATTTAACTCGTCCAAGTTTATGTGTTCTTCTGCCAACAAGTCCACTGTTGACTGAATTATTTGTTGGGTTCAACAATTGGATAAAGTGAAGCTTTCCAAATCACAATCACAGCCGACTAAAGATCTCATTGTACGAGTTCAGAGACCAAGTTGATAAATAGAACAAAACAAATACAAGACAAAGTCAACAAGACAAAGTTGACAAAGTCAACATCAAGACAAAATCAACAATCAAAGTTAGGGTTTCTCATGTAATAATTATTAGAATATTATAAATAAACCCACTAGTGCATTTTTGCAAGTGTGATTCTTGTGTGTGTTTCTTATGGTGTGAAGAACCACCCAAGGAGAAATTATCTCCTTTATGTGGGTTTGATCTGCCTCTATCTTTGTATTTGATTATTCATTATAACTTGTTCACCAACATCAACGAAATCATCTACTCATTATTATTATCATTCTCTTTGTTCTATGATTCACACACCTCCACCTATCATAATTTTGTATTTTTAGATATGAAAGTGATGAATCCTAAGATCCAAGTTCAATGAATCTAAAATATTGATTCAACATTATTTGTGTGTGAATCAGCTGTGAATGAGTTTCTTCACCAGCTATGAAAACATGGAAAAAATTGATGAATAATGGTCTTTGTCCGCTGTGGGTTTTAAAACATCAGCTGTGGATGATTTTGTTCATCAGCTGTGAACACATAGAAGAATTTAATGTTTGTTAGCTGTGGAATTAAAGCATAAGCTGTGGAATTTATGCATCAGTTGTGGATGATAAAACACTTAGTCAAAAATTAAATTCGAAGTGTAATTTGTGTATTCTCTGTAAAAATTTGATTATGAACGGAATTTCGCATGCAAATACACTAATTGATGTTTGAATGATTGTGGAATGATTTTTGAATGGTAATATGATGAACAAATGAATCAAAATCTGAATTAAATCATGGACTTTGCTGATTTTGTGATATCAGAACATTTTGACTTTGAAAAAGTCAAACTTCATGTTCTTGAATGAACCAACTTTTGATTTTTTGGGTTTTTGATGGAATTTGATAGAACCAAATGTTATAACAGCTGTAGACAAGTGATCTAAGCAGATATAACAATCAGTTTCATATAATCATCACCTAAACTCGGATTTAGATAATGAACACATGAAGAATAAAAACCTAGATATGAGAATCAATATAAAAAAATGTATGATTTGGATGTTGTGTATGATAAACGAACCTTAGATTTGATGTTTCTAAGCTAAAACCACTATCAATTTCAGCTAAACAACATCAGATTCGTGATTTCGATGACTTTTCCTTAAGAATAGTGAACTTTTCTCAAGAACATAAAATTTTCAAAAATCTTAAAATTCAAGAGTTATGGATGTTCAATTGCTATTAAACTTTATAGATGTGTTAGTTATCACAAACTAAAGCTATTAGAAGCTTAAATTCGATCAAACAACAATGAAATCAAAATTTCATATTCATGAGCATTTAAGGACTTGAAGAACAAGTTTGCTTAAATCATCAAATTAATGGCTCAAATGAACTTCAATTGGTGTGAAAACTTGCAGATCTTCACTAAATAACAAATTTAAGCTAATGGTAGCTTGATTTCATAAAAAAACAACAACAATTTGTAGATGAAACTTGTGGTTCTAATTTTTTAGATCTGTGAAGCAGAATCTCACAGACCTATTGATCATTTCATGTGAAGATCTATTACAAGTTTTGTGTATGATGATGAATGAATGATGAACAATTCAAGAACACATATTCATAAATATTTCATTCATTCATATGTATGATTGCTAGGAGATTACAAGGGAGTTTGCAATAGGTTTCTCTCTCATACACACTCAACCAAATTGTTTCTCACTAGACTAATTCTCCCCTCTATTCTATTGTTAGTGCTTACAATGCTTGCTTAGAGTATAAATGACTACACTTAGTCTATTTATACATTTTACATAAATGAATAGAATTACATTTAAGCCCTATTCATTACACAAATATTGTTTTAAGACTAATAAATTCTCTGTTGCTGATGCGTGACTGGCGGGTACGGATGTGGTTCTGGACGATCGCTGATGTTGACTGTTGACTTTGACCACGGCTGACCAAGTTTGACTTTGGTCAATTTTCTTCGTTCTTGTGATATTTTTAGCATAGCTTCACCTTATCGGTTTTGGTAATCATCATGAGATTTGGCACTTAGGTTTTGGTAAGTATTGTCTTTAAATAGTCTAACAACAGTGTTATCTTTATCATAAAGAATACTATGGGCACTCAAGAACAAAACAGATCAACATCAAGTATCATCTAATTAAAGATAATTATGAAAAAGGATTCAAAAAACTAGTCAGCGTTAATACAAATAAACAATATGCTCATCTGTTCATAAAGACTTTTGATGGACAGCGATTTAAATATCTTGTTTCAGCTATTGAGATGATTAACCTTGAGTAGATATTCTTTAAACTTAATCAATATTGTTTCTAAAATGAATTATATGTCTTAAGATGTCTATACAATCATCTACATAAGCCCAGTTTATCTTGGGAGAATATCTTTTTTAAATGATATTCCTTAGAATTTAGAAAAATATTAAATATATTTCTTTCAGAAGACATTAACATTGCCTCCAGAAGAATTTAAAGTATTCAAATAAGATAACTACTTATATGAAATTTGCCTTTGAAAGAAATGCTGATATTCTTCCGAAGCCAAAATATGTTTCTAAGTGCTTATATGCATTTGAAGAAAAAATTTCTTTCGAAAGTAATTATGTCTCGGAAGATTTATTCTCCTTAAGAATAAAATTTCCAAGTTCTAATATCTTCCGAAACCAAATATTCCTCAAAAGAGAGCATACTTCAGGTAAGGGATATCTTCTTATATCAATATTTGGCTTTGGAAGTTTTTCACAAAACTTTCAAAGATAAATTACCTTTGGAAGAGTTTCGACTTTCAAGAAACTACCTTTTTGGGCACTTTTCTTAGAGGTGGGACCGACATTCGGACTTTAAAGTTTATTCTTTTACATTAACTTTGTCTCAAGTCCATTTCATAAAAATAACCCACGGTTCCCCCCTGTTTCACTATCTTATTCATCTGCAAATTTTCTAAACCTAATTTCCAGTCACCGCCTTTGTTCTTACCTTTCATCACCTCAAAGCTACCATAAATGGCCAACCCTGAAAGTAGAAACCAACCAGATTTTTCCATGCGTCTTCATAGGCAACGCAATCAAGTTACTTTGTTGAACCCTGAGAAAGATCCAAGTTTCTCAGAGGTTTGCTGCTTTGTTTCTCTATCCAACTACTTCACCTCCCTCACCATTGATCCTCCACTCTATGAGTATCAACTTTTGTACTTTTGGTGGACCCGTCAAGAGGACACCATGGATTGGAAGAAGGCACTGTCTTCCACTGTGCAAGCCCCTATATCACACCTATACAAGAAGAAGTGGACACTGGAGCTCCCACTTCTCATGAGGAGCAAACCATTCCCATCTCACAAATGATCCGTCATGAGGTTCCTCATGCTCAAGCTGATGAGCTCATCACCCAAGAAGCCTTAAGCCTTTACTCAGAGCCTCAATACTCTAGTGAACAACCTTTAGGGGTAAGTTACCTGTAAGGCCCGTTCCCGGAGACCTCGCAGTTGGTCATTCTTAGCACTAAACATACATAATAATATATATTTCATAAAACATTGCAGCAGAATTACATTAACAAAAGCCCATTCATTTCATTAACACATTACTGTTGTTATGCAATACAACATTGTTTAGCTACAAAAGAAAACTTCTATTAATTGCATTACAAAACAACAATAATAACATGCATGTATGGATGCCAGTGTTGCCCTGCCAAGTAGCCTCCCCTTGTGCCATCCTCAACAACATTACCTGCCAACTGAAAATGCATAAAAGTTAGCGTTGTTGAGTGAGTTCTAGTTTTATAAGCATCAAAATACTTTATACGGTTCGTACGAGAAAATACTTCCTTCACTTTCGTACATAAGCATTCATTGTACATACAAGAAGGCATAACCTTATTCTTTATTCCTTATCTCACTTATTCGTTCGTTTTGTACTTTATCATTACCTTTCGTTATCATTCATCTCGTACTTATCACTATCTTTCGTTATAGCTCGTTTCGTACTTTTTCACATCGTTCTTTTCGTACTTTATCATTTCACTCATTTCGTACTTTATCATTTCGCTTGTTTCGTACTGCTTCAAGATCCTGTCAAGCTTTTCCCCCATCATGGCCTGAAGCCCCCATTCCGGGCACAAAGCCTCATTACTAATTGGCACAAAGCCCGTGGCCCGAACCCACCATTCTTGGGACAAAACCTCATTACTACTTGGCATGAAGCCCATGGCCCGAGTCCACCATTCCAGGCACAAAACCTCATTACTATTTGGCATGAAGCCCGTGGCGCGAAGCCACCATCCCGGGCATAAAGCCTCATTATTTTCGGGTTCGAGTTATAAGGATCCTATTTCATACTATGGATCAGTCACCAAGACTGATCCCCTGTGTGTGAATCCCTCCTGGGTTAGCCAAAATCGCACACTATAATACACATAGTTGAGCTGACAACTCTCATGAGTTGTGTTCATCCTTTCATTCTGCTTTCAAGCATTTTCTTTCTTTCGTTCTTTATGTTCCACTTTCATTATCATTAATATTATCTCTTTCTTTATTGATAATACTTTATGTTTATGATTTAAAGCACACTACGTAAAGTTATACATCAATATACATAAGGAACATAAGAACAAAGCATGACTATGCATAAAACAGGCTTATATATGCCCTAGGTCAAACTAGGGTCAAAACCCGAAAAAATTTGATTTCCTTAAAAAATTTAGAAAAATTTTCTAAGTGTTAGGCGTTTTAACACTATGTAGACGCATGAGGCCTGTTCGGGTGTTTTATCACTATTTGGGCGCCTAGCCCTATACTTAACCATTTCTCCCTTTTCGGGAACATGAATTGTTTAGGCGCATGAGCCTACACTTAGGCATTTCAACACTTAGGCGCATGAGCCTCCT
The DNA here is from genome assembly GCA_024085815.1 of Flaveria linearis. Taxonomy (NCBI): domain Eukaryota; kingdom Viridiplantae; phylum Streptophyta; class Magnoliopsida; order Asterales; family Asteraceae; genus Flaveria; species Flaveria linearis. The sequence continues at coordinate 46,491,170 of CM044009.1, read as the reverse complement.
GTGCGCATGGGCCCTATTTGGGTGCTTAATCACATACATAGAATTTCTAGGTCAAATTTTCAGGCACGTGAGCCCTATTTGGGCGCATGACCATACTTGAAACTTTTCTAAGGCAAAATATTAGGCGCATGGGCCCTGTTTGGGCTCATGACCTCTCACTAATATGTTTCTAACATACTTTTCAGTCCCAAATCTCACCTTAACATGTTCAAAGCTTCTTACTACTATTCTAAGCCTTAATACAACAAGCACAACCATAAAATACCAACATACAAGCATATATACATACGGTCATACATATAAAAGTTTTTAAAAATGTTCTTCATGCATTTTCAGCCCCAAAATCTTTAAAAACAAGTAAAAATACGGGGTCTAGAGACTCACCTATGCTGCTTTCAAGCTTAATTTCTTCAACTTGAACTTTTAGGAAGTTTCTAACACCTAGACATGTCCAAAAACACATACCCGAACATATACATACACATGAGAACATGTAGAACCTGTTTTATGGCCAAAAATCCATAAAAACAAAACCAATTATACTCAATTCGTTTACCTTATCTATATTCAGCTTCTTTCTCTCTCTAAATGTCGAAGATCCTCTGCTTTTTCTCTAAAAGTGCCGTGACAATTGATGTGCAAAAGAAGTGGGCGGCCATGCCCACTTTAAATAAAATAATATTATTATTTTGTCCTATTTACACTTTAACCCCTCCTCTTTGGCCTCTTTTTCTTTTCTTACAAAATATCTTTCTTTTCCTTTTCTTATTTCTTTTCTTTTTCTTATTTCTTTTCTTTTTCTTTTTAACTAAAAAAATTTTCAGGTGTTACAAGTCCACCCTCCTTAAAGAGGTTTCGTTCCCGAAACCCATCACTCTTCGAATAACTATGGGTAATGTTGTATCATCTCTTCATCAGTCTACCACGTAGACCCAGAACCCCTTAGATGTTTCCACTGCACCCGCACAAGTGGAACCACTTTATTTTGCAGTCTCTTCTCTTTCCTATCAATGATCGCCACTGGTTGCTCTATATAATTGAGCCGTTCATCTACTTCAATATCATCCAGTGGTACAACCATGTCTTCATCAGCTAAACACTTCCTCAGATGAGATACATGGAATGTCGGGTGAATTCCACATAACTCATCAGGCAGTTCTAATCGATAGGCAACCTCTCCTACTCGTGCGATGATTCAGAAAGGCCCTATGTATCTCGGGCTTAGCTTGCCCCTCTTTTGGAACCGGATGATTGCCTTCCAAGGTGATACCTTCAACATAACTCGATCACCTACCTTGAATTTGATCGGTCTACGCCTCTTGTCGGCGTACGACTTTTGTCTATCCTTCGCCGCTTTTATAAAGACTTTGATTCTTTCTAACTCTCAGTGGTAGCCTTGATCACCTCAAGGCTCCTTAACTCGTTCTGTCCAATATCACCCCCAACATACGAGTGTCGTACACCTTCTACCGTATAGCATCTCGTAAGGTGGCATACCAATGCTGGCATGATAACTGTTATTGTACGAGAATTCAGCTAATGGTAAGTGATCGTCCCAACTTCTTCCAAAATCGATCACGCATGTTCGGAGCATATCCTCGAGCGTCTGAATTGTTCTGCCAGACTAACCATTTGTCTGAGGATGATAAGTCATGCTAATATGTAGCCTCGTCCCCATCACATCATGGAATCTCTTCTAAAACTTTGATGTAAATCGGGTGTCACGATCTGACACGATAGACACCGACACACCATGACGAGCTACAATCTCCCTGATGAACTGATCTTCCAACCTCTCGGATGAATACGTCTCGTGGATCAGTAAGAAGTTAGCACTCTTTGTCAGACGATCTACAATCACCCATATGGTATCGCACCCCCTCGTCGTACGAGGTAGCTTAGTAATAAGGTCCATGGTGATGTGCTCCCACTTCCACTCGGGTATGTGTAACGGTTGGATCTTCCCGTATGGTTTCTAATGTTCCTCCTTCACTTGTAGACAAGTAAGGCACTTACTCACATACTCCGCCATGTCACGTTTCATACCCGGCCACCAGTAGTCCTTTTTCATGTCTTGATACAACTTGGTGGCACCTGGTTGAATGAGTATCGAGTCTTATGAGCCTCATCCATAATTTACCCTCGTAGGTCTCCATAATGGGGGATCCACATTCATCCATTTCAGGTTCTAACCCTGTGGGTATTTTCTCCCAACTCTGAGACTAGACCTCTCATTCTTTCAGAGTTAAGGCAATCTTCTTTCAACGCCTCATCTTGAAATCCTTTGACTTGCGTCATCAAGTCAGCGGTCATAACCAACTGATAAGCCTTCACCCGAATCGGCTCTGGTCTCTCCTTTTGGCTCAGGGCATTGGCCACACCATTAGCCTTATCCGGATGGTAATGGATCTCATAATCATAACCCTTGATAAGCCCTAACCATCTCCTCTGTCTCATGTTGAGATCCTTTTGCTTGAAGAAGTACTTCTAGCTCGTGTGGTTAGTGAAGATGGTGCACTTCGTCCCGTATAAGTAGTGCCTCCAAATCATCAATGCGAAGACCATCGCTGCAAGCTCTAAGTCATGAGTAAGGTAGTTGACTTCATGGGTTTTTCAATTGTCGGGATGCATAGGCAATTACCCTTCCCCATTCCATTAGCACGTAACACAGTCCCGAATAAGAAGCATCTGAATATGCCACTAAGTCTTCACTCCCTTCAGGTAATGTCAAGATAGGAGCTTGGGTCAATCTCGTCTTTAACTCCTCAAAAGTGCACTCTTGTTCTCGACCCCACACAAACTTCACATCCTTACGGGACAATTTAGTCAAAGGTAAGGCTATCTTGGAAAAGACCTGGATGAACCTTCTGTAACAACCCGTCAAACCCAAGAAACTACAAATCTCAGATGGCGTCTTTGGAGACTTCCATTGCATCACCGCCTCAACCTTTACTGGGTCTACCATAATTCCTTCAGCATTTACCACGTGACCTAGAAATTGAACTTCGCGTAGGCAAAAAGCACACTTAGAGAACTTAGCATACAACTTTTCTTTTCTAAGTGACTCCAATACTTCACGTATATGGCTGGAATGTTCTTCCTCGTTTTTAGAATAAATAAGGATATCTCAATAAACAAAATCACTGATTTATCTAACATTGGCCGACACACTCGGTTCATCAAATCCATAAAAGCAGCTGGCGCGTTAGTTAGACCAAAAGACATGACGAGAAACTCGTAGTGTCCATAATGCATGCGAAAAGCTATCTTAGGGATATCTCGCTCGTTTACCTTCAACTGATGGTATCCAAATCAAAGATCTATCCTCGAGAACCAACTGGCACCTTGCAACTGATCAAACAAGTCATCAATCCTCGGTAACAGATACCGATTCTTTACCGTCAACTTATTTAGCTCCCGGTAGTCGATGCACATCCGCATGCTATGGTCCTTGTTCTTCACAAACAATACCAGAGCACCCTAAGGAGAGATGCCTGGTCAAATGAACCCTTTATCTATCAACTCCTGTAGTTTGCTAATTAGTTCCTTCATCTCGGTAGAAGCTAATCGATACGGTTCTTTGGCAACGGGTTGAGCACCGGGTATCAGATCAATCTGGAACTCAATTTCATGATCCAGTGGCACACCTGGTAAGTCTTCTTGGAAAATGTCTAGGAAATCACACACCACTGGTACGTCAGACAGTTGTGGTACTTACGCGCCCACAACTTTCACGTAGGCCAGATAGGCACTACATCCACACCTCATGCACTTTTCCTCCACCGCTATCGAGATCACCTTCAGAACCATAGTAACGCGATCGCCGTAAATTGTCCCTGAACTTCCATCATGTGTAACTAATCGAATCATCTTCTTGCGGTACACGATGTTTGCCTCATAGGCTGCTAACCAATCCATCCCTAGTACTACATCAAATCCGCGTAGGGGCATCACATGTAATTTAGTAGAAAACCTATGACCCTCTAATTCTACGGCATAATTGTCTATCATATCGGTAATTCTAGTGGACTTATCAATGGCAATTTCCACATCAAATGGCTTATCAATACTTCTACTACTAACAGGCAGCTTAGCACAGAAAGTGGCCGAAACGAAGCTCCTACTAGCACCAGAATCAAATAATACAGAGGCATAAAGATGGTGTACTAGAAACATACCTAACATGACATCAGGATCCTCTCTGGCCTCCTCCCATGTCATCATGAAAGCTCTAGAAGTTTCCCTCTGTCCTCCTTCCTTTGGCTTCTTCTTCATCCTAGAACTTTCGGCCCGTGGCTTCCTACAGTCCCTGCTCACATGGCCCTCTTCGCCACAGTTATAACACCGCATAACTCCACACATCTTCGCCACATGACCGGGCTTCCCACACTTGAAGCACACACTCAATCTCCATTTACACTCACCGGAGTGCTCTCTCCTACATTTACTACACTTCTTTATCCCCGAACTAGATGACACCAACCTTCGATCATCCACTTTCCTCCTTTTGTTGTTTGGAGTGAAGCTACCACGTTCAAACCTTTTCCCACTCTAGTTCCTGTCACCACCACCTGTCATCTTCACCTTAACTACCACAACCTCCCTCTCATCATACAACCTACCCGCCAGGTCTACCACCGATCGAAAGGTACCCGGCCGGGCAGCGATCAAATGCCTGCGGATGTAAGCTGGGAGTGCCTGAATGTACTTCTTGATCTTCCTCGACATCGGCGTCACCTAATCTGGCACTAACCTTGCCATCCTATTAAACTTGGTGGTGTATTGTTGGTGTGTCATAGTGCCTACCTCCAGCTGTTGGAACTCCCTTTCTATCTTGTCAAGTTCTCGGTGCTGACATAATTCCTCAATAACCAACTTCTTCAACTCTCCTCATCTCATCCTCCCAATGGCCCTACTACCCTCAGCTGGAAAATATTGTCCCACCAACACAGACCCGAGTCAACAAACGAGTAGGTAGCAAACTTCACATCTGATCTTCTCAGCATTCGCTGATGTCAAGCACCGCCTCCATCTCTCTCACCCATCGGCGAGCAGTAGTAGCATTGCCATTTCCATCAAACATTATGGGCTTGCAACTCTGGAATGCCCCATAATTACAGCCCCATGCATTTTCCTGCACGACTTCTTCCTCCTCTTCCTCATCATTCTACACAACCGTCTCGGTCTCTAATCGTTCCCTCTCTTCCCTTCATGTGGTCCTTCTCCTCTCTTTTTTCTCATCCTTCCTTACCACCTTAATAACTTCTATCACCACAGACGGTAGTATCATCTACATGACTTGGTGCACTTCCTCTACCACTGCATCTTTTATCGAGGCCCTTAAGTTCGTATTCTCATCACTACCTTCCTAGTGATGCATCTCGGGCTCCACACATGCCCTCTTAGTAGTCTTAGACTTATTCCTAGTAACACGCGGTTTAGCACCACGTCCACCATGTACTCCACCCCTAGCGGCCTTAGACGATCTACCTCCAGCCATACTCTAAGCACTATAAGATTCAAACACTAACATGATCATTCAAGGTAATAGCTCAGTTTATGTTAAGTATAGTAAGTCCCTAATTACAGTGGCCAGTTATGATTGGCCACTTACTTTGCTCTTCACACCCTAAGCATTTCGTATCTTGACTACGTCGATATCTAAATCTACTATAAACACATAATCAAATAGCACACGAACATAACATCAATTAACATTGGAAAAAGAAATACCTGATGGCACCTAACTACTTGGGCTAGCATCCCTTTCCTTTAGTCCCGTTATCAGTTTAAGATTAGGTTTTTGAAAATACTTTACCCAATTTACTTAAACTTTAGCTCTGATACCAACTTGTAAGGCCCCGTTCCCGGAGACCTCACAGTTGGTCATTCTTAGCACTAAACATACATAATAATATACATTTCATAAAACATTGCAGCGGAATTATATTAACAAAAGCCCATTCATTTCATTAATACATTACTGTTGCAATACAACATTATTTAGTTACAAAAGAAAACATCCGTTAATTGAATTACAAAACAACAATAATAACATGCATGTATGTATGCCAGTCTTGCCCTGTCGAGTAGCCTCCCGTTTTGCCATCCTCAGCAACATTACCTGGCAACTGAAAATGCATAAAAGTCAGTGGTGCTGAGTGAGTTATAGTTTTATAAGTATCAAAATACTTTATACGGTTCGCACGAGAAAATACTTCCATCACTTTCGTACATAAGCATTCACCGTACATACAACCAAGCATACCTTATTCTTTATTCCTTATCTCACTTATTCGTTCGTTTCATACTTTGTCATTATCTTTCGTTATCGTTCGTTTCCTACTTATCACTATCTTCCGTTATCCCTCGCTTCGTCCTTTATCACTTCGTTCGTTACGTACTTTACCATTTCGCTCTTTTCGTACTGATTCTAGATCCCGTCAAGCTTTTCCCCCATCATGGCCCGAAGCCACCATTCCGGGCACAAAGCCTCATTACTAATTGGCACAAAGCCCGTGGCCCGAAGCGACCATTCCGGGCACAAAGCCTTATTACTATTTGGCACAAAGCCCGTGGCCCAAAGCCACCATTCCGAGCACAAAGCCTCATTACTATTTGGCACGAAGCTCGTGGCCTGAAGCCACCATCCCGGGCACAAAGCCTCATTATTTTTGGGGTCGAGTGACAAGGATCCTATTTCGTACTATGGATCAGTCACCAACACTAATCCCCTATGTGTGAATCCCTCCTCGGTAAGCCAAAATCACACGCTATAATACACACAGTTGAGCTGACAACTCTCATGAGTTATGTTCCTCCTTTCATTTTGCTTTCAAGCCTTTTCTTGCTTTCGTTCTTTATTTTCCACTTTCATTATTATTAATCTTATCTCTTTCTTTAATGATAATACTTTACGTTTATGATTTAAAACACACTACGTAAAGTTATACATCAATATACATAAGGAACATAAGAACAAAGCATAACTATGCATAAAATAGGCTTATAGATGCCCTAGGTCAAACTAGGATCAAAACCCTAAAAATATGATTTCCCAAAAAAAAAATCATAAAAATTTTCTAAGTGTTAGGCATTTTAACACTATGCAGGCGCATGAGGCCTGTTCGGCCATTTTTTCACTATTTGGGCGCCTGGCCCTATACTTAGCCGTTCTCCCTTTTTGGGCACATGAACTGTTTTGGAGCATGAGCCTACACTTAGGCGTTTTAACACTTAGGCGCATGAGCCTCCTGGGCGCACTAGCACTATTTGGGCGCTTCATCACATACTTAGACTTTCTAGGTCAAACTTTTAGGTGCATGAGCCTTAGTTGGGCGCATGACCATACTTGAAACTTTTCTACGGCAAAATATTAGGCGCATGGGTCCTGTTTGGGCGCATGACCTCTTACTTATATGTTCCTAACTTACTTTTACGTCCCAAATCGCACCTTAACATGTTCAAAGCTTTTTTACTACTATTCTAAGAAACACAACATGCACAACTATAAAATACCAACATACAAGCATATATACATACGGTCATACATACAAAAGTTTTTAAAAGTGTTTTGTATGCATTTTCAGCCTCAAAATCTTTAAAAACAAGTAAAAATACGGGGTCTAGAAACTCACCTAAGCTGCTTCTAAGCTTAATCTATTCAGCTTGAACTTTTCATAAGTTTCTAACACCTAGACATGTCCAAAAACATATACCCGAACACATACATACACATGAGAACATGTAGAAACCGGTTTTATGGACAAAAATCCATAAAAAGTAAACCAATTATACTAAATTCGCTTACCTTATCTGGATTCAACTTTTTTTTCCTCTCTAAATGTCGAAGATCCTCTGCTTTCTCCCTCTAAAAGTGTCATGACAGTTGATGTGCAAAAGAAGTGGTTGGCCATGCCCACTTTAAAAAATAATAGTGTTATTTTGTCCTATTTACGCTTTAACCCCTCCTCTTTGGCCTCGTTTTCTTTCATACAAAATATCCTTCTTTTCTTTTTCTTATTTCTTTTCTTTTTATTTTTAACTAATAAAATTTTCTGGTGTTACATTACCATCCCCGGCCTCTAGATCTGAACCGGCCAATTCCTTGCCTAGACTTCTATGATGATGAGGATATGGCACTCAGTGAATATCATGAGTTACTCTTTTCTTTTCCTGCTTAAAGGGAGATGAGTACTCCTACGTCACCCATATCTAGCCCATATCATCCACCCTCCACTAAGGTGGATCTTCATGAACCTGTTCAGGAGATCCATATGGTAGAGGCTCTCACTTCTTCAAGTGATTACATCATTAAGACCTCAACCATGAAAACCCAGCCGATTGACACTTTAACTGAATCTGTTAGTGAGCAGGGGAAATCCAGTAGTCAACAACAATAGGCTGGTGATGAGGAAAATGACTTAGGTCCCATTCTCTCATCCCCCAGTGATTCTTCTACTGAAGATGAGGGGAACCTTAGACTAAAGGTGCAAAAAACTGACCAAAACATGCACTTATTTAGTCTCCAAGGCCAGTCACTTGGAATCTCAAGTGACTACCTTGCAAAGAAGGGTCAATGATTAACAACTTGAGATCTATGATCTCACAGAACAATTAGCCAGGAGACCCTTCAGGAGGACTCAACCTGGAACACAAGAACCTAATGATGTGATAGACTTAACTTCCAGCTCACCTATGCAAGTGGGTGATGCTACCGAAAAGGGGGGGAAGTTATCACAACCACAGAACCTGGGAGTCCTTCTCAGAGTATGGACATTAAGGATTCACCACCCTCACTTGGAATTGTCCACACTCAGCAACCTCCTCAAGTTCACACTAATGTGGACTTTCTCATACAATGTTTGTTTAAGGATGCTATACCATGGGCAATGTCATCCCTACCCTATGGAGCTACATATGAAATACATGGGTGGAGGTATGATGTTGATAGACGAGCCCTGGTACTACATAGATTTCAAGGACAATAGGAGGTCTTCAACTATCAGGCCTTGAACTACTATGACAGTCTCTCTTTAGTCAGTATGCCACTTGTCAACCAAACTCAACATAGGCAAGCTAACATAATGGCTGAAGTATTCAAGATTGGATTGTTAAAGAGTTAAGGCATAGAAGAAGGCAAATGCAAACAGGAAATGTCATTGGTCAGCTGGATGTTGACGTGGAACACAAGATTAGATTCGAAGGGGAAACCTTGATGTAGGCCCAGTGATAGAACCTGTGAGCATTGTCACATAAACAACTACTTCAACATCTTCTACCCTCAGTGAGGCAACAAAGAAATGAAGGTGATTCATCACCTCTCTCTGGCCAGAGCTTGACTGTTGAACCAAGCAATAGGGGCCAAAGCTTTCTCCATCCTGAGTCACCAAGGCCTGTGAGTGACAAAGGGAATAGGAAAATGATCTCTGAGAAGATTAAGGAAGAGGAAAGAGAGAGGAATAGGAAGCTAAGAGGAGAGAGTTCAACTGGTACCTCAGGTTTCATGGAAGCCGCAATCCGGATAGCTCCCAGGCCAAACACTCAAGATGATGAGTTGAGGGCTGCTAGATTGAACTATTTAAGAACCAAGAACTACAACAATAATGAACTCATCTCCCTTCCCTTAGAAGGGCTAAATGAACTGGTAGACATAAAGCTGATAAAAGAGAAGAAGGAAGCAGAGGATGGAAAATTATTCCTCAGAGTTTAAGAATAAAGATAGCAAAAAAGGTTGTACGAACATGCTCCTACTCTCTCCCCAGTTCATGAAAGCCCTGTGAGAGAGGCTGTGGCAACTAAACAACCTCAGGTGGATAAGGAGGCTGATAGACAAAACATGATCAACTATCTGAGTGCCACAGGTCTCTAAGATGCATCTGCACATCTCCCCTCTTATATGAATATGTTGAATTTGAATACCTTAAGCAGCTCAAACAACAGTTAATAAATGAACAAAAAGGTGCTAAGAGAAAGATGAGGGAAAAAGTTTGCAAAGTCAAGAGCCATCATCCAAAAGAGTCAAAATAATTCTATTGATAGGCAAAGGATAATGAGCTTCTTGAAGCTGTATGGATTCTCCGGAAGGAGGCTTGGTCCAATGTCTCTGTCCGCTATGGATGAGCACATTAGAGTGATCAAGCAAAAGATTAAAAAAGGAGTGCTTATGGACTTGCATTCTCCACCAAGCCAAGCTCCTCCTGAGGTAGAAGTTAAGGTTGAACAAACTTAGACAACACAACCTAGACCTTTAGCTGCATATCAACCAATCTCATCTTCTATTCTATAATATGGTTCTACTCCTTCTCCCTTTGAACCTGTGAGGGAAGACGATCCAACTGAGAGAGGCACATTAGAACAACCTGGTACTCAAGAACAACCCTCTCAGTTAAACAGTCCAAAGAGGAAGAAAAGGTTGTCCATGAAGAGAGTATCTTAGAAGTCAAAGGAACCAACATCTAGACCTCAGGATGAGTCAGAGCGTCCTGAGGAAGTTCAACAAGAGGTTGCTTAACAAACTCCTACTCAAGCATAACCTCTTACAGCTAGAAGACCCGTCATGTCCTAAACTTTTGCTACTAATCAAGACAGATGGTATGTAATCAGAGATCAAGGTGGCCAAGATGTCTACTTCTGGCAAGACATGCTTGATCTACCTTTACATGATCACTATGACGTGAGAAGATATTACGAGAGTCTGAGGGATCCTGACCAAATGATGAAGAACGAAATGGTCTTGATCCTAATAAGGACTGTCAACTGCTAAACAATCTTCTCTGTTTTGGTAGCATTAGCCTAGGGGAGTTTGTAAGGTTATATAAGAAGGCTGATGTAACCAAAGCAACCAAAGGCTTCCTGCATACATGCACTTAGTACAACGTAGAAGTTGCTTCGGAAGTTTTACACTCCGCAAAGAAAATATTTTAAGTGTAAAATCTTCCAAAGCCAAAAACCAAATCTTCAAAGCCAAAAGATGTTGTCTTCTGAAGATTCAAGAACAAAGTGTTCCGAAGCCAAATGAAGTGAAGACTAACTTCTTCCAAAGACAGAGGAAAATAATATTTTCTCGGATGTACTTTTGCATAAAGCTGAACCACTTTCCGCTACAACTCTGAAGACTCACCAACTTGCAAGAGTTGGTGAAAAGGTCCATGCTTTTACAACTATACATTGAGGTCTTGATTCTGTAACTTTCTACTTTATGTACGTTTATCCTTTTTATAATATATTAGGATGTGAGTTATGGCATGTCATACTCACTAGTCAAAAGGCAAATCTGCCTTTTGACTCTACATTGATTTTGTTGTATTTCAATGCTCCAACTGACTTTCCAAGTATAACCGGTTGTAGAGTGTAGCATAAAGGATCTCCTGGTCTTGTATCTTATTTATGCTTTGTAACACTTGTACAAGAACTTGAGATTAATATACAGCATTTTTTAAAACCATATATATTGTTCTTGAGTTCTGTCTCCTTCTTTGCTAGTATTCTTTGCATCTTGTTCTTAAATCCGGTTCCCTATTTGAACTATTCAGTGTTGCAAAACTCTCCTCATTGTGAGACTGATTGTATTGACCTCCCTTAACTAGTCCTGCAATAACTACTAATCATGCTCGAGTGTATAGATTTCCAACTATCTTATTTGGAACTTCAGACGTATCTACCATTAATGCATAAGAATTATATGGATGTTTTTATGAATTATAGTTACAAACATAATCTTCTGTAGTGGAGAATAGTTGGTGGGTAGCAATTGTTGCATGATGATGTGTTGATAGAGTAATGACAAGTATTTTTCAGTCTTCCTCACTTGCATTCTGATACAAAGTGGCTCATTTTCTAACATATATAGCATATTTTTATCAATGACAACTTTTGATTGTTTTTAGAAAGGTCTTTTTTGTCATTTGAGAAAAACTCTTAAGCTTTAAGCTTTGTAATTTTATTAACAGTATACATTTCTTCCATGTCATTTGGATGTAAATGCTTTAGATCCAGTAATGATGAAGAGTTGTCTACCTTTCCAACAACAAAAGTTGCATATTCTCCATGAATTGATGGGGATGTCACATAATATGATGTAAGGCAATGGAAATTAGAACATGTGGTTAGTAGATAAGCATTGTAGATACTTATCTTAACAGCCCTAATTTTAGGCTCGGGAAAAAAATTGTAGAAACCTTAACGGGCCACACAATGATCACTACGCGAGGCCCATCAAATGGGCCCAACACGATTGGACTCCGAACCATATACACACACACACCATAATGGGCTTGGGCCCATCAACCTTTAAAAGGGGCCATTAGGCCATAATGCTAAATGGGCTTGACCCACAAAACTATAGTGGGTCATTCGGCCACGATATGATATGTTTCATGATTTACCGACATTAATAGGACATGGGCTGGATGCCTTAGCCGAATTATAGCGATTTAGACTTTCGAAATATAAGCGATTATAGATGGACCTTATTACTTAGAAATCTAAATTTGGCATGATAAGTAAACAAATTAAACGAACTTGTATACCGAACAATTATCTAAAGGAAATGCGTGCACTTAATTGCAAACTACCAAAAATAAATAATTGTTAATAAATAAAAAGTTATATCTAATAAAAGCCTTGAACTTACTTAAAATATAAAAACACTTGTAAGATATGAATTTAACAGAAACAAAAAGAACCATTATAAACTAAATAATAAATCCAACTAATACTTACACCTTAATAATAAAATTAATATAATATAATATCTAATTAGATGATCATAGAAAATCATAAGCAATCTATTTAAATCCTATAGGAGATCCCAAGAAATCTAGCTAAATCCCATAAATAATTTTAATATACATAATAATGCAAAAACTATTCAATTAACCATACATACATATACATGACATGCATACATACTTCACATAAACAAACAAACAAGCAAGCAAACCTAGTATATCCCACACAAGAGCAGGGTCTGGGAGGGGTAGGTGGTGGCGAGTCCTTCCTCTTTCCAGGTAGGTAGAGGGACCGTTTCCAAAGAGACCCCCGGCTCGATAACAAAGGCAATAACGCTAGCGAATCAACATATAATCAAATATACGATATATAATACAATACACAACATACAACAAACAGTAAAATATCACCAAAAGAAAATATGAAATGAACAAGCATACATCAGAGAAGCAGCAAGTTTCCCCTAAAAAGGCAGAAGCGTACTACATACACATCAAGCCCCTCAACAAGTAATCAAAGTCCCTTCCTAGCTACAGAACCCAATAAAAGTCCTTAATTTTAATTCTACGCCTCCACTCACTCCTATCCTCGATCATGTGCTCAGAGAGGTGCAAGTGTACCATATCTCGCCTAATTATCTCTTCCCAAGTCAACCTAGGTCTTCCTCTACTCTTCTTACTCTCTCGGATGATGTTCTACACTGCTCTAACCGGTGCTGCCATTGGTCTCCTCTTGACATGCCCAAACCATCTTAATCTTCCCTCTCGTTTTTTATTTGCAATACAAGCCACTTCTAACTTCTGTCGAAACACTTCGTTTCTTATCCGATCCAGTCTTATGTGTCCACACATCCACCTCAGCATTCGTATTTCTGCAACCTCTATTTGTTTCTCGTGCGATTTCTTTATGGCCCAGCAGTCTGTTCCATATAGCATAGCTGGGCATACCACCACTCTGTATAGTTTTCCCTTAGTTTTGCTCGAAACCTCTTATCACATAGAATCTTTGATGCTGCTCTCCACATGCACCATCCTGCTTGAACACGGTGAGATACATCGTTGTGTATCTCTCCGTCCTCCTGCAGGTACGAGCCTAGGTATTTGAACCTAGACGTTCGTGGGACCAGCATACCCTGCATACTGATTTGGATGTCCTCTTCCGAGTCGCCACCAAAGTTACAACGCATGTATTCCGTCTTAGAGCGACTTATCCTTAATCCTCTGCGCTCTAGTGCTGCTCTCCACTGCTCTAGCTTGTCGTTAAGCATCATTTTAGATTCTGATATTAAGACAATATCATTAGCAAAGAGCATGCACCACGGGACCGACTGTTGTATAGACTTGGTCATCTAATCCAACACTACTGTGAAGAGAAATGAGCTCAGTGCCGATCCTTGGTGGAGTCGCGCTTCCACTGAGAAGGAGTCTGTGTCTCCTACCGGTGATCGCACACACGTTTTTGCCCCGTCATACATACCCTTAATTATTTTGATATACCTCTCTGGTACCCTTCCAAGTCGTATACTTTCCCAAATTAGTAACCGCAGAACACTGTCATAGCCCTTTTCTAGTTCGATGAATACCATATAAAGGTCCCTTTTCTTTTCTCTATATTTCTCCATTATCGGCCTTATGACGTGTATGGCGTCTGTTGTAGGGCGTCCTGGCATAAATCCAAATTGGTTTATCGCTACAATACACACACTATAATACACACATACATACACCACGACACACACACACTTCATATATATATATGTATGTATATATATATATGCATACATATATATATATGTATATATATATACATATATATGTATATATATACATATAGATATACATATATGTATATATATATACATACATATATATATACGCATACATATATATATATATACACACATACATATATATATACATATATATACACACATATATATCTATATATATTTATATATATATATATATATATGTATATATATGTATATATATATATATGATATATATATATATATATATATATATATATATATATATGTGTGTGTGTGTGTGTGTATACGTATATATATATATGTGTGTGTGTGTGTGCGCGTGTGTGTGCATGTACACCCGAATGCATATATATAATTATGTACACATAATTTTATAAAGTAGAACATCACGCAAACGCCTACAAATAAATAAATTAGACCACCAATACACATTGCATACATACATACGTAAACACACACACATAAATATTATACATACAATAATTCATGCACTATATACACACACCCACACATGATCAAGCATTTAAAAGTACATATATATACACATACATGCATACATACGATTCATGCATACATACGATTCATGCATACACACACTCGACACACATACACAAACCCGTATATATACACATACATCCATGCTATATGGAACACAGACACACCCACTAACCTACACATTGATTTTTATAAAAATAACATAAAATTTATAAAAACTTTGTCTAGTCAAATCAACACCAAAACCATCCAATGCCTTTAAACCTAACCTTAAGACCTAGTAACTTGCAAATATTACCATATCTCAACACAATGTTAGTCATATCTTGTGAAACTCAAGGTTGAGAATCCCAAACTCATCCCATAACCGACCCAATTGGTCGAGCCCACTCCCTACAACACTTCACTTTTCATTTTTCAATTAACAAATCTCTCTAGACGCTCTCTAGTTCTATCTCTATTGATACCATTAAACCCTTGTGCTCAAGAAAATCAAACTCCAGCCCTTTAGTACGCCTTAATTGATCCATAGGTGAAGCATTATAAACCATTGATGCCAAGGAAACATTACATGAACACACACCTACACTCCTTCAAGTTTACATCTTTTATTTCAATCATCTTAGAATATTAACTAATCCACTATTTTAGACATCCTTCTCTCATCATTTCAAGTTCATTCAGCAGCCCACACACTCATCTCAACCCCCTCTCATGTTAAGGTAGCCCGATACTACTCGAAAACATGCAAAATATCGTGTTTCATAGTGTTAGTGACACAACCAACCCTAATTCACCCCAAATTCTTATGAAATCTTAAAATAGTTTTTAGTAACTAAATGATATATAAGCTTTCTCAAACTCTCTTTGATTACAAGCTCCGTTTTGGTAAAACTATCTCGTCATAAAACCTGATTTTCACAAAAATATAAAATTATATTATCTAATTTCACAAACTATGACCTAATATATTTCTAAAATTTAATAATGAATATCTTAAGTTAAAAATAAAATGTCATGATTTAAGCATATGTATTTCAAACTTTAAAAATAGTATAAAACATGAAAATATGTGATTTTGAGAAAAATAAAGGAAATAGGTTGAAAACATAAGTTACTAAAATTATGAGGTTAATTATGTTATAAAAATATTTGCGAAGGGAAAATTCTAACTAAAATGCTTAGTAATTCAAAACAATGACTTAATGAACACTTAAAGAAACTAACCGTTAATATAGAAAAATTACCATACGTACATAAAATCCAAATGTAAAAATTTCCAGTAGTCCTATAATGATAAAATAGTTAGAAATTAAGTTTCTCAAATTTCAAAGTTTATTTGCTTATTAAACTAAAATATAAATATTATTCATGCTAAAACAATAGAAATTCTAAAAAATGAGTTTGTTGGGATACATGAGACTAGTGCAACCAAAAACCACACTTTAATTTTGGTGCAACAGTGAAAGCCTTTCGAAGACAAAAGCTGCACTTCTGAAGATTAAAGATAAAAGAACTTTCGAAGAGGAATCATGTCTTCCGAAAACATAGTCATCTCTCTTCCGAAGTATCAACACTTAAGAAGATTTCAAAACAATGACTTACGAAGCGTAAAGTCTTAAAGATCAGCACAAGTCTCGAAAGAAGTAGACACTTTCGAAGTATAAGTGGCTTCGGAAGAACTTGTTCTTCTGAAGCCAGTTAACATTCGAAAGAACTTACTATGACCCAGTGGATATTAGCATGGTCCCTCTGACAAGCCACTTGTAACACCCGGAACTTATTGTCAAATAAAAGAAAATAAATGTGGGAAAGAGAAATAAAAGTGTCTAGAAGAAAAAGAAAAGTAGCCGATGCAAAAGGGGTTAAAGTGTAAAATAGTACAAGACACAATATTATATTATTTCTTTAATTATGGCCGCCCTTATTACCTTTTTCTACGCCTGCTTTTTCGACCAAAAGGAGAAGAAGAAGAAGAGGAAACCAAAGATTATCTCGGTTGTTCATGAAGAAGGAGGTTGATATCTTCCTAGGTAATTGGTTTTCATGGTGGTTTCACCCTTAGAAACTGTTATGTTTGTGTTTAAGTGTTCGGGTTGTGTGTTTTTGGTTTGTTTTAGGTGCTTGAACTCATGAACAAACATGTTTGGAGGAGTTTTACTTGTTTGCTGCATTAGGTGAGTTCTAGACCCCGCATTTTACATGTTTTATAAATTCTTTAGGGAGGAAAATGTATTTAAACGATTTTACATATGTTATATGTGTAACCGTATGCATTTGTTATTAAATGTTAAGGATTTTAAGTTGTTCCTGTCTTGTTTAAGCCTAAGAATATGATAATAAGCTTAAAACAAGATGTTGTATTGATTTAGGATTAAAATATATTAGAAATATGTTACACAGGTTGGTCATGCGCCTACATAAGGCCCATGCAGCCAAAATTTGCCTTAGAAATGTTCTAAGTAGGGTCATGCGCCGAAATAGGGTTCATGCGCCCAAACAGTACCCCATGCGACCTGGAAATGCCTTAGAAATTCTAAGTACAAGTCCATGCGCTGAATTGTAGTTCATGCGCCTAAGTGTTGAAGCGCCCAAGTAGGCTCATGCGCCTGCATAGTTATAATGTGCCTAAACAGGCCTTATGCGCCTGCATAGTGCTTATGCACCTAGAACACTAAGATTATTTTATGAAATTTTAAGGAAAAATAGAATGATTAGGATTTGACCCTAGTTTGACTTTAGGGTTTTAATTCTTATTACTATGCATAATTATAAGCTGTTCTTATGTTCCATAATAATTATTATTGTGTGACTTTACGTGGTGTGTTTATGAACGTATATGTAAAGTATTATCGTTAATAAAAGTCAAAGATTAATGATAAAGAAAAGTGGAACATAAATGAAAGAATGCAAGCCTTGCAAGCAAATGTATAGGAGGTGCATGACCATGTTGTCATTATCTCAACTGTGATGTGGGTTAGGTACCCCAAAGGATGCACACAGGGTCAGTCATTGATACTGATAGGGACCTTTGTTGCATACCCTAGGTGACTGGGTCAGCTTAGTGCACAATGTTCGTGGTCTATTTTAGACCATAGGCCCTGCATCAGCTTCATGCATAATGTTCGGGGTATTGCACATTGGTCCATAAGAAAGTGAAAGATAAATATAAAATTACGAATTGAACGAATGCGTACAGTAAAGAAAGAAAGAAAGTATTACCTTGTTGTATATATGATGCGTGCTCACGTACGAAAGTAAAGAAAGTTTTTCTATTGAAAAGAGTATGTTCATACATAAATTATTTAAGGTCTTTTAACACATTTAAAACTAGAACTCACTCAGCAACGCTGACTTTTATACATTTTCAGTTGGCAGGTAAATATTGTTGAGGATGGCATGGGGGTGAAACTGCTCGGCGGGACAAGATTGACATCCATTCGTGTTTTGATGATATTGTTGTTTTATAATGAATTTAAACAATCCTTTTTGTAACTAACAAATAACGATGTGTTGCTTAACAACAATATTTATAAATAAATGAATGGGCTTTTTTTTAATGAATTTCCGCTGCTTATTTCTTGAATTATGTAATGTATTATTTAATAATGCGATGAATGACCAATTGTGAGGTTCCCGAGATCGGGGCCTTACAAGTTGGTATCAAAGCCAAAGTTTAAGATTAATAGGTAAATATTTTCAAAAACCTAAACTTAATCTGAAAATGGGACGAATGGAGGGATGTCAGCCGGAGTAGCTACGTGCCATCAGGTGTTTCTTTTCTTATGGTTAACCAGTATTATATGCGTGTGGTGCACGACTTGTGTGTTATTAGTAGATTTAGATACTGATGTAGACAGGATAGGAAATGCTTAGGGTGTGAAGAGTAAAGTAGGTGGCTAATCACAACTGGCCACTATCATTAGGGACTTACTATACTTAACATAAACTAAGCTATTACCTTGAACGACTATGTTAGTGTTTAAATCTTGTAGCATTAGAGGATGGCCGGACGAAAATCTTCGAAGGCTTCTAGAGGCAGAGGTCGTGGTATATGTGGTAGTGGGCCACATGTGACCAAAGTAGTGCTAAGGCTGCTGAGACGGCTTACTAGAACCCTAAGGTTCATGGTCAGAGTGAGGAGAATGATAATGCTAGTTTGAATGCCTCAGCTAGGGAGGGGATTGCTGACGAGGTGCACCTAGTCATGCAGACAGTCTTACCGTCTGTAGTGACTGAAGTTATCAGGGTTGTATGGAATGAGGAGAGGAAGGAGAAGGAATATAGGAAGGGGTCAACAGGAAAGGAAAGCAAGGGGGAGGAGGAACAACTAAAGCATGAGACCGTGTTTTCCGATGATGAGGAGGAAGATTCAGTAAGGGTGACGACCAAGGGGTGCAGTTATAGGGCATTCCAGAGGTGTAAGCCCTCGACCTTCGATGGCAACGGTAATGCTGTTGCCGCTCACCAATGGGTGAGGGAGATGGAAGCAGTGTTGGAAATCAATGAGTGTCACGAATACAAGAATGTGAAGTTCGCCACTCACTCTTTTGCAGACTCAGCACTGTGTTGGTTGGACAATATTGTCCAAGCTAAGGGTGCCAGGGCCATCGGGAAGATGCGATGGAAGGAGTTGAAGAAATTGGTGATTGAGGAATTCTATCCTCACCGGGAACTCAACAAGCACTTGATCGCTGCTCAGCTAGGCACCTTTTGATTGGTTGTAGACCTGGCGGGTAGATTGTATGATGAGCGGAAGAGACGATAGTGGAGGTGAAGAAAACGGGTAGTGGTGATAAGAACTGGAATGGGAAGAGGTTTGGACGTGGTGGTTTTGTTCCAAACAACAAGAAGATGAAGGTGGATGATCGTAGGGCGTCGTCAAGTTCGGAGCTGAGGAAGTGTGGTAAATGTGGGAAGGAGCATACCGGTGAGTGTAGGTTCGGATAGAATGTATGCTTCAAGTGTGGCAAGCCTTGCCACATTGCTAGAGACTGTAGAGTGCCGAGGTGTTATAGCTGTGGCGAGGAGGGCCACGTGAGTAAGGATTGCAAGAAGCTGAGAGTGGAAAGCTCTGGGTGACGAAGAAGACTGAAGAAGGGGGACAGAGGACAACTGCTAGAGCGTTCACGATAACCAGGGACAAGGCCAGAGTGGACCCCAATGTCGTGTCAGGTATGTTTCTAGTAAATCAAACTTGTGCTTCTGTGTTATTTGATTCTGGTGCTAGTAGGAGTTTCATCTCTACTACTTTCTGTGCTAAATTGTCTGTTAGTAGTAGGAGTATTGATGAGCCATTCGATGAAGAAACTGCTATTGGTAAGTCTATTAGAATTACTGATATGATAGAGGATTATGCCGTAGAACTAGAGGGCCATAGGTTTTCTGCCAATTTACATGTGGTGCCCCTAGGCGGATTCGATGTAGTACTAGGTATGGATTGGTTAGCAACCTATGATGCGAACATCATATGTTGAACAAAGATGATTAGACTAGTTGCACCCCCTAGAAGTTTGGTAATGGTTTACAGAGATCATGTTACTACGATCCCGAAGGTGATTTTGATGGCGGTGGCGGGAAAGTGCATGGGACGTGGATGTAGTGCCTATCTGGCCTACGTAAAAGATGTGGATGCTTCAGTACCATAATTATCTGACGTACCTGTAGTGCGTGATTTCCCAGATGTGTTTCCAGAAGACTTACCAGGTATGCCAGCGGATTGCGAAATTGAACTCTAGATTGATATGATATCCGCTACTCAACCCGTTGATAAAGCACCGTATCGATTAGCTCCTACCGAGATGAAGGAGCTAACGGCTCAATTGCAGGAGCTGATGGATATAGGGTTTATCCGACCAAGCATCTCTCCCTGGGGTGCTCTGGTATTATTTGTGAAGAAGAAGGATGGTAGTATGTGGATGTGCATCGACTACCAAGTGCTGAATAAGCTGACAGTGAAGCATCGGTATCCGCTACCAGGGAGTGATGATTTGTTTGATCAGCACTAGGGTGCTAGTTGGTTCTCAAGGATAGATTCGATCTGGTTACCATGAGTTGAAGGTGAACGAGCAGGACATCCCGAAGACAGCTTTTCGTATGCATTACGGACACTACGAGTTCCTCGTTATGTCTTTTGGATTAACTAACACGCCAGCTGCCTTTATGGATTTGATGAACCGAGTGTGTCGGCTGATGTTAGATAAATCAGTTATGATATTTATTGATGATATCCTAATTTATTCAAAGAGCGAAGAAGAACATGCTGGCCATATTTGGGAAGTATTAGATATACTTAGGAGAGAGAAGTTATATGCTAAGTTCTTTAAGTATGCTTTTTGGTTACGTGAGGTTCAATTTCTGGGTCATGTCGTGAATGCTGAAGGAACTAAGGTGGACATGGCAAAGGTTGATGCGGTGATGCAATGAAAGTCTCCAAGGACGCCATCTGAGATTCGTAGTTTCTTAGGTTTGGTGGGTTATTACAGGAGATTCATCTAAGACTTTTCCAAGATAGCCTCACCCTTGACCAAATTGACCCGCAAGGATGTGATGTTTGAATGGGGTCGAAGACAGGAGGATGCTTTTGAGGAATTAAAGACGAGATTGACTCAAGCTACTGTCTTGACATTACCCGAAGGGAGTGAAGACTTAGTGGTATATTCAGATGCTTCCTATTTGGGATTAGCTTGTGTGTTAATGCAACGAGGAAGGGTGATAGCCTATGCGTCCTGACAGCTGCAAACCCATGAAATCAACTACCCTACACATGATTTGGAGTTAGTGGTTGTGGTTTTCGCGTTGAAGATTTGGAGGCACTACTTATACATGACGAAGTGCACCATATTCATGGACCACAAGAGCTTGAAGTATTTCTTCGAGCAAAAGGATCTCAACATGAGATAGAGGAGATGGTTAGAGCTCATCAAGGATTATGATTATGAGATCCATTATCATCTGGGCAAGGCCAATGTTATGGCCGATGCCCTTAGCCGAAAGGAGAGACCCAAACCAATTCGGGTGAAGGCTTATCAGTTGGCTATGACTGCTGATGTGATGACATAGGTGAAAGAATTCCAAGAGGAGGCGTTGAAAGAAGATATCCTTAACTCTAAAAGAATGAGAGGACTAGTCGTAGAGTTGGGTGAGAACACTCACGGTGTTAAAACCTTCTTCGGGCGACTGTGGATCCCTCGTTATAGGGACTTGCGAGGGCGGATTATGGATGAAGCTCATAAGACTCGATACTCCATTCATCCCGGTGCCACGAAGATGTACCAAGATATGAGAAAGATTATTGGTGGCCTGCAATGAAGCGCGACATGGTGGAGTATGTGAGTAAGTGCCTAACATGCTTGCAAGTGAAGGCAGAATATCAAAAGCCATACGAGAAGATCCAACCATTGGATATACCCGAGTGGAAGTGGGAGCACATCACCATGGATTTCATTATGAAGTTTCCCCACATGGTGAGGGGGTACGACACCATCTGGGTGATTGTCGATCTGCTAACAAAGAGTGCTCACTCCCTGCTGATCCATGAGACATATCCATCTGAGAGGTTGGCGGATCTGTTCATAAAGGAGATTGTAGCTCTTCATGGTGTGCTGGTGTCTATTGTGTTAGATCGTGACACTCGGTTTACATCAAAGTTTTGGAAGAGATTCTATGATGCGATGGGAACGAGGCTACACATTAGCATGACCTATCATCTTTAGACGGACGGCCAGTCTGATAGGACGATCCAGACACCCAAGGATATGTTTCGAGCATGCGCGATCGATTTTGGAAGAAGTTGGGATGATGTGACAACCGGTCCCAAGGTCACTATTCTAAACCCTAATTTATTTGCATCATATCCCACCTTATGTATACTAATAATGGAAAACAATTTAATTATATCAAGAATGTTAGAATCACCAATTGTTATTTGATCTATTTTTATGATTCTATGTGATTTATGTGAATTTAGTCATTTTAAGTCTTGCCTTTTAGAAAATTCATGCCCGGAAATATTGATTAGTCACCCTAGCTAGAATACAAAGCCTTAATTGAAAACAATTTAAAAGTATGCATACATACACACACTTGGAAATTTCGGATCATGCATGAATGATCATACACATGAAATCAACTAACATTGTCTACTAACTAATAATTATATACTACATTTCAAATTAATACCACATAATATTATTATTCTACAATAAAAAATTTAAAAGAAAACCCCACTAAAAGCCAAATGTCGGCCGCCCCTTGAACCCCCAATCGCCACACTTGTCCATCACTACACACAACCCACTCCTATCCTCCATTCCCCTTACATGCAATTGGAAGACACACTCCTCTCATTCTCTCTCTCTCATTTTCAAAATCCATCATCTGAACCCACCTCTCCCTCTCAAAATTCTCTCCATTTCAGCCCCTTTCCAACTCCAAAATCATGAACCACAACAACAACAACATCGGCCAGCAGCAAACCGCAAGAAAGGTGACCTTTTGGTGATGTTTTGAAGCTTGGAACGTGCAAGACTTGATGTTACAGCTCTTGTTAGAGGTTCTACAGTAAATTCCAAGGAGATTTCATCCATTCACAACCATCCACACCTTCTAAACCATGAGATACATCAAGTGTAAGCTCACTATGTTCGGTTTTGGTCATTTCTCATGTTTAGCTTCATTGTTCACCTAAAAACCCTATTTTTCTTTTTGTAGCAGAAAATTCTCACTAAGACCTTGTTCTTGGAGAGCTTTCCACGTTCTTGAAGGTATTCCACAAGTATAACATGTCGATCTATAGGTGTAACAAGAGTTACACCTAGAAAA
The DNA here is from genome assembly GCA_024085815.1 of Flaveria linearis. NCBI lineage: Eukaryota > Viridiplantae > Streptophyta > Magnoliopsida > Asterales > Asteraceae > Flaveria > Flaveria linearis. Next base: position 46,467,349 of record CM044009.1, on the reverse strand, counting down.
CCCTCTTTTTTTGGTGATTCTCACCACCCAACTTGTGCATCTTGTAACCTTTAAGAACTAACCTTGTAAACTGCTCTCTAATGACTTATTAAACTCTTAATAATCTTATTTTAATGTTAAAAATGGTTGTACACCATGAATGGAAGGTGTTAACACAAGAACACCATGAAAAACCACTCTTTCTACAAGTTACTACACACCTTAAACACTTTCTTAAAAACCCTCTTAAACAAGGGTCATAAACTGCTAAAAAATGAGTTTTAGACACCCCAACCACCTGATTTTTAAGTTAGATGAAGTTTTGGTAATGAATAAACTCAAGTTACAATGATTTACACAAGTGTAATGGTCGGTTATGGCATTTTCTATGTATTTGAAGGCTATGGATGTGTAGAATGACTAGGCCACGATTTGGGACTGTTATTTCAATAGGTTTTGATGAATATTAAGAGTTTTAATATTATTTAATCTCTAGAACAAAGGACATGTTGTGTTTAGACCCATTTTGGTCACCTTCGAGACCCGAAAACAAGCTAAAATTACTTAAAAACAAGAAATCTTGAACTATAAACTTTTTAAAGAGAATTCCAGGTTCATTAAGGATTAATAAAGTGTTCTGGAGCTAATGGGAATTTTTAGTGGTCAAAAGATAATTTGAATGGAATTTTAAGTGAAAACGGGTGCTAACCGAGAGACGTTTTTAGGGAAAATCTAAGAAAAATGGATATAAAGTGAGAAATTATAAAAATAATGGCATTCCAGTAGGAAAAATAATAAAATGACTTATAAAGTGGAAAGGTTGGTCAAACAGGCTTTTAAAAATGGTCAAACCCGGTTAAAAACGCGTTTTAACGGTTTAAACGTAAAAACGAGTCTTCCCACTACTAGGGGTAAATTTTGTGATTTAAAAGGTTAGAAACTCATGAAAATGACTTTTAAAAGTTAGCTACTAGACCTAGACTCAAAAATATGAAAACCCATAGTCAACCATCTTAAACCCTTCGGTTTTACCGTAACCGGCAACGGTAAACGCGTAAATTATAAACCGAGCCCATAATCTGAAAATTTGAGTATACATTCTTAAAATAAAGTTATATTAAGTTCTTGAAACTTATTTTTGATTATAAGGGCCATCTAATTGAAGAAACCAAACTTAAGGGTAGAAACTGTCAATTTGGAAACCTCAGGGGCTAAACTGTAAAATTTGGTTAAACATCATAACCGACTCCAATAAGCAACTTAGTCACTTTATTAGCATATTTATCATATATTCTAAACATAGTAAGGTAAAAACCCTTAACTGTATGAGAAACCTTGACTTTCCATAAAAGGAAACTTTTATACAAACCCTAATCGAATCAAAGTCGAACCCGACCAACTAAGGCTTAGACACTCTTGACGCACCTTAAATAGGTTTACAGCAGTAGCTAATCACTTAATATATTCATGTTAGGGTGCTAGACTCGAGACATTCCCGGCACACGAAGGATTTCTTTGCTTAACGTCTAAGGTGAGTTCTAGTGATCCCTTTTTACTTACTGTTTTTAGGATGGAACATGCTCCTTGTTATGAACTATGATTTTGCTTTATTTGATGCTTGTATGTGAGACTTTTTGGATACCTACTGATACTTATGTCATGATCATTAATTCTTTTGTGAACCGCTTGTTTTATGTGAATAGATCTATTTGGGGCATCCCCCACGCACAGTGGCTCCCGCTACAGGGAGGTACCCCACTGAGATCCTGAGGGGTCGTTTGCGGCATGTAACAGGTTTTGAATAAGATACTATGGTGAACCATCCTAGCAGGAACGGTTCACAGTTCTGAGGCTTGGTTCTTTCCTTCGGGAATATCCGGTTAAACACAAGTTTAGAAGAGGTCAACCGGGGACCAAGTGAAGGGTTGATTGTGATACCCCACGATGACCAATACTAAAAATGATGCTTTTAAAATCAAATGAGATTTTTATAAACTATCACACTTGATTCTAAAACCTTTACTGTGGACTTTAAGAGCTCCTTTTATTGTTTTGAAACTTTAAGCACTTGAATTCACCAATTTTTAGTTGACACAGCTTTCTTTTGAGCATGTTTCAGGTAACCCGTGAAGACTCTTAGCTATTATGAAAGACTTAGACTCAACCCCGAGACCATGGCGTTTGCTTGTGTGACCAAAATCATGACTTGAACAATTTGATTTAATGACTATTTTATTTTGTTGAACTATGTAAAGATTTAGGGCTGGATCTGTTCCCAGCCTGGTGTCTTTTAAAACTTTAAATGCCATGTGATGTTCTCTCCCTTTGAGCTCTTATATTTGTTTGTTTCCACTGCCATGTATGTTGTTGCTAATCTGTGACGTCCCACCCTACCTGGGCCTGGGGGTGTGACAGATTGGTATCAGAGCCAAAGGTTGTAGAGAAGTCGGGAATACCATAGTAGACCCTAGGCTACAACCCTGATACCCTAGGACTGTCCTTGTGGGAAAGTGTTGAAATGATCGGGTTGGGTAAATTGATGATTACACTTGATCAACGTAATCATGAATTTACCGGACGCGTAATTTCCATCACGGACCTCTAAGTTATGTTTGGACCTTTCTGTTTGATGCTGATTAACTTTGAAATTTATTTTGACTGGGGATTTGAAATTGATTTTTAAAGATGAACTGTTGTGCCTGACACTATTATGAGAAACAACTGATTCTAACATCATTGATGAGGACTACCTAGAGATTCCTGATACTAATGCCATCACTAGTACTATGAGTATATTGTTATTAGTAAGACTATCATGAGCTATGAGAAACCAAATTACTCATGATGTCTTTTTACAGGAAACAACTATGGCTGATAAGGGAAAAGCACCTGCCTACCCTACTGAGAGCAGTGCACCAACGGGGGACACCAAGAAGGCAAAACCGCGCACGGAGTATGAGGAATACCTTAGGAGGTGTGGACACCCGGGTTGGATATCCGTCACGTCAGAGGACACTGAAGCTTCTGAGGACTCTTCTTCGACGACACCTTCCAGGAGCCGGACGCGCTCCCACTCGCCGCATGTTGCCGCTCCATCCCACTCACCTATCCCTCCCATTGGTAATAGGGGAGCACGCACCGTCACTCGTCCACGAAAGAGTGCCAGACCTGGACCTTCGGTTTCATTTAGGATGCCTCCTCCTCCTCCACCACCGTTAGGACTTCCATACCCGCACCACCGCCGTTCGAGCCACATCGACGCCACCCACAGGAGCCCTGGATGCCTCCGAGGCACAGCATGTACGACGGCCCCAGCGTACTGGCAGGGGATAGGTATTCATAATCCAGCCGTCAGGCTAGTGACGTAGGACCTACTGATGCAGCACTAGAGGAGCTCCTGAAGACTGTTCGTCGCCACGAGCTGACTCGTCAGCACCCTACCCAGACCTCCCAGTCTGCTCAATTCCAAGCTATGATAGCGTCGCACGGGGTGCAGAGATTGGAGCAGGAGCAGAGGAAGAAGAGCTCTGGATGGATGGGATGGTGGAAAAAGAAGTGGATGTGAAGGCGACATGTGAAAGGAAGAAGAACTATCTGTCTTTGAACAGTTGAAGGAAACAAACTTATCATTATCTGACATTATTATTATTATTATTCATGGGGGTGATGGCACCTTCCACTCTGTAAGAGCTAGACTCTGATACTATGAACTTTGTCTTGTTTTGAACTGATTCCTATGATACAATGTTGTTGAAACATTTATGATTATCTGTCATGTGTTGTTTATTCATGGTGTTGGGCCATGCCATTCCTTATGACTGTTTAAACTGTTTAAATTGGTAATCTGTGGAAAATTGGTAAGCTGTGTATAATTATACACCGTATTCTCTCCTCGTATAGAGGGAGCCTTGTAGGGAATTGATGCATAGATTATTTGAAACAAATTATGAGATGCTAAACGACTTTATCTGTAGTACTACCAAAATGCCTACCAGAAGAGGAACACGCATCGGAAGGAAAGGAGCATACCGAGGTCGTCACGAAGGAACAAGGCAAACCAGAAACCAACCACCTACTCCTGCAGGGACTCCCATCGGGGAGAATGCTAACTCAGGAAATGACGAGAGGATGGCAAATCTTGTGGCACAGCAATACCAACCATCATTGCTCAAATCAATGCTGACCGGAATGACGCCAGAGGTGGTACTGGGACTGCAAACAACGAGGAATCTGAAGCTATCAGGAAGGGGTGCTCCAAAAAACATTCATGGCTTGCAAGCCAAAGGACTTCCATGGCACCGAGGGTGCAATTGAAACATATAGGTGGCTGGACGAAATCGAAGTTGTGTTAGACATCAGTGAATGCAAGTTGGAACACATGGTGAGGTTTGCTTCTCAATCTCTCAAGGGACCAGCACTTGAATGGTAGAAAACCATCATTCAGCCTCGAGGCCGAGACGCCGTTGGTAGGATGAACTGGTCTGAGTTCAGGGAACTAATCACCAACAAGTACTGCCCGATCAACCAGCTAGAAAAACTGGAGGCTAGATTTCTGAATCTGGAGATGAGGGGCTCGAAGTACACAGAATACATCAGCCAGTTCCTTGCATTGTCCCGACTGGTACCACAATTGGTGATGCCAGAATCCAAGGGCATGGCCCGCTTCATCTGGGGTTACACCCAAGGGTGAGGGGCATGGTTCGGTCATCCAGGCCTACAACCATACAGGCTGCGGTCGACTTTACCAGTAGTCTGACCAACAACCTAGTTAGAGCTAGGTGGACTGAACATGGGAAAACTAAGGACAAGAAGAAGACTGTGGAAGAAAAGAGGAAGTGGTTTTATACTAGGAAGATGGTCGGCAGCAGTAGCGGTTCAAACAAGACACCTAGAGAAGAAGCCAGACGAAGTGACCATGGCGAAAAGGCAAGGAGGTTGTATCTAGGCACAAGCCCCTTCTGCGATAAATGCAAGCTTCATCACCAACGAGAGTGCAATCCCATGCCATGTTATCGGTGCAAGAAACCTGGTCACCTGATTAAAGACTATACCTACGAGCCTGGAAAGCAATGCTATGAGTGCGGAGATCCAGGGCATATGAGGAACAAATGCCCCAAGCTAGCAAGAAACAAGGACACCCGACCTAACAAGCCCAAGGGAAGAGCTTTTGTGATGGACCCAGCTGGAGCTCGAAAGGAACCTGATGTGGTTAATGGTACGTTTCTTGTAAACGATCATCCTTCTACCGTTTTGTTTGATACTGGAGCGACTGCTAGTTTTATCTCTAGTGCTTTTTGATCCTTGATTGACCTAGCTACATGTACCTTAGCCGATACGTTCACCGTCGAATTAGCTGATGGCAACATTTTAGAAACTAATGAAATCATAAAGGATTGTTCAATAAATCTAAATGGAAATACATTTAAGATGTATCTAATGCCCATTAAGTTAGGAGGATTTGATGTGGTTGTTGGCATGGACTGGTTAGCTAAGAACAGAGTCGAAATTGTTTGTGATGAACGCCTACTCAAGATACCGTTGAACGACAAGGAAGAGTTAGTGGTGCAAGGAGAAAGGTGTAACACTTTATGCTTTATGATATCCCATTTAAAAGCTACCAAGAGCTTAAGGAAGGGATGCTCAGCTTTCATCATCTACGTGATGAAGACCAAAGAGGAAAATAAGATTTCGGATATCCCAGTAGTTTCTGAATACCCTGAGGTGTTTCCGGAAGACCTACCGGGACTTCCCCCGAATCGACAAGTTGAGTTCCAAATAGATTTGCTGCCTGGTGCTGCACCGGTGGCCAAAGCGCCGTATCTACTCGCCCCTCCTGAGATGAAGGAACTGATGACGCAAATTTAAGAACTATTGGTGTCACACCCCCGGGCCCAGGTAGGGTGGGATGTCACAGATTAGCAACAACTTACATGGCAGCGGAAACAAACCAATATAAGAGCTCAAAGGAAGAGAACATCACATGGCATTTCAAGTTTCAGAAGACATCGGGCTGGAAACGGATCCAGCCCCAAATGTTTACATGTTCAACATAAATTAAATAGTCATTGTATCAAATTGTTAAAGTCACAAATTGGTCACACACAAACAATGTCATGGTCTCGGGATTGAGTCTAAGTCGTCCATAAGCTAAGAGTCTTCACGGATTACCTGAAACATGCTCAAAAGAAAAGAGTGTCAACTAAAAAGTTGGTGAATTCAAGTGTGAATGTTTATGAAAATCTCATTTGATTTTAACAAAAACATCATTTTTAGTTTCAGTCATCGTGGGGTATCACAATCAACCCTGCACTTGGTCCCCGGTTGGCCTCTTCTAAACTTGTGCTTAACCGGATATTCCCGTAGGAAAGAACCAAGCCTCAGAATAGTGAACCATTCCTGCTAGGATGGTTCACCATAGTATCTTATTCAAAACTTGTTACATGCCACAAACGACCCCTCAGGATCTCAGTGGGGTACCTCCCTGTAGCGGGAGCCACTGTGCGTGGGGGATTCCCCAAATAGATCTATTCGCATAAGCAAGCGGTTCACAAAAGAATTAATGATCATGACAAAAGTATCAGCAGGTATCCAAAAAGTCCCACATACAAGCATCAAATAAAGCACAATATGAAAGTTTCAATTTAAAAGAGCATGCATCATCCCCAAAACCAAAGTAAAAATGGGAACACGAGAACTCACCTTAGATATCAAGCAAAAAGAAATTCTTCGCGTGCCGGGAATATCTCAAGTCTAGCACTCTAACATGAATATATTTAGTCATTAACTACTGCCCTAAGCCTATTTAAGGAGCAACAATAGTGCCTAAGACTTAAATGGACGGTTATGGTTTTGATTTGATTAGGGTTTTTATAAAAGTTTCCTTTTATGGAAAGTTAAGGTTTCTCATACAATTAATGGTTTTTACATTACTAAGTCTAGAATATATGTTAATTATGCTAATAAAGTGACTAAAGTGCTCATTGGAGTCGATTAGGAAGTTTAACCAAATTTTACAGTTTAGCCCCTAAAGTTTCAGAATTGACAGTTTACCCTTAAGTTTGGTTTCTTGTATTAGATGGCCTTTATAACCAAAAATAAGTTTCAAGAACTTAATATAACTTCATTTGAAGAATATATACTTAAATTTTCAGTTTATAGGTTCGGTTCGTAATTTACGCATTTACTGTTGCCGGTTACGGTAAAACCGAACGATTTAAAATGGTTATCTATGAGTTTTCACCTTTTTGAGTCTAAGAACAGTAGCTACTTTTTAAAAATCATTTTTATGAGTTTCAAACCGTTTAGATTACAAAAATTTGTCTCTAAAAGTGGAAAGGTTAGTTTTTACGTTTAAACAGTTAAAACGCGTTTTTAGTCGGGTTTGACCATTTTAAAAGCTTGTTTGACCAACCATTTTTCTTCTGAGGTTATTTTATCTTTTAACCTACTGGAAAGTGATGATTTTTATAAGTTTTAACATTTAACCCATTTATCATAGAATTTTACTTAAAAACGCCTCTCGGTTTATACCCGGTTTCACTTAAAATCCATTTAAATTATCTTTTGACCACTAAAAAATCCCATTAGCTCCAGAACACTTTATTAATCCTTAATGAACCTTAAATTATCTTTAAAAAGTTCATAGTCCATGTTTTCTTATTTTTAAGTCACGTTTTCGGGTCCCGAAAGTGACCAAAATGGGTCTAAACACATTATGTCTTTTGTTCCAGAGGACAAACCATGTTATTAAACTTATTATGCACCAAAACTTACTGAAATAACAGTCCCAATACGTTGCCTAGTCGTTCTACACATCCATAGCCTTCAATTTCATAGAAAATGCCATAACCACCATTACACTTGTGTAAATCATTGTAACTCAAGTTTATTCATTACCAAACTTCCTCTAACTTAAAAAATCAGGTTGTTGGGGTGTCTAAAACTCATTTTTGAGTAGGTTATAACCCTTGTCTAAGAGGGTTTTGAAGAAATGTCTAAAAGAGGTTATTACTAGTAGAAAGAGGGTTTGTTCAAGGTGTAATGTATGTTTTTACCACATGTAGGTGGTATTTTGTATTTGAGACTTTAAAAACAGGTTGTTAGTAGTCTTAAAATCCATTTATATGTAAGTTAGACGTTTTATTTTGATGGGTTGCAAGATACACAAGTAAATGGTGCCAAAAACACCAAAAAGAGGGTTTTCAAGGGGGAAATCGGGTTCTACCCCTTAGAATGAGCATTATATCATGTGATATACCTTCAAGAACATGGAAACTCCTCAACAAAAAAGTGAGGGTGAGATGTTTCTGCTACAACAAGAAAAAGATAGGTTTTTAGGTGAAAAATGAAGTTGAACATGGGAAATGGCCAAAACCGGACATAGTGAGCTTACACTTGATGTATCTCACGGTTTAGAAGGTGTAGAATGTCGTGGATGGTTGAAATCTTCTTGGATGGGGCTGGAGAAGCTAGAAAAAAATCTAGAACCTCAAGTCTTGCACGTTCAAAGCTTCAAAACATCACCAAAAGTTCACCTTACTTGCGATTTGCTGCTGGCCGATTGTTGCTATTGTTGTTGCTCACGGTTTGGAGCTGAAAATGGAGAGGGAATTGAGAGAATTTTGAGAGGGAGAGGAGAGTTCTCAGCTGAGATTTTGAGAGAGAGAAGGAGAGAGTTTGAAAGTGTGCAAATGAATTGCATGCATTGTGAATGGGGAGATATATGGTGTGGAGTGTGGAAGAAAGCAAGAATGCCCATTGGAGGGCTAGGGGGCCGGTTTTGTCTTGTTGTGGAAGGGGGTTTTTCTTTTAAATTTTAATCTAGTATAGTATTTAGTAGTAATATTTTGTAGTGTAGTGTTTAATTATTAGCTAGTAGATGATGTTAGTTGATATCAAGTGTTTGATCATTCATGCATGATCCGAAATTTCCAACTGTGTGTATGTATACACACTTTTAAATTTTTTCAATTAAGGTCCTAAATTCTAGCTAGGGTGACTAATTAATATTCCCGGGCACTAATTTTTCTAAAAGACAAGACTTAAAATAACTAAATTCACAAAAATCACAAAGAATCATGAAAATGGATGAAATAAAAATTAGTGATTCTAACATTCTTGATATAATTGAATTGTTTCCATTATTAGTACTCGTAAGACGGGATATGATGCAAATAAATTAGGGTTAAGAATAGTGACCTTGGGACCGGTTGTCACATTCTCCCACCATTTAGGAAATTTCGTCCCGAAATTTTAACTTCGCTTAGTATTGGTACGGGTGGGTTTAAAGAGTTGCGGGTAGTTCTTCCTCATCTCGTCTTCACGTTCCCAAGTGAATTCCGGCCCTCATCTCGAGTTCCATCTAACCTTAACCTTGGGTATGCGGCTTCATCTGAGTTGCTTAACCAGGCGGTCCGTGATCACTATAGGCTCTTCCACGAAGTTCAGCTTATCATTGATTCTTGTCTCCTTCAGCGGTAGTTCCAAGGTTTTGTCTACCAGGCATTTCTTCAAGTTTGACATGTGGAAGGTGTCGTGTATGTAACTCAATTTCTGAGGTAGTTTCAACTTGTATGCCGCAGGACCAATTCTTGCAAGTATTTCAAATGGTCCAATGTATCTTGGGCTTAACTTTCCTTTTTTCCCAAAGCTCACGGTTCCTTTCCATGGTGCTACCTTCAGCATTACCCTATCACCAATCTGAAACTCTAATGGTTTCCGTCTTCTGTCAGCGTACTTCTTTTGACGGTCCCTTGCTGCCCGAAGATGTTCCTTGATCTTGAAAATCTTCTCAGTGGTCTCCAATACGATGTCGGGTCCCAACACTTGACTATCACCAATTTCATTCCAACTCAAGGGTGACCGACATTTCCTACCATAGAGAGCCTCATACGGAGCAGCATTAATACTTGCATGGTAACTGTTATTATAGGAGAACTCCACCAATGGAAGATGATTATCCCAGTTCCCACCAAAATCAATTACGCATGCCCTCAGCATATCTTCTAAGGTTTGAATAGTCCTTTCGCTTTGATCGTCAGTTTGCTGGTGGTACGCCGTGCTTAAGTCCAGCCGGGTTCCTAAAGCTCGTTGAAGTGATTTCCAGAAACACGAAGTAAAACGACTATCACGGTTGGAGATTATGGATAGGGGCACACCATGCCTAGCCACTATTTCATTGATATACAGTTGAGCCAGTCTTGACATGTCATAGTCTTCCCGAATTGGTAAGAAGTGAGCTGATTTGGTTAATCTATCCACTATTACCCAAATGGCATCATGACCCCTAGACGTTCTGGGTAACTTGGTAACAAAATCCATCGTGACGTTATCCCATTTCCATTCTGGGATTTCGAGCTGCTGTAACGTCCCTGATGGTTTTTGATTCTCAGCTTTTACCATGGCACAAGTTTGACATTTTCTAACATAGACAGCGATTGATTTGTTGATTCCAGGCCACCAGAAAAGTGCCTTCAAATCCTGGTACATTTTATCGCTTCCAGGGTGAACTAAATACCTAGATTTATGGGCTTCATCGAGAATTACCTCTCGAATTTCCCCATGCTTTGGCACCCAAGTTCTCCCTTCACACTTATATGTACCATCACTTCCTGTTTCAAATCGCTTTTCCATTCCAGTTAATCCTTCTCCTGCTAAATTTTCCTCCTTTAACGCTTCGCTTTGAGCTTCTTTCAGCCTTGCAATTAGGTCAGTGTACACACTTATCCTTAAAGCTCATACACGAAGAGGTTTTTCTCTCTCCTTTCTGCTCAAAGCATCTGCCACCACGTTGGCTTTACCGGGATGATAACGGATTTCACACTCATAGTCGTTTAACAGCTCAACCCATCTTCTTTGACGCATGTTTAGCATCTTCTGGTCGAGAATGTGTTGCAAACTTCGATGGTCAGTGTAAATGATGCACTTCGTGCCATAGAGGTAGTGCCTCCACATTTTGAGAGCAAACACCACGGCACCTAATTCCAGATCGTGCGTAGTATAGTTCTTCTCATGATCATTTAGCAGTCTAGATGCATAGGCAATGACCTTGTTGCGTTGCATTAGCACGCATCCTAACCCTTGACGCGAGGCGTCACAGTAGACTACGAAGTCTTCGACTCCTTCTAGAAGGGCTAGAACAGGTGCACTACATAACTTTCCCTTGAGTGTCTCAAAGGCTTCATCTTGCTCTTGTTCCCATACAAAGGTTTTGTTCTTCTTAGTCAGTGCGGTCAATGGTTGCACAATGCGCAAGAAGTCCTTTATGAATCGTCGGTAGTACCCGGCCAATCCTAGGAATTGCCTAACCTCAGTGGGAGTCTCAGGAATCTTCCAATTCTTTATGGACTCAATTTCGGAAGGGTCAACTTGAATTCCATTCTCATTCACTACATGCCCTAAAAATTGGATCCCTCGCATCCAAAATTCACATTTAGAAAATTTGGCATATAGTTGCTCATTCTTGAGTAATTCAAGAATTAGTCTGAGATGTTTCTCGTGTTCTTCCTTATTATTGGAGTAGATCTGGATGTCTTCGATGAACACAATCAAAAACTTGTCGAGATATGGGCGGCATACACGGTTCATGAGATCCATGAATGCTGCTGGTGCATTGGTCAGCCCTAAGGGCATGACTATGTACTCATAGTGCCCATACCAAGTTTGGAAAGCCGTCTTGGGTATGTCTTCTTCTCTTATCTTCAGTTGGTGGTAACCGGATCTTAAGTCTATCTTGGAAAAGTAGCTTGCTCCTTGAAGTTGATCGAATAGGTCATCTATCCTCGGGAGGGTAACGGTTCTTTATTGTCAACTTATTTAACCCCCGGTAGTCAATGCACATGCGTAAGGTGCCATCCTTCTTCTTCACAAATAACATCGGGGCACCCAATGGAGAGACACTCGGATGTATGAATCCTTTGTCCAATAGTTCTTGAATTTGTGTCATATGTTCCTTCATCTCAGGAGGGGCGAGTCGATACGGCGCTTTGGCTACCGGTGCAGCGCCAGGCAGCAAATCTATTTGGAACTCAACTTGTCGGTTCGGGGGAAGTCCTGGTAGGTCTTCCGGAAACACTTCAGGGTATTCAGAAACTACTGGGATGTCCTAAATCTTCTTCCCCTCTTTGGTCTTCATCACGTAGATGATGAAAGCTGAGCATCCCTTCCTTAAGCTCTTGGTAGCTTTTAAATGGGATATCATGGGGCATAAGGTGTTACTCCTTTCTCCATGCACCACTAACTCTTCCTTGTTGTTCAATGGTATCTTGAGTAGGCGTTCATCAAAAATATTTTGACTCTGTTCTTAGCTAACCAGTCCATGCGAATGACCACATCAAAACCTCCTAACTTAATGGGCATCAGATCTATCTTAAATGTATTTCTATTTAGGTTTATTGAACAATCCTTGATGATTTCGTTAGTTTCTAAAATATTACCATCAGCTAATTTGACGGTAAACGTATCGGCTAAGGTACACGTAGCTAAGTCATTCAAGTATCTAAAAGCACTAGAGATAAAACTAGCAGTCGCTCCAGTATCAAACAAAACGGTAGCAGGATGATCGTTTACAAGAAACGTACCATTAACCACATCAGGTTCCTTTCGGGCTCCAGCTGGATCCATCATAAAAGCTCTTCCCTTGGGTTTGTTGGGTCGGGTGTCCTTGTTTCTTCCTAGTTTGGGGTATTTGTTCCTCATATGCCCTGGATCCCCGCACTCATAGCATTGTTTTCCAGGCTCGTAGGTACAGTCTTTAATCAGGTGACCAGGTTTCTTGCACCGATAACAAGGCATGGGATTGCACTCCCATTGGTGATGAAGCTTGCATTTATCATAGAAGGGGCTTGTGCCTAGATACAACCTCCTTGCCTTTCCACCATGATCACTTCGTCTCGCTTCCTCTCTAGGTCTCTTGCTTGAACCGCTACTGCTGCCGACCATCTTCCTAGTATCAAACCACTTCCTCTTTTCTTCCACAGCCTTCTTCTTGTCTTCGGTTTTCTCATGTTCAGTCAACCCAGCTCTAACTAGGTCGTCGGTCAGACTACTGGTAAGGTCGACTGCAGCCTGTATGGTTGTAGGCCTGGATGACTGAACCATGCCCCTCACCCTTGGGTGTAACCCCTAGATGAAGCGGGCCACGCCCTTGGATTCTGGCATCACCAAGTGTGGTACCAGTCGGGACAATGCAAGGAACTGGTTGATGTATTCAGTGTAGTTCGGGCCCCTCATCTCCAGATTCAGAAATCTAGCCTCCAGTTTTTCTAGCTGGTTGATCGGGCAGTACTTGTTGGTGATTAGTTCCATGAACTCAGACCAGTTCATCCTACCAATGGCGTCCCGACCTCGAGGCTGAATGTTGGTTTTCCACCATTCCAGTGTTGGTCCCTTGAGAGATTGAGAAGCAAACCTCACCATGTGTTCCAACTTGCATTCACTGATGTCTAACACAGCTTCGATTTCGTCCAGCCACCTATATGTTTCAATTGCACCCTCGGTTCCATGGAAGTCCTTTGGCTTGCAAGCCATGAATGTTTTGTAGGAGCACCCCTTCCTGATAGCTTCAGATTCATCGTTGTTTGCAGCCCCAGTACCACCTCCGGTGTCATTCCGGTCAGCATTGATTTGAGCAATGATGGTTGGTATAGCGTGCGTAATTTGCTGTGCCATAAGATTTGCCATCCTCTCGTCATTTGCTGAGTTAGCATTCTCCCCGATGGGAGTCCTTGGAGGAGTAGGTGGTTGGTTTCTGGTTCGCCTTGCTCCTTCGTGACGACCTCGGTCTGCTCCCTGCCTTCCGATGAGTGTTCCTCTTCTGGTAGGCATTCTGGTAGTACTACAGATAAAGTTTTTTAGCATCTCATAATTTGTTTCAATCAGTCTATGCATCAATTCCCTACAAGGCTTCCTCTATACGAAGAGAGAATACGGTGTATAACTACACACAACTTAACAAGTTCCACAGATTACCATTTTAAACAGTTTAAGCAGTCATAAAGAATAACATGGCCCAACACCATGAATAAACAACACATGACAGACAATCATAAATGTTTCAACAACATTATATCATAGGACTCAGTTCAAAACAAGACAAGGTTCATAGTTTCAGAGTCTAGCTCTTACAAAGTGGAAGGTGCCATCACCCCTATGAATAATAATAATAATGTCAGATAATGATAAGTTTGTTTCCTTCAACTGCTCAAAGACAGATGTTTCTTCCCTCTTCCACATGTCGCCTTCACATCCATTTCTTTTTCAGCCATGCCATCCATCCAGAGCTCTTCTTCCTCTGCTCCTGCTCCAATCATTGCACCCCGTGCGACGCTATCATAGCTTGGAATTGAGCAGACTGGGAGGTCCGGGTAGCGTACTGAAGAGTCAGCTCGTGGCGTCGGACAGTCTTCAGGAGCTCATCTAGTGCTGCATCAGTAGGTCCTACGTCACTAGCTCGACGGCTGGATTATGAATACCTATCCCCTGCCAGTATGCTCGGGCCGTCGTACATGCTGTGCCTCGGAGGCATCCATGACTCCTCCAGTGGGTGGCGTCGGTGTGGCTCAAACGGTGGTGGTGCGGGTATGGGAGTCCTGATCGGTGGTGGAGGAGGAGGAGGCATCCTAAATGAGACCGAAGTTCCAGGTCTAGCACTCTTTCGTGGACGAGTGACTGTGCGTGCTCCCCTATTCCCAATAGGAGGGATAGGTGAGAGGGATGGAGCGGCAACACGCGGTGAGTGGGAGCGCGTCCGGCTTCTGGAAGGTGTCGTCGAAGAAGAGTCCTCAGAAGCTTCAGTGTCCTCTGACGTGACGGAGATCCAACCCAGGTGACCACACCTCCTAAGGTATTCCTCATACTCCGTGGGCGGTTTTGCCTTCTTGGTGTCCCCTGTCGGTGCACTGCTCTCAGTAGGGTAGGCTGGTGCTTTTCCCTTGTCCGCCATAGTTGTTCCTGTAAAAAAACATCATGAGTAATTTGGTTTCTCATAGCACATGATAGTCTTAATAATAATAATATACTCATAGTACTAGTGATGGCATTAGTATCAGGAATCTCTACGTATTCCTCATCAATGATGGTAGAATCAGTTGTTTCTCATAATTGTGTCAGGTAAAATAGTTCATCTTTTAAAAAATCAATTTCAAATCCCCTAGTCAAAATAAATTTCAAAGTTAATCAGCATCAAACAGAAGGTCTAAACATAACTTAGAGGTCCGTGATTGAAATTACTCGCCCGGTAAATTCATGATTACGTTGATCAAGTGTAATCATCAATTTACCCAACCCAATCATTCCAACACTTTCCCACAAGGACAGTCCTAGGGTATCAGGGTTGTAGCCTATGGTCTACTATGGTATTCCTGACTTCTCTTCAACCTTTGGCTCTGATACCAATCTGTCACACCCCCGGGCCCAGGTAGGGTGGGACGTCACAGATTAGCAACAACTTACATGGCAGCGGAAACAAACCAATATAAGAGCTCAAAGGAAGAGAACATCACATGGCATTTCAAGTTTTCAAAAGACACCGGGCTGGAAACGGATCCAGCCCCAAATGTTTACATGTTCAACATAAATTAAATAGTCATTGTATCAAATTGTTAAAGTCACAAATTGGTCACACACAAACAATGCCATGGTCTCGGGATTGAGTCTAAGTCGTCCATAAGCTAAGAGTCTTCACGGGTTACCTGAAACATGCTCAAAAGAAAAGAGTGTCAACTAAAAACTTGGTGAATTCAAGTGTGAAAGTTTATGAAAATCTCATTTGATTTTAACAAAAACATCATTTTTAGTTTCAGTCATCGTGGGGTATCACAATCAACCCTGCACTTGGTCCCCGGTTGGCCTCTTCTAAACTTGTGCTTAACCGGATATTCCCGTAGGAAAGAACCAAGCCTCAGAATAGTGAACCATTCCTACTAGGATGGTTCACCATAGTATCTTATTCAAAACCTGTTACATGCCACAAACGACCCCTCAAGATCTCAGTGGGGTACCTCCCTGTAGCGGGAGCCACTGTGCGTGGGGGATTCCCTAAATAGATCTATTCACATAAGCAAGCGGTTCACAAAAGAATTAATGATCATGACAAAAGTATCAGCAGGTATCCAAATAGTCCCACATACAAGCATCAAATAAAGCACAATATGAATGTTTCAATTTAAATGAGCATGCATCATCCCTAAAACCAAAGTAAAAAGGGGAACACGAGAACTCACCTTAGATATCAAGCAAAAAGAAATTCTTCGCGTGCGGGGAATATCTCAAGTCTAGCACCCTAACATGAATATATTAAGTTATTAGCTACTGCCCTAAGCCTATTTAAGGAGCAACAATAGTGCCCAAGACTTAAATGGACGGTTACGGTTTTGATTCGATTAGGGTTTGTATAAAAGTTTCCTTTTATGGAAAGTTAAGGTTTCTCATACAATTAATGGTTTTTACATTACTAAGTCCAGAATATATGATAATTATGCTAATAAAGTGACAAAAGTGCTCATTGGAGTCGATTAGGAAGTTTAACCAAATTTTACAGTTTAGCCCCTAAAGTTTCAGAATTGACAGTTTCTACCCGTAAGTTTGGTTTCTTGTATTAGATGGCCTTTTTAACCAAAAATAAGTTTCAAGAACTTAATATAACTTCATTTCAAGAGTATATACTCAAATTTTCAGTTTATAGGTTCGGTTTGTAATTTACGCGTTTACCGTTACCGGTTATGGTAAAACCGAACGGTTTAAAATGGTTATCTATGAGTTTTCACCTTTTTGAGTCTAAGACCAGTAGCTACTTTTTAAAAATCATTTTTATGAGTTTAAAACCTTTTAGATTACAAAAATTTGTCTCTAAAAGTGGAAAGGTTCGTTTTTACGTTTAAACCGTTAAAACGCGTTTTTAGTCGGGTTTGACCATTTTAAAAGCTTGTTTGACCAACCATTTTTCTTTTGAGGTTATTTTATCTTTTAACCTACTGGAAAGTCATGATTTTTATAAGTTTTAATATTTAACCCCATTTATCATAGAATTTTACTTAAAAACGTCTCTCGGTTTACACCCGGTTTCACTTAAAATCCATTTAAATTATCTTTTGACCACTAAAAAATCCCATTAGCTCCAGAACACATTATTAATCCTTAATGAACCTTAAATTATCTATCAAAAGTTGATAGTCCATGTTTTCCTATTTTTAAGTCATTTAACACGTTTTCGGGTCCCGAAAGTGACCAAAATGGGTCTAAACACATTATGTCTTTTGTTCCAGAGGTCAAACCATGTTATTAAACTTATTATGCACCAAAACTTACTGAAATAACAGTCCCAATACGTTGCCTAGTCGTTCTACACATCCATAGCCTTCAATTTCATAGAAAATGCCATAACCGACCATTACACTTGTGTAAATCACTGTAACTCAAGTTTATTCATTACCAAACTTCCTCTAACTTAAAAAATCAGGTTATTGGGGTGTCTAAAACTCATTTTTTAGCAGGTTATAACCTTTTCTAAGAGGGTTTTCAAGAAATGTCTAAAAGAGGTTATTACTAGTAGAAAGAGGGTTTGTTCAAGGTGTAATGCATGTTTTTACCACATGTAGGTGGTATTTAGTATTTGAGACTTTAAAAACAGGTTTTTAGTAGTCTTAAAATCCATTTATATGTAAGTTAGACGTTTTATTTTGATGGGTTGCAAGATACACAAGTAAATGGTGCCAAAAACACCAAAAAGAGGGTTTTCAAGGGGGAAATCGGGTTCTAACCTCAATTCATGTGATATACCTTCAAGAACATGGGAACTCCTCAGGAACAAAGTGAGGGTCAGTTGTTTCTGCTAAAACAAGAAAAAGATATGTTTTTAGGTGAAAAATGAAGTTGAACATGGGAAATGGCCAAAACCGGACATAGTGAGCTTACACTTGATGTATCTCACAGTTTAGAAGGTGTTGAATGTCGTGGATGGTTGAAATCTTCTTGGATGAGGCTGGAGAAGCTCGAACAAAAGCTGTAACCTCAATTCTTGCACGTTCAAAGCTTCAAAACATCACCAAAAGTTCACCTTACTTGCGATTTGCTGCTGGCCGATTGTTGCTATTGTTGTTGCTCACGGTTTGGAGCTGAAAATGGTGAGGGAATTGAGAGAATTTTGAGAGGGAGAGGAGAGTTCTCAGCTGAGATTTTGAGAGAGAGAAGGAGAGAGTTTGAAAGTGTGCAAATGAATTGCATGCATTGTGAATGGGGAGATATGTGGTGTGGAGTGTGGAAGAAAGCAAGAATGCCCATTGGAGGGCTAGGGGGCCGGTTTTGTCTTGTTGTGGAAGGGGGTTTTTCTTTTAAATTTTAATCTAGTATAGTATTTAGTAGTAATATTTTGTAGTGTAGTGTTTAATTATTAGCTAGTAGATGATGTTAGTTGATATCAAGTGTATGATCATTCATGCATGATCCGAAATTTCCAAGTGTGTGTATGTATACACACTTTTAAATTGTTTCAATTAAGGTCCTAAATTCTAGCTAGGGTGACTAATTAATATTCCCGGGCACTAATTTTTCTAAAAGACAAGACTTAAAATAACTAAATTCACAAAAATCACATAGAATCATGAAAATGGATCAAATAAAATTAGTGATTCTAACATACTTGATATAATTGAATTGTTTCCATTATTAGTACTCGTAAGACGGGATATGATGCAAATAAATTAGGGTTTAGAATAGTGACCTTGGGACCAGTTGTCACAATTGGACAAAGGATTCATACATCCAAGTGTCTCTCCATGGGGTGCCCCGGTGCTATTTGTGAAAAAGGAGGATGGAACCTTATGCATGTGCATTGACTACCGGGAGTTAAATAAGTTGACCATAAAGAACCGTTACCCACTTCCAAGGATAGATGATCTATTCGATCAACTTCAAGGAGCAAGCTACTTTTCCAAGATAGATTTAAGATCCGGTTACCACCAACTGAAGATAAGGGAAGAAGACATACCCAAGACGGCTTTCCGAACTAGGTATGGGCACTATGAGTACTTAGTCATGCCCTTCGGGCTGACCAATGCACCAGCAGCATTCATGGATCTCATGAACCGTGTATGTCACCCATATCTTGACAAGTTTGTGATCGTGTTCATCGACGACATTCTGATCTACTCCAGTAATAAGGAAGAGCACGAGAAACATCTCAGACTAATTCTTGAATTACTCAAGAATGAGCAACTGTATGCCAAATTTTCAAAATGTGAATTTTGGATACGAGAGATCCAATTTTTAGGGCATGTAGTGAATGAGAATGGAATTCAAGTTGACCCTTCCAAGATTGAGGGTATAAAGAATTGGAAGATTCCTGAGACTCCCACTGAGATTAGGCAATTCCTAGGACTGACCGGATACTACCGACGATAAAGGACTTCTCGCGCATTGTGCATCCATTGACCGCACTGACTAAGAAGAGCAATACCTTTGTGTGGGAACCAGAGCAAGATGAAGCCTTTGAGACACTCAAGGAAAAGTTATGCAGTGCACCTGTTCTAGCCCTACCAGAAGGAGTCGAAGACTTTGTAGTCTATTGTGACGCCTCGCGTCAGGGGTTAGGATGTGTGCTAATGCAACGCCACAAGGTCATTGCCTATGCATCTAGACTGCTAAACGATCACGAGAAGAACTATACTACGCACAATTTGGAATTAGGTGCCGTGGTGTTTGCTCTCAAAATGTGGAGGCACTACCTCTATGGCACGAAGTGCATCATTTACACTGACCATCAAAGTTTGCAACACATTCTCGACCAGAAGATGCTAAACATGCGTCAAAGAAGATGGGTTGAGTTGTTGAACGACTACGAGTGTGAAATCCGTTATCATCCCGGTAAGGCCAATGTGGTGGCAGATGCTTTGAGCAGAAAGGAGAGAGAAAAACCTCTTCGTGTACGAGCTTTAAGGATAAGTGTGTACACTGACCTAATTGCAAGGCTGAAAGAAGCTCAAAGTGAAGCTTTAAACGAGGAAAATTTAGCAGGTGAAGGATTAATTGGAATGGAAAAGCGATTTGAAACAGCAAATGATGGTACATATAAGTGCGAAGGGAGAACTTGGGTGCCAAAGCATGGGGGAATTCGGGAGGTAATTCTAGATGAAGCCCACAAATCTAGGTATTCGGTTCACCCTGGGAGTGATAAAATGTACCAGGATTTGAAGGCACTTTTCTGGTGGCCTGGAATCAAGAAATCAATCGCTATGTATGTCGGAAAATGTCTAAATTGTGCCATGGTAAAAGCCGAAAACCAAAAACCGTCAGGGACGTTACAGCAGCCAGAAATCCCAGAATGGAAATGGGATAACGTCATGATGGACTTTGTTACCAAGTTACCCAGAACGTCTAGGGGTCATGATGCTATTTGGGTAATAGTGGATAGACTATCCAAATCAGCTCACTTCTTACCAATTCGGGAAGACTATGACATTTCAAGACTGGCTCAACTGTATATCCATGAAATAGTGGCTAGGCATGGTGTGCCACTATCCATAATCTCCGACCGTGATAGTCGTTTTACTACACGTTTCTGGAAATCACTTCTACGAGCTTTAGGAACCCGGCGGGACTTAAGCACGGCTTACCACCCGCAAACTGACGGTCAAAGCGAAAGGACTATTCAAACCTTAGAAGATATGCTGAGAGCTTGCGTAATTGATTTTGGTGGGAAATGAGATAACCATCTTCCATTGGTAGAGTTCTCCTATAATAACAATTACCATGCAAGTATCAATGCTGCTCGGTATGAGGCTCTCTATGGTAGGAAATTTTGGTCACCCTTGAGTTGGAATGAAATTGGTGATAGTCAAGTATTGGGACCTGACATCATATTGGAGACCATTGATAAGATTTTCAAGATCAAGGAACGTCTACGGGCAGCAAGGGACCGTCAAAAGAAGTACGCTGACAAAGACGAAAACCATTAGAGTTTCAGATGTGACAACCGGTCCCAAGGCCACTATTCTAAACCCTAATTTATTTGCATCATATCCCATCTTATGTGTACTAATAATGGAAAAAAATTTAATTATATCAAGAATGATAGAATCACCAATTGTTATTTGATCTATTTTTATGATTCTATGTGATTTATGTGAATTTAGTCATTTTAAGTCTCGCCTTTTAGAAAATTCGTGCCCGGGAATATTGATTAGTCACCCTAGCTAGAATACAAAGCCTTAATTGAAAACAATTTAAAAGTATGCATACATACACACACTTGGAAATTTCGGATCATGCATGAATGATCTTACACATGATATCAACTAACATTATCTACTAACTAATAATTATACACTACATTTCAAATTAATACCACATAATATTATTATTCTACAATAAAAATTTAAAAGAAAACCCCACTAAAAGCCAAATCTCGGCCGCCCCTTGAACCCCCAATCACCACACTTGTCCACCACTACACACAACCCACTCCTATCATCCATTCCCCTTACATGTAATTGCAAGACACACTCCTCTCATTCTCTCTCTCTCATTTTCAAAATCCATCAGCTGAACCCACCTCTCCCTCTCAAAATTCTCTCCATTTCAGCCCCTTTCCAACTCCAAAATCACAAACCACAACAACAACATCGGCCAGCAGCAAACCGCAAGAAAGGTGACCTTTTGGTGATGTTTTGAAGCTTTGAACGTGCAAGACTTGAGGTTCCAGCTCTTGTTCGAGGTTCTACAGTCAAGTCCAAGAAGATTTCATCCATTCACAACCATCCACACCTTCTAAACTGTGAGATACATCAAGTGTAAGCTCACTATGTTCGGTTTTGGTCATTTCTCAAGTTTAACTTCATTGTTCACCTAAAAACCCTATTTTTCTTGTTGTAGCAGAAACTTCTCACTACTACCTTGTTCTTGGAGAGCTTTCCACGTTCTTGAAGGTATTCCACAAGTATAACATGTCGATCTATAGGTGTAACAAGAGTTACACATAGAAAACCCTCTTTTTAGGTGATTCTCACCACCCAACTTGTGCATCTTGTAACCTTTAAGAACCAAACTTGTAACCTGCTTTATAATGACTTATTAAACTCTTAAAAATCTGCTTTGAATGTTAAAAATGGTGTACACCATGAATGGAAGGTGTTAACACAAGAACACCATGAAAAACCACTCTTTCTACAAGTTACAACACACCTTAAACACTTTCTTAAAAACCCTCTTAAACAAGGGTCATAACCTGCTCAAAAATGAGTGTCAGACACCCCAACAACCTGATTTTTAAGTTAGATGAAGTTTTGGTATTGAATAAACTGAAGTTACAATGATTTACACAAGTGTAATGGTCGGTTATGGCATTTTCTATGTATTTGAAGGCTATGGATGTGTAGAATGACTAGGCCACGATTTGGGACTGTTATTTTAGTAGGTTTTGATGAATATTAAGAGTGTTAATATTGTTTAATCTCTGGAACAAAGGACATGTTGTGTTTAGACCCATTTTGGTCACTTTCGGGACCTGAAAATAAGCTAAAATTACTTAAAAACAAGAAATCTTGAACTATAAACTTTTTAAAGAGAATTACAGGTTCATTAAGGATTAATAAAGTGTTCTATAGCTAATGGGAATTTTTAGTGGCCAAAAGATAATTTAAATGGAATTTTAAGTGAAAACGGGTGCTAACCGAGAGACGTTTTTAGGGAAAATCTAAGAAAAATGGATATAAGGTGCGAAATTATAAAAATCATGGCATTACAGTAGGATAAATAATAAAATGACTTATAAAATGGAAAGGTTGGTCAAACAAGCTTTTAAAAATGGTCAAACCCGGTTAAAAACGCGTTTTAACGGTTTAAATGTAAAAACGAGTCTTCCCACTACTAGGGGTAAATTTTGTGATTTAAAAGGTTAGAAACTCATGAAAATGACTTTTAAAAGTTAGCTACTGGACCTAGACTCAAAAATATGAAAACCCATAGTCAACCATCTTAAACCCTTCGGTTTTACCGTAACCGGCGATGGTAAACGCGTAAATTATAAACCGAGCCCATAAACTGAAAATTTGAGTATACATTCTTAAAATAAAGTTATATTAAGTTCTTGAAACTGATTTTTGATTATAAGGGTCATCTAATTCAAGAAACCAAACTTAAGGGTAGAAACTGTCAATTTGGAAACTTCAGGGGCTAAACTGTAAAATTTGGTTAAACTTCATAACCGACTCCAATAAGCAACTTAGTCACTTTATTAGCATATTTATCATATATTATGAACTTAGTAAGGTAAAAACCCTTAATTGTATGAGAAACCTTGACTTTCCATAAAAGGAAACTTTTATACAAACCCTAATTGAATCAAAGTCGAACCCGACCAACTAAGGCTTAGACACTCTTGATGCACCTTAAATAGGTTTAGAGCAGTAGCTAATCACTTAATATATTCATGTTAGGGTGCTAGACTTGAGACATTCCCGGCACACGAAGGATTTCTTTGCTTAACGTCTAAGGTGAGTTCAAGTGATCCCTTTTTACTTACTGTTTTTGGGATGGAACATGCTCTTTGTTATGAAATATGATTGTGCTTTATTTGATGCTTGTATGTGGGACTTTTTGGATACCTGCTGATACTTATGTCATGTTCATTAATTGTTTTGTGAACCCCTTGTTTTATATGAATAGATCTATTTGGGGCATCCCCCACGCACAGTGGCTCCTGCTACAGGGAGGTACCCCACTGAGATCCTGAGGGGTCGTTTGCGGCATGTAACAGGTTTTGAATAAGATACTATGGTGAACCATCCTAGCAGGAATGGTTCACTGTTCTGAGGCTTGGTTCTTTCCTTCAAGAATATCCGGTTAAACATAAGTTTAGAAGAGGCCAACCGGGGACTAAGTGAAGGGTTGATTATGATACCCCACGATGACCGATACTAAAATGATGCTTTTAAAATCAAATAAGATTTTTATAAACTATCACACTTGATTCTAAAACCTTTACTGTGGACTTTAAGAGTTCCTTTTATTGTTTTGAAACTTTAAGCACTTGAATTCACCAACTTTTTAGTTGACACAACTTTCTTTTGAGCATGTTTCAGGTAACCCGTGAAGACTCTTAGCTATTATGAAAGACTTAGACTCAACCTCGAGACCATGGCATTTGCTTGTGTGACCAAAATCATGACTTGAACAATTTGATTTAATGACTTTTTTATTTTATTGAACTATGTAAACATTTGGGGCTCGATCTGTTCCTAGCCCGGTGTCTTTTAAAACTTTAAATGCCATGTGATGTTCTCTCCCTTTGAGCTCTTATATTGGTTTGTTTCCGCTGCCATGTATGTTATTGCTAATCTGTGACGTCCCACTCTACCTGGTCCCGGGGGTGTGACAGATGAGCACTTACGTTAGCAGAATTCCCATATAATAATAGTTATCATGCCAGCATTGGCATGCCACCTTAGGAGATCCTATAAAGCAGAAGGTGTAAGACACCTGTATGTTGGGGTGATATTGGACAGGAAGAATTGGGAAGCCTTATGGTGATCGAGGCTACCACTGAGAAGTTAGAAAGGATCAAAAGTTTCATGAAAGCAGAAAATGATAGATAAAAGTCATACGCCGACAAGAGGCGTAGACCGATCGAATTCAAGGTGGGTGATCGAGTTATGCTGAAGGTATCACCTTGGAAGGGAATCATTCGGTGCTGGAAGAGGGGTAAGCTAAGCCCGAGATACATACGGCCTTTCCGAATTTTCGCACGAGTAGGAGAGGTGGCTTATCGGTTAGAGTTGCAAGACGAGTTAAGTGGAATTCATCCCACATTCCATGTATCCAATCTGAGGAAGTGCTTAGCTGATGAAGATATAATTGTACCACTGGATGATATCAAAGTGGATGAACGACTGAATTATGTAGAGTAACCAGTGGCAATCATTGATCGAAAGGAAAAGAGGTTGAGGAATAAAGTGGGTACACTGGTACGTGTGCAGTGGAAACACATAAAGGGTTTCGAGTCAACGGGGGAGACTGAAGAAGAGATGAGACAGCATTCCCGACGGTTATTTGAAGAATGACAGGTTTCTGGGACGAAACCTCTTTGAGAGGGGTAGACTTGTAACACCCGGAACTTTTTGTCAAATAAAAGAAAATAAATATGGGAAAGAGAAATAAAAGTATCTAGAAGAAAAGGAAAAGCAACTGATGTAAAGGGGGTCAAAGTGTAAAATAGTACAAGACTCAATATTATATTATTTCTTTAAGTATGGCCGCCCTTATCACCTTTTTCTATGCCTGCTTTTTCGACCAAATGGAGAAGAAGAATAAGAAGAAGAAACCAAAGTTTCTCTCAGTTGTTCAAGAAGAAGGAGGCTGATATCTTCCTAGGTAAGTGTTTTTCTGTATAATTGACTCGGTTTTCTTGGTGGTTTCACCCTTAGAAACCGTTATGTATGTGTTTAAGTGTTCGGGTTGTGTGTTTTTGGTTTGTTTTAGGTGCTTGAACTCGTGAAAAAACAAGTTTGGAGGAGTTTTACTTGTTTGCTGCATTAGGTGAGTTCTAGACCCCGCATTTTACATGTTGTATAAATTCTTTGGGGCTAAAAATGTATTTAAATGATTTTACATATGTTATATGTGTAACCGGATGCACTTGTGCTTATATGTTGAGGATTTTAAGTTGTTCCTATCTTGTTTAAGCCTAAGAATATGATAATAAGCTTAGAATAGGATGCTGTAGTGATTTGGGATTAAAATATATTAGAAATATGTTACACAGGTTGGTCATGCACCTACATAAGGCCCATGCGCCCAAAGTTTGCCTTAGGAATGTTCTATGTAGGTTCATGCGCCCAAATTGGGTTCATGCGCCCAAACATTACTCCATGCGCCCAGGATATGCCTTAGAAATTCTAAGTACAAGTCCAAGCACCTGAACAGTAGTTCACGCGCCTATGTGTTGAAGCGCCCAAGTAGGCTCATGCACCTGCATAGGTGTAATGCGCCTAAACAGGCCTTATGCGCCTGCATAGTGCTCATACGCCCAGAACACTTAGATTATTTTCTGAAATTTTGAGGAAAAACAGAATGATTTTTGACCCTAGTTTAACTTTATGGTTTTAATTGTTATTATGCATAATTATAAGCTGTTCTTATGTTCCATAATAATTATTATTGTGTGACTTTACGTGGTGTGTTTATGAACGTATACATAAAGTATTATCATTAATAAAAGTGAAAGCTTAATGATAAAGAAAAGTGGACCATAAATGAAAGAATGCAAGCCTTGCAAGCAAATGTATAGGAGGTGCACGAACAACTATGATGCTGGTTAGCTACCCCAAAAGATGCACACAGGGTCAGTCATTGAGACTGACAGGGAACCTTGTTGCATACCCTAGGTGACTGGGTTAGCTTAGTGCATAATGTTCGTGGTCTATTTATAGACCACAGGCCCAACATTAGGTTCGTGCACAACGTTCGGGGTATTGCACATTGGTCCATAAAAAAGTGAAAGATAAAGATAAAAGTATGAAATGAACGAATGCGTACAGTAAAGAAAGAAAGAAAGTATTACCTTGATGTATATATGATGCGTGCTCACGTATGAAAGAAAAAAAAGTTTTCTATTGAAAAGAGTATGTTCATATATAAATTATATAAGGTATTTTAATACTTTTAAAACTGGAACTCACTCAGTAACGTTGACTTTTATACATTTTCAGTTGGCAGATAAATATTGCTGAGGATGGCACGAGGGTGAAGCTGCTCAGCGGGACCAGACTAACATCCATTCGTGTTTTGATGATATTGTTATTTTGTAATGCATTTAAACAATCCTTTTTGTAACTAACGAATAACGATGTATTGCTTAACAACAATATTTATGAATGGGCATTTGTTGAATGAATTTCCGCTGCTTATTTCATGAATTATGTAATGTTTTATGTAACAATGTGATGAATAACCAATTGTGAGGTGCCCGGGATCGGGGCCTTACACCGCCGCAACCTCCGAGACACTGCATGGCGTTTTCTCACGCCCATGTAGTTGACCATGCTTCAGTTCACTGCTCATTCCTTATTAGTTAGTACATTTACTAACTTTAGTTGGTCAACAAAAAGGGAAGTCATGGACATGTCATGACTACCTTATCTAGGATAGTATTTTATTCTAGAAACCTTACTACTAGCAATGTACTAATTGTTTAGCATGTAAGTTTCTAGCTGGTTGTCTTTTGTATAACCGACAATAAATAGTAGTATATATAGTTCTCATTATAAGCTCATAAGAGCATGCTTGTAAGAGTCTTGTAAACTTTGAGTTGAGAATTAATATATACATGTATCTTGAAAACCAGTTCTTATGCCTTGTTTACTTAGTATATTAGTATCAACTCTTAGAGGATACTGCTTTATCATTTTCAGGGTAACTTAGCGAGTTAAAGAGAGAACACTTGTCTTGAGTGACTTTTATTGATCCTGCAATTGGTATAAGAGCTTCTAGGCTCTTGATTGTGAGATATTACCATCCCAAATCATATTGACTTTTCACTCATACAATCAGCCTACTTAAAAATGGCCATGAACTAGAAATCACCAGAATTTGAAATAGGAATGATGACTAAAGCTCCTATCATCATACCTAAAAACTTCAGATCCCGGTGTATGTGCATTGAAGGTTTCATTAGGTATCAAGATAGCCAAGTGTGGAGATCTATCACTAATGGTCCATACAAGCCAGTAGTGGCATCATCAGATGGTAAAGGTGCCATGATAGAAAAAGCTATTGAAGATTACTCAGATGAAGACCGCAAGAAGATGGACATCAACAGCAAAACCATGACCGTACTGCTTACAGCCATACCAAACTCTATCATGGTAGGCTTTGAGCATTGCACAACAGCTAAAGAACTCTTTGATGCCTTGATTTAGATGTACTCTGGTTCTAATGACTCAAAGAATGATTCTATAAAGCAGCAGTTCAAAAACTTCACCTATATTACTGGGGAAACTCTGAGCCAACAATATTTCAGGTTTTTGGATCTTATCTCATCACTTCAGTCAGTTGGAGTATCTCTTGAGAAAAAGATATCTATCAAGGAAGTTCATGAGTGTACTCCCTCAAGAGTGGACTTTCTACTGTGTCTCTATCAAGAGAATAGAGAATTTGAACACTCTCACAATGACTGAACTATTTGGAATTCTTGATGGATACCGTGTAGTGATGGAAACTCAGAAAGGCCACCAGATGAGTAGAAGATCTGGTCCTTCTACTAGCAATGCTCTAGTTGTTGCTAAAGTTTCAAAAAACCCTAAGTCCCAACAGTACCTGACTTACTCCCAACAACAACCATGTTCTTCTGGGCCATATATCATTTTTCCTGAGACACCAAGGTCTCAACAGGTTCAATCAAGTCCCTTCCTGGATAATTGTGCCTTTGTTTCAGGAAATGAACATTCTAGTGACTTTCAGTTATGCTATGATGATCTAGAATGCTTCAGCCCAGATGTTGTTGAGTAAATGGACATCGTCCAACAAGTGGCTCTGCTGACTTATAGAGCAAAGAAGTTCTTCAAAAGAATAGGAAGGCAGTTCCCTCAAAACCCAACTAATAACAAATCCGGGTTTGATAAATGCAAGGCCAAGTGCTACAACTGTAATCAACTTGGTCATTTTTCCATGGATTGTAAAGCTCCCAAATCCAATCCAGGAGCCACTCAAGCCTCGACACATTATGCCACACATAAAGCTACCTCAACCGAACAAGAAACTGCTGCTGTTGCTCAAAAAGATGACTGGAGCTTCATGGTGCAAGAAGTGACTCCTGCTCAAGCACTCATGGTTGGAACTGATGACAGCAAGGTATATGAACATCTTTGCACATATTGCTAAAGTCAAAACTATATCATGACTATAACATGGAAATCAAGTCTGATATTGAGTCCTTAAACATCTTAAAATATAATTTTAAAAGGGCAAAATCTAACTATAAAATGCAATTTGAAGAATTAGAAAGAACTGTGTCTCTCTAAAGCATGAGCAAACCAATTATATGACTCAAATCAAAGACTTAGTTTCCAAGTTAAATGAGGGTCAAGCCTAGCTAGTCATAGCTGAGGCTAACGCAAAGAAGTATGCTATTAAAGAACATAACTTCCAAACCATTCTTGCATCATCCTCCCACTAAAAAATATGTTATCAAAACAAAGGTGGGTTGGGAACCAATGAAATTGCTCCACCATACTCCTATGAATCTATCAGACAACCAAGAGGTGGTACCGAAGAGCAAGAGGTTCCATGTGTTGACCCCTATCTTATGAGAAGAAGAATGATGCAAATATAGAGACCATTACAAAAAAAGGATTAGGAAGAATAATCAATCCTCGCCTGTAATGAACAACCCCTGACTACCAAAGCCAGAAGAAACAAAGCCAAGGTAGCCAGGAAAAGTGCTAGGAAAGTAGTTAAGTCCAAGCTGAAGATAGATCCAAAGCAAAATAGAGTGTTTATCTTAGCTGGATTCCAGGTGGTTGGAAGGTCCGATACAGGAGAAGAATGCAGTAACAATAGTCCTATACAGCTGAAGGATCAAAAACTGAAGGGGAAAACTATTGAGAAATGCAAGAAACAACAGTCATCTCACTCCATGAAGAGTAACATTGAATGCATAATGTGTGGTCTGCACAACCACATGGCTAAAGATTGTTACTACAATCCTGAAAGCACACATTATGCATATAATGTTAAGAAGAAATAAGTCAAGGAAGGTTTCATATTTGGACCTTATCACATGGTTAACATGTTAAGAAAAGGAAAACTTACTTCCGAAGCCAAATTGCTTTCGGAAGAAACTTATTCTTCCAAAAGGAAAATAGCTTCGGAAGACAAATCAAAGAAAATTCCAAAGAACAAGAAAGTTCCTTTGACACCTTCCAAAAAGAAGACTGCTTTGGAAGAACAGGTTGTGAAAGCTCATTCCAAGAAGAAAGAAACATCGGAAGAAAGCTATGCTGCTCAAGCTTCAGCAATCTCATCTTCGCTGGTTAACCAATGGACGGAATGAAAGATTAAAGAAGATGATACAGCCCAAACCTCTTCTTCCCAAACTATCATTGAACCCTCATGTCTATATTTTGGCTCAATTATGTCATCCATATTGGAAGAACCCAAGACCAACAAGGCTTGGGTTTCCAATAGCAACCAACTTTCTCACCTTATGTGCAGGGACATCCGCATGAGAAAAATGGAAATGTATGGATTGTGGATAGTGGATGCTCCAGGCAGATGACAGGGAATATATCTCTTTTTCAATAATTTCAAAATTTGCTGGAGGGCCTGTTCAGTTTAGAGGTGAAACCGAAGGATATATTTCTGGCAGAGGTAGTGTATCCAATGGTAAGTTAAAAATTGACAAAGTAAACTTTGTCAAACAGCTTGAACACAACCTGTTAATTGTTTCTCAGTTCTGTGATCAAAAGCACCACACGCTTTTCATAGAACATGAATGCATTATCTTCAAACTCCGGATGACAATTCCACAGGAATTGGTACTTCTTAGATCTCATAAGAAAGGGGATATGTACAAGCTTGATATGAAAAATGCTTCCTAACTGGGTGAAGTATCATGCTTCCTTTTAAAAGCTAATGGTGATGAGTCAACTCTATGGCATAAAAGAATGTGTCATGTTAATTTAAAAACCATGAATAATTTGGTTAAAAATAACTTGGTACATGGCGTGCCTAAAAAGGAATTTCTCTGTAAGGATAACTATGTTGCATGTTTAAAAGGAAAGCAATATAGGGTTCCTCATACATCCAAAGAAGTTAACTCTATCACCACTCTATTACACTTATTGCACATTGATCTATTTGGTCCCACAAGTATAATAAGCACTGGAAGGAAATCATACTGCCTTGTGATTGTTGATATTTTGCTAGATACTCATAGGTGTTCTTTTTAAGGACTAAAGATGAAACTACTGAGACTTTAAAGTCTTTTATTCTTAAAATAGAAAATAAAATTGATCATAAGGTTAAAATAATTAGAAGTGATCAAGGGATTGAGTTCAAGAATGAAGCTCTTGACTCATTCTGTAAGTCAAAAGGGATTGTCAGATAATATACTGCTCCTCGAACTCCTTAATAGAATGGTGTTGTTGAGAGGAGAAATAGGACACTTGTTGAGGATGCTAGGACTATGTTAGCTGATTCAAAGCTGCCTCTAACATTCTGGGCAGAGGTAGTCAGCACTGCATGTTATGTACAGAACAGAGTTCTTATTGTTAAGCCACATGGAAAAACCCCTTATGAGCTATGGAACAAGAGACCACCATTCATTGGTTTTCTTAGGTCCTTTGGTAGCAGGTGTACCATACTTAACATAAAAGACAATTTAGCAAAATTTGCTGAAAAGTCAGATGATGCTATCTTTGTTGGATATTCGTCAAGCTCAAAAGCTTACAATTTGAAGAATCATCCAATGTTGTTAATGAGCACACTCCTTGGTTTAAGGGGAATGGTCCTGATCCTATTTTTAATTTAGAATTGTTTCCAAACTATTCTAAACCTTCTTGTGAGAATGTTTCAGCTGGAAGAAGAACTAAAAGTACTCAGATGATGATCAACTATTTGATTTACCCAGACATCTTCCAAGTTCTCTATAAATTTTTGAAGCTCAATCTCCCATCAAAATAACATGTGGAGATTCAACAAGTTGTCAAAAAAGTGAGCCTCAAAAGTCATTGAAAACACTACACAACACCAACTGATAGAAGTAGCAATCAGGAAGAACAGGCAACAGATAAGCCTACTCCACATCAAATGGCTACTGATGCTATTTCCCCTTCATTCAATAAGTCCTCATTGAAAGAATGTGAAACCCCAGCTGATTCAAATGTTCACAATCTTGAGCAAAACCATTCAAATGTAGATCTCTACATGCAAATGGATGTAATCCCTAGACTCAAGATTCATAACACCCACCCAGCTGAAAGCATCATTAGAGATGTTTCTGAAGGTGTGAGAACAAGAAGATAAACTCATAATGGAAATGTCTGCTTTTACTCTTGCTTCCTCTCACAGATGGAACCAAGGAAGGTAGAAGAAGCTTTAAAGGATAGTAGTTAGATTGAGTCAATGCAAGAGGAATTGCTTCAATTCAAAAGACAAAAGGTTTGGAACCTATGTCCACTACCATCTGGTTAAGTACCTATTGGCACAAAGTGGGTATTTAGAAAAAAAAGGATGACCGAGGCTTAATTATCAAGAACAAGGTAAGATTACTAGTTCAAGGATACACTTAAGAAGAAGAAATCGATTACACCGATCTTTGCACCTGTTGCAAGACTTCAGGCAATTCGAATCTTTCTTGCTTATGTAGCATATAAGAACTTTATAGTTTACCAGCTTAATATTAAGTGTGCTTTTCTCTATGGAGATATAGATGGTGAAGTCTATATGTGCCAACCTCCAGGATTTGAAGACCTACAGCATCCCAATTACATGTGCAAACTAGATAAAGCTCTTTATTGAATACACCAGGCACCTAGGTTGTGCTATAAGACACTATCTCCATTTCTCCTAAAGAATGGTTACACCAGAGGTACCATTGACAAGACATTATTCATAAGGAAGACCGGAAAAGACATGTTGCTAGTACATTTCTATATTGATGAGAACATATTTGGATCATCAAATGACCAAATGTGTAAGGACTTTAAAAGCATTATGAAAAGGAAGTTTGAGATGAGTTCCATGGGAAAAATGGACTTTTTCATTGGAATTCAGGTGAAGCAGATGAAAGATAGGTTCTTCATCAATCATATTTAGATAGGTTCTTCATCAATCAATCTAAATATGTCAATGACATTTTAGAAAGATTTGAAATAAAGGATTGTAAGCTAGCTAAGACACCTATACCAAGAAATCATAATTTTTTTCCTGACTCTAAGGGGAAGGATACTGGTCAACATCAGTATAGGGCAATTATTAGATCTCTGATGTATCTCACAGCAAGTCGACTTGATATTATGTTTGCAACCTGCATCTGTACAAGATATCAGGCTGCTCCAAAGGTATCTCACCTAGTTACTGCCAAGAGAATCCTTAGATACCTCAAAGGAGCTCCCAAGTTAGGTATCTGGTATCTTAGGAATCAAGACTTTAATCTCTATAGCTACATTGATAGTGACTATGGTGGCTGTAACATCAAAAAGAAATCAACATCAGGAGGATGTGAATTTCTTGGTGGAAGGATAATCTTCTAGCAATGTAAGAAGCAATCTTATGTTTCAACATCAACTGCTGAGGCTGAATATATTACTGCTGCTAGTTACTATGCTCAGCTGCTGTGGATTCAAAATCAGATGTTGGATTATGGCTTCAATTTCATAGAGACTCCTATTCACATTGACAACACGAGTGCAATCTCCATTATAGAAAATCCAGTCAAGCACTCAAAGACAAAGCACATTGACATCAGGTATCATTTTATTAGAGATATTCATGAGAAAAATCTGATCAAATTAGTCAAAGTTGACTCAAATGAACAATATGCTGATTTGTTCAGTAACCTTATGAATGATATGCCTTCTACATTGGAATCCACATATACCGTAGAGTTAGCCGATGGTAAACAAATTCACATCACGCACATTAAAAAGGGTTGTAAGATAGAACTGTCCAGACACGCTTTTGACATAGATCTTATGCCTTTTACACTCGGGAGTTTTGATATGGTTTTGGGAATGGATTAGCTATCTGGGAAGCAGGCAAAGGTAGTGTGCCATGAGAAGATTGTACGTATTCCTCTTAAGGATGGAGAAATTCTTTCGGTCAAGGGTGAAAGGAATGGTGCTATGATAGGCATCATATCAATCATGAAAGCGCAGAAGATGCTACGTAAAGGTTGACTAGCTATACTGACCTTGGTAACTGACAAGCAACGAGAAGAAAGGAAGATGGAGGGTATTCCAGTCGTTCGTGACTTTCCATAGGTGTTTCTAGAGTACCTACCTCGATTACCACCTCATCGCCAATCGGAGTTCTAGATTGAGTTGACTCTCGGTGCAGCCCCAATTGCTAGAGCACCTTATCGGTCGGCACTGAATGAGTTACAGGAGTTGTCGGTACAACTTCAGGAGCTATTGGATAAGGGTTTTATCTGACCAGGCTCATCAGTTTGGGAAGCCCTATCTTGTTTGTTAAGAAGAAGGATGGTACATTCAGGATGTGTATCGACTACAGGGAGTTGACTAAGGTCACAGTCAAGAACCGATACCCCATACCTTGTATGATGTTCTGTTCGATCAACCTTAGCGATCCAGTTACTATTCTAAGATTGATTTAAGATCTGGTTATCATCCTTTACTAGTCCGAGAAGAAGACATCTCGAAGACGGCATGCATGAGCCGTTATGGCCATTATGAATTCTTGGTCCTGTCGTTTGGGTTGACTAATGCACTAGCGGTATTCATGGACCTCAAGAAACGCGTGTGCAAACCCTACCTTGATTATATTATTATTGTGTTTATAGATGGCATATTGATCTAGTTGGACCCTGAAAGGATCATACATGCCAATTTAAGGATTGGATGATGGATGTTCTGCTGAAATCTCCCTAAGTCCAAGAACCAATGCGGACGAAGAATCTGCATCAACAAAAGAATACAAGTGTCGGCTATCCGCATTTGTACAAGCGGATGACCAAAGAACAATTGCTGACAAGTATTTGTTCTTCTGCATTAACAAATACGGACAACCAAACAAATGCTAACAAAGGATTTACACATCTGTATTAACTAAGCAGATGCTCAGCATCAAATGCGCTAAGTGTTTGTTCATCCGCATTTGTCAATGCTGATGACCAAACACTAACGCGATAGAAGATCAACACATCCGCATTAGCCAATGCGGATGAACAAAACAAATGCTGATGAAGACCTTTTGTACTTAGACTAGATTATGTATAGGGGTATTTTAGTCTTTTTTAAAGGCTTCCTGTTAGCATATAAAAAGAATAGACAACCACGTATGTGAGGTGACCTAGACTTTTGACTTTAGTTTATTGTTAGACAATCAGAATATCACAGTCTTTTATCCACAAGTTGTCCTGTTACTGTATAGTGCTCAAACCCTAGCATTTATTGTAACTGTTCATCTTAATCAATACAAAGAGTATTTATAAGTATTTCTTGCATTTAATGTTCTGTGTTTGTATGATTCCGCAATATAATCACTGACTCAATCATCATATTCGGTCCTTGTTGTTTCAAAACAACAGAGAACCTGATTCTCACAAGACGCCCTCAGTTGGTATTAGAGCTTTGGCTCTCGGTTCTTCTTCAGATCTGCACAGATCTAAGCTGAACTCGATTGATCTGGTGATTGAGTTGCTGGAAGAGTGTTCGACTACCTCTATTCAGTATACAAGTTGAATATCTACTGAAATACTTTAATAATCACTGTTAATTCATCGTCAATCTCTAAAAAGAAATCTGTGAACAGTTGCTTCAATATAAAATCATACTAGAAACTAAATTAGAAACTCAACAAAAGAAGTTCTAACAAATTTCTACCCTACACTCAGCAGATCCGATTACATATGCCTGTTTTGGACTTACTGGACTAGGAGGACTTAACAATCAACCTAATCTATACTTAAACAAGTTAAAACCAGCTTATTAAAAATGATTTACATAATTTCTCTGAACTTGGTCATTCTCCAAAACCTCCTATGCTTAAACACAAATTTGAGTTTAAGCAATGGAAGATTAGGTTTATGAATTACATTACAGGTGTAGATCCGGACTATTGGATTTCCATATGTAAAGTGCCTCAAATTCCAGTGACACTTTCTGCCAATCAAGCTGCTCTATACAAAACCTCAAGAATACCCATAGAGGATCTTACTCTTAATGATGATGACTATAAAAAGATAAAATTTGATCTCTAAGCTTATTCCATTCTAACTCAAGCTTTGAAAGTGGATGTGCTGAAAGGCTTGAGAAGTATGGAACAGCTAAATCTATGTGGGATGCACTACCGATTATGTGTGAAGGCAGCAGTGAAGTAGCTGAAATTAACAAGGACAAACTTGTTAATCAATATGAAACATTTCATCACTCCAAGGGGCAGTCAATCTCTAAACAATTACATAGATTTATGCAGCTGGTGAATGATTTAGAGATTATGGGGGTTACATATAAAGTCAAAGAATTGAATAAAAAGATGCTTCATAGCCTTCCTGAAAGCTGGAAACAAAATGTTACCATGCCAAAAAACACTCTTGATCTAGAGAGTACCACCGTGGACATCATGATAGATAAAATTGAAGCTCTTGAACTTGATGAAAGGAGCAGAAACCTTGGTGGACCTAGAGTTATTGAAGCATATAAATTTCCATAAGACACTCACTCAGTGGAAAATGCCTTCATTACTGAAGAAGATGATTTTCTCTCCTCAAGAGATCAAGTGAAGACCAAAGATCTGAAGAGCAAAAGGCTACTTACAATGCCTTTGTTGCAAGTTTTGAAGCCTACTTGGGAGGAAGACTCACTTCTGCTCACCTGATCCAAGAACACTTGGAAGAAATGGAGCCAAATGATGTCAAAGAAATGGATCTGCAATGGCATATGGCTATGATAGCAATGAGAGCCAAGAAGTTCTTCAGAAAAGGGAGAAAGCTGAGTTTGAATGAAAATACAAAGCTTGGATATGACAAATCCAAGGTCAAATGCTTCAGTTGTGGTATGACTGACCATTTTTCAAGAGAATGTAATGCCCCTAGAAGAAACAATAATAGCTTCCAAAGGAATTATCAGGGACAATCAACCTCATAACCAAACTTAAGCTATGAGTCAAAAATCATCAACAACAGCAATATCATCACGAACAACAATATCAACATCCATACCAGAGTCAGCCACAACTGACAAATCAAGCTCGTGGAACCAACCAATCTTCTTCAAATGCACTTGTCATTAGACAAGATGGAGTATGTGACAGGAGCTTATATGCTGAGGAAGTTAAGCCTCAATTTCAAAATCATGCTCTCATGATACCTTCTGAGGTAAAGTCTAATCTGTGTAGCGATAAATGTATTGCTGAACTACAGGGTTACCGTGAGCATAATCACAAACTGGCAGCTAAAATCAAAGAAGAAAAGGTAAAATCTGAGATGTATAAAAGAGAAATCAAGTGCTTTGAAATAAAAAAATATATGATCTCTAATATAGAAAAACTGCATGGAGAAAAGTACATTCTTGCAGCTGAAAATGAAAAACTAACTGAAATGCTAGCCCAATCCAAAGCTGAGCAATCAGTTACTAAAGTGAAACTTGAAAAGTTTCAACTGTCTTAAGCGAAGCTGCAAGAGATGCTTGATTCACAGAAGGAGCACAATGATATGACTGGGATTGGATTCAATTTATGTCCCCTACCATATAATGATAATTACACTGTCATGCCTGAGTCTGTCACTCTTTTTGATAAAAATGAACCTAAAACTATTGAACCTAAGTCAATAGTAACTCAAATCACTAATCCTCAAAATAAACAAAGTGTTTATGTTGAAAGAAATGAGGAGAAAATTAAGTTAGGTCATCCTATCAAAATCAAAGAGTACTCAAACAAAACAGTGAATGTCATCAAACCAACAAGTCCTATCAAATCCATAGTGCCTTTTGTCAAATTTGTTCCTGCAATTTCCCAAGAAAAGAAGATGACTGATGAATCCGTGACACTATCTGCTGAAAGTAGATCTGATTGTGAGATCAAATCTCCAAAGAATTCAATCAAATCAGATAACGTGTCACCAAAAATCAAAAGTAAAATCTCACTGATTTCAAAATCAAAGAGAAGATCAGATCCTCAATCATCAAAACCAAAGCAAGGAGTTGCTTTCGATATTTTTAATAAAGATCATGTAAATCAACAAGAAAAGGAGGATAGGAAAAGTATAAGAAAGCAAAATCAGTCAAAGAAAATCAAGACTAGTAGTGTTGTAAAACAAACTACTAAAAGGGCTGATCATGATTCCTCACCAAAATCAAAGATTGAGGCTCAGTCCAAAACTGGTAAAGTCACTAAGGCTGATACACCGGGATCAGTGTCTAGAAACAAACACATGTATTATGACATGTGTGAAATGTCAAATCACAGAACAGATAAGTGCTTTTTCAATCAATATTTCTCAATCTGCGACATGAAGAATCATTCCACCAAAAATGTTATTTTAACAAATATTGTTCTGTCTGTGATATGGCCAACCACAACATATCTGATTGTTTCTTCAAACAAAAGGGATTGAGAATTCCTCAAAACAAGCCCATTTCACCAAGCACATCTGCAAAACCCAAAATCAACAGTCATTTTCATAATAAATTGTTCAAGACTTCAATTTCTGATGATGATTTGAGTAATCTAAAAGAGTTAAAAAAGATTCAAAGAAACATAAAACATAACTTCAAACAAACTCATCGTTTTCATAATCCAAAGACAAAGTTTGATAATCAAAAACGGGTTCAATTTTTGAAGAGAAATAGGGATCAAAGGTTTGAATACTCTTCTGACTCTTCAGTTGATGTAGATATGATGAAACAACCAAGGTATAAATAGAAATTAAACACTTCACCTAAGTCACAGTTTAGAGGAAAGTACCAAAAAGTTACAATCATGAAATTCATTGTTTATCCAATGGATGTGAAATGTGCTTTTCTATATGGAAATATTGCTGAAGAGGTCTATGTGAGTCAACCTCCAGGATTCGAAGACCCAGATTTTCCACACAGGGTGTACAAGCTTGACAAAGCCTTGTATGGTCTTCATCAAGCTCCAAGGAAATGGTACGAGACTCTATCATCCTTTCTTCTTGAAAATGGGTATGAAAGAGGGAAGATTGATCAGACTCTCTTCAGAAAAAGAAAAGGAAAAGACATGTTGCTGGTTTAGATATATGTGGATGATATCATCTTTGGCTCAACAAACAAGTTACTCTGCAATGATTTTGAAGACCTCATGCATTCAAAATTTCAAATGAGTGCTATGGGGGAACTCATATAATCTTTAGGAGTGCATGTCCAATAAACAACAGATGGAATCTTCATTAATCAATCAAAATATGTGGAAACAATGTTGAAGAAGTTCAAGTTTGCTGATTATCAGTCCATCAGAACTCCTGTTGACACTAAAGTGAAGATTGGTCCAGATCCTGATGGCAAACTAGTGGATTAGACTCACTATCGCTCTATTATAGGTTCACTTATGTATCTAACAGCCAGTAGGCCTGACATTATGTTTGGTGTTTGTGTGTGTGCCAATTATCAAGCAGATCCCAAAGAATCCCATATGAATACAGTCAAGAGAATATTCAGATATCTTAAGGGCAAGCCTGCTCTTGGATTATGGTATCCAAAGGAAGGAGACTTCAATCTCTATGCATACACTGATATTGATTACGGGGGATGCAATTTCAATAGAAAGTCCATTTCTGGCGGTTGTCAATTTCTTGGTCCCGGACTGGTCTCCTGGCAGTGCAAGAAGCAGACAAATGTATCTGTTTCAACAACAGAAGCTGAGTATATAGCAGCATCAGCATGTTGTTCTTAAGTTCTCTGTATTCAAAACCAAATGCTTGACTATGGTTTTATCTTCTTGCATACTCCAATTCACATTGACAACACAACAGCTATATTCATAATAAATAATCCAGTTCGACACTCAAAAACTAAACATATTGAAATTAGATATCATTTTTTGATAGATTGTGCTGAAAAAGGGTTAATCAAATTGATACAGGTACACACTGATAATCAATTAGCTGATTTATTCACTAAGATGTTTGATCTAACTGGATTTGAATTCCTAGTTCAATCAATTGGCATGATTAACTTTGATTAAAAATTTTAAAAAAAATCCACAAAACATTCAAAATGTTCAAAATATAAAAAGAAATTAAAAAGAAGAAATATATGGTTTATACAAATGGGAAATGATATAATTACAGTCGTTATATCATTCACTGTACTTATCAATCTTAAATGACTTACATGACTTATCTAATATGTCGGTAGGCTCAACTTGGAAAAGAAGACACATGCAGTGATGAACTAAAGCTTATATTCAACTGTGAAGCTCTCATCTCATAGTGTTTGTAAGTATTGGGTTATCCAAATGTGTATGTAGCAACCTAAACACATCAGGTAATGATATCATATGAGTCTCTATTACTAACATCAGTTTCTCTTCTGTCTTCCTGAGCAAAGACCTAGAGAAACAAGCACATAGTGCTGATGTCAAGATCCATCAAGATTCCCAACGAGGAACACATCCAACTTGGATGAAACAAAAGAATAAAATTCTTTCTAAATGAATGAAATAAAAGAATCCTAAGAGATCACCTTCCAAAGTGAAGTGAAAAGTATCCCAATGTGGATCAAACTGACAAAAGGATCAAAAATAAAAGAATCCCAATAAGGATCAAGCAAAATGAGATTTCACTTTTTAAGTAACCTCGTCAAGTAAGATGTTAAAAGTTCTACCATACATTGCATGTAGATAGTTAACCTTGCCATGCTTTTGAGTGTGAGGTACATGTTGAATACCCAATCAATTAAAAACATGATAAGATCATTTACGTCAAAATATTAACCAAGTATGAGTTTAAGAGGATAAACATACCTTCAATCAATATGTTCATGAACATGTCTGTTTTACTAACAATTGCTTACACTTGTGAAAGGTAAGATTAATATGATCCCAAAGAAAATTATATTTTAACCTCTTATCCAGATCAGAAAACAAAAATCGCAAAAAGACTTTCTCTTCAAAATATTTTTGGCTCTTTAAAGTTTCTATCTCATATAGATTAAAACTTTAGGGGAGTAATTGAAATTTTGATCATCAATGTACAGATGTTTCTTTTCTTAAAATACAAAAATCTTTAATTAAAATTTTGATCATCAATGTACATATATTTCCTTTCTTAAAATACAAAAAAAAACACTTTAAAAATCAGAAAATCTAACTGTGTTGGAGCAGAAGTTATATCATTTTATCTTAGTTTCTTGTAGACATCTTGAAGCACAAGAGCCCAAGCTCAGTCAACACTGGGAAACTTGTATCTCCTCTGATATACAAGTCAATCCAAGCAAGAATTGACACCTCAAGAAACAGACAAAGCTTAATAAGAAACAAGCAAAAGAAACATCTTCATAACAATCAAAAGCAAAACTCAGCTTCATAAAGTTCAAGCATCAAAGCAAAATCAACCAAAACTATCCACAGCAGAAACATTAAGTATTGACAAGTTCAAAACTTGATGCAGGTAAGAGCATTGGTTAATGTCGGTGAAGGTAACCCAAGCAAATAACCAATACGGGTAATAGTTTTGAGTCATGAAAATCACAAGTGAAAGTAATGCAGATAAGTTAACTCTACCACATTAGTCTCACCACAAATATTAACAAAGTTTTCACGTATGAAAACCAATGCGGACAGAAATTTGTTCATCCGCGTTTGTTTTTCTCATCCACATTTCTCAAATGTGGCTGAAATTCTATACTGAAACTTGGTTGTATATTTGTATTATTATATATTAGAAGTGTGCTCACACTCTTCAGTCATTATGTTTGAAGTTCAAGAAATGCGGACAATTAAGTTGTTCATCCGCATTTGTTGAAGTAAATACAGGAAGACAAATGTTCTTCAACATTAACTACATTGTACAAATGCTGACTAAGTTAAATATCCGCATTTGCTACAGTGCAAAAACGTATGCAAACTTAAAACATCGGCATTTGCTATAGTGTTAAAAAGTCTGAACTTAAACCTTCCGCATTTGCTACAGTAAATAAATGCTGATACAATTTACATTTCCGCATTTGCTACAGTATTCAAATGCTGATTGTTTTAATCTTCTGCATTTACTACAGTAGTCAACCTCATTTGTTTTTTAACACTAGCGTGTGTCACACCACGGGCCCAGGTAGGGTGGGACGTCGCAGACTAGCAGCAATGTACATGGCAGCAGAAACAAACCAATATAGGAGCTCAAAGGGAGAGAACGCCACATGGCATTTACAGTTTTAAAAGACACCGGGCTGGAAACAGATCCAGCCCCAAATGTTTACATAATTCAACATAAATCAAATAGTCATTGTGTCAACATTTTCCATCATTGTTCAAATTGTTCAAATCAAATTTTGGTCACACAAGCAAATGCCATGGTCTCGGGGGTTGAGTCTAAGTCTTCCATAATATCTAAGAGTCTTCACGGGTTACCTGAAACATGCTCAAAAGAAAATAGAGTCAACTAAAAAGTTGGTGAATTCAGGTGCTTTAATGTTTAAAAACAATAAAAAGGGACTCTTAAAGTCCACATTAAAGGTTTAGAATCAAGTGTGAAAGCTCATGAAAATCTCATTTGATTTTTGAAAGCATTATTTTAATATCAATCATCGTGGGGTATCACAATCAACCCTGCACTCAGTCCCCGGTTGGCCTCATCTAAACTTGTGTTTAACCGGATATTCCCGAAGGACAGAACCAAGCCTCAAAACTGTAAACCATTCCTGCCAGGATGGTTCACCATGGTTTCTTACTCAAAACCTATTACATGCTACATACGATCCCTCAGGAACTAAGTGGGGTACCTCCCTGTAGTGGGAGCCACTGTGTGTGGGGGATTCCCCAAATAGATCTATCCACATAAAACAAGTGGTTCACAAAAGAATTAATGATCATGATATAATTATCAGTAGGTATCCACAAGTCCCACATACAAGCACCAAGTAAAGCACAATCATAGTTTATAAAACAACAGAGCATGTTTCATCCCAAAAACAGTAAATAAAAGGGGATCACTAGAACTCACCTTAGGTGTTAAGCAAAAGAGACTCTTCGTGTGCCGGGAATATCTCAAGTCTAGCACCCTAAAATGAATATATTAAGTGATTATCTACTGCTCTAAACCTATTCAAGGTGCAACAAGAGTGTCTAAGTCTTAGTTTGTCAAATTCAGCTTTGATTCGATTAGGGTTTGCATAAGAAGTTTCCTTTTATGGAAAGTCAAGGTTTCTCATACAATTAAGGGTTTTTACATTATCAAGTCAAGAATATAAGGTAAATATGCTATTCAAGTGACTAAAGGGGTCATTTGAGTCAATTATAAAGTTTAGCAAAATTTTACAGTTTAGCCCCTGAAGTTTCAAAATTGACAGTTTCTACCCTTAAGTTTGGTTTTTTGTATTAGATGACATTTATAACTAAGAATCAGGTTCATGACCTTAAACTAACTTATTTTTAAGAACATACACCCAAATTTTCAGATTATGGGTTCGGTTTATTAATTATGCGTTTAACGTTCCCGGTTGCGGTAAAACCGAAGGGTTTTAAATGGTTGCCTATGAGTTTTCATGTTTTTGAGCCTTAGACCAGTATCTAACTTTTTAAAGTCTTTTTATAAGTTTCCAATGTTTTAAATCACCAAAATTTGCCTCTAGTAGTGGAAAGACTCGTTTTTACATTTAAACCGTTAAAACGCGTTTTTAACCGAGTTTGACCATTTTAAAAGCTTGTTTGACCAACCATTCAACATTATAAGTTATTTTATCATTTAACCTACTGAAATAACATGGTTTTTATAATTTCTAACTTTATACTCATTTTTCTTAGATTTTCCCCAAAAATGTCACTCGGTTTGTACCCGTTTTCATTTTAAAATCCATTTAAATTACCCTTTTGACCACAAAAATTTCCAATTGACTCCAAAACACTTTATTAATCCTTAATAAACCTGTAATTCTCTGTAAAAAGTTTATAGCCCTACCTTTCTTGTTTTTAAGTAGTTCTACCATGTTTTCGGGTCCCGAAAGTGACAAAAATGGGT
Organism: Flaveria linearis; assembly: GCA_024085815.1. NCBI lineage: Eukaryota > Viridiplantae > Streptophyta > Magnoliopsida > Asterales > Asteraceae > Flaveria > Flaveria linearis. The sequence continues at coordinate 46,423,512 of CM044009.1, read as the reverse complement.
CTAAACACAACATGTCCTTTATTCCAGAGATTAACCATTATTAACACTATTAATATTAATCAAAACCTACTAAAATTTTAGTCCCAAATCGTGTCCTAGTTGTTCTACACATCCATAGACTTTAAATATATAGAAAGTGTCATAATCTGCCATTACACATGTGTAAATCATTGTAACTTGAGTTTGACCATTACCAAAACTTCATCTAACTTAGAAATCAGATTGTTCGGGTGTTTAAAAGTTATTTTTGAGTAGGTTATAACCCCTGTTTGAGAGGGGGTTTTCTTAGGTGTAATGCATGTTGTAACCACATGTAGGTGGTTTATACCCTTTGAGACTTTAAAAACAGGTTATTAGTAGTCTTAAAACCCATTAATATGCAGGTTACATATTTTTTTGAAGGGTTACAAGATACACAAGTTAGATGGTGTAAAAACACCCAAAAATTGGGTTTTCAAGGTGGAAATCAAGTTCCATCTTAAGAATGACCAATCTAACATGTAAGATACCTTTAGTGAAGTTAATATCTCCTCAAGAACAAGATGATGGCGAGAAGTTTCTGCTACAACAAGTAAAGGTAAGGTTTTCAGGTGAAAAATGAAGAAAACCTGAGAAATGACCAAAACCGACAACATGGAGCTTACACTTGATGTAACTCACGGTTTGGAAGGTGTTGATGGTCGTGGATGGCTAGAATCTCCTTGGACTTGGCTGTAGAATCCCGAACAAAGGCTGGAACCCACGACTTTGCAAGATTCAAGCACCAAAACTTCACAAAATAGACACCCTTCTTGTGGTTGGAGCTTGGCCGATGGATGAAAGCTTGTTGGTCGCGATTTGGAGCTGAAAATGGAGAGGGAAATGAGAGAGTTTGTGTGTGTTTTCAGCTGAGGATTTGAGAGAGAGAGGAGAGGAGTGAAATGGGAGTGGATGTCTTGCAAAAAGGGAGAATGCATGAGAAATGTATGCTGGATAGAGTGGGTTGTGTGTAGTGGCAAGCCAATGCATTCATTGGGGGTCAAGGGGGCGGCCGAATTTGGCAACTAGTGAGGGTTTTCTTTTTAAATTTGAATTGCAAATATTATTATACAGTGTAGTGTGTAGTATAATGTAGTATTTTAGGTGATAAGTTTTAGTTAGATGATTAAGTGTTATGCATGGACATGCATGCATTAGGCCGAAAATTTCAAGTGTGTATGCACACACACTTTTAATTGTTTCAATTAATATTTTAAATCCTACTTAGGGTGACTAATTAATATCCCCGGGCACTAGATTTCTAAAAGTTAAGACTCGAAATAACTAAAATTCACAAAAATCGCATAGAATCATAAAAATGGATCAAATAACAAATGGTGATTCTAATATTATTGATATTATTAAATTGTTTCTATTATTAGTACTCATAAGATGGGAAATGATGCAATTAAACTAGGGTTTAGAATAGTGACCTTGGGACCGGTTGTCACAGCATGTACAGTAGCCGACCGCATTTGTTTTTAACACTTGTAAAAATTTAAAAAGGACATTAAAAGGACTATATAAACAAATCATTATAGTTTATTTAATACTTTTCAAATTTGAGAGGCTCTATAGTGCGACGAGCGAAAAACACCACTCCTACTATTCTTCATCCATCATTAAACCATCATTCAAAATTCAGTTTTCATCAAATCTCATAGTGCCTACATTTCGATTCTATACCATCGTAGAATCAAAAACAAGGTGATTCTCAGATACAGTCGATGAACACACTTCAAAATTCAGAACCGTAGAACTGAAATAATCTTAGAACAACCACAAACTAAGGATTGATAAGCATTTCCGAGTTAAATGACACAAATGTTCTTGAAAATCGACACAAACAATTGATTTTCAAAATCCTAATTAACCTTCGGATGAACAGGGGATCTTCAAAACTAAAAATGTTGACCTCAAAACTTATGTTTGAAATGAAAAATGGAGTTGAATTAGAAAACAAAAATCAAAATAATATATAGAGCATAATAAAATGACCATACACTGCAAAATCAAGACTAGGTCAAATTTATATGAAACAGTACCTTTGAATGCTTAATTTTGACCATTGAAAAGTCAAAATTGAAATAATCAACTTGATTTCACTAATGTAATTGATTATGATTCACATCTAACACATATGCATCTTGTGCAGAATTTGATGGCTAACCTTACATGGAGCAAGCTCCATAATGTCAGTGGTTTTGTTGGTACACATGTCCCTAGTTCTAGTTCTAGTGAGTTTAAATGTAATTGACTTTCATTTTGTTACACATATGTAATGTTTGATCAATGTAATGAAAAAAACTCTTTGATTGATTGTGTATCAGTTGTTTGATGTTTTATATTTTTATATTATTGTATGTTACACGCTTATACGAACATGTTATATAGGTATACAGTTGTTAGACATAGTTCTGAATTGTTAAAGGTTCAGGAATGTGTTTAACTTAGTCTCATGATTCAGTCGCACGACTAGACCATGCGAATGGTCCAATCGCACGACTGAACCAGGTGATTGAGTCAATCGCATGATTGAGTCATAAGACTGACTCAATCGTACGAATGAACCAATCGCTCGACTCAGTCGCACGACTGAGCCATACGCATGGCTCAGTCGTATGAATGAAAGCTGTAACCAATAAATACCACTTAATTCGTGGAAAAACGTAACACTTTGAGAATTCACAACCCTAGTCGTCCAAGTTCGTCCAGATCATCCCTTCCAAGTTCGTAGATCGTTTCTGATCATTCCTAGTCTATTCTTAACGTATTCTAATCGTTAGGCTTGATCGGATTAACGGTTTCCCTGATTGGATCGCCAATCAAATAGAATTCCGCACTATTTGATTCGGTTACTCGATGAATCAATTAGTACTCCGTACGTACACGGTCCTAACAAGTGGTATCAGAGCTTTGGCTATTGATTCTTCGTGGATTCAATCGTTTTTGTGAAAAAGTCAATGTTTTTAGTCTAAAGATCCGTGCTCTCTGCATAAAAATCCAGTTTTTACGTGTGCATGCTTTCAAAATTGAGTCTTTTTCGAGTTGCAGCCGTCTAGGGTGTCACACCCCGGGCCCAGGTAGGGTGGGACGTCACAGACTGGAAACAACATAAATGGCAGCGGAAACAAACCAATATAGGAGCTCAAAGGGAGAGAACATCACATGGAATTTTAAAGTTTTAAAAGGCATCGGACTGGAAACAGATCCAGCCCCAAATGTTTACATAGTTCAACATAATTCAAATAGTCATTGTGTCAACATTTTCCAACATTGTTCAAATCATAATTTTTGTCACACAAGCAAATGCCATGGTCTCGGGGGTTGAGTCTAAGTCTTCCATAATAGCTAAGAGCCTTCACGGGTTACTTGAAACATGCTCAAAAGAAAATAGAGTCAACTAAAAAGTTGGTGAATTCAAGTGCTTTAAAGTTTAAAAACAATAAAAAGGGACTCTTAAAGTCCACATTAAAGGTTTAGAATCAAGTGTGAAGGCTCATGAAAAATCTCACTTGATTTTTGAAAGCATCATTTTTAGTATCAATCATCGTGGGGTATCATAATCAACCCTGCACTCGGTCCCCGGTTGGCCTATTCTAAACTTGTGTTTAACCGAATATTCCCGAAGGAAGGAACCAAGCCTCAAAACAGTAAACCATACCTGGCAGGATGGTTCACCATAGTTTCTTAATCAAAACCTATTACATGCCACATACGATCACTCAGGATCTCAGTGGAGTACCTCCCTGTAGCGGGAGCCACTGTGTGTGGGGGATTCCCCAAATAGATCTATCCACATAAAACAAGCGGTTCACAAAAGAATTAATGATCATGACATAAGTATCAGCAGGTATCCATAAGTCCCACATACAAGCATCAAGTAAAGCACAATCATAGTTCATAAAACAACAGAGCATGTTTCATCCCAAAAATAGTAAGTAAAAGGGGATCACTAGAACTCACCTTAGATATTAAGCAAAAGAAACTATTCGTGTGCCGGGAATATCTCAAGTCTAACACCCTATCATGAATATAATAAGTGATTAGCTACTGCTCTAAACCTATTTAAGGTGCAACAAGAGTGTCTAAGTGTAAGGCCCCGTTCCCGGGCACCTCACAGTTGGTCGTCATCACCCATAAAACATACATTTATTATAACTTAATAAAAACCATGCAGCGGAAACTTTGAATTTACTATAAATGCTTTTGCAAAGTAATACAACACCCATTACAAAATATCGTTTGTTTGCATTACAATACAAAAACATTAACAAAAGAATGCCATCCCAAAAGAGCTGAGTAGCCACCTTGTGCCATCCTCAGCAACACTACCTGCCAACTGGAAAACACATAAAAGTCAGCGTTGCTGAGTGAGTTCTAGTTTTACAATAAAACATACTTTTACATATTTAAAAGTATTCTTTCGTACATGCGTTCATACATCATACGTACACAGAGATAATATTCGTTATTATCTTCATCATTCGTTATTCATCGTTATCTTTAACTTCTCGTATGGATTCTGTCAGGCTTTACCCACTTCATAACACTTGGCTATGATTACTGTGGTCGAATGACAAGAATCCCGTTCATACTTACTTGCACACATTGAAAGGTGAATTGTACCAATACCATATGCTACACCCCGATCGTTATTAGCTACCGGGCCGAAGTCAACATATGAACAACAAAACGTATGCCACGGTACTAGAGGTAAGCGGTAGAGGTACCATGACCATGGTCAATCACAAAGAAGGACCAATCGCGTTATTCAATGCTTGCAAGACATAATTCGTTCGTTCATTAATGCATGTATTCATCATCATTCTTCTTTTCATTCATTCGTTAATACATGCATTCGTCATCATGTTCCTCTTTCATTATCCTTCACTTTACGATACATAATACTTCATTAGTTCATTCTCGTTATTCGTAAAGTTTCAGAAAAGTAGGCATACACAACCACAAGGAACATACATACTCATCATACATACATCATCATACGTTCCTCATCATACATTTCTCATCGTACATTCATCATCATACGTAGTATCATACCATACTTAACAATATTTTATCAATAATATTGTTAACAATAATACACTGATAATAATATCAGTAATAATAAGGGTTGATCATAGTCATCATTACATGCATGAAACCTCATCATTTATTAACCCTAGTCAACCCTGGTCAAACCTCGAACTTCGGATTTACAGGAAATTTCTGTAAAATTCTAAGTTTTCTGGGCGTTTGAGCCCTGTTGGGCGTATAAGCCCTCTGGCCGTATGAGCCCTGTTAGGCGTAAGAGCACTGCTGGACTTTTCATCTTATACTTAGAATTATCTGGTCATACGACCACACTGTTGGTCGTATGAGCACTATTGGTCGTACCATTCCCTAGACTTAGAAACATGTTCTGATCATACGACCACACTGTTGGTCGTATGACCACTAGTGGACTCATCATCATACTTAGAAAAATATCACTTGGTCATACGACCACACTGTTGGTCGTATGAGTCCTATTGGACCAACACTTAGAAATATAACTTGGTCATACGACCACACTGTTGGTCGTATGAGTCCTGTTAGACTCATCAACACTTAGAAAATTATACATCCTGGTCATACGACCACATTGTTGGTCGTATGAGTCCTACTGGGCTTCAACACTTAGAAAAATATCCTGGTCATACGACCACACTGTTGGTCGTATGAGCACTGGTGGACTCATCAGCCTGTAATTATTTATTCTAAGTCCAGATTTCAGTAGTATTAGTAACCTGTTCAGGTATCTAAGTCCCAAACATCAAAATGCCTAGTTCTAAACATATACACATGATTCTAGGCATGAGTCTAACATAAACATAAACATACATACATTCATTTCATACGGGTATCAACACAATTTTATAAAAACATACTTACATGCATTTTCCAGCCCTAAAACAGTTAAAAACCAGTAAAAAGGGGTCTAGAACTCACCTTAGTTGTTTTCTTCGAATTTCCACCCTTCACCCGAGCTGTTAAAAGGGTTCTAACACCTAAGAATCCTTCAAACACGCATTCAAACACATATACACACACATAAGCACATAACCGAGGCTAATTTAGCCAAGAGCAACTAACAAAACATTAAACCTTACCTAAAATCGAACTCTTCTTCTTGTTCTTCAAATCCGAAAGTTTTTCTCTGCTTTGTGCTTTCTCTCTCTAAAGTCGAATGAAAATGTTATGCAGAAGGTAATGGGCGACCATGCCACCTTTTTACCAACTTTATAAGATTTTTTTTTTATTTTACACTTTTGGTCCCTCAATTTTGAGGTTGACTTCCTTTTCCTCCTTTTTCCTTCTCTTTATTCTTTTATTTCTTGCTAATAAAAATACGGGTATTACACTAAGTCTTAGTTTGTCGGATTCGGCTTTGATTCGATTAGGGTTTGCATAAAAAGTTTTCTTATATGGAAAGTCAATGTTTCTCATGAAATCAAGGATTTTTACATTATTAAGTCAATAATATATGGTAAATATGCTATTAAAGTGTCTAAAGGGGTCATTTGAGTCGGTCATGAAGTTTGGCAAAATTTTACAGTTTAGCCCCTGAAGTTTCAAAATTGACAGTTTCTACCCTTAAGTTTGGTTTCTTGTATTAGATGATATTTATAACAAAAAATCAGGTTCATGACATTAAGATAACTTATTTTTAAGAACATATACTCAAATTTTCAGATTATATGCTCGGTTTATTAATTACACATTTAACGTTCCCGGTTACGGTAAAACCGAAGGGTTTAAAATGGTTACCTATGATTTTCCATGTTTTTAATTCTTGGACTAGTAGCTAACTTTTAAAAGACATTTTTATATGTTTTCAACCTTTTAAATCACCAAAATTTGCCTCTAGTAGAGGAAAGACTCGTTTTTACATTTAAACCGTTAAAACGCGTTTTTAACCGAGTTTGACCATTTTAAAAGCTTGTTTGACCAACCTTTCTACTTTATAATTTATTTTATCATTTAACCTACTGAAATAACATGGCTTTTATAATTTCTAACTTTATACTCATTTTTCTTAGATTTTCCTTAAAAAAGTCTCTCGGTTTGTAACCATTTTCACTTAAAAATCTATTTAAATTACCTTTTGACCACTAAAATTTCCCATTGACTCCAGAACACTTTGTTAATCCTTAATGAACCTGGAATTCTCTTTAAAAAGTTTATAGCCCAAGCTTTCTTGTTTTTATGTAGTTTTACCATGTTTTCGGGTCCGGAAAGTGACTAAAATGTTTCTAAACACAACATGTCCTTTATTCCAGAGATTAAACATTATTAACACTCTTAATATTCTTCCAAACCTTCTGAAATTTCAGTCCCAAATCGTGGTCTAGTTGTTCTACACATCCATAGACTTCAAATATATAGAAAATGTCAAAACCGACCATTACGCATGTGCAAATCATTGTAACTTGAGTTTAACCATTACCAAAACTTCATCTAACTTAGAAATCAGATTGTTTGCATGTCTAAAACTTATTTTTGAGCAGGTTATGACCCTTGTTTGAAAGGGTTTTCAAACAAGTGTTTAAAGTGTGTTGTTACTTGTAGAGAGAAGGATTTTCAAGGTGTTTTTATGCTATAACCTCCCATTCATGGTGTATACCCATTTGTAACATTTAAAACAGGTTATTAGAAGTTTCATGAACCATTAAAAAGCAGGTTACAAGTTTATTATTCAAAAGTTACAAGGTACGCAAGTTAGATGGTGCAAAAACACCAAAAATAGGGTTTTCATGGGTAAATCGGGCTCTACCCTTTAGAGTGACTATCATATCATGTGGTTTACCTTAAAGAACATTGGGTACTCCACAAGAACAAGGTGATGGTGAGAAGTTTCTGCTACAAGAAGGAAAGGTAAGGTTTTTACGTGAAAAATGAAGAAAAACATGAGAAATGTCCAAAACTGAAAACATGGAGCTTACACTTGATGTAACTCACGGTTTGGAAGGTGTTGATGGTCGTGGATGGCTAGGAATTCCTTGGACTTGGCTGAAGAATCTCGAACAAAATCTGGAATCCACGAGTTTGCAACATCCAAGCACCACAAGCTTCACAAAAGAGACACTTTCTTGAGGTTGGAGCTTGGCCGATGTTGGTGATGATGTTGTTCTCGGTTGTGAGTTGAAAAATGGAGAGAGTTTCCTTTGTTTGAGTGTGTTTTTCTGCAGAGGATTTTCAAGAGAGAGAGATGAGGTTGAATGGTGAATGATGTGAACTTTGCATGAGGATGTAGTGGTCAAAAGGAGAGGTAGAGTGAAGTGGTGAGCAAGAGTGCTCATTGGGGACAAGGGGGCGGCCGAAATGGTTGTCTTGTAGTGCATTTGTTTTAAATTTTTATTGTAATTAATATTATGTAGTGTTAGTTTATTGTGTAGTGTAGTATTTTAGGTGGTAAAGGATTTAGTTAGTTGATGTCTTGCATGATAATGCATGCATAATCCGAAAATTAATTGGGTGTAGGAGCACACATGCTAATTGTTTCAATTAGGATTTTAAATTTTAGATAGGGTGACTAACTAACTTTCCCGGGCACTAAGTTTCTAAAAGTTAAAACTTGAAATAACTAAAATTCATAGAAATCACATAAAATCATAAAATGTAAATAATAGCAATTGATGATTCTAAATTATTGATATAGTTAAATTGTTTCTATTATTAATTCTCATAAAATGGGAATGATGCAATTAAATTAGGGTTTAGAATAGTGACCTTGGGACCGGTTGTCACATTCTCCCACTGTTTAGGAAATTTTATCCCGAAATTTTAGCTTTGATTAGAATCTGAACGGGTGGGTTTGAAGAGATGCGGGTTGATGATATAGATAGGTTGGACTCACCTAGTTTAGTTTAGTTTCTTTCATTTTGGATGTAATAGGACGAATGTTAGATAACCTTGACTTATGTAAGTAATAGTTTAGTTTTGCTCTAACCCAGCGAATCTACTAGCAAATCTACAGATTCGCTAGTAGTCAGCTGAAGAAAGTCGCCCGGCGAAACTGTTGCTCGCCGGGTGAACTTACCAGTTGGTCAGGGTAGATTCGCTGTAGCGAATCTACCAGCGAATTTGCTTCTGATTATATATATGCATTTGATGTATCTTTGGCAGCAAGTTTTGCCATACCTAATTGAGAAATACTTTTGCATTACTGTGTCATAGCTCGTTTTAGGCTGGAATTGTGTGTGTTTTGTTATCTTTGAGCCTCGTTTATTGAGATTGATTGAGTTTGGATCATATGGCTACATATTGAAACTCTTTTCTTCATTTTTGCACTGTTTGATTCTGTATTCTTGAGGTATTATTGTGATTATCATCTCAATAGCACGTAAATCGATCACCAATGGACCAACAATATGGTATCAGAGCCTTTGTGCTCTTGATTTGTTGAGTTTTTGGGGTTTTGAGGTGTTTTTGAAGAAAAGTCACTGTTTCATTCGATTTGCATCATCAAAAGGTGTTTTACTCATAGAAATTTGTAGAAAAACCATTGCTCAAGTAGTAAGGAGACATCCCAATCATCCAATCACTAATTCATAGTGATTTGGATGAGTTTAGAGTGATTTTCAGACCGAAAAGTGCTGTGTGTTCTTCCAGCGAATTTAGTGCTCTTCCAGCGAATTTGTGATTCCCCGAGCGAATATATTCTTTTGGCGAATCTGCTGTCATTGAACGAAAGTTCACCTTTGTTACCTTATTCTCAAGCGAAGATACCGTCGAATTTACCACTAGAACGAAAGTTCTACTAGTTCTGCGAACTTGTTCAGCGAACTAGAGCAGCAATAGCACTGATTCGAGCGAATCTGCTGTTGGTTTGTCTAGCGAACTTACCGGCGACCTTGCCAGCGAATTTACATCTTTTCAGCGAATCTAATTTCTGATTCCATCATGTCTACTTCAATTGTGAATCTGACTGATATGGAGTGCGTTCAACCAAACAGGCCACCGAGGCTTGTCAACGGAGAGAATTTTGAGGATTGGAAACGGTGCTTGAAAGCTTTCTTCTTCTACACTGATCATGGTCAGTGGGAATCTATCACTAACGGACCTCACCTACCAACAACAACTGTCGGATCTATCACTTCACCAAATCAGGATCCTAGCACTTATATTGAGATTGACATCAAGCTGCTCGATCGCGACAAGAAAGCTCTTGGAGCGTTGATTCTGTGCCTACATCAGGATATTTATAACAGGTTTGCTGAGCACACTACCGCTAAGGCATTGTATGATGCCTTATGTGAATTTTATGACGGGAACGAAGATCTGAAGAAAGACAAGAAAGCTCAGGCTCAGAAGGAGTTTAACTCATTCGTGGGATATAAGCATGAGACACTTACTGATATAACAAACCGTTTTCTGTCAGTTTCAAGCAACCTGAAGAAGTATGATGAACAGCTTGGAAATCATGAGCAAGTGAGTAAATTGTTAGACTCTCTTCCTGCTCAGTGGAGTCTGCAAATCAAATTACTCAAACAAGAAAGAAATTTTGCTGATTACAAGTTGATGGATGTAATCAACAAGTTAAAGTCATTTGATCTTGATGTGAAGAGAAGAGAGTATAATCAAACCATGATGTCTCCCAATGTCCCTCCTCAAAACGCTGCATTGATTTCATCCGCTGCAAACTCTAACTATTATGGTGCAACTTGTGGGAGTTCATCTGGTAATGGTGGCTTTGCTAACTCTGGGTATGGTAAAATTGTTAACTCAGGAAGTGGTTGTAAGGATGCTGGGTCAAGTTCAAATGCATTAGTTTCTACTCAAATTGCACACGATACTATGGCACTGTTTGGATTATTTGTGCAAAGTTATGAGGCTTTGGTGGCTGGAGAATTGAAAGGTCGTGGTATGACAGTAGAAGATATGTATCAGGTTGATCCTGATGACCTTGAAGAAACCGACATTCAGTGGCAAATGGCCATGCTTACTCTTTGTGCCAGGAGGTTCATGGAAAGAACTGGCAGAAAGAATTTTGGAAACCAGAGTCAGAACAATGCTCTAGGATATGACAAGTCTAAGCTCAGATGTTTCAATTGCAAGCAGCTCGGTCACTTCAAAAGAGAGTGTCCTTCTCCCATTGTCACTGAACCTGTTAATCCTGGAAACTCAAGAACCATTCCAGTCATAGAAAAGGTTGAAGAAGCTAAGCCCAAGAAAGAAACTGCTCTGTTGACCAACTTTGATTGGAGTGCAGAAATTGAAGAATCAAAGGAGGAAATCAACCATGCACTGATTGCTGAAATAGTGGAGAAACATGCTCTTGATAATGGGGACATTTACAGTTTTAATCCTTTCCAGGAGTTCTATGGTGAAGCTGATAATGAAGTTGATAACAATGGTGAATCTATTGGGTCTGAAGCCATTCAAACGATTAAGGAATGTGTAGGTGTGTATCAAGCTGTTGGTCAAGAAGAGATTGTTCAAAATGATCTGGTATGTGAAGCTGTTAAGGAAGAGGTTAAGTTGGCTGGTGAAAACGAGGAGTTGAAAATGAAATCAAGGATTGAAGAAGCCAAGAGAGAAGCTGTGGAGGAGTACAAGAGGAACACTCCTTATTGTCAATGTGATCGTGCTCTCGCATCAGAAAAGCTGGTAATGGGTCTTCCTTATGAAATTATTGAAGACATGTGTTCCTCTGCATGCAAAATTCGTTTGATTGGCATATATAAAGCTAATAGGTTGCTTATAATGAATGAAAATGAATTAAAGAAAACCAATAAAGAGCTTAAACAAAATGAGTCAAAGTATTTTGTTAAATTAAGAGAAGCCTTGAAAGAAAATGAACATTTAAAAAGGACACTTTTGGAAAAGAACTGTGAGGTTAACTATTTAACTGAACAAGTCACACTTGCTGAATTTGAAGTCAGAAAACTTAAAAATAAAATAGAACAGTGGTCTCTTTCGAGCATGAAAAGGGAGGAATTATGCAAAAAACAAAGGGAGGCAAGGATAAAGACCGGTTTGGGTAATGCAAATAATGCATTGGTATATCCTCCACCTAGTACTTTCTGTTATTCTCCTATGCCCACTCCTCATCCATCAAATGAGTTGATACAAGAGATTATACAGAATGATACTAACAGCTCTGTTGCAGGTTTTGAAGGAGATAATTCTAAGGAGTTGCGAGAAGGATATGATTATGGTGAAAGTGTTGGTCTCGGGAGCTCTAGTATTACTGATTTTAATTCCAAGAAGTCATTTGTAGACATTAGTTTAAGAAATCATTTTGTGTCTGGTGGAACTATTTTGGATTCAAACTCTGCGAAATGTAATAGTAACTTAGGATGTTCTGTTTCAAACACTCGTGATGATTTAAATGTTTTAAATTCTGCAGTTAATGTTAATGTGTGTATGAATGATGCAGCTCAACTTTCAGGTCATGTCTCTGAAAGTGAAACAAAAACTAATTGCTTTAACAAATTCTTCTCTCATCCAATCCCATCTTTTACACCAATAAGGATTTCTAAACCAAAAGGTAAAGAAACGTCTTCTTCCTCTGAAGATAACGAAGATAAAAGTGAACAAAAACCAGTTAAAGAGAATGTTATGTCAGAGAAGTCAAATGAGTCATATGACTCGAACAGTGATTCAGATTCTAGATTGTCAGAATGTGATGAAGTAATATCTATTGATAGAGTTCCTTCATCAAATTGTTCCAAAACAAGGCTGAGATCCCATTGTTTTAGATGTGGAAAGGATGATCATTTAATTAAGCAATGTCCTATATCAGGTGGTCTTAACAAACAGAATAAATCTTTTGGAACTAGATTGACAGCTTTTGTACATGGTTTCTTTTGCAGAAAATCTATTCCTCCAAGACCTAAGTACACTAAGACTTGGGTCCCAATTTCAAAAGTCTAACCAATTTTTATGACAGGAACATTCAGAGGCCGCTGTAAATAGTTATTGGCATGTAGATAGTGGATGTTCCCGCCATATGACTGGGTTGAAGGACCTGCTGACAAATTTTAGAATAATTGATGGTGGATATGTTACTTTTGCTGGAAACAAGAAGGGTGGTAAGATGATTGGCCAAGGAGATGTCTCAAATGGTTTCCTGACTTTGGAGAAAGTAAACTATGTTCCAGAATTGGCATTCAATCTTCTCAGTGTATCATAGATCTGTGATAAAGATATTCCCATAATGTTCCTCGCCAATGAATGTCTGTTCTTGAAACCGGAGTTCTCTATCCCTGAAGAGATGGTGATCATGAGAGCTCCAAGGAGAAATGATACCTACTTGTTAAATATGGGATCGAAAGAATCATCTTCCACCGTGACCTGTCTTTTATCAAAAGCTTCTTCTCATGAATCTTTTCAGTGGCATAAAAGATTAGGGCATATCAATTTTAAATTGATAAACAAGTTAGTTAAGAACAATTTGGTCAGGGGACTACCACTGAAAGATTATTCTGTGGTAGAAAAATGCATGGCTTGTGCAAAAGGAAAACAACATAAAAAGCCACATAAACTTAAATTTCAAAACTCGATTGAGCATCCCCTCGAATTGTTACATATTGACTTGTTTGGCCCTATCGGTGTTAAATCAATTGCTAAGAAATCTTATTGTCTTGTTGTGACAGATGATTTTTCCAGGTACTCTTGGGTGAGATTTCTGTCTAACAAAAGTGAGACCGCTGAGGAATTGATGAAGCTGATCCCACTGATTGAGGTTCTTGGAAAGAGAAAGATTCAAGCCATCAGAAGCCACAATGGCACAGAGTTCAAAAATCACATATTCAATTCATTCTGTGAACAAAAAGGTATTCTCAGACAGTTCAGTGCTGCCAGAACACCTCAACAAAATGGTGTTGCTAAACGTAAGAACAGAACTCTAATTGAAGCAGCTAGAACGATGTTGATCGAGTCAAAGCTTCCGATTATCTTTTGTGCTGAGGCAGTTAATTGTGCAGCTTATGTACTTAACCGGGTATTGATTGTCAAGAGCAAAATGAAGACATCATACCAGTTGTTCCGAGGAATTAAGCCTCTTATTGATTTTCTGCGTCCTTTCGGTTGCTCTTGTACTCTGTTAAATACCCAAGACCAGAAAACAAAGTTTGGTGCGGTCTCTGATGAATGTTTCTTTGTTGGGTACTCAGAAACACAAAAGGCGTATCGTGTGTATAATAAACGATCGCGGATTGTGCAAGAGTCCTACTATGTCGATTGGCAAGAATCAAACTCAACAAGCATTGGAAATGAGCCTGCATGGTTTTATGATTCTACCACTGTCTTCAAGTCATTCAATTTGCCAATTCTCGATGATGATGACGTTATTCCTCACTCGTCTGTGAATCTGACTCCACCACAACCGCAACCGTCTGCAACCACCTCATTACCTCCCACTTTATTTGATATCCCACCTTCACCACCTTCACCACCACTTCCATCATCTGATTCAGTATCTCAATCATCTTCATCTAATCCTACAAGCTCATCTACCATACCATCCACCGCTTCATCCATTCAACACCCTCATATCGATCCAATTCCCACAAATCCATCCACTTCCACATCAACATCACAACTTAACCCTTCATTGCTTAACACTAATTTTAAAACCTTAAAAGATCACCCTCATGACTACATCATTGGATCTATCACAGACGGGGTGAGGACTCGAAGTCAAAGTGGATTGATAAATGAGTGCCTTTATACAGCTTTTCTATCTCAGATTGTTCCAAAGAATTACAAGCAAGCACTTGAAGACTCAAGCTGTGTGGACTCTATGCAATCCGAGTTACAACAGTTTAGGAAGTTAAAAGTCTGGGAGTTAGTTGATCTTCCTCCAAACAAATGTCCCATTGGTACCAAGTGGGTTTTCCGAAACAAGCCAGATGATCGTGGTATTGTTATTAGAAATAAAGCAAGATTGGTTGTTCAAGGATTTGCTCAGGAGGAGGGGATAGACTACACTGAAGTGTTTGCTCCAGTTGCTCGTATCGAAGCCATCAGAATCTTTCTTGCACATGCAGCTCACAAGAACTTTAAAGTTTTTGAGATGGATGTGAAGTGTGCATTTCTGTATGGAAACATTGATGAGGAGATATATGTGTGTTAGCCACCAGGTTTTGAGGATCCAGATTTCCCAGATAAAGTGTACAAGCTAGACAAATCTTTGTATGGGTTACATCAAGCTCCCCGAATCTGGTATGAGACCTTGACGTAGTATCTCCTCAGCAAGGGTTTCTCTCGTAGGACTATAGATATGACACTCTTTAAGAAGGAGGTTGATGGTGAGATGCTGATTGTTCAAGTGTATGTCGACGACATTATCTTTGGATCAACAAATGAAAAGCTGTGTAAAGATTTTGAAGAAGTGATGAAGGATCGCTTTGAAATGAGCATGATGGGGGAGATGTGCTTCTTCTTAGGATTGCAGGTGGAACAGAAACCGGAAGGCATTCTTATTCATCAAGAGAAGTACATCAAAGAAATCATTACAAAGTTTGGCATGGATGACTCAAAGCCAGAACTTACTCCCTTTACTACTCAAACATGCTTGTCTCCTGATGATAATGGGAAGTCCGTGGATGCTCATCGATATCGCTCGATGATTGGATCTCTCATGTATCTGACTGCAAGCCGTCCAGATATCACATTTGCAGTGTGCTACTGTGCTCATTATCAAGCCAATCCCAAAGAATCACATGAGCTAGCGGTTAAACGCATTTTTCGTTATCTCAAGGGTTCCTCTCGTTTGGGTCTTTGGTATCCAAAAGGTGGGAACTTTGATTTACATGCTTTTTCTGATAGTGATCATGGTGGTTGCCGGATTAACAGAAAGTCAGTCACCGGTGGATGTCAATATCTGGGTGACTGTCTTGTTTCGTGGCAAAGCAAAAAGCAAACAACAGTGTCCTTATCCACAGGAGAAGCTGAATATATTGCTGCATCAAGCTGTTGTTGCAAGTGCTCTGGATTCAACACCAGATGATGGATTATGGCATCAACTTCCTTCACACTCCAATCTTCTGTGACAATGAAGCCGCTGTTGGAATTGCCAAGAATCCAATTCATCACACTCGAACCAAGCACATCGAAACAAGAATTCATGCCATTCGTGACGCTCAGGAAAAAGGGTTCATTGATATTATTCCTATTGAAACTAGGAAGCAGAAAGCAGATCTTTTCACTAAAACATTTGATAAACCACGTTTTTATGAACTGATCTCCATGCTAGGATTAATATCCTTCTGAAACCTTTTTCTGAGTAAAATAAAATAATAATTAAAAAAAAAAACTGTTTGAAATGTATATATATATACATATTTTTCTTATGGTCTTGATCGTTTGTCTGCTTAGAGAATCCTTGTGTCCCATATATTTTTTAATTTTCCTTTCCTTTCAATATTAAGAAATTTTCTATTAAGTACGTTTTTGAATAAAAATTTTGGGGGAGATTTATGCCAATGATAAGTGTTAACTTTTATTCTCTCAGGAATTCAAGAAAATGAAGTAAGAAAGAGGGGAACATCTTGCGCTGGGATATGCATGATAGACTCATCCCAAAAACGAAGTAAACAAGTGATCATGCAGCCAAATTAAAGATCATAACTCAGTAATAAGGATTATCCTCATGATACTTTGGTCTGCACAAAGATATAAGTCTTTTCTAAAACTTGGTTGAGAGTTGCTGATTGTCATCTTGCTCATGTACTGTGTTTACTTTTAAGGATCAGATTATTAATGCAAAGCTTATGGTGTTTCTCACCGGGATGGTGACTCGGTGATAATGCCCTCTAAGTCAAACATTAAATAATCCTAAATAGCCTATTACTGTACATACTTTCATTACATTTAGGATTAGATTATTGATGCGAAGCTTATGGTGTTTCCCACCGGGATGGTGACTTGGTGATAACGCCCTCTAAGTCAAACATTAAATGATCTCAAATAGCCCATAAGGAAAGATGTGTGTTTGTCTCCTCTGCTATGCGAAAGCATTGACCTGGAGTGATGATCTTCTCTGCTATGCGAAAGCATTGACCTGAAGCTCTTATCAACACACCTAGACGATCTTCTTTGCTATGCGAAAGCATTGACCTGAAGCTCTCGTCAATCAGTCAAAGGTTGAGTTTGCATCTCATGAGTATATATCTTGCATTTATGTGTGTTTGCATCTGTATATTATAGTGTCTCATATGTGTATGTGTCAGTCATTGTGTTTGCATTAAGTAGATTCAGTATAGTGAGCAGGCAAAAATCAATGATTATGCTCGATAAACCTTGATGTCGAGACTAATTCTTTACCAAATATCAGTGGGGACCAAGTTGCTGAGTTACTAAGACAATTCAGAACATGATAAACAGTTGCAGATCACAAGTTGAAAAGAACAGGGAATGGGTTTAAGCGGACAAACATATCAGCAATCTCGCTAAGTCATGTCCCAAAAAAAAAAATTCGAGAAAAAGATGATATTATATCCTTAAACCGTTTAACTTTAATTTTTATTCTAATCTCTTTTATTTTTTTATTTTATTTTTATTTTATTTTATTTTATTTTTTATTTTTATTTTTATTTTTATGTAAAGTTTTATTTTATCGTGGGACAATAAGGTATTCAAAAGGCAAAATTTTAATTTTTTATGATATTTTGTTTTATTTCATTTTATTTTATTTTATTTTATTTTAATATTTTTTTTAATTTTATCTTATTTTAAAATTTGTTTTTGAACCGGGCGAAATTAAGATTCGCTATAGCGAACCTATAGTTTCGCCAGTAAGCTCGACCAGCTGCATGGTCAAACCAACATGTTGAGTTTACCGAGCGAATCTATAGATTCGTTACAACGAATCTATGTCTTATTAAAGTTACAGTGAAGGCGAAATTCTTCACAGTAACCCTAAAAACAAAATATCAGTTCATCGAGCGAAATTTCAGAGTCCTCTTTTAGTTTTGATTTCCGTTGGATCTGTACGTTATATAAGCTTTAGGTAGGTGTCGCGAACATCGATGAAGCATTTAATCGGTGTATTTCACTTCGCATTGTGGGATCTGGCTTGTTCGACTGGGTTAGGGTTCGTGAAACTCGTCCAGCGAACTTGCTGATCTTCAGGCGAATCTGAACGAAAGTTCACTTGAACTCAAGCGAATTTGTAAATTCACCCAACAACTTCGCCTGTTCATTTGAACCGAGCGAAACTATAAATTCACCACAACGAACTTAATGTTTTCCAACAAAATTAAGCTAAAAGTCACTTGAATTTCAGCGAATTTATATAATCGCCTCTGTAAATTAACTAAGGTCGAGCGAATTTGAACGAAAGTTCATATGATGTGAGCGAATCTATAGATTCACCTAAGCGAAGTTATAGATTCACCTTAGCGAATTTATAGATTCAATTGAGCGAATTTAATTTAATTCTTTTGTTTTTGCTTTCACATATTCTCACACACTTATTATGTTGTATACTTAGACTTTTCTAATTTGTTTTTCAGCAACCATGGCTAATTTAAAGTTCGATGAGAAGAACAACACCGTAGCTATATTGGATGAAGACAATCCCAAAGCTGCAGGGTTCAGAGACTGCATAAAGTGGCTAAA
This sequence comes from Flaveria linearis, assembly GCA_024085815.1. NCBI lineage: Eukaryota > Viridiplantae > Streptophyta > Magnoliopsida > Asterales > Asteraceae > Flaveria > Flaveria linearis. The sequence continues at coordinate 46,404,882 of CM044009.1, read as the reverse complement.
GCAATCTCCGATTTTTCATGCTATCACTCACTCACCATCCATTTACATTTTGCACATCCAAGATTTCTGGAGATCAGCTAAGTTGGATGTTAAAGCTAATCCACACTGTATTCGAGCAAGGATAGAAGGAAATGATATCGCCATTACTGAAGAAATCATAGCAAGAGTGCTTCGTCTGGAAAGAGATCAGGGAGACGAGGTTGAGCTTTCTGAAGATCAAGTCTTGGTGGGATTCAGAAGCATGGGTTATGAGGGACCATCTTTTGGGTCAAAGAAAGAGATAAAGAAATCCATGCTGCCAAAAGAATGGAGATACATTGCTCATATCTTCATCATGTGTTTAGATGATCGGAAAGGAGGATCAGACGGTCTTAACCTTAGATGGGCCAAAGCAATGTTGATATTTTGCAGAGGGCAAAAGGCAAATATAGCAAGACTGATCTTTGAGTGCATATGTGACAACATAATGGCACTAAAGAAAGAGAAATGGCTTTTGTATCCAAGATTTGTTCAGATGTTAATTGATGATTTGATTCCAAACATCCCCAAGCACGAAGAAATCAAAAGACTAACCCCGATGAGCTCTAGAATATTTGCAGATTGTTCCTCTGCAAGGCATGATTTCAGTGGGAAAATCACCCACTTGTGGGAAAATATGTACTCTGCTGAAAGATGGACATACATAAAGAAGGTGATAGAAGAGGAAGAAAAGAGATCTGTTGAGAACAGGGAGAAACAAGAAGAAAAAGTTAAAAAGAGAAAACGGTATGCCAAGGAGAAAGAATACAATTTTGAGGATGAAATTGAACAAGCAATGGATGAAATGAGAGTTGAGAAGGAGAGGAAAACTAAGAAGAGGACTGAAGAAAGCAGTCACACTGAGGCATCAGAGAGGAGGACTAAATATAAGCATCAAGCTTTCACCGAAAATCCTCCAAGTAAAGATGCAAGATCTGAGTTTGATCATGACGTGATTAGAAACGTCAGTGCTTCTGTGGAAAATGAACTGAGTATGATGAAAACCAAATTGATAAATCAAGAGTTGAGGGAGAAATCGAAGGATGATTTGATTGAAGGATTGATAAAGATGGTGCTTGATCAACAAGAACTGATCAAAACACTGTTTAAGGAAGTGAACTCTCTGAAAGAAGCGGCTGGCCTGCCAGATGTTAGATCTAAACAGGAACTACATGACCTCACTGATACGTCAAAATACACATTTCTGAAGGTGGGGAGATTCTCTGTGGCAGGAGAGGGCCCAAGCTCAGCAGCTGGTACTAGTAACGCTGCAGGATCGAGTGGAGAGAAAGACAAAAATGATGAACCTGTTGATGCTGAAGGAGAACAGGGTGAGGATGATGATGTGGAGGTTGTGAATGAAGATTTTGATGATTTGGGACTTGATATTGAGAATGATTTAACAGGTGAGGAGGTTGTGGGAGAGAAACAACGATTGGAGAAAGGAAAACAAGCTGAGATGAAGTTAGTAGATGAAGAGGAGGAAGTTGAGGAGCAGTTGATAGATTACAGCTCAGAACCGGAATTTTATGAGGTGGATGAACGTCCAGTGACCTATGTGACTGATACTGGGTCAGCTGAAACTGGAGCGGTGGAGTTAGATCAATCTGAGTGGTTTGTTAGAGAGAAGGAGGCTGAAGAAATAACTCCACTGTTCCAGAACATAAAAAACCCCACTAGAAAAGAGAGCGATAAAAAGATTTTCAGCTGGAAATACAACTCTGAGCTGAAATTGTTTATGATCAAGAGAAGGGGAGGGGGAATATCTTACGTTCATAAAAGAAAAGCCTTTAAAACCCTCCCAAGATGGGATTTGAGAAGGTTGGCTGAGATTCCTTTGATTGGAGCAGAAAAGAGTGAACGAGCCAAGCAGTTGGAGATGGAAATTAAAAGGGGTTTAACTGATAACTTCCAAGCTTTTGGTTTCATGAAAATGGAGAGAAAGAGGTCGAAAAAGGATGTTGACTGGGTGACCGGAAAAGGAAAGATTGTACTCAAACTAAAACCGGCTAAGACTGTAGAACGTATTAGGATACCTGATCCTCTTCCCCTGAGACTGCAAGCATTTGAAAAATGGTTCTATGATAACAACACTGGGGAAGCAGTGATTAGAGTAAAAGGGGGAGCTGAGATTAGATTGTTCGATCCGATGGAGGTATTTTCTTTCTGTGATGAAGACTTAGTGATTCTGTGTGAGAATCACATAAAAGTTGGTGCTGGAGCTGATACGTTGAAAGAAGCAAGCCTCTTCATGAGGGTAGCCAACAAGGCTAGGGGATTAAGAGCTGAAGTCCGGGAGCTGGCTAGAAAAATAGTTCAAGCGGACGAAACAAGAATGGACGTGGATGATCTGACGAGGCAGATGGACAGCTCGATTAAAAGGAGGTTTGCTGGTGAGGCAAGTGGATCTGGAGCTCATACTAAGGATCAAAGCATGCAAGATCAAGAGAAGGTTGTAGTTGAGGACTCTCCAGTTCAAGATATAAGTGAGGCTGGGTTTGCTAAGAACTTTATGGTTGATATTGAGTCTGATGAGGCAGAATCTGAAGATGTTACAAATCCATTGGCCGGGATTGAGTTAAGGGCAGGAGCTTTCTTGGAAAACTTTGAAGCCGAAATTGATTTGGATGGAGCTGATTAAGAAGACCCCTCTAGGCGAGGTCCAACCTAGGGGGAGTATTGATGATATAGATAGGTTGGACTCACCTAGTTTAGTTTAGTTTCTTTCATTTTGGATGTAATAGGACGAATGTTAGATAACCTTGACTTATGTAAGTAATAGTTTAGTTTTGCTCTGACCCAGCGAATCTACTAGCGAATCTACAGATTCGCTAGTAGTCAGCTGAAGAAAGTCGCCCGACGAAACTGTTGCTCGCCGGGTGAACTTACCAGTTGGTCAGGGTAGATTCGCTGTAGCGAATCTACCAGCGAATTTGCTTCTGATTATATATATGCATTTGATGTATCTTTGGCAGCAAGTTTTGCCATACCTAATTGAGAAATACTTTTGCATTACTGTGTCATAGCTCGTTTTAGGCTGGAATTGTGTGTGTTTTGTTATCTTTGAGCCTTGTTTATTGAGATTGATTGAGTTTGGATCATATGGCTACATATTGAAACTCTTTTCTTCATTTTTGCACTGTTTGATTCTGTATTCTTGAGGTATTATTGTGATTATCATCTCAATAGCACGTAAATCGATCACCAATGGACCAACACGGGTAATTCTTCCACATCTCGTCTTCACGTTCCCAAGTGAATTCTGGCCCTCGTCTCGAGTTCCATCTAACTTTGACCTTGGGTATGCGGCTTCGCCTGAGTTGCTTAACCAAACGGTTTGTGATTTCTATGGGTTCTTCCATGAAGTTCAGCTTATCATTGATTCTTGTTTCCTTCAACGGTAGCTCTAAGGTTTTGTCTACCAGGCACTTCTTCAAGTTTGACACGTGGAAGGTGTCGTGTATATAACTCAACTTCTAAGTTAGTTTCAATTTGTAAGCCACGGGACCAATTCTTGCAAGTATTTCGAATGGTCCAATGTATCTCGGGCTTAACTTTCCTCTTTTTCCGAACCTCACGGTTCTTTTCCATGGTGCTACCTTCAGCATTACTCTATCACCTACCTGAAACTCTAATGGTTTTCATCTCCTGTCAGCGTATTTCTTCTGACGGTCCCTTGCTGCCCGTAGACGCTCCTTGATTTTGAAAATCTTATCAGTGGTTTCCAATACGATGTTGGGTCCCAATACATGGCTATCACCAATTTCATTCCAATTCAATGGTGACCGACATTTCCTACCATAGAGAGCCTCATACGGAGCTGCATTGATGCTTGCATGGTAACTATTATTATAGGAGAACTCCACCAATGGGAGATGGTTGTCCCAGTTCCCACCAAAGTCAATCACACACGCTCTCAGCATATCTTCTAAAGTTTGAATAGTCCTTTCGCTTTGACCGTCGGTTTGTGGGTGGTAAGCAGTGCTTAAGTCCAGACGGGTTCCTAAGGCTTGTTGGAGTGATTTCCAGAATCGCGAAGTGAAACGGCTATCACGGTCGGAGATTATTGATAGTGGCATACCATGCCTAGCCACTATTTCATTGATATAAAGCTGAGCCAATCTTGTCATATCATAATCTTCCTGAATTGGTAAGAAGTGAGCTGATTTAGTTAGTCTATCCACTATTACCCAAATAGCATCATGATCTCCAGATGTCCCGGGTAACTTAGTAACAAAATCCATCGTGACGTTATCCCATTTCCATTCTGGGATTTCAGGCTGTTGTAACGTCCCCGACGGTTTTTGGTTCTCAGCTTTTACCATGGCACAAGTTAGACATTTTTCGATATAAACATCGATTGATTTCTTGATTCCAGGCCACCAGAAAAGTGCCTTTAAATCTTGGTACATTTTATCACTTACAGGGTGAACCGAATACCTAGATTTGTGATCTTCGTCGAGAATTAGCTCTCAAATTCCCCCATGCTTTGGCACCCATGTTCTCCCTTCGCACTTGTATGTACCATCGTTTCCTGTTTCAAATCGCTTTTCCTTTCCAGTTAATCCTTCTCCTGCTAAATTTTCCTCCTTTAACGCTTCGCTTTGAGCTTCTTTCAGCCTTGCAATTAGGTCAGTGTACACACTTATCCTTAAGGCTCGTACACGAAGAGGTTTTTCTCTCTCCTTTCTGCTCAAAGCATCTGCCACCATATTGGCCTTACCGGGTTGATAACGGATTTCACACTCGTAGTCATTTAACAACTCAACCCATCTTCTCTGACGCATGTTTAGCATCTTCTGGTTAAGAATGTGTTGCAAACTCCGATGGTCAGTGTAAATGACGCACTTCATGCCATAGAGGTAGTGCCTCCACATTTGAGAGCAAACACCACGGCACCTAATTCCAGATCATGCATAGTATAGTTCTTCTCGTGATCGTTTAGCGGTCTAGATGTATAGGCAATGACCTTGTTGCGTTGCTTTAGCACACATCCTAACCCCTGACACGAGGCGTCACAATAGACTACGAAGTCTTCGACTCCTTCTAGGAGGGCCAGAACAGGTGCACTGCATAACTTTTCCTTAAGCGTCTCAAATGCTTCATCTTGCTCTGGTTCCCACACAAAGGTTTTGTTCTTCTTAGTCAGTGCGGTCAAGGGTTGCACAATGCGTGAGAAGTCCTTTATGAATTGTCGGTAGTATCCGGCCAATCCCAGGAATTACCTAATCTTAGTGGGAGTTTCAGGAATCTTCCAATTCTTTATAGCCTCAATCTTGGAAGGGTCAACTTGAATCCCATTCTTATTCACTACGTGCCCCAGGAATTGGATCACTCGCATCCAAAATTCACATTTTGAAAATTTGGCATATAGTTGCTCATTCGTGAGTAACTCAAGAATTAGTCTGAGATGCTTCTCGTGCTCTTCCTTATTACTGGAGTAGATCAGAATGTCGTCGATGAACACAATCACAAACTTGTTCGAGATATGGGCGGCATACACGGTTGATGAGATCCATGAATGCTGCTGGTGCATTAGTAAGCCCAAAGGGCATGACTAAGTACTCATAGTGTCCATACCTAGTTTGGAAAGCCGTCTTGGGTATGTCTTCTTCTCTTATCTTCAGTTGGTGGTAACCGGATCTAAAATCTATCTTGGAGAAGTAGCTTGCTCCTTGAAGTTGATTGAATAGGTCATCTATCCTTGGAAGTGGGTAACGGTTCTTTATGGTCAACTTATTTAACTCTCGGTAGTCAATGCACATGCGTAGGGTTCCATCATTCTTTTTCACAAATAGCATCGGGGCACCCCATGGAAAGACACTCGGACGTATGAATCCTTTGTCCAACAGTTCTTGGATTTGCATCATCAGTTCCTTCATTTCAGGAGGGGCGAGTCGATACGGCGCTTTGGCTACCGGTGCAGCGCCAGGCAGCAAATCTATTTGGAACTCAACTTGTTGATTCAGGGGAAGTCCCGGTAGGTCTTCCGGAAACACTTCAGGGTATTCAGAAACCACTGGAATATCTGCAATCTTCTTCTCCTCTTTGGTCTTCATTACATAGACTATGAAAGCTGAGCATCCCTCCATTAAGCTCTTGGTAGCTTTTAAATGAGATATCAAGGGGCATAAGGTGTTACTCCTTTCTCCTTGCATCAATAACACTTCCTTATTGTTCAACGGTATTTTGAGTAGGCCTTCTTCACATAAATTTTCGACTCTATTCTTAGCTAGACACTCCATGCCAACAACCACATCGAATCCTCCTAACTTAATGGGCATCCGATCTATTTTAAATGTATTTCCATTTAGATTCATTGAACAATCCTTGATGATTTCATTAGTTTCTAAAATGTTGTCATCAGCTAATTCAACGGTAAAAGTATCGGCTAAGGTACACGTAGCTAGGTCAATAAAGGATCTAAAAGCTTTAGAGATAAAGCTAGCAGTCGCTCCAGTATCAAACAAAACGGTAGCAGGATGATTTTTTACAAGGAACGTACCGTTAACCACATCAGGTTCCTTTAGGGCTCCAGCCAGATCCATCACGAATGCTCTTCCCTTAGGCTTGTTGGGCTTTGCATCCTTATCTCTACCCAGCTTAGGACAGTTGCTCCTCATGTGTCCTGGATCCCCACATTCATAGCATTGCTTCCCTGGTGTGTAAGTACAATCCTTGATCAGGTGTCCAGTCCTTTTGCACCTAGAGCAGGGCATTGGGTTGCATTCCCCTTGATGGTGTAGCTTGCACTTGTTGCAAAATGGGCTTGTCCCTGAGTACAGTCTCCGGGTCTTGCTTCCCTGATCATCACGTCTCACACCTTTGAAACTCTTCCTTCCTGACCCGTTACTACTTCCAACTGCTTTCTTTGCTTCAAACCACCTTCTGTTCTCTCCAACAAACTTCTTCTTCTCATCACACCTAGCTTGCTCAGTCCATCCAGCCCTAACTAGGTCATCGGTCAAACTGCTGGTGAGATCAACTGCGAATTGTAGAGTCAAGGGCTTAGAGGATCGGACCATTCCCCTAATTCTGGGATGTAGCCCCCAGATGTATCATGCTACGCCTTTAGATTCGGGTGTCACCAGATGTGGCACCAGCCAGGATAGGGCTAAGAAACTATTGATGTACTCCGTGTAATTGGGACCTTTCATCTCCAGGCTCAGGAACTATGATTTTAGCTTCTCAAGTAAATTGATGGGGCAATACTTGTTGGTTATCAACTCTCTGAATTTGGTCCAGCTCATTTGCATTGCAGTTTTCCTTCCCCGAGCTTGTGTGATTGTCTTCCACCACTCCAATGCCGATCCTTTTAGTGATTGAGAAGCAAATCTCACCATATGGTCCAGTTTGCATTCACTGATGTCCAGTACAGCCTCCATCCCGTCAATCCATATATAAGTCTCTATAGAACCCTCAGTGCCATAGAAGTCCTTAGGTTTGCATGCCATAAAGTTCTTATATGAGCATCCATTCCTTAACGCCTCAGATTCCTCGTTGTTTTCAGTCCCATTACTACCTTCGGCATCGTTCCGGTCAGCATTGATCTGAGCGATGATGGTTGGTATCGCGTGAACAATTTGCTGTGCTACGAGATTTGCTATCCTCTCGTCATTCCCTGGGTTAGCATTCCCTCCGATGGGAGTCTGTACAGGAGTAGGAGGTTGATTTCTAGTTCGCCTTGCTCCTTCATGACGACCTCAGTAGGCTCCTTGTCTCCCGATACGTGTCCCTCTTCTGGTAGGCATTCTGATAGTATCAGATAAAGTCGTTTTAGCGTCTCATAATTTATTTCAAAAAATCTATGCATCAATTCCCTACAAGGCTCCCTCTATATGAGGAGAGAATACGGTGTATAATTGTACATAACCTTCCAATTTCCCACAGATTACTGAATTAAACAGTTTAAACAGTCATCAAGAATAGCATGGCCCAACACCATGAAATACACAACACATTGCAGATAATCATAAATGTTTCAACAGCATTGTATCATAGCAATCAGTTCAAAATAGGACAAAGTCAATAGTATCAGAGTCTAGCTCTTACAATTTGGAAGGTGCCATCACCCCCATGAATAATAATAATAATAGTGTCAGATAATGATAAGATTGTTTCCTTCAACTGTTCGAGACAGATATTCTTCCTCTTTCCATATGTCACCTTCACATCCACTTATTCTTCAGCCATCCCATCCATCTAGAGCTCTTCTTCTTTTGTTCCTGCTCTAACCTCTACACTCCATGTGAAGCCATCATAGCCTGGAATTGAGTAGACTGGGAGGTCCGGGTAGCGTGCTGAAGAGTCAGCACGTGGCGACGGACGGTCTTCAAGAGCTCCTCCAGTGCTGCATCAGTGGGTCCTACCTCACTTGCCCTGCGGCTTGATTGGGAGTACCTATCCCCTGCTAGTACGGTAGGGCCGTCGTACATGCAGTGCCTCGGAGGCATCCAAGGCTCCTCCTGTGGGTGGCGTCGGAGTGGCTCGAACGCGGTGGTGCGGGTATAGGAGTCCTAACAGGTGGTGGAGGAGGAGATGGCATCCTAAACAAGACTGAAGGTCCAGGCCTAGCACTCTTGCGTGGACGAGTGATGGTACGTGATCCCCTATTCCCAATAGGTGGGATAGGTGAGTGGGACAGAGCGGCAACATGCGGCGAGTGGGAACGCGTCCGGCTCCTTGAAGGTGTCGTCGAAGAAGAGTCCTCGGAAGCTTCAGTGTCGTCCGAGGTGACGGATATCCATCCTGGGTTTCCACACCTCCTAAGGTATTCCTCATTCTCAGTGTGTGGTTTTGCCTTCTTGGTGTCCCCCGTTGGTGCACTGCTCTTAGTAGGGTAAGCAGGTGCTTTTCCCTTATCAGCCATAGTTTGTTTTCCTGTAAAAAGACATCATGAGTAAATTGGTTTCTCATAGCTCATGATAGTCTTACTAATAATATTATACTCATAGTACTAGTGATGGCATTAGTATCAGGAATCTCTATGTATTCCCTATCAATGATATTAGAATCAATTGTTTCTCAAAATAATGTCAGGTAAAACATTTCATCTTTAAAAATCCATTTCAAATCCTCAGTCAAGATAAGTTTCAAAGTTCATCAGTATTAAACAGAAAAGCCCAAACATAACTTAGAGGTTCGTGATGGAAATTATGCGTCCGGTAAATTCATGACTACATTGATCAAGTGTAATCATCAATTTACCCAACCCGATTATCCCAACACTTTCCCACAAGAACAATCCTAGGGTATCAGGGTTGTAGCCTAGGGTCTACTATGGTATTCCCGATTTCTCTACAACCTTTGGCTCTGATACCAATCTGTCACACTCCGGGCCCAGGTAGGGTGGGATGTCACAGACTAGCAATAACATACATGGCAGCGGAAACAAACCAATATAGGAGCTCAAAGGGAGAGAACATCACATGGCATTTTAAAGTTTTAAAAGGCATCGGGCTAGAAACAGATCCAGCCCCAAATGTTTACATAGTTCAACATAAGTGTCAACATTTTCCCTCATTGTTCAAATCATAATTTTTGTTGCACAAGCAAATGCCATGGTCTCGAGGGTTGAGTGTAAGTCTTCCATAATAGCTAAGAGCCTTCACGGGTTACCTGAAACATGCTCAAAAGAAAATAGGGTCAACTAAAAAGTTGGTGAATTCAAGTGCTCTAAAGTTTAAAAACAATAAAAAGGGACTCTTAAAGTCCACATTAAAGGTTTAGAATCAAGTGTGAAATCTCATGAAAATCTCATTTGATTTTTGAAAGCATCATTTTTAGTATCAATCATCGTGATGTATCACAATCAACCCTGCACTCGGTCCCCGGTTGGCCTCTTCTAAACTTGTGTTTAACCGGATATTCCCGAAGGAAGGAACCAAGCCTCAAAACAATGAACCATACCTTCCAGGATGGTTCACCATAGTTTCTTAATCAAAACCTATTACATGCCACATACGATCACTCAGGATCTCAGTGGGGTACCTCCCTGTAGCGGGAGCCACTGTGTGTGGGGGATTCCCCAAATAGATCTATCCATATAAAACAAGCGGTTCATAAAAGAATTAATGATCATGACATAAGTATCAGAAGGTATCCATATGTCCCACATACAAGCATCAATTAAAGCACAATCATAGTTCATAAAACAACAGAGCATGTTTCATCCCAAAAACATTAAGTAAAAGGGGATCACTAGAACTCACCTTAGATATTAAGCATAAGAAACTCTTCATGTGCTGGGAATATCTCAATTCTAGCACCCTATCATGAATATATTAAGTGATTATCTACTGCTCTAAACCTATTTAAGGTGCAACAAGAGTGTCTAAGTCTTAGTTTGTCGGATTCGGCTTTGATTCGATTAGGGTTTACATAAAAAGTTTCCTTTTATGGAAAGTCAAGGTTTCTCATGAAATCAAGGACTTTTACATTATTAAGTCAAGAATATATGTTAAATATGCTATTCAAGTGACTAAAGGGGTCATTTGAGTCGGTTATGAAGTTTGGCAAAATTTTATAGTTTAGCCCCTAAAGTTTCAAAATTGACAGTTTCTACCCTTACGTTTGGTTTCTTGTATTAGATCACATTTATAACCAAAAATCAGGTTCATGACCTTAAGCTAACTTATTTTTAATAACATATACTCAAATTTTCAGATTATGTGCTCGGTTTATTAATTACGCGTTTAACGTTCCCGGTTACGGTAAAACCGAAGGGTTTAAAATGGTTACCTATGAGTTTCCATGTTTTTGAGTCTTGGAACCGTAGCTAACTTTTAAAAGACATTTTTATAAGTTTCCAACCTTTTAAATCACCCAAATTTGCCTATACTAGTGGAAAGACTCGTTTTTCCATTTAAACCGTTAAAACGCATTTTTAACCGAGTTTGACCATTTTGAAAGCTTGTTTGACCAACCTTTCTACTTTATAAGTTATTTTATCATTTAACCTACTGAAATAACATGGATTTTGTAATTTCTAACTTTATACTCAATTTTCTTAGATTTTCCTTAAAAACGTCTCTCGGTTTGTACCCATTTTCACTTAAAAATCCATTTAAATTACCTTTTGACCACTAAAATTTCCCATTGACTCTGTAACACTTTGTTAATCGTTAATGAACCTGGAATTCTCTTTAAAAAGTTTATAGCCCAAGCTTTCTTGTTTTTATGTAGTTTTACCATGTTTTCGGGTCACGAAAGTGACTAAAATGAGTCTAAACACAACATGTCCTTTATTCCAGAGATTAAACATTATTAACACTCTTAATATTCTTCAAAACCTTTTGAAATTTCAGTCCCAAATCGTTGCCTAGTTGTTCTACACATCCATAGACTTCAAATATATAGAAAATGTCATAACCGACCATTACGCATGTGTAAATCATTGTAACTTGAGTTTAACCGTTACCAAAACTTCATCTAACTTAGAAATCAGATTGTTGGGGTGTCTAAAACTTATTTTTGAGCAGGTTATGACCCTTGTTTGAGAGGGTTTTCAAACAAGTGTTTAAAGTGTGTTGTTACTTGTAGAGAGAAGGATTTTCAAGGTGTTTTTATGCCATAACCTCCCATTCATGGTGTATACCCATTTGTAAAATTTAAAACAGGTTATTAGAAGTTTCATGAACCATTAAAAAGAAGGTTACAAATTTAGTTTTCAAAAGTTACAAGGTACACAAGTTAGATGGTGCAAAAACACCAAAAATAGGGTTTTCAAGGGTAAATCGGGCTCTACCCTTTAGAGTGACTGTCATATCATGCAGTTTACCTTCAAGAACGTTGGGGACTCCTCAAGAACAAGGTGATGGTGAGAAGCTTCTATTACAACAAGGAAAGGAAAGGTTTTTAGGTGAAAAATAAAGAAAAAAAATGAGAAATGTCCAAAACCGATAACATGGAGCTTACACTTGATGTAACTCACGGTTTGGAAAGTGTTGATGGTCGTGGATGGCTAGGAATTTCATGGACTTGGTAGTAGAGTCTTGAACAAAAGCTGGAATCCATGAGTTTGCAAGATCCAAGCACCACAAGCTTCATAAAAGAGACACTTTCTTGCGGTTGGAGCTTGGCCGATGATGGTGATGATGTTGTTCTCAGTGGTGAGCTGAAAAATGGAGAGAGTTTCCTTTGTTTGAGTGTGTTTTTCTCCAGAGGACTTTCGAGAGAGAGAGATGAGGTTGAATGGTGAATGATGTGAACTTTGCATGAGGATGTAGTGGTCAAAAGGAGAGGTAGAGTGAAGTGGTGAGCAAGAGTGCTCATTGGGGACAAGGGGGCGGCCGAAATAGTTGTCTTGTAGTGCATTTGTTTTAAATTTATATTGTAATTAATATTATGTAGTGTTAGTTTATTATGTAGTGTAGTATTTTAGGCGGTAAAGGTTTTAGTTAGTTGGTGTCTTGCATGATAATGCATGCATAATCCGAAAATTAATTGGGTGTAGGAGCAGACATGCTAATTGTTTCAATTAGGATTTTAAATTTTAGATAGGGTGACTAACTAACATTCCCGGGCACTAAGTTTCTAAAAGTTAAAAATTGAAATAACTAAAATTCATAGAAATCACATAAAATCATAAAATGAAAATAATAGCAATTGATGATTCTAAATTATTGATATAGTTAAATTGTTTCTATTATTAATTCTCATAAAATGGGAAATGATGCAATTAAATTAGGGTTTAGAATAGTGACCTTGGGACCGGTTGTCACATAGGGTATTCAAAATTGTGTTTTAGGTCGAATTGAGTGAAAAAGGTTGAAAAATTTTGAAGTCAGCAGTCTCAGTCGCACGATTGACTCAATCGCACGACTGAACTCCAATTGCCTAATTCAATAGCACGATTGGACCATTCGCATGTTCAATCGCACGATTGTCCCAGTCGTTCTGTTCATTCACACAACTGCCCTAATCGGCTGCCCAATCATACGACTAAGCTCAATCGCAAATTTGAGTTGCAGTCGTCCTTCAGTCGTCCCTCCCAGTCGCATACACAGTTTGGTTTTTCAAGTTTAAGACTAATTCATTATGGACTCAGAGAACTATGCCTTCTCAGCAGGAAAGGACTCCAGGATCTAGAACATATTGTTATTGGAAAATGAGATCTGTAACCTATAAATACCACTTAATTCGTGGAAAAACGTAACACTTCGAGAATTCACAACCCTAGCCATCCAAGTTCATCCAGATCATCCCTTCCAAGTTCATAGATTGTTTCTGATCATTCCTTGTCTATTCTTAACGTATTCTAATCGTTAGGTTTGATCGGATTAACGGTTTCCCTGATTGGATCGCCGATCAAATAGAATTCCGCGATATTTGATTCCGTTACACATTGAATCAGTTAGTACTCCGTACGTACATGGTCCTAATAGGTTTTCTTGACCATGATGCTCCTGAGGCAGAAGGCTTAAGAGACATGATCAGATTCATCTTAACTACTAGAGTGGCACATGCTATTACTGTTAAACCAATTATCTATGAGAACTACATCAGATCTTTCTTGGGAACTGCTGAAGTAACAGACATAGATGGTGTAAGAACTCTATCAGGAAGAATCACAGAGGATCACACTCTCATTATCACTGAACAAAATGTGAGACAGTGTCTACAGTTTGGGGATGATACTGATACTCCATTAGAGTTGGATGATGAAGAGATTTTGACCTTCTTTGCCAACATTGGCTATGAAGGAGGATATGAGGGGAAGCAAATTGTTAAAGGGTTGGTGGAACTACAATGGAGATTTCTGATTCACATCTTCCAACACTGCTTGTCAAAAAGAAAGACTGGTTGGAATGATATCCATGTCTCCACATCATCAGCCATATGTGCTCTGTGCACAAACCAACCATTTAACATGTCAGCCTATGTTTTCAATAGTTTGGTATCCAACATCAAAAAGGGTAGAAGACACATGTTCCTAATGTATCCCAGATTTCTTTAATGGTTTATCAATGAAACATTCCAAGACATAGTACCTGTAGGATCAGTGATTGATATTCCTCACTACAATGATAAGTCCTACAAGTACTTGAAGATGAGAGATCCAAGGAACCTTTATAGTAGGACTTTCTTTCCTCTACTACCATGGATGCTTCAACAAATCAACCCGAATAAGAATACAAAGGAATAAAGACAGGAGGTTGCTGTGAATGAGCCTGTTCCAGAAGAAGAGCAAGTTGTTCCATGTCAACACAATGTTGAGGAGCAAGCTAGCATGTCTGAGGAAGGACAAAGGCCAGTGTCACCACAAGTTGATGTAGGTGGTGATCTTCACACTGGACCTTCTGTTCATGCTACAGATTTAGCCTCACCTTTTGTACCTACACCAACCCTATCTCCTCAAAGATCACCAATCTTATTTCCACAATCACAACCAGTTATCTCTCCATACATATCACCCATACACTCACCTCATGTTTCACCCTTTCACTCACCCCATATTTCACTAACTCATCACTCACCTATATCTCCCACTCCATCATCACCCTCTACTGCTGCTCATGCTGAGTTTAGTGGTTCTACCAGCTTTACAGATGAATCCAAATCATCATCTGATAATAAGGATGATCACATGCCTATGCCTGTGAGGCAAGTGACTTCAGAAGCTGCTCCCTTTGAGAGTTTTGCTAAATCAGAGATCAATAAACCAGATGAAATGATCTCTGAGCTTCTGAAGAGAGTAGTCAAGATGGAAAATCTCCTGAAAAAAAAATCTGGTACCCTTCAAGATAGACTTCTGAAGATGGATGAAAAGGAAATGAAGTTAATAGAAATAAAAAGAAAGCATGAGTTGGAGATGAAAGAAAAAGAAGATGAGAGTGAGAAACTAAAAGAAGCTCTTCAGCATTCCAAGGATGAAGTAAGTGGTCATTTAGACACTTTGACCATCCAGACAATTGCAATGGAAGAACAAGAAGGGCTGATTGAAGAGCAAGCTGTTACAATCATTGACCTGCAAAATCAGATAACATCTCTAAACAAGAGAGTATCTGAGTTGGAGATGTTGGTCAGGATTAAACATGACGCTGAAAAAGAACAAGATGATCAGGGTGATGACAAAGAAAATAAAAGAAAGATGGAAAGTGATAAAGATGATAGTGATAAAGATTCATCAGGGGAGAATGATGATGTCTCCCCACAGGTAAAAAGATGAAGTTCACTGACTTTGAAAAGAAGGATGAGACTAGTAGAACTAAACCGGATGAATCAAGCATGGAAATGGTTGTGTATACAAGTGAACAAGCAAAAACTCACACTAAAGAGGCTGAATTCAGTGATATGATTACAGCTCTTGACTTCTTTACTACTAAACAATTCATTGTTGATGATGACTTTTGGGACTTCATAGTCAGTCAGAGGGAAGGTACTGAACGAATAGTGGTCATTTCTCAATCTCCTGTCCCAATTGAGAAGGAATTGAGTCAAAAAATTATACCTGTTGTGTCCCTATCTGATGAACAAAAAGAGCTGATTAGAAAGTTATGTGAAGAACAACAACAAAGAGAATCATCAGCTGATGCAGTAGATGAACCAGAAAAGGCAGAAACTAAAACATTGCCCAAAGAAGCTGAACAGGCTGAATCCGCTTCTGATCCAATATTGCAAACTTACTCCAGAAGGAGGAAATACTTGCTGAAAAGGAAAAGGGAAAATGACCAGTGAAGAAGAAGAACCGGTCAAGAAAAAGCAAAAAGATGATCCCCGTAGCCTTCCAGCCATTGCTGACTTTTTAGAAGAATATGAAAAGGCTGAAGCTCAACTTGAAAAGAAGGCTGAAATTATTGATCTAGAAGAAGGAGAAATAGAGGGTGGCTATGTGGTTGATGAACCACTAGCCAGGGAAAAGCCCTGAACAGGAGAAGCCATGAGTACATGAGATGGTAGAAAAAGCCAAGTCAGATGATATGATAGTGAAAGCCATATTCTTGATTGACCACGAATATGATCCTGATGAGGTTTTTAGGTTGACATATGAGGGGATAATAGCAGAAGAAGAAAAGCTAAACAAACTGTTGGACCCCACATATGAGACTGAGTATGAAAAGACTCATTCACCCAAGGCTCCTGTGTTAAAGTTATCTTCAACAGCCAAACAAACTACATCTTCTCAACCACTGTATCCTGATCCTTATAGTATGACTGATAGGGAAATAAAGGATTATCTGTCTGAACAAGGATTCACTAAAAGAAAACTAGGGAATATGAAGACAAATTCTCTAAGGGTTGTTATCCTTAGAATGTTCAACGAGAAGAAAGATAGGCTCAAAAAAATGGAAGAAAAAATAACAAGACAACAGCCTAGATCAAGAGTTTCTGCACAAGACATGCAGCTAAACCATAGAGATCATGACTCTTTGGCACCTATTCTCCATAGATATCCTGAGTGGTTTGCTGAGCCTTCAATGATAGAGCTCCATGAAGGGCTCGCCACTACAGAGATGATTCGAGGTGTGCCTACAACCCAGGCCAAGACTGATTTGAAGATAATTGCCTGGAAGTATGATAGTGACTGGAACATGTTTATGGTGTTGGATTCTTTATGCCCAAGACACATAGAACATTGATGGGGTTAGTACGTCATGATCCAAGTCGGGTCATACCCAATAACAAGCTTAGCAAACACCAATTATTATTTAATTGATGATATGATAATGCAATTAAATAATTACACCAATTTAGAAAATGGGTTTTCTAAATAAGTTGCATATGAGATAGAACAACTTATAGGGATATTTTGTTCAAGGGTATTATTTGAAAAGTTATTTAAATTAGTTGAATAACATAAAGTAATAAAGTGTGTAAGAGTTATAAAATTAAAAGGGGTTAATTTTATAACTTAACTAGTGACTTGTTTTAAATTGATTGACAAAATGTTTTTGGGGAAAAACCCTTTTAACCCCACCATTCGGCCACCCCTTGTCTTGTGGGTGGAATCATTTTTTCTTGGTACTAGATACACACTTGAATACACACACTCAACCTCTCTCTCTCTCTCTCTCATACATGCAAACCATCACCAAGAACATTTTCTCTCTACGCTACAAAAAAACTGTCATACAGTGACACACAAAAAGTGTCACAGAATACCCAAAAAGTGCCACTAATGGCCCCTACATTTTTGTGTGGCACACAAAAAAAGTGCCACTAGAAGCAGTGCCACTAAAGCCATTTAGTGGCACTGCTTCTAGTGGCACTTTTTTTATGTGCCACCCAATCTTGGGAAGATCTTTAGTGGCACTTTTTTTTCTATAATATTAATTACAAAATATCTATACCAATTTAGTGGCACAATTTTTTTTCCATAAATTTAGAAAAAGGCTTTTATGGGCACGAATATTGTGGCAATAAATGTATTTCTAGTTAGAGATAAATGATGGTTTTGAATCATTTCTAAATTACAATTTAAGATAAAATGGAAATGAAAAACACTTAAAATTACATGATCATAACATAGATTATGATTTCAATCCAAAACATGTTCCAATGTTAGCGAACAAATACATAATAAGTTCCAAACGTATTTCAAGTGTTTACAAACAAAATAAATATGATTTTTTCTGTTCGTCAACTCTATTCCAAGTAATCCATGAATGTTGTTATCTCTACTACACCAACACTTCACATTTTGTCAACTCTTCCTTCATCATCATGACTTCTTGAAGATGATATTTCATTAATAGATGAAGAACCAACACGAGGGACCTAAAAAATACAAAGTAATGAAAATAGATGTTAATATAAAGTAGTAGGGATGAGCAACTATATATAAGGACCCAAAATTATGTGTACATAAAGTAATAAACGGGTCAAACAAGTTAAGTTGTACATGTAGTAATAAACGGGTCAAACAAGTAAAGCTATGCATATAGTAATAAACAGGTCAAACAAGTAAAGCTATGCATATAGTAATAAACGGGTCAAACAAGTAAAGCTATGCATATAGTAATAAACGGGTCAAATAAGTAAAGCTATATATATAAAATAAACGGGTCAAACAAGTAATACATGTAGTGATTAATGGCTCAAACAAGTAAAACAATGCAAATAGTAATAAATGGGTCAAACAAGTAAAGCTATGCATATAGTAATAAATGGGTCAAACAAGTAAAGCTATGCATATAGTAATAAACGGGTCAACCAAGTAAAGCTATGCATGAACGTTTTGTTTCACTTTTTTCTTCTTCATATTCTACCTTTTGTAGATTTCAGGGCATTTTGTCACAGCATTATATAAATCTCGGTGGCCCTTCGAAGGTTTTAACACTTGGGTGGCCTCTAAAATTGTGTTATACTTGGGGTGGCCTACTTATAGGTTATTGCTATAATAAAAAATGAAAAATGACAAAAATACATATTTACCTTAGTTTTGATTGGAAATAGTTGCAGCAGCATCCTTCCTATGGGACTCAACCTACGAAATACAAACACAATTAAATTCATTAAAAACTTCAAAAACAAAACAAAACAATATCCTTGCAATTCAAGTTCAATTCAACTCACTGCAGCCTGATCTTGTTCATGTTTTGTAATTCTGAACTTGTGTGCAACATTTTCTGATGTAATGCCCATTGGAAGTAGACAATCTTAAGCTTGTTTCATGGTTTTCACCTGGTAAAATTGCATTATGTGTTTGTTTGTATGTTTATTCAGATGAAGTGGAGCCACCTCAACAAATTTTGACAAGTCAAACTTTTTATAACAAGTATACATGTTATAGTTAATTAGTAAGACAAAAAGAATCTAAGGATTAACAGTTATATCCGTTGTGGCTTTTGATTTTAATGTTGAAATTCTTATGCAGCGGGATGCAAATTACGGAAGCACTGATGCTGCAGATGGAAGTGCAAAAGCGACTGCATGAGCAATTAGAGGTGTTAAACTTTTAATATTCAATATTGTATATGGCGTCGGGGTGTTCACAGTCCGGTTCATAGTCCGTTATGCCTAGCTATTTCAGGTTCAGGTTCCAGCCAAATACAGCTTCCAAACAAAGACTAATCTTTATGTTTACTAACCCCAATCCAAATCAACAAGTAACATTCAATAAGTATGTTCAATGTAACAGACCTAGAAATCCTACAAAGTATTATATATAATCTACTGCATACATATAAAGCATCAACATACAACAACAAATCATGATCAATAGATATCCTGCATATAGTTCATGGGAAAAAAAACAAGATTCATTGATATTATTATTCACTTTAAATGTTGAATAAAGAGAGTCAAGGAAAATACCAGATCCTGCAGCGGTAATAGCTTCCCTATACTTCTTATCCTGAACATCACCAGCAGCAAACACACCATTCACACTGGTTATAGTTGTTCCAGGCTTAGTCACAACATAACTATCAAAATCAAGTTCCAACTGACCATCCGAGAACTTAGTAGCCAGTTCATGCCCAATCACGAAAAACAACCCGTTCACCTGCAGATCAGACACATATTTACCATTAGTGATTACTGTTCTACTTAAATGGCCTTCAACAATATGAAGGATCAAACATTTTTTCTAGGTATCACTAGACATACCACACCAATCATAGTTTATGCAATCAAACATTTCATCAAACACCTTATGTGCAAATATACATTCAGACATGAAGAGGTATTGTCGTCGAGTTAAACATTTCGACTTTCATTCTTGTAATTGGCCTTAAAGTAAGACTAAACAGTAAATCGGAACAAAACCTCACCAGTTCCACCATCGCCAACAATCATAAGCTTGAAACTCGGGTAATCAATAGTCTGTTGGTTGGGCAACGCCTATAACACCAAATCACAATGTTTACAATCAACGAAACACAAATTCACTAGAACAACAACAAAACAACCGATTACGAAACAGGTCGTTAAAGATAACAAGAGATCTAGGAGAATGAAACACATACCATGATGTAAGATGTGTAGAAGTGATGATGAAGGCGGAGAGGAGATGTTGCGTTATATAGTGAGAGGCTGCAATTGATGTACGACTTGTAAATGAAATCACAAAGAAATGCGATCAAGGTGATGCAGCAACTGTGTAGCCCATTTTGATAGCATGTAATTACCTATTGTAATTTTATAGTTATAAGCATCAGATAGTCATGCTTCAACTATTAAGAAACCTGTAAGAACAGAATTGATTTAGTTATTTAGCACTCAAACCTAGTTTTGATTTAGTTATGCTTCAACTGGAGAGTTATTCAATGAAAATAAATAAACAGGTAGAGAAAGCTCACTGGAAAGTTGGCCGGTCGGCTCGGTGGTGGTGATGAAATCAAAGTTCCACATAAGCTCTAGTTAATGGTGATGAAATCATTTGGAATGAAAGCTCCAGTTGATGTAATCGAAGTTCCGGACGATCATGGTGAAATCGTTTGGAATGTGGTGGTCGACTGCGCGGTGGCGGTGGCGGTGGTGGTCGGATGACGCGGTGGTGGTGGTGGTCGGACGGCGCGGTGGTGGTGGTGGATTTGGGTGTAGATCGGCTTGGTGGTGTGGTGGATTTGGGGGTGTCGATGGCTGAAATTTTGGGGGTTGTGGAGGGTTGAGCGCGTGATATAATGTATAAAGGGGGAATTTTTTTTTTAATTTTAAAAATTGACATACACAGATGACACGCAAGAATGCGTGTCATCTTTTCTAAAAACTTTATAAAATCTGACATATATTCTATGATACGCGTAAATGCGAATCATCGTTTTTCGCACGTCATCTTTTGCGCGTCATATATTAACAGTTTTGTAGTAGTGTAATGGACATCTGTAAACAAATCGCTACTAAGAACTCGAGAAAACTCACCACAACGAAACAAATTTCGGTACAAAACACCGTTGTTTAGGTTAATCACGATGATGATAATTGATAATGGGTGATCGTAGAGAAGAAGCTGGGGGTTAGGGAATTTAGTTAATGAAAAATAAGGTTAATAAAATAAACCTTAATTTTTAAGTTAACAAAAAAATTTTGGTGGGATTTGTTTGGAGGGAGTAGTTTTTTAATAAAAATATATGCCACTAAAACTTTTTAAGGAAATTTTGAGGGTGTATAATATTGGATTGATTAGTGGCATAAAACTAAAAGCCAAAAAATTATATAACTTATAAGTATGACATAAAAAAGTGCCACTAAAACCGTATATTTGAAGTATAGATGATAAATAAGACTAAATATATGGGTCAACCAAATATGGCACACACAAAGTGCCACTAAAACTATATATTAGTGGCACAAAAGTTAAATACCACAAAAAACGTGTGCCACTAAATGGCACTTTTTTGTAGTGCTACTTTCTTGAAGAAAATACAAGCTGAAAATCGGATTTCCAGCTCTTGTTGGTCATATCTTGCTGTCAAAATCTTAGCAAAAGGGTGCTTGCTTGAGGCTTGTGGGTATGGAAGCTTGAGGACACCTATCCTAGGTGTTTTGGCCATTCAAGGACATCTCCATCTTCAACAATATAACGTTTTTTACAGCTCTACAAAGGTTGTATCTTTTGTGTTGTTTTGGTTGTTTTATTCTTCTTGATGGCTTGCTCAAACACATATTAATGATCCTATGTTTTTGGGTTTGTTGAGACAAAGTTATGTGCCTTAATTTTCAGATTATAAAACACGAAATTAAGCTCTTATTCCGCTGCGTTTTTCTTGTTTAAATGGTTAAACAACTATGTTTATGGTCAAACAAACCCAACATTGGCATCTAGAGACGGATATGTGGATGACTAGCCTCTTTTGTCCTTATAAAAATGGTTTTATGGGACTTTAACAACCTAATTAGGGCTGTTTTGTGGTGATATTATAAATCCCCAACTTTTCAAGGTTATATCTTACATGCTTATGATTAAATCTTGAAAGAAAAGATATCAAATGGTTGATTGTGTTTTTGTTTGGACAATAACACCCTAAATTCTTAGTTTATGTTGGCTGAAAATTTAGGGTCAAATGGGGATTTATTTTGGTTTTTGGATGTTGTTTCATATTGGTGCATAACCAAGCCTTGACTTTGTGATGGTTTGGTTTTGAATTAATGATTTATTTTGGTTGATTTCATTCCTTATGGGTTGTAATATTTATTCATTTGTGCTTGTATTTGGGTGTAATTTATTTATTCATTCATTTGTGATGTAATAGATAGATTAAGTGTGTTTTCTTTATTAGAAAATTTGTATTAGGATATAAATTTTGTAAATGAAGATTCATAAGATGGAAGCACAAAGGAAGACACAAAGAGAAGGACTTGAAGCATTTGGATGCAACTTCAAGTGGGGGTCTTTGAAGATCTCATCTTTTGTGTTGTTTTTAACCCTTAGAAAAGACCTTATGACCACACTAGTGATGGCAAACAAGTTTGGTCACCTAAGTGGCTATGGTTATGCACATATGGTTGTTTTATATATGCTTGTTTGATTATCCATTTTATGTTGATTGTTTGATATGTGGATATGCTTAACAATCTAAATAAATAATCTTATCAAGCTGAATTTTTGGTTTCTTTTCATTAAGTGACTAATAAAAGTGTATTAAAAGGATTAATGATTTCAAATAAAAGATGTTTTATTAAAAAGGAACCATAGGGTACCATGTATTTGAAAGCATGCGAATACAAGGTACATAGAGTTTTCACAACGAATTAATGAAAACTAAAATCCCTTTGAAACGAGTTAAACACCATCATTTTACACGACACTCGAATCACTTGTAAACTATTTGTGGGATAAAGGTCACCTAACCACTTCTAGGGAACTTGTGTGTTTGAGGTGGACTTAACATATTTGTGGGATAAGGGTCACCTAACCACTTGTATGTGTAAACTCACATGTGTGTGTAAGTAAGACGACTTGAATTGGAAACCATGTGCATAGGGTCACCGAAGCATGGCGTACAATGGTGTTGATGGGATTTTACATGCCAACTAAACATAAGATGTTTAAACCGATCCCATAAAGCTAGAAGTTGCAATAGGTTGCAATTGTCAAATATTGACTAGCTTGTTAATTTAAATAATGGGATAAAGGTCACCTAACCATCATTTACATGTAACGTTGGATTCTAGATTTTAATTATTAATAGTCTATGAGACATGAAAAGGGTATTAATGATTAAAATGATTTTTTTTAGAAATACTAATAAGAACTTTGTAAATTTTGTAGAAATGGCCGCAAACAATAATGCTACCACCCTGACCGTCCATACCCTATCACTGAGAACCATCTTAGAGAGGGATCGTCTTAACCACAATAATTTCATGAACTGGTTTCGTAACTTGTGAATCGTTCTCAAGCAAGAGAAAAAGGCCTATGTCCTTGACGATCCCATTCCTGACCAACCCGACCCTGAGGATGTTGAGGCCTATAACGATTTGCTTTAGTACACTGAGGATTCCATGCAGGTTTCTTGCCTCATATTGGGAACTATGATTCCCGAACTCTAAAAGGATTTGGAGCATCATAGGGCATATGACATGATTATCCAGTTGAAGGAAATGTTCCTTCAATAAGCTAGGGTAGAGCGCTTCGAAATGGTTCGAGCGCTTCATGTGTGTCATATGGAAGAAACCCAACCGGTATCATCTTATGTACTCAAGATGAAAAGCCACATTGATCGCCTCGAGAGGCTTAGCTGTCCCGACTCTAAGGAGTTGGCCATGGATTTGATCCTTAATGGGCTAACTAAAAGTTTGAGACTTTCATAATGAATTACAATATGAACGGTTCACGCAATGCTCAAAACAACTGAGGAGGGGTTGGGTAGAAAGGTTCTACCTGTTCTCTCGATCAATGAGGGAGGCTATAAGAAAAGGCCATTCCCCAATCCCAAGGCAAATGTTGACAAAGGAAAGGGGTACGTCAAAGGGAAGGGGAAAGGGAAGGTTAGAGCGGAACCTCCAAAGCCTAAGCTTAAGAAGCCTAAGGTAACGGAGAACGATCCATTCTTTGAGTGTGGTGAGATAGGACATTGGAAAAGAAATTGTCCAACCTATCTCAAACAGTTGAAGAACAAGAGGGATGATGGGCAAACCTCGGGTACAACTTTCGTGATTCACATTGGTTTAAATGTTATTTCTTCAAACACATGGGTATTGGATACCGAATGTGGAACTCATATTTGCAATTTGTTGAAGGGGTTCAAAAGAAATAAGCACTTCAAAAAGGGGGACACAAGTCTCTACATGGGCAACAAAGCAAAAGTTGATGTCGAAGCCCAGGGAGACTATATTTTGAAACATTCAAATGGTTTGGAAGTTGTTCTTAAGAACATTTTGTATGCTCCTAGTATGACTAGGAACATAATTTTGTTTCCATTTTAAAACAATGTGGTTATGATTTAAAGTTTGTAAACAATGGTATTTATGTTTGTGTGGATGATATTTTTTATTTCAAGGCTATGCCTTTTAATTGTATATATGAATTAGTTCATGATGATTCATCCTATAATAACTCTTTATACCAAACAAGCACCAATAAACTTAAAATGGATTTAAGTGATTCTTACCTTTGGCATTGTCGTCTTGGTCATATAAACAAGAATCGGATTCAAACACTTCAAAAGAATGGTCTTTTGAAAACAAATGAAAATGGTTCATTTGATAAGTGTGAATCTTGTTTACAAGGTAAGATACCAAGTCGCCCTTTAGTGGTACTAACTAGAGGGCAAAAGACTTATTGGGAATCATACATTCGGATGTATGTGGTCCTTTTAAGACAATGACTAGAAATGGTGAAAGATACTTCATTACCATTACCGACGATTATAGTCGCTATGGTTATGTGTATTTAATGGCACGTAAACATGAAGCTTTTGAAATGTTCAAAAACTTCACGAATGAAGTAGAAAAACAACTCAACAAAACCATCATAGTTCTTCGTTCAGATAGAGGAGGTGAATACCTAAGTGAGGCTTTTCAGGATCATCTAAGAAGTTATGGGATCGTCTCACAACTTACTCCACCTTGAACACCACAACATAATGGTGTGTTCGAAAGGAGAAACCAAACCCTATTGGATATGGTTCGATCTATGATGGCTGTAAGGGTTTCGCATTACTCTCCGCGGCTTGTGTTTTGAATATGGCCTCGACTAAGA
Source organism: Flaveria linearis (assembly GCA_024085815.1). NCBI lineage: Eukaryota > Viridiplantae > Streptophyta > Magnoliopsida > Asterales > Asteraceae > Flaveria > Flaveria linearis. The sequence continues at coordinate 46,379,777 of CM044009.1, read as the reverse complement.
AAGTGGATTCAATACCTTTTAAAGTATGGCATGGAAGAGTTCTATCACTATCATATTTAAAAGTATGGGGTTATGAAGCTTATGTTAAGCAAAACACCCAAAACAAGTTGGAAAGTCGATTTACTAAGTGTATATTTGTTTGATATCCCAAAGACTGTATAGGATACTATTTCTTTGATCCAACAGAGCAAAAGGTATTTATTGCTTGAAAGGCAGAGTTCTTGGAAGCCAAGTTCCTTATGGAAGGAATGACGTATAGAACAGTGGAATTTGATGAGGATCAAGATCCACAAGCCGATACACGTTTGGTTGACAGTAGCAATCAACAGGAGGTTGTTGATGATGATAAGAGGTTGATCGATACACTCAAAACATTCGCAGATCTGGTAGAGTTGGCATTCCACCTGAAAGATATAGATTTTTCATGAATGAATGCTATGTGGTTGACTCTGATGAACCAACTACATACCAGGATGCAATGTCCAATTTAGATTGTGACAAATGGCTGGAACCCATTAACGTAGAGATGCAATCCATGTATGACAACCATGTTGAGAATTGGTTGACCCTCCACCTAACTCCAAACTGGTTGGATGCAAGTGGGTTTTCAAGAAGAAAACGGACATGCATGGAAACTTGGATACTTACAAGCAAGACTTGTAGCAAAAGGTTTCACTCAAACTCAAGGGGTTGATTATGATGAAACCTTCTCACCTGTGGCAATGCTAAAGTCAATTAGGATGTTGTTTGCCATAGCTGCTCATTATGACTATGAGATTTGGCAAATGGATGTGAAAACCGCTTTCCTTAATGGACATCTTGAAGAGACTGTCCATATGGTTCGGCCTAATGGTTTTATCGATCCAAAACATCCTAATAAAGTATGCAAGTTAAAAAGATCAATCTATGGATTGAAACAAGCATCGAGAAGTTGGAATCAATGTTTTGATAAGGAAATCAAGAAATTTGGGTTCATCAAGAACCCTGACGAGGCTTGTGTGTATAAAAAGGCTAGTGGGAGCATAATTACATTCTTACTATTGTATGTTGATGACATACTACTATTTGGAAATGATATTCCAACCATAGAAGGTGTTAAAACCTGGCTTGGAAGTTGTTTTTCCATAAAAGATCTCGATGAGGCCGCCTATATTTTAGGAATAAAGATCTATAGGGATAGATCGAGGCGGTTGGTAGGTCTAAACCAAAGTGCATATATTGATAAAATCTTGAAAAAGTTCAAGATGGAAAACTCTAAGAAAGGTATGGTACCTATTCAAAGAGGGACAATATTGAGTACATCTCAATGTCCAAGCTGAAAGGATGAGCAAGACCGAATGAAGGACATCCTATATGCATCTACTATAGGATCCATCATGTTTGCGATGATATGCACTAGACCGGACGTGTCATGCGCGTTAAGCATGACAAGCAGATATCAGCATAATCCAGGTAATAGCCATTGGATGGCTGTTAAAAGTATATTGAAATACTTTAGGAGGACTAAGGATATGTTTCTAATATACGAATCTGATGAAGAAGAGCTCGTTGTAAAGGGTTACACGGATGCGAGTTTCCAAACTGATCGAGATGATTCTCGATCACAGTCGGGGTATGTCTTCATTATGAATGGAGGAGCTGTGTCCTGGAAGAGTTCAAAACAAGACGTGGTAGCATTGTCCACTACAGAATCCAAATACATAGCCGCCTCATTAGCAGCTCAGGAAGCTGCATGGATAAAGAAATTTATCACCGATCTAGGGGTAGTCTCTACCATTCAAGACCCACTAGAAATCTTTTGTGATAACGAGGGTGCGATTGTACAAATCAAGGAACCCCGTGCACATCAAAAGTCTAGACACATTGAGCGGAGATTCAACTACATAAGGGATAAAGTTGAAAAGGGAAAAATATGTATTCGTAAAGTTCACACCGATCAAAACATTGCGGATCCACTCATAAAGCTCCATGAAAGGGCAAAGTATGAAGGTCATACTTGTGCCCTAGGACTTCGATATTCTAGTGATTGGAATTGACCTGTTTAGTATTTAAAAGCTTGGAACAATGTAATATTTAAATCTTTCATATATATTTATTATATTTTGAGTTATTTTCATTTTAGCATGTATACATCCATGAATATGTTAATTATTCTAAATGTCCGTAGTCGATCATGTTTGTGGGAGCAAATATGAACGTAAGACTATTATGAACATGGATTGGTGGATATTCATAAGGCATGAATATAGAGCAATTGGTTGCTGCCAAGGTTCATAGATATTCGTGTGATACGAATATTGGACTGACCCGCGTCTCAAATTTTACTACATGGAATCTTTTAGATTTATCATAAGTAAATTTGAGTAAAGGTGTATATCATTTGGTATCCTCTAACCTGAGGTACATATTGGGTTTTGATATTCACCAATGTGTCATACCTTGAGCTAGTTCTTCACTACTCTGAAATAATGAACAGTACATAAGGCTATGTTCAGGTGTGACACTAGGTGATTGTGAGAAACGTATGTAGTCAAGATGGAATTTGTTCCTCTTATTCGTTGAGAGTAAGATGTCTAAGGCCTGATTAAGTTAAATCAACAAGGAATGGTCATTCTATGTCCTTAGATTTAACATAACATCTGTAGCAAAAGGATAAATGTTTAATTCACCTAATTCTTTCAAGTTGGATACTTGAAGAAGATGATGTTATTGAATGGCTTTTAGTCATGCATATTAAGGGTAGTAAACCATTGTTAGGCGGTATTTACTACTTGCATCAATCCTCTATGAATCATGGGCAAGTGGGAGATTGTTGGATTCTTTATGCCAAAGACACATAGAACATTGATGTCGTTAGTACGTCATGATCCAAGTCGGGTCATACCAAATAACAAGCTTAGCAAACACCAATTATTATTTAATTGATGATATGATCATGCAATTAAATAAATGCACCAATTTAGAAAATGGGTTTTCTAAATAAGTTGCATATGAGATAGAACAACATATAGGGATATTTTGTTCAAGGGTATTATTTGAAAAGTTATTTAAATTAGTTGAATAACATAAAGTAATAAAGTGTGTAAGAGTTATAAAATTAAAAGGGGTTAATTTTATAACTTAACTAGTGACTTGTTTTAAATTGATTGACAAAATGTTTTCGGGGGGAAAAACCCTTTTAACCCCACCATTCGGCCACCCCTTGTCTTGTGGGTGGAATCATTTTGTCTTGGTACTAGATACACACTTGAATACACACACTCAACCTCTCTCTCTGACTGGGTTTGAGAATGATATTCTCTGTTGATGTGAATCAACAAGGATCAAATATGTTGATTGAGTCAATGATTGAGAGGCGGAATCAAACAATCAATGAACATTTAACATTTGAAATACTCATAAATGCACTTGTATTGATTATCTGAACTGTTACAAAGTAAATGCTAGGGTTTAGCAAGCTACAGTAACAATGCAAGACAACCTCGCATGAAACAAAGAATAAGAGGTGTCAAAAGTCAGGAGTTTTGAGTTGCGAAGTCTAAAGTCTCAAAAAGTCTCCTCACATACGAGGTTTCTGATCTATTTATAGGCTGACTTACAGCTTGTACAAAATGACTAAACTACCCTAACTGTACAGAATAGTTTGTCTTCGTACGCATTTGTTCTTAGTCATCCGCATTTGTTAATGCGGATGAGTAAGTCTTCATCAGCATTAGTCTTCTATCTTCCGCATTGGTGTTTGGTCATCAGCATTGACAAATGCGGATGAACAAACACTGAGCGCATTTGTTACTGAACATCCGCATTGGTTAATGTGGATGAACAAAAGTCTTGTCCGCATTTGTCGGTTGTCCGCATTAGTTAATGCGGATGAACAAATACTTGTCAGCATTTGTTCTTGTGCATCCGCATTAACAAATGCGGATAGCCGACACTTGTATTATTTCATCTTGTTGTAGTAACTTCTTGATCCGCATTTCTTCTTGGACTTGGGGAGATTTCCAGCAGAACAACCATCCACCTCTTGAATTGGCATGTATGATCCTTTCAGGGTCCAACAATACTCCCCCTAAGGATTATACAGCCTATGTACTTCAAGGGTTTAAGGGTGGATGAGGTTGTGAAGATTCTGCTGGGTCTTGTGCAGCAGGAGGATTAGTGTAGGAGGGATCCACAAGAGACTTGATCATGTTGGAGAAATCTTGTGCTTCACGTAGTTTTTCCTTGTTCAGAACATGGATCTTCATATGTCTCATATTGTGCAATGCCTCAATAGGCATCTTCCTCAGTGAGATGGGCTCCCAGATGGCTACGGTTGACAGACCATCTCTTCAATTTGATCTAAATGACAGAGTGTAAGCACATCAATTTTTAATTGTGACACAAGAGTTCAATCAAGTTTAAGTGTTTTTCTCAGCCATTCAAAAGAAATGCGGCTGAGGAAAAACAAATGCGGATGAACAAAAGATTTGTCCGCATTAGTTTGCACTTGAACCTTGTGTTTCAGTTCACAAAACCTTTACCTGCATTGGTTGAATGCATGGGTTACCTTCACCCGCATTAACCAATGCACTTACCCGCATTAAGTTTTGAACTTAATGTTTTTGCTCTGAATGGTTTTGGATGAATTTTCTCTGATGCTTTATGAAGTGATGTCTTTGACATTGTGGATATTTGTTGTTGCTTGTTTCTTATGAAGTTTGACTGATGTCAATTTTTGCTTGGATTTACTTGTTCATCATTTGTGAACCAAGTTTCCCATTGTTGACTGTTCCTTTACTTGTTCATGAGGATGTATCTGTTGCATCAGTTGAGATATTATGATATAACTTCTACACCAACACAGACATTGTGCACATTTTGTATTTTCTCCCCCTAAAGTTTGTATCCATAATAGATAGAAACTTTTTTTGATTTTTGTGTTGTAATCAGTACAAGAAGTTGAGTTATACCTTTCTTTGGGATCATAACAATCATACCTTTCACAGATGCAAGCAATTTTTTATAAACCAAACATAATCATGAACCTATTGATTGCAGGTATGTTTGTCCTCTTAAACTCATGCTTGATTAATAGTTAGATGCCAGTGATTTTATCATGTTTTGAGTTGATTAGGTATTCAACATGTACCTCACACTCAATAACATGGCAAGGTCAACTGTCTGCATGTAATGCATGGTAGAACTTTCAACAGCTTACATGACCAAGTTACTTAAGTTATGACATCTCATTTACTTGATCCTCATTGGGATTCTTTTATTTGATCCTTTTATGAATTTGATCCACATTGGGATTCTTTTAACTTCACTTTGGAAGGTGATCTCTAAGGATTCTTTTCTTTCATTCTCTTTGGAATGTTTTTTTTTTTTTTTTTTTTTTTTTTTTTTAAATTCATCCACATTGGATGTGTTCCACTTTGGGAATCTTTTAGGATCGTAACATCAACACTATGTGCTTGTCACTCCAGGTCTTTGCTCAGCAAAACAAAGGAGGAACTGATGTGAGTAAAGGAGATTCATAAGTCATCATTACTTGGGGTGTTTAGGTTGCTACACACACACGCATTTAGATAAGTCATGCCTTACACATACTATGAGATGACAGCATCACAGTTGAAGACAGGCTTTAATTTATCACTGGATGTAGTTTCTTTCTCAAGTTGAGCCTACCAACATATCAAATAAGTCAAGTCAGTCATTTGAGTTTTCTAAATGAGCATAGTGAATGATATAGTGACTGTAATTATATCATTTCCCATAGGTTAAATAGTATACTTCCTGATCTGATTTTTTTGAAATGTTGAATGTTTTTGTTGATTTTCATTTTACTCAAGATTAATCATGCCAATAGATTGGACTAGGAATTCAAATCTGGTTGGATCAAATGCCTTAGTAAATAAATCAGCTAATTGATGATCAGTGTGAACTTGCATCAATTTGATTAAACCTTTTTCAGCACAGTCTCTCAAAAAGTGATATCTAATTTCAATGTGTTTAGTTTTTGAGTGTTGTACTGGATTATTTGTTATGAACATGGCTGCTGTGTTGTCAATATGAATTGGAGTGTGCAGAAAGTTAAAGCCATAGTCAAGCATTTGGTTTTGAATCCAGAGAACTTGAGAACAGCATGCAGATGCTGCTATATACTCAGCTTCTGCTGTTGAGACAGATACATTGGTTTGCTTTTTGCACTGCCAGGATACCAGTCTGGGACCAAGAAATTGACACCCGCCAGAAGTGGATTTTCTGTTGAAGTTGCATCCCCCATAATCACTGTCAGTATATGCATAGAGATTGAAATCTCCTTCCTTTGGATACCATAATCCAAGAGCAGGCTTGCCCTTGAGATATCTGAATATCCTCTTGACTGCATTTACATGAGATTCCTTGGGATCTGCTTGATATCTGGCACACACACAAACACCAAACATAATGTCAGGCCTACTGGCTGTTAGATACATTAGTGAACCTATCATAGAACGATAGTGAGTCTGATCCACTGATTTGCCTTCAGGATCTGGTCCAATCTTCACTTTGGTATCCACAGGAGTTCTGATGGACTGACAGTCAGCAAACTTGAATTTCTTCAGCATTGTTTCCACATATTTTGATTGATTGATGAAGATTCCGTCAGCTGTCTGTTGGACTTGTACTCCAAGAAAGAAATTGAGTTCTCCCATAGCACTCATTTGGAATTTTGAATGCATGAGATCTTCAAAGTCTTTGCATAGAGTCTGGTTTGTTGAGCCAAAGATGATATCATCCACATATATCTGAACCAGCAGCATATCCTTTCCTTTTCTTTTTTTAAAGAGAGTCTGATCAATTTTTCCTCTCTCATATCCATTATTAAGAAGGAATGATGAAAGAGTCTCATACCATTTCCTTGGAGCTTGGTGAAGACCGTACAGGGCTTTGTCTAGCTTGTATACCCTGTGTGGATATTCTGGATCTTCAAAGCCAAGAGGTTGACTCACATAGACCTCTTCAGAAATCTTTCCATACAAGAAAGCACACTTCACATCCATTTGATAAACAGTGAATTTCATGGATGCAGAATATGCCAGAAAGATTCTAATGGCTTCTAGTCTGGCTACAGGGGCAAAAACTTCATCATAATCGATTCCTTCTTCTTGTGTGTACCCCTGAGCTACTAGTCTAGCTTTATTTCTAATGACAATTCCCCTGTCATCAGTTTTGTTTCTGTACAACCATCTGGTACCGATAGGATATTGTCCTTCGGGAAGATCTACCAGTTGCCATACTTCTTGTTTCTTGAATTGCAGCAATTCTTCCTGCATTGCTTCAATCCAACTGTTGTCTTGAAGAGCCTCTTTGATATTTTTGGGTACTGTTTGACATAAAAAGCATGAGAACAAGCAAATGTTGGCAATGCTTGATTTGCTCCTAGTCACCCTTTCATTTAGTTCACCAATGATGTCGTCAACAGGATGATTCTTGTGTATTCTTGTGGTTGGAATTGAGTCACCAGCAATGGTTACATCAAGATTGGAGACATTCAGTTCATCTTGGTGCGAGGCAACTTCTTCTTGTACTGTTGGGGAGTTGTGGAAGAAATCAAATTGTGTTGCAGTTCTTGCTTCAGTATCATCAGTGGGTTGATTACTTCCATCAGTTGAAGTTCTTTCAGTATCAACAGGAGGGATGACACGAGTTTGGGTGGTAACTTCTTCTTGAGTAGTTGTTTCAATAGATGGCATCTCTGATGGAGAGGGTGTTGTACTTGGACCATCCTCAATTGAAGCACTTTGATGTTGAACAGAGTGTCTGATAGGATCAGCTTGTAAAGGAACTTCTTCATTTAGTTGCTCAGAAGAAGTTGGAGGAATCATTGGAAAATCACTCCTTCTTTCTGATAATGATGAATGTACAGCTGGTTGTGTATTTCCTGCATCAGACATGTGAAATTGGTCAAAAGACTTAGTGAATGAGTCAATATCAAATAACCAATCAGGACCATTAGCTGCTTTGGGAAATGAATGTTCTTTGAATTGAACATTCGTTGATTCATCAATAATGTTTAATCTGGGATTAAACACTCTGTAAGCCTTTGATACAGATGAGTATCCTACAAAGAATCCTTCATCAGACTTAGATGAGAACTTTCCCAAATGATCCCGGGTGTTTAATATTGAGACTGGACAACCAAATGACTTGAAAAATCCAATAAATGGTTTTCTTTGAAAAATGAGTTCATATGGAGTCTTGTTACTTTCTTTGACAAGTAAGGTTCTATTTTGTACAAAGCAAGATGTGTTAACTGCTTCCGCCCAGAAGGTGATTGGCAGTTTAGCATCTGCTAGCATGGTGCGTGCTGCTTCAATTAGTGTTCTGTTCCTTCTTTCAGCTACCCCATTTTGTTGAGGAGTTCTAGCTGCACTAAATTGATGAGCTATGCCTTTGATTGCACAAAATGAACTCATATCTTCATTTTTAAATTCTGTCCCATTATCACTCCTGATTGTTTTGACTTTAAGATCAAGTTGATTTTCAATTTTTATGATTAAATCTTTTATTAATTGGAACGTTTCATTTTTATGAAGTAAGAAGAAGACCCATGTGAATCTAGAAAAGTCATCTATGATCACCAAACAATATTATTTCTTTCCCATACTTATAACATGAGTTGGACCAAAGAGATCCATATGAAGTAGTTTCAATAGAGTATTGTTGGTGTTCACCAACTTTAGTTTGTGAGACGACTTGTGTTGTTTTCCTTTGAGACATGCAGAACAGTGGTCAATGAAATGAAATTCTTTTTGAGGTAAACCAAAAACATGATTTCCTTTAACCAGTCTGTTCATGTTTTTGAAATTTGTATGTCCCAGTCGTCTGTGCCAAAGTTGTGATTCATCAAAAGATGCTTTTGACAGAAGACATGTTTCTTCTTTTGGTGAAGTTGAGTTGAGGTTTATGACATAAGTGTTATTCTTTCTGGGTGTTTTCAAGACAACCCATTCTTCAGGAATAAGAAATCCTGGTCTCAGAATGTAGCAATGAGTGTCTGTGAAGTGAGTGGAATATTTCTTGTCACAGATCTGAGACACGCTGAGAAGATTGAAGTTTAGTTGTTCGCAGTAATTCACTCTGTCAAAGCTCAGCATTCCATTTGTCACAGATCCTTCACCTGTAATTCTACCTCCTTGTGAATCTCCTCCAAATGCCACTGTCGTTCCTTGAATGTGCTTAAAATCATGAAGGAGGGAACGGTCTCCAGTCATGTGTCGGGAACATCCACTGTCCACATACCATATACTGTTGGACCTGTGTGAATGACCCTACAAGCACAGAAAGAACTAGTTAGAATGTGAAACCCAAGCCATGATGGTCTTGGGCTTACCGTTTCTATCCATGATAGTAACCTGTTGGTATTTTCCTCTAAACTGGGGCTTTGGTGGTGGGATCATGCTTGATGTATTTCTGACACTTGATTGGTTTGTTATATCAACTGAGGAATCAGATGAGTATTCAAACCTTTGATCCCTGTTTCTTTTCAAAAACTGGATTCGTTTTTTATTATCAAACTTGTTTCTTGGATTGAGAAAATCATTAGTTTGTCTGACCACTTGATTTCTATATCTTTGACTTCTGTTTGACATTTTCAGATTTTTCATGTCATCATCAGATTTGGAAACTCTGTGATGAGAATGACCATTGATTTTATGTTTATCAAACATGATTGGTGAGATAGGCTTGTTTTGGGGTATCCTCTTTCCCTTTTGATTGAAGAAACAGTCAGACGTGTTGTGATTTGTCATATTGCAGATAGAACAGTATTTGTTGAAATAACAGTTCTTGGTGGTGTGATTGTTCATGTCACAGATGGAACAGTATTGATTATAAAAGCATTTGTCTGTTCTGTGATTAGACCTATCACACACATCACAACGCATGTGCTTGTTTCTAGCCACTGATCCCGGTGTTGAGGATTTAGTAGCTTTGACAGATTTTGAATTTGATTCATTCCGAGTTTTTGATGAGAATGCCTAATCAACCTTGTTGGTAGATTGTTTCACAACACTACTGACTCTTCTTTTCTTAGGCTGACCTCGCTTTCTCAATTGTTGTCTACATTCTTTTTCAAATTGATTAACATGCTCTTTGTTAAAAATATCAAAGCCAACTCCTTGCTTTGATTTTGAAGTTTGTGGGTCTGAGTGAATTCTAGTTTTTGTGACTCGAACAACTTTTCTTTTAATGGAAGGGGAATCGTTTTCTGACTTGCTTGAATTTTTTGGAGAGTTTGTCTCACTGTCAGATCTGCTTTCAGCAGTTAGATTCACCTTATTAGTTGTTATATTCTTTTCCCTTGAAACTGCAGGGATGAATTTCACAAAAGGAACAACAGCCTTGGTGGGGCTAGTTGTTCTATTCACACTTACTGTCTTGTCTGAGCACTCCTTAATTTTAATGGGATGTCCTAACTTGATTTTATCCTCATTTGTTTCAATGTAAGCACTGGGTCTGTTTTGAGGATTGGTGACTTGATTTACCATTGTTTTAGGTTCAATAGTGTTAGGCTCATTTTCTTGTTGGAGTGAAACAGATTCAGGCATGACAGTATAGTTATCATTGTATGGTGGTGGACACGAGTTGTATCCAATACCTGACATGTCTTTGGGATCCTTTTGTGAGTCAAGCATTTCTTGCAGCTTAACTGATGACTGTTGAAACTTTTCTAGTTTCAACTCAGTAAGATTGAGTTCAGTTTTAGATTGAGCTAACTTTTCAGTCAGTTGCTCATTCTCAGCTGCAAGAGAGTACTTTTCACCATGCAATTTCTCAATGTCTGAGATGAGAGACTTAATTTTAATTTCAAAGCCTTTAATTTCTCTCTTAAGCATCTCAGATTTAACCTTTTCTTCTTTTATTTTATCAGCTAGTTTATGATTGTGCTCTCTATAACCTTGTACTTCATGAATGCATTTATCACTACAAAGGTTAGTTTTTACCTCAGTGGGCATGGGAGAAGGTCCATCATTGATGTGAGCCATGAGTGCATGATTTTGAAATTGAGGCTTCACTTCCTCTGCATACATGCTCTAGTCACATACTCCATCCTGCCTGATAACAAGAGCATTAGCTGATGGCTGATTGCTTCCATAAGCTTGATTGGTCAGTTGAGGTTGAGTCTGTTGTGATTGTTGCTGATGATGATATTGTTGGTTATAACTGTTGGAGTGAAAGCTTGCAGATGGCTGTGATGATGACTGGTTTTATGGAACCCTTTGAGCATTGTGGTTTCTTCTAGGAGCAGTACATTCTCTTGAGAAATGGCCAGTCATACCACAGTTAAAACACTTCACTTTTGATTTATCGTATCCAAGCTTGGTGTTTTCATTCAGGTGAAGCTTTTTACCTTTTCTGAAAAATTTCTTAGCTCTCATAGCTATCATTGCCATTTGCCATTGCAAATCCATTTCCTCTACATCATCTGGATCCATTTCTTCTAAGTCTTCTTGTATCAGATGTGCAGATGTGAGTCTTCCTCCCAAATAGGCTTCAAAGCTTGCAACAAAAGCATTGTAGGTTGCTTTTTGTTCTTCAGATTTTGGATCATCAGGGGTTGGTGTTGTTGGTAATCCTGATGAATGCCTTGTTGAAGCAGGTGGGGATGAGGTTGATGGCCTGCTTGGAGGTTGAGCTGCTATGAATCCAGTGGGTTTAGATTGATCCCTTGATGAGAGAAAGTCATCTTCTTCAGTGATGAAGGCATTCTCAACAGAGTGAGAATCAGTTGGAAACTTGTAAGCCTCCACAACTTTGGGTCCTCCAAGGTTTCTGCTTCTCTCATCTAGTTCCAAAGCTTCAATCTTGGCAATCATAATATCTAGAGTTGTGCTCTCTAGATCAAGAGTGTTCTTTAGCATGGTTACATTTTGTTTCCATGTTTCTGGAAGGCTATGTAACATCTTCTTGTTTAACTCCTTTGACTTGTAGGTGACTCCCATAATCTCTAGATCATTCACCAATTGCACAAATCTATGCAACTGTTTAGAGATAGACTCCCCTTTTGAGTGATGGAATGTCTCATACTGATTCACAAGCTTGTCTTTGTTGATTTCAGCCACTTCACTGCTTCCTTCACACATGATTTTCAGGGCATCCCATACTGCTTTTGCAGTGCCATACTTTTCCAATCTCTTGAGCACATCCATTTTGAGTGCTTGAGTGAGTATGGAGTAAGCTTTGAGGTCAATCTTGATCTTCTTGTAATCATCGTCATCAAGAGTAAGGTCTTCAATAGGGATTCTTGCAGTCTTGTATAAAGCAGCTTGATCTGCTGATAATGTAACAGGGATGTGTGGGCCTTTGCAAATAGAGATCCAATAATCAGGATCAACACCTGTAACATAATTCATGAATCTGATTTTCCATTGTTTATATTCAGATTTATGCTTGAGCATGGGTGGTTTTGAAGCATGCCCAAGTTCAGAATAGTTATGTGAGTCCATGGTTAACTTTTTGTTTTAACTTGCTTAGATCTGGTTTTAACTGATTTTATGTTTGATTCGTCCAAATAGTCCAAACTTAGTACTGTAACAAAGGATCTGCTGAGAATGTGTGTATTTCAGTGAGACTATTCTGAGTCTTGACTTTAGATGTTCTTGTTTTAATGAAAGTGCAACCTGAAACTGTTTTCGTTCGAAGAACAACTTTGGATGAACAGTAGCAGTTGAGTAGATCTGAGAGTATTTGGTTAGAATACTGAGAAGAGATGTTCGAAATCTCTAAGCAGCAACTCAAGCAACAGATCAATCGGGTTAAACACAGATCTGAGCGGATCTGGGTAATAATCGAGAGCCAAAGCTCTGATACCAATTGACTGGGTTTGAGAATGATATTCTCTGTTGATGTGAATCAACAAGGGTCAAATATGTTGATTGAGTCAATGATTGAGAGGCGGAATCAAACAATCAATGAACATTTAACATTTGAAATACTCATAAATGCACTTGTATTGATTATCTGAACTGTTACAAAGTAAATGCTAGGGTTTAGCAAGCTACAGTAACAATGCAAGACAACCTCGCATGAAACAAAGAATAAGAGGTGTCAAAAGTCAGGAGTTTTGAGTTACGAAGTCTAAAGTCTCAAAAAGTCTCCTCACATACGAGGTTTCTGATCTATTTATAGGCTGACTTACAGCTTGTACAAAATGACTAAACTACCCTAACTGTACAGAATAGTTTGTCTTCGTACGCATTTGTTCTTAGTCATCCGCATTTGTTAATGCGGATGAGTAAGTCTTCATCAGCATTAGTCTTCTATCTTCCGCATTGGTGTTTGGTCATCAGCATTGACAAATGCGGATGAACAAACACTGAGCGCATTTGTTACTGAACATCCGCATTGGTTAATGCGGATGAACAAAAGTCTTGTTCGCATTTGTCGGTTGTCCGCATTAGTTAATGCGGATGAACAAATACTTGTCAGCATTTGTTCTTGTGCATCCGCATTAACAAATGCGGATAGCCGACACTTGTATTATTTCATCTTGTTGTAGTAACTTCTTGATCCGCATTTCTTCTTGGACTTGGGGAGATTTCCAGCAGAACAACCATCCACCTCTTGAATTGGCATGTATGATCCTTTCAGGGTCCAACACTCTCTCTCATACATGCAAACCATCACCAAGAACATTTTCTCTCTACTTTCTTAAAGAAAATACAAGCTGAAAATCAGATTTCCAGCTCTTGTTGGTCATATCATGGTGTCAAAATCCTAGCAAAAGGGTGCTTGCTTGAAGCTTGTGGGTATGGAAGATTGAGGACACCCATCCTTGGTGTTTTGGGCATTCAAGGACATCTTCATCTTCAACAATATCACGTTTTTGACAGCTCTACAAAGGTTGTATCTTTTGTGTTGTTTTGGTTGTTTTATTCTTCTTGATAGCTTGCTCAAACACATATAAATGATCCTATGTTCTTGGGTTTGTTGAGACAAAGTTATGTGCCTTAATTTGCAGATTATAAAACATGAAATTAAGCTCTTATTCCGCTGCGTTTTTCTTGTTTAAATGGTTAAACAACTATGTTTATGGTCCAACAAACCCAACATATGGTCAAGAGGATCTCAGGGTTAGTCCAATTCTTCACAGAGTACTCTGCTCTGGTGAACACTCTGGAGATCCATGATCTAAAAGAACTAGCCAATCTGAGATTGATAAATCATAAGGCAATGTTTAGGGGTTATGAGTTTGAAGACATTCTGAGGATGTTTAAAAGAACAGACAACTTCAAATCTCTCAAGGCTATCTGCATGAGGAAAGATAGACCCTTTGTTAACCCCCATGAGAAGAAAACGACAAAGTAAACTGAAGAAGTAGTGTTCCCTAAGCTCAAGGTGAAGCCTACTGAATCTTTGAAAAGAAAGATGGTAGCTGGAACTCATTCCTCCATCCCAATCTCAAATGTCTATTATGATGAGAAGACATACGAGTTGGTAATTGAAAGAAAATGGGGAGGAAAAGAAGGGGCTGAAATCAGATTGTTTAGTGGATATGAGGTAAGGTTGTTTGATGAATCCTATATCCACTACATCTACACAAGGCACTTCAGAGATATCAGCAACAAGCTAGGAGAAGCTGATATGCAATTCTTTCTCAAATGCATCAAACTTCTGAAGATGGCCTATGACAGAATACTTCATAAGAGAGAGCAGAGGAGGAAGAAGAAGGCTCCTTTGCAATTTGGGAATCTTGTGAAGCTAGAGGTATATGTGGATGGATCTCTACTGATTCACAGAGATGGGATGTCAACTGTGTCCTTCTGGGAGCCTATATCTTTGAAGAAGCTGCCTATTGAAGCTATTCATACTATGACCCAAATGAAGATCCGTGTATTGAGAAGAGAAAACTTGGCTGATGCAAGACAATTCTCCTACATGAACAAAGCCATCCTGGATCCTTCATACGCAAACCCAACTCCTGCTTCATCTCCTCCCGCTGATCAAGACCCAGCAGAATCCTCACAACCTCATCCACCAAAACCTTGAAGTTTATAGGCTGTATAATCCTTAGAGGGAGTATTGTTGGACCCTAAAAGGATCATACATGTCAATTCAAGGAGTGGATGATGGTTTTTCTATTGAAAACTCCCTTAGTCCAAGAACCAATGCAAACGTAGGATCTACACAGCTAATTGCATTTGTACATGCAGATGACCAAAGAACAAATGCTGACAAGTATTTGCTCTTCCGTATTAACAAATACGGACAGCTGAACAAATGCTGGCAAAGGATTTACACATCCGCATGAACTAATGCGGATGCTCAACAACAAATAAGCTATGTGTTTGCTCATCCGCATTAGTCAATGCTGAAGACCAAACACTAATGCGGTAGAAGATCAACACATCCGCATTAGTCAATGCGGATGAACAAAACAAATGCTGATGAAGACCTTTTGTACTTAGACTAGATTATGTATAGGGGTATTTTAGTCTTTTGTAAAGGCTTCCTGTCAGCCAATAAATAGAATAGACAACCTCGTATGTGAGGGGACATAGACTTTTGACTTTAGTTTAACGTTAGACAATCAGAATATCATAGTCTTTGGTCCACAAGGTGTCCTGTTACAGTATAGTGCTCAAACCATAGCATTTATTATAACTATTCATCTTAATCATTACAAAGAGCATTTATAAGTATTTCTTGCATTCAATGTTCTGTGTTTGTATGATTCTGCCATATAATCACTGACTCAATCATCATATTCGGTCCTTGTTGTTTCACAATAACAGAGAACTCAATTATCACAAAACCCAGTCAGATCTATTCCAAGACCAAGGAGGAACACGAAGAGTATCTACAGTTGATCATAGAACTGATAAAGAAAGAACAATTATATGCTAAATTCTCTAAGTGTGACTTCTGAATATGAGAGGTGTAGTTTCTGGGTGACATTGTTAATGAGAAAGGAATCCATGTAAATCCTGTGAAGGTGGAAGCAATTAAGAATTGGTCAGTTCTTAAGACGCCTAGTGAGATACATCAATTCCTTGGGCTGGCAGGATACTATCGATGCTTCATTAAGGGATTTTCCAAGATTGCCCAACTTTTCACTGCTTTGACACATAAAGGTACAACGTTTAAATGGGAAGAAAGTCAAGAATCAACATTTGTTAAACAGAAACTCTACAACACACCGATACTGGCATTAACAGAGGGGACGGATGATATTGTGGTGTACTGTGATGCATCCGTTCAAGGACTGGGTTGTGTCCTGATGCACCAAGATAAGGTGATAGCCTACGCCTCAAGGCAGGTTAAGGTACACGAGAATAACAATACCGCCTATGACTTGGAATTCGGTGTAGTGGTTTTTGCTATGAAGATTTGGTGACTCTACTTGTATGATACCAAATGCACTATTTACACCTATCACAAGAGTCTTTAGCAAATCTTTGAGCAGAAGGAACTCTAGGTGGAGTTATTGAATGACTATGCTTGCGCTATCAACTATCATCCGAGGTAGGCAAATGTGGTTGCTGATGCTCTAAGCAGGAATGAAACAGCTAAGCCTTGGCGAGTGCGAGCTTTACAGCTTACTTTCAGCACTTAATTGCCTGAACAAATCAAAGAAGCATAGACATGAGCTCTAAAAAAGAATAATAATAATAACAACAATAATGATAATAATAATAGTAATAATAATCATATCGTTAATAATATATAATAGTAATCAATACATTATTTCATTGGTTCAAGTTGAGTGTGTCTAACTTACAACATCAAAGACACAATTATAAATGTATTAATTACACAAATAGAAAATAATAGATAACGAGTTTCATGTTAATTGACGGATTTGAGAGTGACGGATGTCACAGTATCCCCAGTTGAGAGAATTTCGTCCTGAAATTTGCTAGAGTCAGATCTTGAAGCTCTGCCCGTAAATAGATGCATGTATTTATGTTCTATCTTGACTTCCCATTCGCTAGTAAACTCAGGGCAGAGTTCTCCGAACCCTAAAGATTGAAATCTTACTACGCTTCCACTTATTAGCTTTTCTATCTATAATCTCTATCGCTTCCTATCCAAAAGTGGAGTTCCTCATCAATCTGAATTTCCTCTACGGGTATATGAAGAGAACCATTTATCCAACACCTCTTAAGATGTGATACGTGAAACGTATGTCACGTATCATGCACAACACTCAACTTCTGATCGCACAATACCTTTCTAGGGAGAAAACCATTATCAAGACGTGATCTCGCACAAAAAATTCTAACGGTTTCTCTCAGTTGTCAACATTCCTTTTCCGGTGATCTTTGGCTGCCTTGAGTCTATCTTTTATTTGTAAAATCTCACTGGCTGTTTACTGAATAATCTTAGAGACCTATTAACTGACTTTCACTGACTTCAACCTAATATACTTGTGATTGACACTTCCTACTATACAACGCGTCAAGCAAAGCACACCCAATGCTTATACGATAACTACTGTTATAGGAAAACTCAATCAATGGCAAATAAGTGTCCAACTTCCATCAAATTCAATTTCTCATTCCCTAAGCATGTCTTCGAGGTCTTGATAATTGTTCACTTTAGCCATCCGTTTTTAGATGATATACGGTACTTAGATCTAGCCGAGTGCCCATAACTTTCTAAAGAGTCTACAAGAATTGTATCATAAATAGATTGTCACGGTCCGATATGATCGACACAAGCACCCGATGCGTAGCCATAATTCCATTCATATAGATCTTTGCTAACTTCTCCATCTTATATTTTTCTTTAATCGATAAGAATTGAGTAGATCTCATCATTTCGTCCACAATAACCCAAATCGAGTCTTGTCCGCTATTGGTTCTAGGCAATTTAGTGATGGAATCCATCGCTATGTTTTCCCATTTCCATTCAAGGATTCCTGATTGTTGCAATACTCCCTACAGTTTTTGATGTTTGTCCTTAACTTTAGACAAGTTAAGCATCTACTATCATAAGGGGCAATTTCCTTCTTCATACCCGGCCCCTAATATAATTCCTTAAGATTCTTAATACATTTGTTCGCATAAGGGTGAATGGAGTTTCTCGACTTATGTGCCTTATTCATAACTAATTACCGTACCCTTTCCCACTTTGGCACTCATATACAATCCATGAAAGATTGTACATCATCCTACTTGCGTTCCATTTGTCTATCTAATCCATAAAACTTCCTCATTTGTAAAATTCTCCTCCTTCAATGTCATACCCGATGCTGATAAATCTAAGCCTTGAAGCTCGATTGTATGATCATTCCCAAGGCTCATGCATGAAGGGGGGTTAAAACGCTCCTTCCTGCTCAACACATCTGCCACCACATTCCTTTTCCCCGAGATGAAGCTGAATTTTACAATCATGATGATTGAGAGGCTTAGCCCATTGTCCTTGATGCATGTTCAGTTCCTCTTGATCAAATAAATGTTGAAGGATCGTATGATCGATATAAATGTCATACTTAGTCCAATACTAATAGTGCCTCCAAATCTTAAGTGTGAATACTGTAACGCCTGATTCTATTCATATGTTATATAAATTTTCTTATGATTTTTAAGATGTCAAGAGGCACATGTGATTACCTTGCATTTTTCTACAGCATGTACCGAGTCCTTGATGTGATGCATCATAGCATACCACAAAATCATTTCATTCATCAAGAAGAGTCAATTTTGGCATGTTACACACCTTGTGCTATAATGTTTTAAATGCCTCCACTTGCTTAGTACCCCAAATGGATTTCTTATCTTTTAGGTAAGCATCGTCAACGGTTGGGCAATCTTTGAGAAATTTTTAGTGAACTATCTGTAGTGCCCGGCCAATGCCAAGAACTATGGAATTTCCGAAGGTGTCTATTTTTTTTTAACTTCTTGACCGCTTCAGTATTACCAGGATCAATGTGAATTCGCTCCTCGTTGATCAGGTGACCAAGAAACTTCAATTCATGGAATCCAGAACTCTCACTTAGAGAGTTTGGGATAGATTTTCTCTTCTCCTAGACTTTAGAATCACTATCAAGTGTTGCTCATGCTCTTCCTTTGATCGTGAATAGATAACGATATCATCTATAAACACAATCATAAACTTATCCTGGTACGTCCTACATACTTGATTCATAAAATCCATAAATACAATGGGTGCATTTGTTAAACCAAATAGCATGACTAAGAACTCATAATTTCCATAACAAGTTCTAAAGGTTGTATTTGAATATCGTCTTCTTGAACCCTCAACTGACAATAACCTAACAGTCATAATTCCTGGGGAGAAGGTATCAGTTTTTGATAGTCAACCTATTCAACTTTAAATAATCTATGCACCAGTGGATCAACTAATCCTTCTTTTTAACGAACAAGGTCGATGCTCCACATATCATGTGACTAGATCGAATAAACTTTTTTATCCATGATTTCTTGTAGTTGAATTGATAATTTTTGCATTTCCGATGGTGCTAATCGATATGGTGTCTTTGTAACACGAGTTGCCCCCGAGATCAGATCTAGAATTCTAGCTGACGAGGAGGGGGCAATCCTAATAAGTCATTAGGAAAATACTTTGTGAAATCTTGTATAATAGGAATACATTTCAACTTTCTTTCTTCTGTCTTTTTTCTACCACATATGATATAAAAAGCATAACACTGCTTATTTAAGCACAGGCGAATATGCATGCAAGAAAGGAGTCCTAAATCCCTTCCAGGTTGTTTTCCTTGAATCTTAAGCACTATGCCATTTGATAGAGAATTATGTATCACCTTCTCCTGATGGACTATCTCGGCTTCATGCTTCGATAACCAATTCGTATGACATTAAGTCTATGTCAAGGACATGATCTTCTTATACTTCTTTACAACCTTTAATTATTACCATTGCCATCTCAACCGACTAACTAATTTCTAATCAACTGGGGTTCAAGTCATTTGAAGGAGTGAATTCGGGAAAATCGAAGCTATCTTCTATCTCAGTATCCAACAGATACGTATACGTGCCCATAACGACATTTGGGTATTCTGTCTACCTTACCCATTTATTTGCTTGTTTGACTCTCTAACTTCTTTTACTACTCATCATATTTTTTCTGATATCCCTCTCAAATCTCTTTGGCCAAGTGCCACAAGGTCTGACACTAGCTTTGCCAACTCATGGAGACTGTCCATATATGGAGCTTTACTTGACCCCATCATTACACGATTCTAGAATTTCAACTTTAACTTTTTTATCTTATTTATCGCGAAGTAGTCCTTAGTCACAATAGCTTTAAACTCATCTCAAGACATGGCTATCGCAACCTTACTAACTGTGACATGAGCTTGGGCATTCTACCATGTCAGTGCTTTACCCACTAATGACTAAGCAATATACTTCATCATTTGTTTTTTAGCATAGTTGTTATACCCATTATAGCTTCCATTCTTTTTCAATCCGATGGGTCAGGAGTACTTTTTCCCTTTTCGTTTCATACTCTTTTTACTATAGTGTCAAGAATCCCTTGTATCTACAACCATTCCTGTTACCGTATCATTTTCATCATTTCATACTCCAATTAATGAAGATCATCACATAGCCCAGTTCAAGTACATTCTTAGTATATCGGTGATACTTATATATAGGATTCCCCGCAGCGCTCCCACCACATCCACGTTAATCAAGAACAATGCTTAAACTGGTTATGTGACATCCGATTACTCCATCAAGGCATAATGATAGAACATTACAACTACTAATGCTCTAAGTTTTAAGATTAATCTATTGAGAAAGTATACATGTGTAGGGAGTATCATCACTCTGTTGCCGCTCTGCGAAGGCCATGTACATTCCAAACAAATAATTTACTTCATATTTTCTTATATGCTAAAAGGAGCAACATCTCATTAGGACTAGAACTTATATCATAAGATGAATCTCATGGAGGCTCTAGGTAGATTGGAACTTAAATAAGACTAGAGGTTATACATGTTTTATCGTAACTCACAAAGTCTTATTAGGATTATGACCCTAGCGTCCTAAGGTATAGAATGAAACATTTGTATGAACCATGATTTTTATCTCATGGCAAGATTCACTAGGCTTCACATGCACTACAAAGTTGTAATTACGTGTGCACCCATAATGGTAATTTGCTTTGCATGGTCACCCCCAGCTCCACCTACGCAAGTTAACATATCTTGTCAAGTATAGAGTTGTAACACCTCTGAAATTTGCCCATTTGAAAACCTCAAAATATTATAAAACTCAATAAAGGTCCTAATTACGTTGGACGTATGAAAGAAATCTGGCAAAACGAAACTAGCCTTTTGGGCCCAATAAGCCCAATAAGCCCAATAAGGGCCCGAACTTATAAACAAGGCCCATTTAAAGCCCAAATACACATTTACGAACTAATTAAATGACAAACCATGAAACAATGAATTATTATGTGATTTGTAATAATTACGGAAAGATCCAAATTAAAAACAGATTCAGAACCCATACCGGGTAAAATCCGGCAATTTAACGCGTTCTAACATCTGAATTTCATCAGAAATTCTTATAATGGTTTGTCACCCAATATAAATCGTTTTTAATCTTAAATAATATCATAAATAATTCTTGCTAAAAGGTTTTTCATCAAACATGCATAAGCAACGGGGATACGTGAGTGAAACGCGAATACCGGTTTTCACCGGCATTAAAAGGTCATCTGGTACGTCAACCGAGCCTCGTAACATCGTAATTATCCTTCTAATTATCATTTATTATCATAAAAAATTAAATTTGGTGATTGATACGTTATCCGGAATAAATCTGTTCCGAAACGCGAACGTGACATGAACCGGGTTACGACCAAGCCAAACCCGAGAATACGTCAGATAAGGTTTTAACGTGACCAACATGGGAAGTTAACGCAAAAAATATCATTTTCATACTTAATTGCATACAATTTGATACCAAAATGACAATAATAACGCTCATTCGATAAAAACGCATAAAACCGTTAACCGTGTTAAATACGCGATAACTTACAAACTCCTTTGATTATCTGGCTTGTTTTAAATACATAATCTCGGAACACTTATAACATTTTGTATAAATTGAAACTAACGAAAATGAATTTAAACGTTACGTGAAAAACTTAATCGAACGTGTTCGAACCGAATTCTTTTACGAGCCCATTTCATTTAACCCTAGTATATAAACAACATAATCTCATTTTTAGTGTTTCACAATTAAAATGAGAGGCTGAAGAGGGGGCGGTTGCAGCTCCTTTCCCCTCCCTCTTTTCTTTCCCGATCTCCGGTGGCTGGCGACCGGCGGCGGTGGTTCCCAGCGAGTGGCAGCAAGCGCCACACTTTGCCAGAATCCCCTCGATGCCCTGATCACAATGGTGGCCTCGATATCTCCCAGAACACGGCACATCAATGGGAATCGAAGACAGAAGTGGCGGTTGATGGTGGTCATTGTGGCTCCTTTGGGCGGCGAATATAGATAATGGTGCTGCAGCTAGGTCGTGGGTGTTGTGGTGGTAAGGTACGATGATGGTGGTGATGTCGGCATCGTTGGTGGTGGCTGTCGGGTTGAAAGAAGCCGAACTGGAGGTGGGTATGTCGACTATTGAGCTGTAGATAATGGTAGTTTTGGTTGTTTAGCTATGATTATGGACCTAAGCGACGATGTGAACTGGCTGTCGTTAGTATTGGTCGAGGTGGTGGCAGTGAAGGTGGTGTATCAGTGATGCATGTAGGCTGTGGCTGAAATGTTGATGGTTGTGGTCGATCTAGGGCACCCAAAGGGCTGCCCAAGTTGGCTGGTGCCCGGTGACCTCACGGTCCTCGACCGCAGAGGCAGAAATGGTGAGGGTGGCAGTTTTGTAGGTTGTGGTTCAGGATGTCGAGTGGCTGTCAATGATGGTGGTAATAGAGTGGTGGTTCCGGTGGATCTGAGACCCGATGATGGTGGTCATGTGGGCAGTGATGGATGATTGTGGCTGTAGTTGTTAACAACTATGGTAAGAGCGTCGACGGTGGTCGATTTAGGGCACCCGAAGGCTGCCGAAGGTAGCGGTGACAAGGTAATAGGCTGCTGAGTTGGTTAGAAGCTGTCAAATAGGATGGTTTGGTGTAGGTTAGGGTCGTAAGTGTCAATGATGGTGAAGGTGTTGACGGTTATGGTTATGGTTGTGTTTGGGGTTGTTGATTGTAGTTAATAGTCGTGCATGTTACGGTTGTGGTGTTAAATATCGGTTATGGCGGTGATGCATGGTGATTGTGGAGATGATGAAGAAGGATGTGATATGGATGTTGGTTTGGGTTATCAAATTGAGTGGCGAGTTGGGCCACTTTGATAATGGCCTAAAGATGATTAGAATAATCATAGAAAATAGTAGTTGGAATGGCGTTTTAGTAGTGTTGGAGTGGTCTTGATCGTGTGGTTGTTGTTGTTAAGGGTTGTGGTTGTTGTTGTTATGGGTTGTGGTCGTGTTAGGATGACAAAGTAAGGCTTTGGTAAACGTGGTCAACGAGCATTCAACGGAACGGGAACACGATTAAATCAAGGTGTAAACGAGTGGGTTAGAATATATAACTGAGTGGAAGGTAAAATTGCACGAGCGACGCATTTGAAATTGAATTATAATTTGCATACGTGTTATTTGAGCTCTAATTAATTAAAGGCATAAATTATAAAATACGTGAATTATAAACGAAAGATGAACGTCACTTGTTATGATTATTTGATTTAAATGGATGGTTTGGACCTGAGATTTAATTAGCAACGATACTTTATTACAAATCAACCTAGATAACATATGTGAAATATTACATTTTGGGAAATGGTTATAACATGTCATAGATGCTAGAAATAAGCTTATTTCGTGTCATATTGAATCATTAGAAGACTTAGAGATGTAATTCATACAATACGATTATGCACGTATAAATGTATATAAATATAACGAATATTTTGGTTAACCGGCCTATACACGTTTTATTTAAGATAAAGGCCTAAAACGCTATAATGATCCATCATCTTGTTGTTATTAATTGTCGGTCATCTCATTGTTATTGAAATAAATATTAATTGTAACACTCTTTTTATATAAAATATAGTTAATCATCAATAATTGGATTATTTAGCGTCAACCGAGTTAACAAATATGATGTAAATGTGAACATTATGAACATCATTTGAAACATTATATATTACTTACATCGTCAATGCAAGTTATTATAAAGATTTGGAGTCCATGATATAAATTGATTTTTCTACATTCTTCATGCTAAGACTCAATTCTTGATTAAATGCATTAATTAACCTATTTTACACCAGTTAATTCATGACAATTAACAAATACACAAGAAGCTAAGCTACATTAAGAATACCAATCACCAACGTTAATTTAACTAAAGAGCTCAACCGCACACATGTTGGTCTCAAGCAACACTTGAATCATGAATTTGATGAAAATTTTAGATCAAACACCACAAAATATGAAGAACTTGGATGGACACCAAGAACAACGAATAAAACCCTTGTTTAATCCAAAATGTGATTACAAAATGATTTGAAAGTGGAAACCCTAATCACTAGCTCCTCCAAGCTTAAAACCCTAATCGCCATACTTTACTATATATAGTAAATGACAATTTACTAATGACACTTAGGACCCTAAATTAACAGTAAATGACAATTTACTAATGACACTTAGGACCCTAAACTATGACAATTAGAAATTACAAATAAAACCCAAAATGTCTAAAAAAAGATTAAATATATTTTGTCGACACAAAATATATTATTAACAATAAACATCCTAGATGAATGTATCTTCAACGTCTTGTCTCTAATCTTCGTCCCGAACGCGACGTTTGACTTTTGTTGACTTTGACCGTGACGTTGACTTTTGTTGACTTTGACTATGTTGATAATATTAGACTATCCTTCCGACCCAACAATATTCCCCCTTAGTCTACTATTATCAACGTCTTTCATCGTGATCAGTACTGATAAGTCAACTGAACTTGATCTTCAATTTGGTAAGCTTCAATCTCAATTTTGAGGTCCAACAATATTCCCCCTAGACTGATGCTTCCCAAATTTTTTTACTGAAGATCTTTATCTCACAAGTTCCCCCTTTTTCTATGTTCTTGTCATGTGCATCCTCTCAGTTATAACAAAGACCGCTTTCTTGAATATCTGAGTGCTTCAGAAGATGTAGGAGGAGGATTTCTAGCTCGGTATCTTCTGTAAATTTGAGGAACAGGTTCTCTGATCAGGTACATTGCGCAACTGATGATGGGCCATCACTTACGACAAAAATCTGTAACACATTCACAAACACAATCTCGACATTTCTAATTAGATCATTTCATTTTAACAAAATAAACCCGTGTTTATCTGTGTATGAAAACAAGCGAACCCGTATTTGTTTGTGTGTGCAATTTCCCGTGAAATGCATGAAAAATGATAAAATTGTAATAGCATAATATGGATGACCTAAGTAATATTGAAATGAAAATTTATTATATTTTATTATATATATTTTATTTTAAATATTTATTTTTTTAATTTTATATATCTATTAATTTTTTTTATAACCGAGAACTGAATCGATTATGAGATCACATCCTCAAAAAATACTTTAGCATAAAGATGAAATTAAACATCGACAAGCAATGAGATCATACTGATAACTGAATGTAATCACAGTCTTTGAATGATTTTGAAATTCTCAAACAGATCAATAACGATTGCTGATATGTTTGTCCACTTAAACCCATGCCCTATCTTTTTCAACAAGCATCAGATGATTCGTTAAGGTTCGATTAAGCACTTTAGAATGCTAGGACCCCACAATCAATTGGCAAAAACCCTCACCCAACCTCAGGATTTCTTGAATTTTATTATGATCTTTATGGAACAAGGCTTGTGCATTAGTGTGCAAGAGATTATCAATAGAATATTGTATTCTATGATAAATTCATCGTTAGATGATTTGACACAACTTAGATCAAAATGGTGAGAGCTCCAGGTCTATACTCACTTATAACAAAGGAGATGACCATTTAATCATGTTCCGATGAGAGCTCCAGGTCAGTACTATTGTACAGCAAAGGAGATCATCACTCCAGGTCAGTACTTCCGTACAGCAGAGGAGATTAGCACAAACACAAGACACATAAATACACCAAACATGGCAAGGAGATAGAGATATAGCTTATATGATTTGCATCAATGTAGGTGAAAGATCAATTCTCAATCCAATTTTTGTTGAGACTCAGTTTTCGTACAGGCCAAAATGATTGCGTAAAACCAAACATCCTTAAGCATATATTTTAATTTAAATCATCATGTTGCTGTCTACTTTATTCTTCATGCTGAGCCTACTAAGCATATCATTAAAGAATCTGTTTGTTTTTCTATTATTTGTACTTAAAAATAAGATGTAAATCAGATAACAGCATCAGTTACTATCATATCTCAATTTAAAAACGCAAGTCATGCAAAAACAAACATTTCAAGAAGATATACAATCACTTCTCAATCATCTCGAATCAAGTTCTCAGTTCTCTTTTCATTTTTATTTACTTATACTCTCCCCCTAAATTTTTTTTTGCAAACTTATTTTTTTATTTATTTTTTATCATTTTTTAATATTTTTATTTTATTTTAATTTTTTCATATATTTTTAAACTGTACAAAAATAGAAATTTACAAAAGAAGGTCTTCCAAACTACACTGATTATCAAGAGAAGAAATGAATTATCAAGAAATATGCAGTGACTGTGAAGTAAGAACTGTGAGGATGCAGATAAAAATCCATATTGTGGATATAATACCATGACCTTAACCTGTTTGTTCCGCCTCAAATTTGAATTATGAACAATCCCTGTCAGTAAACCGGATTACTAACAGTCCTCCTGAATTGTCCTGCACTCATAAACAGATTAGTTAGAAACAGGAACCCAGGCCATCGTAGTCCTGGAAGTTCCTTTTTCATCAAGATAAGTAACAAGCTTCTGCACACAACCGTTTAAACAATCGAGGATTGCTGTATCCTTCTTTTTAATTTGCCAAATTTGTTTCGGTTCAATTAACAAGGATTTAAATGAATTAAATTTGAAAATCATTTTCTGTTTAAGACCAGAAGGAAAAGAATTTGGTTTTGAGGCTTTGGTCATTTTCATCTTTGTATCATGTGAAACCGACTTCACATGAAAAGGTTTGGATGGAGGGTTTTTCATCCAATCATGCAAAGATGTATGTTGTTTACTTCTTGATCCAGGGAAGCAATCCGTGTTGCCTTTACCGTCTGGAACATTTTTTTAGACTTACATTTGGAGAAGCAATTTGTTTTGCCTTTACCGTCCTTAGCAAATCTTTGAGGACATTTCTTTAGCACGTGATCTTCCTTTCCACACTTAAAACAAGCCTTGAAAGGCTTTTGATGCTTGACTGACCTGTGCGATGTGGGTGGGGATGAGGATTGCTTTGAGCTTGTAGCATATTCTTGTTTGTTCTCAAGTTTCCCGTGCTAAACAGGGAATGAGATTTTCACTGATTGACTGGGTTGTTTTGAAGTTGGAGAAGAGATCCGTATTTGTCTTGATTCAGCTTTTGGAAGCTTTTGAGACTTGACGATATCAGGGGATATCTTGATCTGTGAGGAACCAACACCGTCCTTATTTATCATCTGAGCTTGTCCAGTCTCGTATACAAAAATCTGCTTCCAATGGACCTTGATTGACATCTTCTATTATGTCGGCTTCGGTTATAGGATTTTGATTGCCTGACGATTCAACAACTGTTCCTTCTTTGACAAACCTGACAGGAACAAACGAAGGATTGTTACCTGTTTTGAATTTGTTGAAGAAGGTTGGAGAAGCAACTGATATTGATTTTGGAGCATCAGAGATAGAATCGTCATTAATCTTCTTTTCAGACCCCTGCCTGAGAGATCCTAAACCTACAGGAGAATCCTGCACATCTCTAACCTCTTTAAGATTAACGTTGCTTAAACCTGCATTTAAACTATTAGTTTCTGCAGCTTCAATCAAATCATTAGATGGATGAGGTTGAGGCATAGGAGAGTAACAATGGGTGCTAGGAGGAGGATAGACGTATGGTTTTTCACCACAACCCACTCCCGTTTTAATCCTAGCTGCCCTCTGTTTACACAGTAGCTCTTCGTGTTTCATTCCAGATATGGTCCATCTATCAAGCTTTGTTTTAAGCTTTCTTGTTTCAAATTCAGCAAATGTGATTCTTTCGTTTAAAAGATTGATTTCAACATTTCTTTCAAGAAGAGTTCGTTTTAAATGATCATTTTCTTTTAAAGCTTCATTTAATTTTATGAAATACTTGGCTTCATTCTTTTTAAGTTCTACGTTTATGGTGGTTAATTCCTTTTGGTTATCTAAAAGTAACCTATTAGCTTTATACATACCAAATAAACGGATTTACAAGCAGAAAAACACATATCCTGAACTGTCTCGTATGGAAGATCCAGGATGACTCTTTCAGCAGCGAGAGCCTTCTCGCAGTTGCAAACTCTGGTATTTCTCTTCCGTTCCTCTTCCTTCTCAGCATTATAAACTTCATCATTCAACTCAGCTCCATCTTTACCTATTGATGTCTGTTTAAGCTCCTCTTGTACCTCTTCAGTTCCAGGTTTCGGTAAACCGTCGGAATTGGTGCCAGAATCTAATCTCTCTTCTGGTTTCTCTTTGGAATTTGAAGTGATCGTTGGAGTTGGATATGTCGCTTCATAGTACTCATAACGTTTGATATCCAACTCAATTTGTTTCAGTTTGTTGACCACCTCCATCAGTTTGTAATCCTGAAAATTTCTTTCTCCTTTAATCGACTTGCCTTGTGAACTCCATTCTGGTGGGAGGGAATCAAGCAATCTCAGAACTTCTTCATGATTTCCCAATTAAGCATCAAACTTCTTCAAATTGCTTGCCACCAACAGAAAACGATCAACAAAACCAGACATCTTTTCATTCTTTAAAGCTGCAAAATTATCAAACCGACATTGTGCAATTGTGAGATCATCAGATTCGAAGGATTTATGCAGTTCTGCGAAAGCCATTTTTTTTAATCTGTTAATAATTTTGAAAAATTAAACGCCCCAAAAATATTTTTCCCAAAAATTATAAAATAATTCTCCCCCAAAAAGATTTTTTTTATAAATCTTTTTAAAAACGTTGAAAATTTCTTTATCGGGATGAAAGCAATTAATCCCACTTTGTCAATTTTCTATGATTTTTAACTTTTTTATTTTTATTTTAAAACTCCTTGTTTAAACCTACTCTTCCTTCAAATCTCTTCCCCCAAAGCTAAATTGACTGCTCTCTCTCTATGTCTTTTAACACACATTAACATCTCCAAATAACCACAACTTTTTCTTTCACCCACTCAAAACTCTCTCTGACTTCAAACACACTCTTAAACACACACAAACTCCCTTTCTTCTTCTTTTCCACACTCAAAATTCTCTCTGACTTCAAACTCACACACACACACACTTCACTTCAAACTTTTGTTTCTTCTTCTTTCTCCTCTGAACACCCTGCCAGAAGAAGACCCAACCCGATGGTTGTTAGGTTCAAGATGAAGGCTGCGGCAGTGGTGAGGCTGATAAGAAAGGTTTCATGGTGGGGCTGTGGTTGCCAGCCGTGAGGGCGCTGGTCAAAAGGTGGTCGCGCGACGGTGAGGGTTGAGTAGGTGGTGGTGGTCGCGCGGTGGTGGGGTTAATGGTGGTGCGCGCGATGAAGGGGTTGTGCGAAGGGGCGACGGTTGTGAGGCGGCAGGTGGTGCTGGTTTGCTATGGGTGAGATTGATGGTGTAGGGGAGATGGGGCTGTAGAGGTTAGGGTTACAGAGGCAAGGGTCGCGGTGGTGAGGGTCACTGGCTGCGAAGGTCTCTGGCTGTGAGTTCACGGTGGGGGTGATGGCTACGTGATGGTGGTTGCGCGGTGGAGTTGGTCGGCGGAGGTGAAGATGAAGGTGGAGAAGGGTGCGTTGGAATGGTGATGAGGAAGATCGAGATGGAGAGGTGGGGATATACAGCAGATCCACGGGTTGCAGCAGCCGGACCTTCTCCGGTGACTTCTTCAACCAAAAACCCCAACTTTCTTCTACCTTTCTTTTCTTTTTGGTTCAATAGGGGTCGGTGAGTGGGTTGGGGTTGAGAATGGTGTTGTATCGGGTTTGTCTGTGGGTGGCGGTTTGGGGTTTCCGGTGGTGGTGGTGGTGGCTGCGAATATGGTTGTTGGTTGTGGTTGTTGTGGGTGACTTAGATTAGTTTCACAGGTTAAACTTGTAATTTCGCAGCAAGTTTTTTTTTCTTATTTTTTTTAATTTCGCTGAAAATTTTGTTTTAATTTCGCAGGTTCGTTGATGGTTTTGACAGCAATTTCGCTGGAATTTTCGCTAGAAAATGTGAACTTTCGTTCAAGATAATGCTAAATACGTAGCTTGATGTTTTGAAGATTTGAAGATCCTCATGAACACCAAGAACACACACACTAGTGTGTGTGAGAGAAATTTCAGATCTAAAGATTTTCTTTGAAATTTCTTGTACAAACAGTGATGTAGATTCAATATACGTTGATTATAGTGATAGATTTGATGTTGTTGATGTTCAATTTGTAGGAATTTTAACTCAGATCTAGTTTCTCTCTCTAGAAACCCACCAGATCTACTTTCTCTCTCTAAAAACCCTAACTTTCTCTCTCTACGAATCTGATAATGAACTTCAAAATCAGCAACTATTCTTTATAAAAACTGATTCAAATGGCTCTGATACCATATTGTTGGTCTCAAGCAACACTTGAATCATGAATTTGGTGAAGATTTTAGATCAAACACCACAAAATATGAAGAACTTGGATGAACACCAAGAACAATGAATAAAACCCTTGTTTAATCCAAAATATGATTACAAAATGATTTGAAAGTGGAAACCCGAATCACTAGCTCCTCCAAGCTTAAAACCCTAATTGCTATACTTTACTATATATAGTAAATGATAATTTACTAATGACACTTAGGACCCTAAACTATGACAATTAGAAATTACAAATAAAACCCAAAATGTCTAAAAAATAGATTAAATATATTTTGTCGACACAAAATATATTTATTAACAATAAACATCTTAGACGAATATATCTTCAACGTCTTGTCTCTAATCTTCGTCCCGAACGCGACGTTTGACTTTTGTTGACTTTGACCGTGACGTTGACTTTTTTTGACTTTGACTATGTTGATAATATTAGACTATCCTTCAGACCTAACAACACATGCAATGAGATCGTGCTAATTCTTAACGTGAATCTTATATGTTCTAATTAGGATCGCTTTGTTGGTGATCATCCTTTTTCTTTATCAAGCTCAGAATTATTTAAGGGTACCAGGTGAGTTCTAGTGATCCCTTTTTACTACTATTTTGGGATGAAACATGCTCTATTATTTTATGAACTATAATTGTGCATTACTTGATGCTTGTATGTGGGATTTATGGATACCTTTGATACTTACATCATGATCATTAATTCTTTTGTGAACCGTTTGTTTTATGTGGAAAGATCTATTTGGGGACTCCCCCACACACAGTGGCTCCCGCTACAGGGAGGTACCCCACTGAGATCCTAAGGGGTCGTATGTGGTATGTAACAGGTTTTGAGTAAAAAACTATGGTGAACCATCCTGGCAGGTATGGTTCACTGTTTTGAGGCTCAGTTTCTTCCTTCGGGAATATCCGGTTAAACACAAATTTTGATGAGGCCAACCGGGGACTGAGTGTAGGGTTGATTATGATACTCCCATGATATTAAACTATAATTCTTTCCTTTTTATCAAATGAGAATTTTGTTAAGTACGTTTGTTTTTAAACTTTAAGCACTTGAACTCACCAACTTTATGTTGACACAAAATCTATTTGAGCATGTCTTCTGGTACAGCTAGGGAGAATAGTTGAGCTATAGAAGTTACCCAAATCCGAAGCAAGATATGAGGGTAGAGGTTGAAGACAAAAGTTGAGCCTAGAAGCCTTAGTTACTGAAGCCTCAAGAATTATTGACCAGGAGATTAACCATAATACCTTTAGATTGTAGATTAAGGCACCTTGTGAATTAAAACAAGGCCAATATTTTAATGTTAATATTATGTGACGCTGTATGATAAACCTTTCAGTTTCCGCTGCATTTTGGTTATTGTTTACTAATCGTTACGTCCCGCCTCTCTGGGCCCGGGGTGTGACAGATTGGTATCAGAGCCAAAGGTTGTAGAGAAGTAGGTTTGCTTCACGAGACCTAAACTACTACCACATGAACCCCATAGGACCAAATTAGTAAGATGACTCTTCCGAGCTTTATTGAACTAAGGCGTAGAAATGTGGGTTTGCTTTGCAATACCTAAGTTGTAACCATGAATAGGACCAGCCTAGTAGGTTGTTTCTATGATCCAGTGATCCAAAGTTTGCAGCAAGAATAGGTTCCCTTAAGAACTCCCATCTTTAACCTGTGTACCTTAAGGATTACATATATCCCATTAAGAATTCTCTACCCTATAAGAAACCTTGATACATTAGGGTATTACCTATGATAGGTGCACCTGAGTAAACCAGGAAGGTATGGAACCTTTTAGAGTTGACTAATAGGATCACTGAACGTCAAGTACTAAGAATGTTAGAAACACAAGGTGTGCATATATATTGGGACTTAAATTTTGGAGATATACTTATCTGATTGCACTGCTAACTTTTGTCACTATATGAAACAGCTGTTGTTAGCTATACCCTTGATACGACTTGTGCCGTTACGTGAGACAACTGCTATAATGATACTTGTTGGAATAATGATACTTGTTTATGTGCCTTATTTGTAAGATGATACATGTTGGAATGTAGTGATAAGATAGTAACCATGATGCCTTTTTGTTTGATCTGCTCCCTAGAATAGTACGTACCTGAATGCTCATTTATTTCTTGATTTGTTGAAACTGTACTTTGACATAATTCCTGGGTTAGCAAGAATGTTAGCATAATTAGAATCTAAGTGTTCTGAATTGTAAATGATGACCAAATGGGAATTTTGACTCCGTAACCTATTTACACAAAACTTGGAACTTATGATGGGAATAACTAGAATGATAGGGTAAGGTAAATTGACGATTACGGGTGCACACGTAATGGTGAATTTACAGGTACACTTGAATTCTGGTGGGCCCTATCATGGAAACCTAAATCAAAGTATAACACTCAAGAAACTAATAAATACAAGATTTAAACACAAATATCCAACAAATACTAAGTGATTATATATTCCAAAACTTCGTGCTGGGCAAAACCGTTTGACACTTGAAGAGCTACCAAGGACGATGTTGTAGTAACTATCTCTTTTCTTCCTTTCTTCTCTTTTGTTTTACTCTCCTATCAAAATTTTAATGATACGACCATCAGACTCTAAAGATCGTCAACTGTGGTTCTTAAACTCAACCGGTCTCGTGCTGAATGAAGGGCACTTCACCTCATTGTGCGTGTACTCTAGCCATACTATTTTTGTCGGCATCTGAAAATTCCTTCCTACCCAACATTGTATTCATCAAAAGCTTCCTCGACATAGTAGGAGACTCTCTAACAAGACTTGTGCAACGGAGGACAGACTGGAGTAATAGATTTCCGAGGAGCACTCTGGTGATCGACGACATAGAAGACTTATCGCTTCTTTCTTTCTTAGTAGTTCACACTTCGTAGGACCATCCGGGTCTAGAATTCCTCTAATCGTTTTCTCAAAGTCCTTGAGGAATATGACTTCTCTATACCTAATCATTGTAATGGAACCACCGAACTCAAAAGAGTATCCTGGATATCAGCTCTGATTGTGATTGATTATCACCTTTCATAATACTATGCTCGTGAAATCTTTCATCATTTTCAACCATTAGTCACCTAAGGACAATTTTCACTCGAAACTTAAGTTGAGTTATCTTAACCATGCTTTTAACCAACCGTGTTATTGGTAAATTTCTGAGCGCCAGACTGTCGGTACACATGCCCCCAGTTCTAGTCTAGTGAGCTCAAATGTAATAGACTTCTATCTTGTAACGCATATGTAATGTTCAATCAATCGAATGAGAATCTCTTCTTTATATGGTTGTTGATTATATAATGTTGTATCTAATTATATTATTAGTTGTTACACGCATAATATGACCATGTTATATAGGTTTACAGTTGTGAGACACAGTTCTGAATCGTTAAAGGTTCAAGAATGTGTTTGACTAAGAATCTTTTTCAGTCGCACGACTGAACCATGCGAATGGTTCAATCGCACGGGTGAACTAGGAGATTGAGTCAATCGCCCGTTCGAGTCATGAGACTGACTCAAGCGTTCGAATGAATCAATCGTATTATTCAATCGCACGACTGAGCCAGTCGCAAGGCTCAGTCGCACGAATGAGATCTGTAACCTATAAACACCACTTAATTCGTGGAAAAACGGGGACTTTGAATTCTCATAACCCTAGTCGACCCAGAGCACCCTGTTCGTTCATTCCAACTTCATAGAACGTTCCTGGTCATTGCTAATCAATTCTTAACGTTTTCTAATCGTTAGTATTGATCCGGATTACGTTTTCACTGATTGGATCGCCAATCAAATAGGATTCCGCACTATTTGATCTGGTTTAACTTAAAATCAGTTAGTACTCCGTACGTACACGGTCCTAACAAGTGGTATCAGAGCTTAGGCTCTTGATTCTTCGTTGATTCAATCGTTTTTGTGAAAAAGTCTATGTTTTTACGCGAAAAGATCCAATCTTTTTGCTAAAAATCGAGTCTTTACGTGTGGGTGTTCTGAAAAATCTGTATTTTTCGTGTTTCAACCGTCTAGGGTGCAAATACTTGCGTTCTAGGTCAAAGTGTTCAAAATTGTGTTTACAGCCGACCCAGTCGCACGATTATCTCAATCGTACGACTGAACCCATTCGCCCAGGTCTTTCGTACGTTTGAGTCAGTCGCCAGTCCATTCACCCGATTGAGTCAGTCGTTCAGACAATCGCCCGATTGAGTCAATCGCCAACTCCAGTCGCCCAGCTGAGTCGTTCGGTCTGTTCAATCGCCTAAGTATCTCAGTCGCCTGTTCAATCGTACGTTTGAGTCCAATCGCATACAGCTAGTGTTCAATCGTATCCCAGTCGTACAGCCCATTCGCATTAGCAGTTTTAATTCACAAGTTAAATTAATAAAAGAATGGACTCAGAAAATTATGCCATGTCAGCTGGAAAGGATTCGAGGATACAGAACTTGTTGTTACTGGAGAATGAGATAGGGAACCATAACAAGCCACCTAAACTATTGACTATACAGGACTTTCCACAATGGAGACAACGTTTTGAAATTTATCTTAATGGGGTGGATACGAACTTATGGAACTCTATTGAGGTTGGCTATAAAATACCCGTGGGGGCTGATGGTGTTCCTTTGACTTTGAGTGGACTCTCTGATACACAGAAAGTTGCCTACAATGCAGAGAAGAAGGCCTATGCTATTTTAACTCAGTCCATTCCCAAGCCCATTTTTCACCAATACTCAGAGCACAAGCTAAGTAAAAAACTGATGGAAGTTCTTGAGAAGAGGTATGATGGGAATGCTAATTTAAAGGCACTGAAAGGTAAAGCGTTGAAGAAGGAGTTTGATAACTTCTCAGCAATTGGGAATGAAAGCTTGGATGAAATCATCGATCGTTTCTATCATCTAATGAGTGAACTTCACACTCATGGTATTAAGACGTCAATGGAAGACAAAGTTTCAAGCTTGGCAGATGGTCTACCTGAAAAGTGGGATTCATTCATTTCCACTCTGCGATTCAACTCAGTTTTAGAAACCTTGGATATAAATGATTTTATTTTAAAACTGAAAGAGGAAGAAGTACGCCACAAGTACAAAGCAAAGAAGGGTTCTTATGCTCAAGATCCCTCACTCTACAATGTCACTCCTACCTCCACCCCTGCTGCAAAGTCATCTGGTGCACCTCTCCAAACAGCCTTCGTGTCCAATACATCTCCAACTGCTGAACAAGGCTCATCCTCTGCAAATGAGTCTCATGGTGCATCTGGAGTTATTCTAAGTCCCACTGTTACTCAGTCTGCAAAGTTGATGACAGATAATCTGGGAAAAGTAACAGTGGAGGTTGCTAAAGAGCACATGGATTTACTTGCTGCAGTTGTGCATTCTTATGATGGTTTGGTGGCGGGCAAAATTGGAAATTGCCACCTTGCTGATGAAGATTATGAGCAAGTAGATGAGAATGAGCTGGAACGAATGGATATTACTTGCAAGTGCTGTCCGAAGATCCAAGAAATTTATGAAGAAAACAGGGCAAAATCTCGTGGCTACTAAAGATACAACCTTTGGTTTTGACAAGTCTAAAGTCACGTGCTTCAATTGTGGAGAAAAGGGCCACTTTAAAAGAGAGTGTTCGAAGCCTAAGAAGACTGGGAACGGGAATCCATTTTCCTCTTTCAATAGGCAAGATAATGACAAGAAACCATCGTCCAAGGGGAATGATTCTAAAGCTATGGTAGCACAAGGAGATGAAGGACAAGACTGGTCCTTTCGATTTGTGTCTGATGAAGCTAACATAGCGTCTGTGGAGGATTTGAACGAAGACTCAGCAAGTGAAGGGGAAAGCTCAGCTGAGGTTGATACTGCTGAATTGGAAGAGACATTTGATGCTGTTGATGAAATTGTCCAGAATGAGTTGAATTCAGAATCTGAAGCTCAACCCACGTCTCAGAATGCTTTCATGGCTGGCACGTCGACATCTACACAGGTATAATCTAAAGATGAATTATTTGATAAACATGCTTGTGTTGAATGTGATAAATTTAGGGAAAGCATTGATCTAAAATTTGCTAGGTTGTTAGAACACAGCGATAACTTAGTAAATGACTTAAAACTGTGCTCAGAAGCTAATCGTGTCTTAAAACAAAATGAGAGCAGTTATAAGGAGAAGTTAGATGCATTGCAGAAGCAACTAAATGAAACTGAAGTTGTTGTCTTTAACCAAGAAAATGACATTAAATACTACTTAAAGACCATTGAAGAGACTAAAAAGGACAAAGCTGTTTTACAAGTAGAAAATGAGTCTTTGACACAAAAACTACATAGTTTAGCGAGTTCTTCGCACATTTTGAAAAACTTGGTTAAAGAACGCAACAATGGGGAGGGATTGGGTTACAAGGTAGTTCCACCACCACATGAGATCCTTTTGAACACAAAACAACATCCAATTAATAACAACCCAATTAAGGATCATGTGGTGACAACTCCTCTGGTTAGTGATCTGGACATAGCAGTTAAGCCTGCTTCTCCGGATGATGATCAGAAAACCTTAGCATCAAGCAAGGTAAATGCTGAGAAACAGGTGGAAGAAAATGTTCAAACATCTCTTGGTTTAGAGTCAAAATCAAATATAACACAAACCAAGATATCTAAAGCCACTCAAGTTAAATCAGTTAAAAGGGATAATATTCAATCTCCAAGACAAATTAATCAAAACATTAAACAAGTCAAGTTTGTTAAAGAGGGTAAATGTCCAAAGACTGAGACCAAAAGGCCCATTCCTGAGGTTTATTCACCGCCCCACAAGAGATCTCCTAGCCCTGACGAATGGAGATCCTGCTATACTTGTGGTCAGCGCGGTCATATTTGACTAACTGTCCTCGCTATCAGACACCAAGAACTAAGATTGAGCTACACGACAAAGTCAAAATAGATTCAAAACAGCGTTCTAAGACTCCAGTTAGATAGAAAACCCCTATTAGGTCTAAAACACCTTCTAGGTCTTTTTCGTCTCCACCTCGCCAAAGGCAAAACAGACAAGTCTCTGACAAGTCCGTGATGCCAGAGGTAAAACCTGTTTCTGAATCTAAACCATATGCTCAAACTGTAAATCAGTCTAAGGTTTACCACAAACAATCGTTTCACAAGGATGGTTTATGGAAAGCCAAGACAGCTGGTGTGTCTGAAAGCAAGGATAATCTAAAAGTTGAGATTCCACCCACTGATAAAGGACAGTGGGTTGAATTCATGATGGTTGATTCCTCAGGGAAACCCAAGCCAGTCAAGGCTTGGGTCCCCCTCCTTAACTGATGATTTTCTCATATGTACAGGGTGTCCGCTATAGTGCGTCTACAAATACATGGATCGTAGATAGCGGGGCTTCCAGGCACATGACGGGAAACAAGTCTCTTCTTTTCAATGTCAAACAAATTAAAGGGGGACACGTTTCATTTGCTGGTAATAAAGGAGGATACATTACCGCTCAGGGCGAAGTAGGTAATGAGAAGGTAAAGTTTGATAAAGTAAATTTTGTTCAACAACTGGAAAACAATTTACTTTCAGTGTCTCAGATATGTGACAAAGGCTTCAAAGTTATGTTTGACAACCGAAAATGTTACATACTGAAAAAGGAGATGAAGATTCCAGAGAAGCAGGTTTTGATGTCTGCATCCAGGTACAATGATTTATATGTATTGGATATGTCTAATGCTACTACCTCTGAGTCTACAGCTCAATGTTTTCTATCAAAAGCGACAGAGAAGGAATCCATCTCATGGCACAGAAGGATGGGACACATCAATCACAGGAAGATGAACCATCTGGTTCACAACAACCTAGTTGAAGGAGTTACAGTCAAGAACTTCCAACTTCCTGACTTTTGTGTCTCATGCAAGAAGGGAAAGCAGACCAGGAAATCTCACAAGACCAAGCACGTCAACTCAATTGAGATGCCCCTGGAGTTGCTACACATGGATCTTTTTGGTCCAGTCAACACAAAGAGTATAGCAGGGGACTGGTACTGCTTTGTAGTCACAGATGACTACTCAAGATTCACCTGGGTGATGTTTCTGAAAGCTAAATCAGAAACATTTGAATCATTCAAGGTGCTCGTCACGACTTTGGAGTCACTCTACAAGCTGAAGGTGAGGAAGATCCGTTCTGACAATGGCACAGAGTTCAAAAATCAGTGGATGGATGCTTTCTGCAAGGAAAAGAGAATTGTTCATCAGTTCACTTCCGCATACACGCCACAGATGAATGGAGTTGCAGAACGAAAGAATCGGAGCTTAATTGAGACTGCACGAACCATGTTAGCTGATTCAAAGCTCCCAGTTCAGTTCTGGAATGAGGCGGTTGCAAATGCCTACTACACGCTTAATCGTGTATTAGTAGTCAAAAGGCATGGCAAGACTTGCTATGAGCTACTTCAGAAGAGAAAGCCAAATTTGGAGTATCTGGAACCATTTGGAGCTCCATGTACATTACTGAAGAAGACTCAGGATGGCAAGTTCAGCGAGAAAGCTGATCAAGGAATATTTTTAGGATACAGCATCCCAGACAAACGAGTTTACAATAACTCGACAGGTCAAGTAGAGGTATGGTGCAACGTGGATGTTCAGAGATACATCACCCCTCCTGCTGGAAAAGGTCCATCATCATTCTTCGATTATGATGGCTTTTTCAAATCCTTTAATCTTCCACAATTTGATTCAGAGGATGAGGTTGCTACCCAGATGATGTATGATGTTCTTAACTCACCGACTCTGGATTCAAGCAACATCACTCCTACTGATGGTGCCTCAAGTTCCTCAACTCCTGCTCATGAAGAGAGTGATGATTCATCAGGTGATGAAGAAGCAGTTGATACTAACCCTGACCCTACAGCAAATCAACAAAGTGAGTCATCAGTTGCTGAACCAGCCGTGGGAAATCCGGATACTGAACCAGTAGTCACCAATCTGGATTCTGAGGTTGTGGTTCCTACCACACCAATGACTAGAATCAGTGTGAATCATCCCCCACGTCTATCATTGGGGACATTCAATCCGGTGTGCAGACAAGAAATCAGCTGTATTCTGCTGATTATGCTGCTGTCATGGAGAAGGGTTATGTCAATGACGGGGCTTTCTCATGTTTTGTTTCACAAATCGAGCCTAAATATGTCTGTGACGCCCTGAAAGATGAGGCCTGGGTCAATGCCATGCAAGAAGAGCTACTCCAGTTCAAGAAACTCGGAGTCTGGACTCTAGTTGACAGGCCAAAAGGAGTCAAGGTAATTGGTACCAAATGGGTACTAAAGTGCAAGAAGGATGACCAGGGTGTTGTTATCAGAAACAAGGCACGGTTGGTCGTTCAAGGCTTCAGGCAAGTCGAAGGAATCGACTACAATGAAGTCTTTGCTCCCGTAGCTAGAATGGAAGCTATACGTATCTTTCTAGCCTACGCCTCTTACATGAAGATCAAAGTTTATCAACTAGATGTTAAGAGTGCATTCTTGCATGGGGAAATCCGTGAAGAAGTATATGTCAGTCAACCCGAAGGATTCGAAGATCCTTATCATCGGGACAGAGTCTACAAGTTAGACAAGGCTCTGTACGGGCTACATCAGGCTCCTCGAGCTTGGTATGAAAAGCTCTCCACCCATTTGTTTAAACATGGTTTTCGCAGGGGTGTAATTGACTGTACATTATTCATCAAAGAAAAGGATGGTGACTTGCTTATGGTGCAGATATATGTGGATGACATCATCTTTGGATCTAGAAATGAAGCTTTGTGCAAAGAGTTCGAATCTGTGATGAAGGCAGAGTTTGAAATGAGTGCAATGGGAGAAATGAAGTTCTTTCTAGGATTACAGGTGGATCAAACTTCAACCGGCATTTTCTTACATCAGTCCAAGTATGTCGGCGATATTCTAAGTCGCTTTGACATGGAAAAT
The DNA here is from genome assembly GCA_024085815.1 of Flaveria linearis. NCBI lineage: Eukaryota > Viridiplantae > Streptophyta > Magnoliopsida > Asterales > Asteraceae > Flaveria > Flaveria linearis. Next base: position 46,339,010 of record CM044009.1, on the reverse strand, counting down.
GCATCTGCTGCCGGTACCCCTCTTGCCACAAATCATGATGTGGCCCCTGATGAGAATGGGGATTTGGTGGATGCCACTATGTATCGTGGGATGATCGGATCTCTCATGTATCTTACTGCCTCGCGTCCAGATATCATGTATGCCACATGTTTATGTTCTAGATATCAAGCGAAGCCAAAAGTGAATCACTTGATTGGGGTGAAAAGGATTTTTGTTATCTGAAGGGTACTCCAACACTGGGATTGTGGTATCCTCATGATGATGACTTCGAGCTTACTGCGTACAGCGATTCATATTATGGTGGCTGCAAGATGAATTTCAAGTCTACATCTGCAGGGTGTCAGTTCTTTGGAAGACGGTTAGTCACGTGGCAATGCAAAAAGCAGACCTCGGTTGCTCTATCAACCTGTGAAGCTGAATATGTTGCTGCAACGAGTTGCTGCTCTCAGATCATCTGGATTCAACAGCAAATGCGTGACTACGGTTTGAAATTTTCTAACACTCCTATTTATGTTGATAATTCTGCTGCCATAGCCGTCACTAAAAATCTTGTTCAACACCCAAAAACAAAACACATCGGGATTAAATATCATTTCATACGCGATTGCTATGAAAAACAATTAATTGATGTGATTAAAATTAACACGGATTTTCAGCGCGCTGACCATTACACCAAACCGTTTGATAAACCAAGATTTTTATATCTGCTAGAGGTCAACGGCGTTAAAAAGAAAAGTGATGTGATTGCTGAAGAAGCAGATACATAGTCCGACTCGTGTCTATTCGTTTATTTTCTTTTTCCTTCATTTTTTATTTATTTTTTATTTTTTAATTCCCTTGTCGTATAAAATCCAAAAACACAAAAAGATTTTTTGTTTTAGACTTTTAGGGGGAGATTTATTTCAGTATGCATTTACTTAAAAAAAAAAAAAATTGGGGGAAGGTGAGTAAAGCTGAAAAGGCAAAGACAACAAAAAAAAAGGAAATGTGACTCGACATTTTGGAAGATGATAGTACACAGGCATCGAGTTATTTGGAACAGCAAAATGAGTTTGAGTTAAAAAATGTTAATTAGTTTACTGAAAATGTAAAACATCAGAGAAGTCTAAGTCTAACAAAATGGGAAAATGATAGTACGTTTGATTGTTACTGTAATTACACGGAGAAAGTTGATCTAGGGAGGTGCTAGTTCATTATATGATGTGTCAGTAGATTCAACATAGTAGACAAGTAGACTTCATTGGTAAACTTAATCTAAACTAAAAGGTTCAATCAACTGTGGGTTCCCATCTTATCACTGGTTAACACAATCAGTTCTTCCGATAAGGGATAACGAGCAAATAAATGCCACCAAAGGTGTGCAAATGACCACAAAAAGAGCAAAAGCATGAAAAAATGAATACTAGCGTAATCAAGCTGATAACTTATGTTGTTGGTGCGCTATGTGCAAAAGAAAATATGAAATGCTCTAACAAGGAGATAGGTTGTGTGCCTCTCTGCTGTGCGATGGTGACCTGAGGATAAGCATAACCTATATATTCTAGACTTCATTGTTGTTTGCCGCCTCTCTGCTGTGCGATGGTACTGACCTGAGGATTGGCTTCTCTTTGAAAGATCTAAGAATAGTCTCTTCTTGCAAAAATACCTAAAGACCGCTCGAAAGTTCTTTAAGGAATGCTGATTACCATATAGGTACGGGACACGCAAATGTTGTTTGAAATAACATAACATAATTCATTACCTATGTATGTCAAAAGTCCGTGCTTGAATTTAAGTGGACAAGTATACTGACAGTCGTCTTGATAGCACCAACTAAAGTTGACGATCAAAGTGTGTTACGTTTCATATCAAACATGATTCCCAGTTAGTACTTGGAAGTCTTAGATCAGAACAAACTGCGATATGTAATCATGAAAAATGAAATCAACTCATAATGTTCCAAGTAATGGTATATATGCTTGTCTGATTCCAAATGAGTCTGTTCTTGATATAATGTCAATGCTTATAGGCTACACAAACCTGCCCTATCAAAAATCACAAAAAGATGTTCAGTTTTCATTCGTAGTTTAAAGTTTATTTATTTCTTAGCATAATGAGTCATGTCGGACTGTGTACACTATTATCTGCTAAATGTCACTGAATGAGCTTAATGTTTAACTAAACAGATTGTTTCTGAAAGGATAAAAGGATCACGTCTGAGGTGATCGGGTGGATAAATGGATCACGTCTGAGGTGATCGGGTGGTTAAATAGATCATGTCTGAGATGATCAATTGCACATATGTTTTATCAATTGGTAAATAAACTAAGTGTTGGTTCATATCTTGACAAAAATGGCACAAGTATAGCCCAATCGCTCGACTGAATCTGATATGACCCAGTCGTACGAATGGGGTATACGATTGAATACAATCGTAAGATTGGACCATGCGAATGAACCCAATCGGCCGATTGAATGTGCCCGACTAGGTTAAACGTGCGAATGAGGTGTGCGAATGAATCACATCGAACGATTGGAGGTGACCGACTGTAATTGTCGTTTGGATGAACTTCAATCGCCCGATTGGAGATGAACGATTGGGTAGATTGCACGACTGAGACTCAGTCGGCCGACTAACCAAGGCGACTAGACTCAGTCGGCCGACTAACCAAGGCGACTAGACTCAGTCGCCCGACTGGAATTTGCCCTAGTATAAAAACAGACCAAATCAGAATCAGTCGTTCACTCACCCAAATCGCCCCCTCTATTCGCCCGACCTAAATAACCTCTGTCCAAATTTCATTTGATCCATATTTGCCTTTGTTTTGCGTGTTCTAACATTCATTGGTGACTATACAGGTAATACTCGAGGTGTTTCATAGATAAAACAGATAAATGATGTCCAAAACCTCTCGAATTCGGACCAAACAGTAACCGAAAACATGATGAACAAATAGTCTGTCCAAACTAAACTAAACGTTCAAACAAAAGTTAAAACATGCTTAATCGGTAGTTTCCGAGTGTAATGAGCCTAATTTCGACGTTTAACTTCAAGTATAGCTCAAAACACGAATTTGAATGGACAAACTGTTGAGTAGGCGACTGGACACGCTGATGAACTCCAATCGCCCGACGAGAAGACGATTAGTCTCAGTCGCCCGACTGAGATGGACGAATGAATCAAACGCACGACTATGCTTATTCGCTTGACTTAGTCGCCCGTATGAATAAATTCACCTTTAAAAACTCATTCGTTCCACTCAGTCGCACGGTTATGTTCATTCGGCTGCTCAGTCGCCCGACTAACCAAAGTGGGAAATTCCTTGATTTGAATAAGCTATCTTCTACATGTACTGATGTTTACTTATATTGTGACAGATGGCTAGTCGTTGGATTCTAAGCACAAAGCACAACATCTGTGCTCATCTTGATCTGACCTCAAGGAATGCATCGGAGTTTGTGGGAATAATCTCATTTTTACGGAGATCAAGGATCTACAGGGCGATATCCACACCCTGCACTCCGTACCGTTCATTACAGCAGGCATTCTGGGAGAATGCTACTGTAGATAGATCAGTTGAGCCATATAGGATCAGGAGCTCTATTCTTAGTAACGCTATAGAGATAACCGAGGAGGACTTAAGGACAGTCCTAGAGTTAGGAGATGATGGTGACTGTCCTATTCGTTTACATCCGATGACAGTTAGAGGGTGCTTCCTGAGGGAGAAGTACACTGGGGAAATCAACTCAGGGATGCTCAACAAGAGCAATCTCTGCCCCCAGTTCAAATACCTAGCCCACGTCTTGCTAAGGTGTATTGCCTCACGAAAAGAGGCTTTGACGAGCTCTCTGAGCAAATGCAGAATGCCTATGTTGCATTAGTGCTGAACCACCCATTCAGCTTCTCCAGGATGATCTTCACTTACCTAGTGGAGAACATAGAAGTGAAGGGAAGAGAAGGCTTCTGCATGTATCCTCGCTTCTTGCAAATGATCTTTGACCAGAAGTTACCTAACTTACCAAAGCAGAAGGAGGATGCAGTTGTGCTCGAGGTGATGGATGATACCACCTTGGGAAGGATGAAGGTATACCGGGGCAAGCAGGTCAAGCCCCCGGTAAGATGTTTGTTTGGGCATCTGGCCCGTGAGGAGTATGTGGCGCCAGCTAGGAGAAAATGGCGTCACGAAGATAGTGATTCTGATGTAGAGCAGGTAGCTCTACCCTCCGATGACTCCGATGATGATGACAACGGAACGGATCAGGGAGGAGATGGTCAAGGAAGACCTGAGCCAGCTCCAATCCACCCTGACTTCATGCAGGAGGAGGAGGATTCAGATGAGGCACCACTAACCCGGACTGTGGGAAGTCGGGTAGTGGCAACTGAGGAAGGTTTACGGGCGGTTGGTGGACGCTCAGGAGAGTCTGGGAGCTCTGTAGCAGACCCATCATACACCCCAGCCTCTCCCAGCAGCCAAGGGGGAGCCTCCGGGTCAAAGGGGACTCGGAGGAAACATATGGCTCGTCCTCATGGGATGAAGTCCAAGCGCAGGAGGATCACGCTTATCACTACCTCCCTACACCTACCACTTCCACCACACCTAGCCAAATCACCCAAACCACACAAACCACCCAATACACCACATCCCAAACACCCCAAATCACCACCACCACTATACCTCCACTTCATACCTCCATATCTTCCCCCACCAACACCACTGTACCACCCACTACAGCCATCCCATCTCCTCCCATCTACACCACAGCCACCACTACAACCACCACTCACCAAACCCAAACCTCATTTGCCCCTTCTAGCTCAGTTCTACCACCTGTCTCGGTGGTTGAGCAACTTGCTGCTCTAAACAGCATGGTGCTCCAATTGCTAGCCTCTGATAAGGCTAAGACAGCTCAGATTCTCCAGCTGCAAGAGCAAAGTTCATCGCAAGCAGCTGAGATTGAGAGATTGAGGGAGTTGACATCCTCACAAGCCCAAGTGATCACTTCACAGACTGATCAGATCACAGGCTTGTTGCAACACGAGGCTGAGACTGATGAGAGGATGGGAAAGCTAGAGGCGGCTCATAAGACTCTAGTGCTAAAACTGAAAGGCACTCAGAGTGAGCCCCTCAAGATTGGAGAAGGTGATGATGATGATGATGATGATGGTGAGGATGAGGACGATGATGATGAAGATGATAAGGATGATGACGATGATGATGATAGTAGTGATGAGAGTAATAATGGTGATGAGAAGAAGGAAGATGATGAAGGTAAAGGAGGAGAAACTGCCGGAGATCAAAGTGATAATGTAGCAGGCGAAAGGCGTTCTAAACGCCGACATGATCAAGGACCCTCTTCGTCTGCTCCAACTGAAGAAACTCCGGAAATTCAAGACAAAAGTACTGTTTAGTTAGTCATGTTTATGTAGTTAACAGACTTTTGTATTTGAAATTATGTTACATTTATTTAATGAATGTTTATATCTTAAGTTAATGACTGTGTTTGATTCTTTACTAACAAGTATTGTGTTGCGTGTTTAAATCGAACAGATCCTAACTTTCAGAGAGACGAACATGATGTTGCTCCCCTCCAACAGGTCAAGTCTCAACTAACAATGATTCTTGATCTGCAGGGGATCGTCAGAAGGTCGGTGAGTTATACTCCTAAAGAAGGAGAAATTATTCACGATCTCACTGATGAGCAACTGGCTGAAATGTTTTGTCTGAATCCAGACGAAATCGTTAAAGATGCTCCAGTTTTTTATGATGCTGATGATGACGAACTTAAAGATGTTGAAGAAATTGAAATTGAAGACATCACAGATCAGGATTATCCAGAATACACTGATCAAGAGGGAAACGCGTTTCCTGATCTGGTGAACAACCTTGATAGTGATATTCTGGATAAACTCCATGATAAAGAAAAGGGAGCTGAAGCCTCAACAAGCCAAGCTCAAGCCACGGACGCCGAAGTTGACATTCGAAAGGCTGAATGGGCGGCTTGCTTCGCCGAGGTCCGAGCACAACGTCCTACAACAACTCAGAGTACCTACACCAAGTTATACAAAGTAAAGAAGAATATGAAGGTGTCAGGGAAGATTATAGCTTGGGCTCATTTTGATGACCTCGGAGTATATGCAGTGAAGAGGGAGAGGGGAATCGAGTACTTTAGATTCCCTCATGATCTGAAGACTCTCCCAGGTTTTGAACTCAACCAGTTGGCACGCCTAAAGCTTCTTTATGCTGATCCGAAGAAGATGTCTGGCTGGTTTGAGGCTGCATTGAAGAAGGAATATAGGACCAGATGGGTAAACTTCAAACCTCAGCAGGCTACGAGGTACCTCAGAAGGTCTGAGGTAAGTCCCATCACTGGTCAGCCTAAGATAGTTCTGAAGTGGCGACCTCCGCGCACAATGTCCAGAATTCCACTGAGGGAGATGCCACAGGACTTTACCCCACACTTTAAGTGGTGGTACTATGACTGGCGCTCGGGTGAGGCAGTCATTGTTTTGGAAAAGGACGGGTAAATGGAAGCTTTAAGGGTGTTCGACCCCATGTGGCTTATCAACTTGTCAGCGTCTGATGTGTATACGATGTACAAGTGGCCAATGTTTTTCGATACGCAGGATATTGTGCAAGCTCTACAGTTTCAGCACATAATACGTCTATGCTTTGCGCTAAATATCCATGCGGGGGTTTCCAAAGAAGAGAGATTAAAAAGGTTTGAAGAGTTCAAGAAAGAAGTAAAGGTCTAGATAGAACTAGGTCCAAGGGGGAGTTTGTTGGTACACATGTCCCCAGTTCTAGTCTAGTGAGCTCAAATGTAATAGACTTCTATCTTGTAACGCATATGTAATGTTCAATCAATCGAATGAGAATCTCTTCTTTATATGGTTGTTGATTATATAATGTTGTATCTAATTATATTATTAGTTGTTACACGCATAATATGACCATGTTATATAGGTTTACAGTTGTGAGACACAGTTCTGAATCGTTAAAGGTTCAAGAATGTGTTTGACTAAGAATCTTTTTCAGTCGCACGACTGAACCATGCGAATGGTTCAATCGCACGGGTGAACTAGGAGATTGAGTCAATCGCCCGTTTGAGTCATGAGACTGACTCAAGCGTTCGAATGAATCAATCGTATTACTCAATCTCACGACTGAGCCAGTCGCAAGGCTCAGTCGCACGAATGAGATCTGTAACCTATAAATACCACTTAATTCGTGGAAAAACGGGGACTTCGAATTCTCATAACCCTAGTCGACCCAGAGCACCCTGTTCGTTCATTCCAACTTCATAGAACGTTCCTGGTCATTGCTAATCAATTCTTAACGTTTTCTAATCGTTAGTATTGATCCGGATTACGTTTTCACTGATTGGATCGCCAATCAAATAGGATTCCGCACTATTTGATCTGGTTTAACTTAGAATCAGTTAGTACTCCGTACGTACACGGTCCTAACACAGACTACGCAGGAAATGAAACCTCGTTCTAAAATCTAGATTCTCCGGAGATAAAGATTCAAGTGCCAGGGATATTTGCCAAGGAGAACTAACCTCCAGGATTCAAGACAAATCTGAACTTACAACTTCTTAGGGTCCTCGATTTTCACTCCCCCTCTATTCAAGATTTAATTCCTAGAAAATTCAGGTCTAGCGAGAAGTGCTACTCACCCAAAACCCACTATCATGACCCTTATCGTTGGAAACACGTGATAGCCGATGCAGACAACTTTAAAACCTTGTAAGTCATCCCTAACTCGAGATCTCTACTATTTGGGTGATAAGTTCGTGATCCGAGAGTGAAGGTCATGAAGCTGGAATACGATCTCGAAGCTATATGATAGGTTGTTAGAGTGGTAGTTAACCTCCTTGTGCTAGCAAGCACCTTGATAAAGTCCTAAACTAATTTGAATCGATACGGTCGATGATAATGAAGAATTCATGAGAAAGACCCATGGTCGAACTTAAAGGATGGTATTGCTTCAAAAGATGTATTAAGGAGCATAGAAGATCAGCTACAAGAAATCTCATGTATTAAATCACTTGAGATCCAACTACAACGAAGTGATAAACATGCACCAGATTGTAGACAAAGAAAGTCTGCATAATCATCCCTGATCGTAAGCGTTGGTGTTATTCCTCTTTAAATTTTAAACCTCTCCTAAAGTGATTCTCTAATACCTTACCCTAGAATGCTCCGTACCATCGGAAATTCTAACAAAAGTCCTACTCCCATATCTCGTTGAAACAATCGATATGCTTATATGAAAATAGAGTCTAAATAGAGTTACTTGCTTCACGGATGGACTCTCTACAGTGCACAGTTACCTTGAAGAATATGGACCGAGGAAAAGGTCATCTAGAAGGTTGACCTTCAATGGGAAGCACTATGAAGGAATTAGTGGGAACGTCTGCAGCGACTCTATAGCTTAAGACAACAGTTGAGGTTGCTCTTAAGGAAATTGAGTCAGAAAACAGAAGTAATATATGTATGGAGGTACTGGACTGAAACTTATATTAAGGAGCTGGTGGTAGGAAAGCATATTCGATAGTTGTTAGATAAACAGTCCATAAGACCAGGTATGCTGCTTTGAGGAAACTTAATACTCTTTGTGGAAGGAAAATAGAATGCTTCAAGCATTGATTGACTATCGAGAGCTAAATGAAGTCACCAAGGATAACTGAGACCCTTTTCCTAGAGATGTTAACCTGCATAATCAATTATAAGATGCTACCTACATCTTAATTGCTATCAGCCGTGGATATAAGGAAACGACATTACAAATGTAGCAGTTAAAACAAGATATGGCAAGTACGAAGGTTATAGTCAAACCCGCGTGGGAGGACCTATGCAATTCATGGAATTCATGAATCTCATGGGTAGGAATTGTAAGACATAGTTAGACATGTCTGTCATCTTGTCACCTACTAATAAGCATGAAATTCGAGACAATTCTCAAAAATTTGGGGCTATAAAATTCCTGGAAGAAGTGGAAACCCCATGGAGATACGTCAATGCTTAGGGTTAGGCGAAGATTGTGGAAGGATTAATGAAAAACATCACTCGTGTAGATATACGACTGGCATCGTTATCCTTGGGAAAATGTGGAATTCGTTTGGGCGCGAATAAAAAAGTTTCAGATGTGTGTTGATTCAACAGTACAAGACAATTTTCTAGTCGCCCGATGAAGCTAAGAAAATACATAGAGTACTACATTAAGCATGAACTGGACTACTGAAAATAAAAGGATGCATCTGGATACATTATTGGTACGACACAACCAACTACGCATCAGAATACTAAATCAAGTAGAATAGGGTGGTCGACAATCGGTAATGGCAAGCGCTATGACAAGGGAGGATAGCAGGCCACCATCTGTAGTGTCCTAAGACATCTGTATTTCCTAATGCGGGAGAACAAGTCTTGACCGCATTTGTCTCGGCTTAACCGCATTGATGGATGCGGATAGCCTAAAGTTAGGCTTTTCTTCTTTTGCCTTCACCCGTCTTACGTTTCAAACTTTTGATGCTACCAACGTCAGTTCACATGAATATACATATAGCACATCCCATATCGGGAAACTCTTGTCATGCGTCAGATAAGATGAACGGATCTACTCGAAGGCTGAGGTTATGATATACAGAACCGTTTCGGGAAAAGGAAGCATACTAGAAGAAGCATGTAGCGGAAGAAGGGACTTAACCCCTTAAGATGAATAGAAGGAAGAGATGGAAGAAATCTTTCGGAAGAGAGTAGATAACTAAAGAGGATGCTTTGAAAGATGAAGACCTTCATATGTGACCTAACCTCTTCATTCTTAGCAATCGTGAAACTTATTAGTTTTAGTTTTGTAGGAGTAATCGCGTGATTCCTAGATATTAATCTGCACTCGTTGGGAAAACCAAATCCTTCTTGAATTGAAACTTTTTAGTCTATTGTATCCTGAATGTCCTGTCTAATTAAAGGCATTCAAGCTATTATACTCTTCTTCTCAATCATTCTTAAGATTCTTAGTGAGGACGGTGACACCGTCAGGATTTTGGGAATCGCCTCCTTGCTAGATCTACCTTGTAGGTCGGTGCATTGAACCACAGTGAACTTCTTCCTGTCAATTCTGTACAAATGTTAAAATGATCTGACTGTGAAGCCAAAAATCTATTCATGAGTTGACTCACTGATTCTGTCAAGCATGATTCTAACATTCGGATAGTTACTTGAATATAGATCAAACCCGATTATTTGATATATGATTGTCAACAATTGTCTTGGAATGCTCAGCTAAATAACTTTAAATCCACAAGATTGATACTATGAGTGTATCACACTCGGAAACAAATGTTAACGATACTAAAATTTCAAGGGCAAAATTTCTAAAAGGAGGGGAGAATGTAACACCTCTGAAATTTGCCCATTAGAAAACCTCAAAATATTATAAAACTCAATAAAGGTCAGAATTATTGGATGTATGAAATAAATCTTGCAAAACAAAACTAGCCTTTTGGGCCCAATAAGCCCAATAAGGGCCTGAACTTATAAACAAGGCCCATTTAAGGTCCAAATACACATTTATGAACTAATTAAATTAGAAACCATGAAACAATGAATTATTATGTGATTTGAAATAATTATGGAAAGATCCAAATTAAAAACAAATTCAGAACCTATACCGGGTAAAATCCGGCAATTTAACGCGTTCTAACGTCTGAATTTCATCAGAAATTCTTATAATGGCTTGTCATCCAATCTAAATTGTTGTTAATCTTATCTAATATCATAAATAATGCTTGCTAAAAGATTTTTCATCAAACATGCATAAGCAACGGGGATACGTGAGTGAAACGCGAATACCGGTTTTCACCGGCATTTAAATGTCATCTGGTATGTCAACCGAGCCTCGTAACATCGTATTATCCATCTAATCATCGTTAAATATCATAACATATTAAATTTGGTGAGTGATACGTTATCCGGAATAAATGCGTTCCGAAACGCGACCGTGACGTGAACCGGGTTACGACCAGGCCAAACCCGAGAATACGTCAGATAAGGTTTTAACGTGACCAACATGGGAAGTTAACGCACAAAATATCATTTTAATACTTAATTGCATACAATTTGATACCAAAATGACAATAATAACGCTCATTCGATAAAAACGCATAAAACCATTAACCGTGTTAAATACGCGATAACTTACAAACTCCTTTGATTATCCGGCATGTTTTAAATACATAATATTAGAACACTTATAATGTTTTGTATAAATTGAAACTAAAGAGAAACAAATTTAAACGTTACGTGAAAAACTTGATTGAACGTGTCCGAACCGAATTCTTTTACGAACCCGTTTCATTTAACCCTAGTATATAAACAACATAATCTCACTTTTAGGGTTTCACATTAAAATGAGAGGCTGAAGAGGGGGCGGTTGCAGCTCCTTTCCCCTCCCCCTTTTCTTTCCCGATCTCCGGCGGTCGGCGACCGCCGGTGACAGTTCCCAGGGAGTGGCAGCAAGTGCCACACCTTGCCAGAATCCCGTCAATGCCCTGATCACAATGGTGGCCTCAATTTCTCCCAGAACGTGGCACATCAACGAGAATCGAAGACAGAAGTGGCGGTTGATGGTGGTCACGGGTGGCTGCTTTGGGCGGCGAATATAGATAATGGTGTTGCAGCTAGGTCGTGGGTGTTGTGGTGGTAAGGTGCGATGATGGTGGTGATGTCGGCATCATTGATGGTGACTGTCAGGTTGAAAGAAGCCGAACCGGAGGTGGGTATCTCGACTATTAAGCTGTAGATAATGGTAGTTTTTGTTGTTTAGCTATGATTGTGGACCTAAGCGACGATGAGAACTGGCTGTCATTAGTGTCGATCGAGGTGGTGGCAGTGAAGGTGGTGTATCAGTGGTGCATGTAGGCTGTGGCTGAAATGTTGATGGTTGTGGTCGTTCTAGGGCACCCAAAGGGCTGCCCAAGGTGGCCGGTGCCCGGTGACCTCACGGTCCTCGACCGCAGAGGCAGTAATGGTGAGGGTGGTAGTTTTGTAGGTTGTGGTTCAGGATGTCAAGTGGCTGTCAATGATGGTGGTAACAGAGTGGTGGTTCCGGTGGATCTGAGACCCGATGATGGTAGTCATGAGGGCTGTGATGGATGATTGTGGCTGTAGTTGTTAACAGCCATGGTAAGAGCATCGATGGTGGTCGATTTAGGGCACCCGAAGGCTGCCCAAGGTAGCGGTGACAAGGTAATAGGCTACTGAGTTGGTTAGAAGCTGTCAAAGAGGATGGTTTGGTGTAGGTTAGGGCTGTAAGTGTCAATGATGGTGAAGGTGTTGACGGTTATGGTTATGGTTGTGTTTGGGGTTGTTGATTGTAGTTAATAGTCGTGCATATGACGGTTGTGGTGTTAAATGTCGGTTGTGGCGGTGATGCACAGTGATTGTGGAAATGATGGAGAAGGATGTGATTATGGATGTTGGTTTAGGTTATCAAATTGAGTGGCAAGTTGGGCCACTTTGATAATGGCCTAAAGATGATTAGAATGATCATAGAAAATAGTAGTTGGATTGGTGTTTTAGTAGTGTTGGAGTGGGCTTGATCGTGTGGTTGTTGTTGTTAAGGGTTGTGGTTGTTGTTGTTAAGGGTTGTGGTCGTGTTAGGACGGCAAAGTAAGGCTTTGGTCAACGTGGTCAACGAGCAGTCAACGGAACGGGAACACGATTAAATCAAGGCGTAAACGAGTGGGTTAGAATATATAACTGAGTGGAAGGTAAATTCGCATGCGCAACGCATTTGAAATTGAATTATAATTTGCATACGTGTTATTTGAGCTCTAATTAATTAAGGGCATAAATTATAAAATACGTGAATTATAAACGAAAGATGAACGTCACTTGTTATAATTATTTGATTTAAATGGATGGTTTGGACTCGAGATTTAATTAGCAACGATACTTTATTACAAATTAACCTAGATAACATATGTGAAATATTACATTTTGGGAAATGGTTATAACATGTCATAGATGATACAAATAAGCTTATTTCATGTCATATTGAATCATTAGAAGACTTAGAGATGTAATTCATACAATACGATTATGCACTTATAATTGTATATAAATATAATGAATATTTAGGTTAACCGGCCTATACACGTTTTATTTAAGATAAAAGATCTAAAACGCTATAATGACCCATCATCTTTTTGTTATTAATTGTCGGTCATCTCATTGTTATTGAAATAAATATTAATTGTAACACTCTTTTTATATAAAATATCGTTAACTATCATCAATATATGGATTATTTAGCGTCAACCGAGTTAACAAATATGATGTAAATGTGAACATTATGAATATCATTTGAAACATTATATATTACTTACATCGTCAATGCAAGTTATTATAAAGATTTGGAGTCCATGATATAAATTGATTTTTCTACATTCTTCATGCTAAGACTCAATTCTTGATTAAATGCATTAATTAACCTAATGTACACGAGTTAATTCATGACAATTAACAAATACACAAGAAGCTAAGCTACATGAAGAATACCAATCACCAACGTTAATTTAACTAAAGAGCTTAACCGCACACATGTAATGACATCGTGCTAATTCTAAACGTGAATCTTATATGTTCTAATTAGGATCGCTTTGTTGGTGATCATCCTTTTTCTTTATCAAGCTCAGAATTATTTAAGGATACCAGGTGAGTTCTAGTGATCCCTTTTTACTACTATTTTGGGATGAAACATGCTCTATTATTTTATGAACTATAATTGTGCATTACTTGATGCTTGTATGTGGGATTTATGGATACCTTTGATACTTACATCATGATCATTAATTCTTTTATGAACCGCTTGTTTTATGTGGAAAGATCTATTTGGGGACTCCCCCACACACAGTGGCTCCCGCTACAGGGAGGTACCCCACTGAGATCCTGAGGGGTCGTATGTGGCATGTAACAGGTTTTGAGTAAGAAACTATGGTGAACCATCCTGGCAGGTATGGTTCACTGTTTTGAGGCTCAGTTTCTTCCTTCGGGAATATCCGGTTAAACACAAATTTTGATGAGGCCAACCGGGGACTGAGTGCAGGGTTGATTATGATACTCCCACAATATTGAACTATGATTCTTTCCTTTTTATCAAATGAGAATTTTGTTAAGTACGTTTGTTTTTAAACTTTAAGCACTTGAACTCACCAACTTTATGTTGACACAAAAATTTTTTGAGCATGTTTCAGGTACAGTTAGGGAGAGTAGTTGAGCTATAGAAGTTACCCAAATCCGAAGCAAGATATGAGGGTAGAGGTTGAAGACAAAAGTTGAGCCTAGAAGCCATAGTTACTGAAGCCTAAAGAAATATTGACCAGGAGATTGACCATGATACCTATATATTGTAGATTGAGGCACCTTGTGAATTGAAACAAGGCCAATATTTTAATGTAAATATTATGTGACGCTTTGTAATAAACCGTTTAGTTTCCGCTGCATTTTGGTTATTGTTTACTAATCGTTACATCCCGTCTCTCTGGGCCCGGGGTGTGACAAGAGTGTTACCCATGATTTGTGTATCAAGGATATGGTTACTAACGAATAATTAATTAACTGGAGTTGTACAAAGGAATCGATTGAGTAAGCATTCACTTGAGCAAGGAATAATCGAAAGAATCCATGTACTTTAATCCAAACTATGATTAAGTAGTCATCTAATCTGAGCACGTCGAGTCTTTTGTCTACTAGCGTCATCTTAGCGGATGCGTCCGTCTTCCAAGATTCAACCCAACAAGTTATAAATAAGGGAGTATATAGTGAATGTGACATCGATAGACACATGGAATGAAGTTGGATTAATAGCATAAGTCCTTAAGAGAGTTCTTCTAAAGGCCCTTATTAATCCAAACCCAATATAAGTCAAACACATAGCGATAGGATTCGATTATTGAGTGCTTTCTCAAGGTACAAATAGATTATATAATACCCACAACCTTCTCAAATAAGTATACGATAGATAGCTTGTAAGACAAGCTATGTAAGCATAACCAATAATGCACTTAAAACATTCACATGTATATTGTTATACACATAATCGTATTATGCATACTATATGTGGGTACCTAGGTTATAGTCTAGGCCAAATAATCCACCAAATTGACTATAACCAATCAGTTAATTAATACCAATCTGTCACACCTCCACTTATAGCGAAAACACGAGGATGTAATCGACAGAATCGTCATAACACATTGTTAATTAATAGAGATGCATTAAATGATGTAAAACAACTATGTCATGATATCACCCGACACAAATGCAGACTTGTGTCGTAGTTAGTCAATTCCACGATAAACATAGTCAATCACGCATAATCAAATTATTGGAAGAAAATGGGTTATGGGCTTAATTTGTGGGTATTTAATAATGGAAGAAAATGGGTTATGGGCTAAATTAGGCTTATGGGCAAGAGCCTAAGTGATTAAAGGCCCATAATCAGCCCTTTAACACATGAACCAGCCACCATCTCCCTCATTTGAACCCTAGCCTCCCAAATTTGTAGAGAGAGAAAGTAGAGAGAAAGTGAAGAAAACTCAAGATTTGGAGATTCAAAGGTTAAGGGATTGAAGATCTGGGTAATGTAGCATCAAACCATAACAGAGGAGCAACAAATCCAGGTAAGAATCAGCCTTTGAAAAGTTGCAAAGAATCGCATAAAGGTCACATTTTTACGTAACATGTAAAAAGCTTTGATTAGCCTCATGGATGATAAACTAAGAGATTGGACGTTAAAAGTTACGATTTTGGTTAAAAACGGGTTGGTTCGTAATTTTTATGCGATCTGTGAAACTGTCTGTGCATCCAGCGAAATTGCATATTCAAGCTACGAAACTGTGCGTTTTCTGCGAAACTATAGTTTGCAGATAAGTTAACAGCCATGGAATTCCAGCGAAAGTTGGATGAAACTGTCATGCGAAACTGGCAGTGAAACTGTGAGCGAAACTAGCAGCGAAACTGGCAGCGAAACTGCTTATCTGGCAGCGAAATTAGCAGCGAATTTAGGCAAAAATTAACCCCTTTAAGTGTTAACTTATCTGCAGGCTGGGCAGTGTGATACTAGCCTAGAAAACTTAGTTTAGAGGTTACTCACGGTATCTAGGTGAGCTCTAGATCCCCTTATTTAAAAGTTTTTCCATGTTTTGGGGCTATTATGTATAGTAAACATAAGGTTTTCAAGGTAAAGATTTCAAGTGGTTTTAACAAGAAAAGAAACTTTCCTATAATAAAATATGATATATAAAGTCCTTAAAATTAAAATTTTGCACGCTGACCAGGTTAGTTCGACCTCAACCAGGGGCGTTGCCCCTTGGACCCCAATAGGGGCTGCTGCCCCTAGGACCCCGCTGTCAGGGGCTGCCGACCCCAAACCCCCTCAATCCCGCGGAGGGTCGGTTATGTGTTATGACTAGTACTTGGTATGTTGTGTACTTAATAAGTTATGTATTATATATTAAGTGAAAGATAATATTAATAAGAAGTGGAACTTAACGAATGTTACCCCGGGCCTGTTTGATGATGAAAAGTCTTGCAATCACTATGATAGACATCACTTATGTGAGCCTGACGTATAATGATGGATCCGTGTTCATGAGCGGGCTATGTGCCTTGCAGAGTGGATCAACTGTCGGGGGTTAGCTACCATGATGATGTGTACCGACGGGGATCGACATTCGTTTTCGATCAACACGGAGCTCTTGCTTTGTGCAATCTTGCTTATGATGAAGTGAAAGATAATAAAAGAATGAAAGATAATGAACATGCTTAATATGATGCAAGAAATGTCATGTAATATGATGTATGCGTGATCATTATACGGAGGATAAAGCTTATATTTTCTTATTTATCTAAAACTAGAACTCACTAAGCAAAGCTGACTTTTATGCATAATAGTGGGCAGGCAAATGATGCTGAGGATGACATCAGGGAGCTGCTTGGAAAGCAATGGATGGCATTCCTGTCTATGAAATCTTTATTGTAATTTAAGACAATGCACTATGTTTTTATTCTATTTAAAGACAAATGTATGAGTACCGTATGATTTCCAAGTTTAACATGAATGTTTATTTAATTCCACTGCAATGTATTGTTTATAAAGTGATTTTATGCTATGATTAACCAACTGTGTGGTTTCCCGGGAATGGGGCCTTAAAAGATGGTATCAGAGCCAAAGTTTAAGAGAATTGGGTAAGTAGTTTTCAAAACCTAAACTTAAATTGAAAATGGGATCGAATGAAGGATGCCAATCCAAGTAGCTACTTGCCATCAGATAAAAGTTTTCAAGTAAAACTGGGATTATATGTGTGTGATATATGTTCTATGTACTTCTAGATTTGAATACTGACATGTGTTAGAATAGTGATAGCTTGGGATAGGAGAGTAAGGTAAGTAGTTAATCACACTTGGCCACTATAATTAAGGACTTACTGTACTTATAATGATGTGAACAATTATCTTGAATAACCATTTTGGTGTTTGAATCTTATAGGAATTAGTTATGGCTGGTAGCAAATCAGGGAAGGCAACTCGAGGAGGTGCTTGTGGCGGGCGTACTACTAAGCCACGTGTCATCTGGAGCAAAGCTAAGGATCCTGAGACTGTTCACAAGGAGTCAGACCACCATAGTCACCCGGAGGGTGAGGGATCAGCCACCCTCAAATCCACTGTGAAGGAGGCTTTCGCTGATGAAGTCTACAATGTCATGCAAAATGTATTACCCTTGGTGGTGACTGAGGTGACCAAAGCAGTCAAGGATGGAGAGAAAGCTGATAAGAAGGGAAAGGAAAATGAGAAGAATTCTAGAAGGTCCACTGGGAGGATGGAGGAATCTGAAGATGAGCCATCAAACCCTAAGGTGGTAGTCCAAGACGATGACAGTGATGAGGAGTCTGAGAGAGAGACGACTAGGGGGTGCAACTATGGGGCATTTCAAAGGTGCAAGCCCCTAACCTTTGACGGTAACAGCAATGCTACTACCGCTCATCGTTGGATCAGAGAGATGGAAGCGGTACATGAAATTAGTAAGTGCCAGGAAGATCAGAAAGTTAAGTTTGCCAGTCATTCTTTCATCGACTCAGTGTTGTGCTGGTGGGACAATATTGTCCAGGCTGAAGGGAAGCGATCGATAGGCAAACTGAAGTGGTCTGAGTTGAAGGAGTTGGTGCTGGAGGAGTATTGTCCCCATCGGGAATTAGACAAGATTGAGAAGGAGTTCTTTTATTTAGAGGCTGGGAACATGACTCATCAAGAGTATACCTCCAAGTTCAATGAATTTGCAAGACTTGTGCCAGACATGGTAACACCTGCATCCAAGAAGATCAAGATATACATGCTGGGTTTGCCCGTGGATATCAGGAGGCACATGATTATGGCTAGACCAAGCACGTTTAGGTTTGTGGTGGATTTAGCTGGGAGGTTGTAAAATGAGAGAGACCCAATGCCTATACAGAAGAAGGTGGAGAAGTGGAGTGGGAACAAGAATGGAAATGGGAAGAGGTTCGTAGGTGATAACTTCAGGAGTGGAGAGAAGAGGATGTGTGTTGAGGATCAGTCAGGGAGATGGGGAAATACAGGTGAAGGAGGTGCTTGTAGAAAATGTGGAAAAGGTCATTCGAGGGAGTGTCGAGTTGGTACCAGAAAATGTTTTAAATATGGCGGCAAGGGCCACTATGCTAGGGATGGCAAGGCGGTGAAGTGTTACCAGTGTTGCGAGATGGGACGCGTGGAGAAGGACTGCAAGAAAGGAAAATCAGGAGGATCAGGAATGGTTAAAGCGGGAGATATGGGAAAGGGTGACGCTTCGAAGGCATAGGCGAGGGCATTCAACATAACTCGTGAGGAGGCGAGGGCAGATCCAGAAATAGTTTCAGGTATGTTTCTGGTAGACCATGAGTATGCTTCTGTGCTCTTTGGTTCTGGTGCTAGTAGGAGTTTTGTGTCTACTACCTTTTGTCGTTTATTGCATGATAAGAGTAGAAAGTTAGATGAGCCTTTCTATGTAGAAACAGCCATTGGTAAGTCCACTAAGGTAATTGAAGTGGTTAAGGATTGCCTAATTGAGTTAGAAGATCGTAAGTTCCTTTTTAGGTTTCATGTTATGGCCTTAGTGGGTTTTGATGTGGTGTCAGGCATGGATTGGTTAGCTAGCTATAAAGCCAGTATAGTATGCAGCAAGAAGGTAATTCGTCTAACAGCGCCCGATGGTGGATCTGTTACGGTTTGTAGGGATAAGGTATGTTATGTACTGAAGGTCGTGTCAATGATCACAGCTAAAAAGTACTTGAGACGTGGGTGTAGCGCTTACTTGGCCTATGTAAAAGATGTGGATGCGCTAGGGCCACAATTACCAAACATGCTAGTAGTACGTGAGTTTCCTGACGTCATTGCTGAAGACCTGACTGGTGTACCGCCTGACTGCGAAATCGAATTCCAAATTGATTTGCTACAAGGAGCACAACCCGTTGTTAAAGCATTGTATCGCTTAGCTCCTTCGGAGATGGTAGAGCTGAGGGACCAGTTGCAAGATTTATTGGATAAGGGCTTCATCTGACTGAGTATCTCTCCATGGGGTGCTCTAGTTTTATTCGTCAAGAAGAAAGATGATAGCATGCGGATGTGTTCGATCAACGTAAAGAATCCATATCCGTTACCAAGGATTGACGACCTGTTCGATCAACTTCAGGGTGCCAGCTGGTTTTCAAGGATAGACCTGCGGTCTGGTTACCACTAACTGAAGGTGAAAGAACAAGATATTCCTAAGACAGTGTTTCGTACGTGTTATGGACACCACAAATTTCTCGTCATGTCCTATGGTTTAACCAACGTGCCAGCTGCTTTTCTGGACCTTATGAATCGGGTATGTCGACCGATATTGGATAAATCAGTAATAGTGTTCATCGATGACATCTTGATTTATTCAAAAAATGAAGAAGAACATGCCGATCATATTCGAGAAGTATTGGAGACGCTCAGCAGTGAGAAGTTATATGCTAAGTTCTGTAAATGTGCATTTTGGCTTCGAGAAGTTCAATTTCTGGGTCATGTGGTTAACCCTGAGAGGATCATGGTGGACCCTACGAAGGTTGAAGTGGTGATGCAATGGGAACCTCCAAAGACGCCATCTGAGATTCGTAGTTTCTTAGGCCTGGCAGGTTACTATAGGAGGTTTATCCAGGATTTCACCAAGATAGCTTCTCCTTTGACTAAGCTGACCCAGAAGGACGTGAAGTATGAATGGGGTACTGATCAGGAGAACGCCATCCTAGAACTAAAGATGAGGTTAACTCAAGCCCCTGTCTTGACGTTACCTGAAGGGAATGAGGACCTGGTAGTCTACTCGGATGCCTCGTATGCAGGATTGGGTTGTGTGTTGATGCAACGAGGGGAGGTGATAGCCTATGCTTCTAGAAAATTAAAGGTCCACGAGACCAATTATCGTACCCATGATTTAGAGTTGGCTGGAGTGGTGTTTGCATTGAAGATTTGGAGGCACTATGTATATGGGGTGAAATGCACCATCTTCACTGACCATAAAAGTTTGAAGTATTTCTTCGAACAAAAGGATCTCAACATGAGACAACAGAGGTGGTTATAACTGATTAAGGACTATGACTGCGAAATTGACTACCATCCTAGTAAGGCAAATATGGTTGCTGATGCCCTTAGCCGGAAGGGACGGCCCGAACGGATTCTGGTGAAGGCTTATCAGTTGATCATGACGCCAGATATTATGAAGCAAGTGAGAGAGTTCCAAGATGAAGCGCTGGAAGGTAATAGAGTCAACACTGAAAGGATGAAAGGAGAGGAATCAGAATTGGGAGAAAACACCATTGGTGTTAGAACCCGATTCGGGCGGATGTGGATTCCTCTCTATGGGGATCTGAGGGAGAAGATCATAGATGAGGCTCACAAGACTCGATTTTCCATCCACCCCGATGCCATAAAGATGTATCAGTATTTGAAGAGAGATTATTGGTGGCCAGGAATGAAGTGTGATGTGGCTAAGTATGTGAGCAAGTACCTGACTTGTTTGCAAGTAAAGGCAGAGCACCAAAATCCACATGGGAAGATCCAGCCTTTGGATATTCCTGAATGAAAATGGGAACACATCACAATGGACTTCATCACGAAGCTACCTTGTACGGCGAGAGGAAGTGACGCTATCTGGGTGATTGTTGACCGTTTAACAAAGAGCGCCCATTTCCTACCAATTCGTGAGACTTTATCCTCTAAGAGGTTGGCGGAGTTATTTATCAAGGAGATCGTGGCTCGTCACGGTGTTCCAGTGTCTATCATTTTGGATAGGGACACGCGGTTTACGTCCAAGTTCTGGAAGAGGTTTCACGATTCAATGGGGACTAGACTGCATATTAGTACGGCTTACCACCCCCAGACGGATGGTCAATCGGAAAGAACAATTCAGATATTAGAAAACATGCTACGAGCGTGTGTAATTGATTTTGGAGGAAGTTGGGATGAGCACTTACCATTGGTAGAATTCTCATATAATAATAGTTACCATGCCAGCATTGGTATGCCACCTTATGAGATGCTGTACGATAGGAAGTGCAGAACGCCCTTGTGTTGGGGTGACATCGGGCAAAAGGAATTAGGAAGTCTTGAAGTGATTGAGGTCACAACCTAGAAGTTAGATAAGATTAAGGCATTCATGAAAGCCGCAAAGGATCGCCAGATGTCTTATGCTGATAAGAGGCGTAGACTGATAGAGTTTGAGATTGGTGACAAGGTTATGCTCAAGGTATCTCCCTATAAAAGGAATCATCAAGTTTCAAAAATAGGGAAAGTTAAGCCCAAGGTTCATAGGGCCATTCCGTATTGTCGCGAGGATAGGGGATGTGGCCTAGAAATTAGAACTACCTGATGAGTTGAGTGGAATTCACTATATGTTCCATGTATCTAATCTTAGGAAATGTCTGGCAGACAATGATGCAGTTGTACCATTAGAAGACATTGAAATCGATGAACGGCTGAACTATGTAGAGCAGCCGGTGGCCATCCTTGATTAGAAAGAGAAGCACTTATGAAATAAAGTGGTTCCGCTAGTACGAGTACAGTGGAGACACAGAAAAGGATCAGAATCTACGTAGGAGACCGAGGAGGAGATGAGGAAATTTTATCCTCAATTGTTTGATGACTGATAGGTTTCAAGGACGAAACCTAAATAAGTGGGGGAGACTTATAACACCCGAAAAGTCAAAACGAGTCATCAAGAATAACGGGCTTAATTAGTGGGTATTTAATAAAGAAAGGAAATGAGTTATGGGCTAAATTAGGCTTATGGGCAAGAGCCTAAGTGATTAAGGGTCCATAATCAGCCCTTTAACACATTCAACCAGCCACCATCTCCCTCAATTGAACCCTAGCCTCCCAAATTCATAGAGAGAGAAAGTAGAGAGAGAAAGTGTAGAAAACAAAAAAAATTTCGTGCTTCAAAGGTTAAGGTATTGAACCTCTGGGTGTTGGAGCATCAAACCATAAGAGAGGAGCAACAAATCCAGGTAAGAATCGGCCTTTGAACCCTTCTGTAGATCAAACCCGGATTCTAGGGTTTTCGGTTTTGAAAAGTTGCAAAGAATCGCACAAAGTTCACATTTTTACATAGGAAAACATGTAAAAAGATTTGATATAGCCTCATGGATGATAAACGAAGAGATTGGACGTAAAAAGTTGCGATTTTGGGTTAAAAACGGGCTAGTTCGTAATTTTTATGCAATTTGCGAAACTGTCTGTGCATCCAGCAAAATTGCATATTCAAGTTGTGAAACTATGGGTTTCCTGCGAAACTATAGTTTCGTTCGTAGATAAGTTCGTAGCCATGGAATTCCAGCGAAAGTTGGGCGAAACTGTCATGCGAAACTTGCAGTGAAACTGTCAGCAAAACTGCGAGCGAAACTGTCAGCGAAACTGGCAGCGAAACTGGCAGCGAAACTGCTTAGCTGGCAGTGAAATTAGCAGCGAATTTAGGCAAACATTAACCCCTTTAAGTGTTAACTTATCTGCAGGCTGGGTAGTATGATCATATCCTAGAAAACATAGTTTAGAGGTTATTCACGATATCCAGGTGAGTTCTAGATCCCCTTATTTAAAAGTTTTTCCATGTTTTAGGGCTATTATGCATAGTAAACTTAAGGTTTTCAAGGTAAAGATTTCAAGTGGTTTTAACAAGAAAATAAACTTTCCTATAACAAAATATGCTATATAAAGACCTTAAAATAAAAATTTTGTACGCTGACCAGGTCAGCCCGGCCCGAGCCAGGGGCGTTGTCCTTTGGACCCCACTAGGGGCAACTGCCCCTAGGACCCCGCTATCAGGGGCTGCCACCCCCGAACCTCCGCAGTCCCTCGGAGGTTCGGTTATGTGTTATGATAACTAGTACTTGGTATGTTGTGTACTTAATAAGTTATGTATTATATATTAAGTGAAAGATAATATTAATGAGAAGTGAAACTTAACGAATGTTACCCCGGGCCCGTTTGATGATGAAAAGTCTTGCAAGCACTATGATAGACTTCACTTATGTGAGTCTGACGTATAATGATGGATCAGTATTCATGAGCGGGCTATGTGCCTTGAAGTGTGGATCAACTGTCGGGGTTAGCTACCATGATGATGGTGTACTGACGGGGATCGACATTCGTTGTCGATCAACATGGAGCTCTTGGTTTGTGCAATCTCGCTTATGATGAAGTGAAAAATAATGAAAGAATGAAAGATAATGAACATGCTAAATATGATGCAAGAAATGTCATGTAGTACGATGTATGCGATGTTATTATACGAAGGATAAAGCCTATATTTTCTTTTTTATCTAAAACTAGAAGTCACTCTGCAAAGCTGACTTTTATGCATAATAGTGGGCAGCTAAATGCTGATGCTGAGGATGGCATTAGGGAGCTACTTGGAAAGCAATGGATGGGATTCCTGTCTATGAAATCTTTATTGTAATTTAAGACAATGCACTATGTTTTTATTCTGTTTAAAGACAAATGTATGAGTACCATATGATTTCCAAGTTTAAAATGAATGTTTACTTAATTCCGCTGCAATGTATTGTTTATAAAGTGATTTTATGCTATGATTAACCAACCGTGAGATTTCCCGGGAAGGGGGCCTTATACTAACGCCCGTTCATGGCAACTGTTAGCCCAACTAGTATACTAACAAACAAGGGTGCGGGTGTAAGCCCAATAGTACTATCAATACCTATCTGTCGGCTCCAACACCGGAGTTAAATAGTTGTGAATAAAGAACCACATAGAAAACCCATGTATGTATGAGATATTAACTTATAAACAGTAAACACACCGTCCCAAAGATTTAAATAAGTGCACAATATAAAAACCCTTAGTGTTTAAAAATAATTAAAATAAATGAGGACGTGAAACTCACCTTTTTATGATGCGAGATTAACGATAAAGCGATAAGCTTCTACTAACACAAGCGAAACAAAAAGTCAAGCTTCTATAATATAAATAATTAAATTATAACACGTCTAGTAACATGGTAATGCTTTCGGTCTATTTCGGGTCAGTTCAAGCTTGACGCGCGACTCACATCATATATATATACCTAAATATCTGATTAGTTCCATTATTATACACGAGTAAATATATACGCATATAATTAATATATAATATACACACCCCTATTATTTACATATATACACTTATATATTTAGAATTACATGGCTCCACGAGACACTTGTATTATTTCAACGTGATAACACGTTTATACCATATCATCTCTTATATGTATTTATTTCAAAATTTAGCTTAATTTAGTTGTTTAAATAATTAACCTCAATTTAGTAATATAAAAAGTATTTAGCATACCTTACTGTTTGCACACAGATTTTATGATCATTTTGATAAATATAGAGAGAGATGTGTGTTTCTAAATTCGGACCAAACAATCTGCCAAAAATTCAGTTTTTAACCAATCTTTTTGCATAATTGTTTGAGTGCTCAAACATTCATGATTTTTAACGAGACCCATTGGGTTGAAAAGTAGACTCTTTAACTTAGTTTTAGGCCTTAAATTCGTTAATTTTGGACATTATATGACCAAGTTATTACTTACACAAAATGACCTAATTTTCTGACAGTAATCTATCTAAACTAAAGCCTTTACCTTAGATCCCTACCCTACAATTATTGACCACAAAGTACCTGATGATCCAACGAACACTTATTTTATGTTTTATTTAACATGCTCACATACACATGTATATATGACTCCACACACAAACCCATATATATATATGCAAACACTCTCAATAAATATAAACACATGCACACACCTAATTTCATATCTAAACATATAAACAAAACTCACACACATGCACACACCCTTTATATATACATATACCTCAGAGATCTCATACACACTCGTATATATATAACTATACTCATGTATACGTATTAGCTTGCATTCATATGTTCATCAACACACTAACACACACATCGTACACTTTGTAAACACACATATTATACACTTTTTAAACACACACACATCATACACTTTATAAACACACACACGAAAAACTCAATTTACACACACAAATATTTTACACAGAAGCCGTTCACTTCAATCACATACAACGCACTATACACACACACTTAATCTATATATACTTATACACTCACATCACATACACTCACATCACATAACCCACACCCATTGAACTTTACAGACATGGTCCATATATACATATACGTACGCACTCAAGACAACCGCACAACGCAACAACGCGACCGAACACTTGATCGACTTACATACAGCCCCCAAACCTGATCGAAACAAAATGAAATGAAAACGAGACGCTTACCAATGAAATCACGTTAAGGAGAGACGCTATTGATCAAAGGTACTACGTGGCGGTTCGCAACGGTTGTTCGGCGACAAACGATGCCCGGAATGGTGGCCGACGGCGACGGTAATGGCTTGGGTGGTGGTCGACGGCGACGGCGGGGCGGGGGTCGATCTAAGGGTTTTTGACCAAGGACAAAATTAGTTATATTATATATTATTCAAATTTACGTTTAGAACCCAGAACTAATTATTAATTAATTCCTTTTACTTTCAAAAATATTTATTTTAAACCTTGGACTTCTCTTTACTCTTTTTATATAACCCAAAGTTTATACGTAACCCTTAACAAACAAAATTTGAGTAAATAAATACAAGAGCTATGATGTGACGTACAATAATATTAGCTCGTTCAAGATCAACGACGTCACGAGTGCAAGTCGACAAGTTTTTACGCGAATTATATTGTATAATAATAATAATAATAATAATAATAATAATAATAATAATAATAATAATAATAATAATAATAATAATAATAATAATAATAATATCGATAATAATATATAACAGTAATCAATACATTATTTCATTGGTTCGAGTTGAACGTGTCAAGTTTACAACGTGAAAGACACAATCATAAAAGTATTAATTACGCGAACATAAATTAAATGAAAAATCGATTGATAATGAATTTCATGTTAATTGATGTATGTGAGAGTGACGGATGTCACAACTTGACAAGTTGATAGCCTATGCCTCAAGACAACTGAAGGTGCATGACAAAAACTACACCACCCATGACTTGAAGCTGGGTGGAGTAGTTTTTGCCTTGAAGATATGGAGATATTACTTGTACGGTACCAAATTTACACCGATCTCAAGAGTCTTCATCGTATCTTTGACCAAAAAGAGTGAAACATGTGGCAGCAAAGCTGGGTGGAATTGTAACGATTATGATTGTGCTATTAAATATCACCCAGGAACAGCAAATATAGTCGCTGATTCCTTGAGTAGAAAGGACACCGCCAAACCACGACGAGTGCAAGCTTTGCATCTTACGATTAGCACTCACTTGCCTGAACAAATCAAGGAAGCTTAGACGGAAGCTTTGAAAGGGGAAAATGTTGGATCTGAATCCCTATGTGGGATGGACTAACAGTTTGAAGTGAAATCCAATGGGATTCCTCACTATATGGATAGACTTTCGGTGCCTTTGCATGGAAATCTGAGAGATTTGGTTATTAGTGAGGCACACAAGTCTAAGTACTCTATACATCCTGGTTCTAACAAGATGTATCATGATTTGAAGGTGCACTATTAGTGGCCTAATATGAAGGCGAATGTAGCTACATACATGAGCATGTGTTTGACCTGAATAAGGTGAAAGTTGAGTATCAGAAGCCATCTGGGTTACTACAACCTGAGATCCCTTTGTGGAAGTGAGAACAAATTTCTATGGATTTCATTACTAAGTTACCCAGGACACCTAGTGGTTATGACACGATATGCATAATCGTAGATCGACTGACTAAGTGATCTCACTTCTTGGCGATCAATGAAACTGATAAAATGGATAAGCTAACACGAATTTACCTAAAGGAGGTAGTTTCGAGACATGGCATGCTGACCTCGATTATTTTTTACCATCATACTCAAATACATCTCATTTCTAGCAGTCATTAGATAAATCTTTGGGTACATGTCTAGATATGAGCACTGCCTATCATCCGCAGACCGACGGGCAAAGCGAGAATACTATTCAAACCTTGGAGGACATGTTGCATGAGACGTTGTATGGATTAAGGCAACACCATTTGAGGCATTGTATTGGCAAAAGTGTAGATCACCAGTTTGCTAGGCAGAAGTTGGTGATAGTCAATTGATTGGCCCTGTAGTGGTGCATGAGACTACCTAGAAGACAGTACAAATACGAAACAGTATGGCCTCTGCATGAGACCGACAAAAGAGCTACGTTGATAAGCGAAAGAAAACTTTGGAGTTTGAAGTCGGCGACAAAGTTTTGATGAAAGTCTAACCGTGGAAAGGTGTGATTCGATTTGGCAAAAGAGGCAAGCTTAATCCGAGATACGTTGGTGTAACACCCGAAATTTTGTCAAGTCAAAGAAAAGAAAATAATAAAAGGGGAAATAAAAGTACATTGCAATAAGGGAAAAAAGAACATAAGTGGATGGGCTAAAAGTGCAAAAAGGACTAAATTATATTATTATTATGTTTAAAGTGGGCATGGCCGCCCTCAACTCTGTTTCATCAACCGCTTTCGAATTTCAGAGAGAGAGATAGCAGTTTTCCATCGTTTCCTAGTGAGAAGAAGAAGAAGACATTGCTGAAAGGTGAGTTTTTCATACGTTCTGATCTATTTCAACCGAGTTTTAGCCTTGTGATCGAGTTTTATACATTCTTATGTGTATGTGTGTTCGGTTGTGTGTGTTTTTGACATGTTTAGGTGTTAGAACTCTTTGTGGTCGTGAATTTGAAGCAGTTGTGCTTAGAAGTAGAAAGAGGTGAGTTCTAGATCCTAGTTTTATGTGTCTTAAAACGTTTTGGGCTGAAAATGCATGGAATACTGTTTTACAAATTGTTATGTATGTAATCGTATGTATTTGTGTATGTAGTTGGATGTTTTATGGTTGTAGGAGTATTGTAATTGCTAAGAATGCAAAATATAAGTTAAGAACACGTTAGAGAATAGATTTGGTCTGAAAATGGTTTAGAAAAATGTATAAGTATGGTCCATGCGCACAAATAGTGGCCCATGCGCCTGAAATTTGGCTCAAAAAACGTATGTGTACCTCATGTGCCAAAATAGTATCCATGCGCCTTGAATATTTGCCAAAATATGCTAAGTACCAGCTCATGCTCCTAAACAGTACCCCATACGCCCAAAATTTATGCATAGCCGCCTAAATGTAGGTCATATGCCCAAATAGTGCCCATGCGCCCGAAGTGGCTCATGCGCCTAAGTAGGGCTCACACGCCCGCGTAGTGGAAATGCGCATATGCTGGGCTCATGCGCTGCATAGTGCTAATGCGCCTAGACTGTCTTACACAGAAATTTCAGATTCATGCGCCTGAAATGTGTCATGCGCCTTATATTGGACTTGGGATTTTCTAAGTGTTTTTAAGAGTTGGATGATTAGGATAGATTTTGTGATGATGCGATAGTTTATGTTTAAAGCATGCATGATAATGTGATGAGGGTCATGATATGTATGTATGTATGATGCGTTATCTTTCTTCATTTAACAGTTTTCAAAATGTATAAATATTATTTTATATTATACGTTATGTATTAAGTTATGACTTTAAGTAGTATGATGTATGTATGAATGAACGTAAGTATAACGTAATGAAGTGAAAGATAACTAAGATGAAAAGTGGAACATAATGAATGAATGAATGGCTTGCAAGCAAATTAAATAGAGGTGCACGACGATGTTGTCGTTAGCTAATCCAAAGGATGCACGCAGGGTCAATCATTAAGATTGAAAGGACCCTTGTTCCATGCCCTAGGTACAGGCTCACGCTTCGTTAGCTTAATTTTTTATTCATAGACTTCGGCCAAGTATCAGCTTTATGCACAATGTTCGGGGTATTGCACATTAGTTTGGATGAAAGTGAAAGATAATGAAATGTACGAAATGAATGAATGCATACGATGATGAAAGATAATAATGAAAGTTTGAAACAAATGAATGAGAATGACGAGGAAAGATAATAATGAAAGTATGAATAAATGAGATGAATAATGAATATTATCTGGATGTACGTATGATGTGTGCTAGCATACGAAAGTAATGTATTTTATTCAAGAAGTATATTTCCGTATATAAAACACATAAGGTATTTTAATACTTATAAAACTAGAACTCACTCAGCAATATTGACTTTTATGCATTTTCAGTTGGCACGTAAATTTTGCTGAGGATGGCACATTGGGGAAGATACTCGGCAGGGCAAGACTGGCATCCATTCACGTTCAAGGATATTGCTGTTTTTTAATGCAATAAAACGATGCTTTTGTAACTTAAACAATGTTGTATTGCTTAACAATATACTTGTTAATGAGATGGATGGTTTTTATTGTTAATGTAATTCCGCTGCTTAATTTTATAAAATTAATGTATGTTTTAAAATGATTTAAACGATGACCGTCCAATTTGTAAGCGTCTCAGGAATAGGGTCTTACAAGTTGGAATCAGAGGCATAGTTGAAGATAATTGGGTAAATATTTTCAAAAACCTAAACATAAACTTAAATAGGACAAATAGAGGGATGCCAGCCCGAGTAGCTACGTGACATCAGGTATTTCCTTTCGTAATAAAAACCGGTATTATGTACATTTGCTATTTGATTCTATGCTCTTAGTAGATTTAGATACTAATGTAGTCAGGATAGGAAATGCTTGGGGGTGTGAAGGGTAAAGTAAGTGGCTAATCATAACTGGTCACTGTAACTAGGGACTTACTCTACTTAACATAAACTGAGCTATTACCTTGAATGATCATGTTAGTGTTTGAATCTTATAGCGTTTTAGATGATGGTTGGAGGAAGTTCGTCTAAGGCTTCTAGAGGAGGAGTACGTGGTGGATGTGGTGCGGAAATACGTGCCACGAGGAAGGGGTTAGGACTGCTGAAACGACCCCGGCAGATCCCAAGGTACACTAGCACGAGGGCATTGATGAGAGCACCAATCTGAGGGCCACAGTAAAAGAGGCAGTGGTTGAAGAGGTGGACCAAGTCATGCAGACGATCCTACCATCTGTAGTGACTTAAGTCATCCAAGCTGTGAGGGATGATAAGAGAAAGGAGAAAGAGGAAGACAGAAGGACTACAGCTGGAAGGAGGGAGAATATGGGGATCATAATGATGAAGAAGAATTTAATGCTGAGAAGGCAGCCTCCAGTGATGAGGAGGCGGTAGAAGTGCGGGAAACAACGAAGGGGTGCAGCTACGGGGCATTCCAACGTTGTAAATCCCCAACTTTTGATAGTAATGGTAATGCTGCCACTTCTCACTGCTGGGTAAAGGAGATGGAGGTGGTGTTGGAGATTAGTGAGTGTAGGGAGGACAAGAAGGTGAAGTTTGTCACTCACTCATTTATTGACTCGACTCTATGTTGGTGGGACAACATTGTCCAAGCTGAGGGCGGAAGGGCTGTTGGGAGGATGAGATGGGAAGAGTTGAAGAACATGGTGATTGAGGAATTCTTTCCTCACAACGAATTAGACAAGATAGAGAGAGAGTTCTAACATCTTGAGGCGGGCACCTTGACAAACCAGCAATACACCATAAAGTTTAATGAGATAGCGAGGCTAGTGCTAGACTAGGTGATGTTGGTGTCAAGGAAGACCAAGAAGTATATCCAAGGACTGCGAGCTGATATCCGCAGGCATCTGATTGCTGCCTGGCAGGGTACCTTTCGGTCGATAGTAGACCTAGGGGTAGATTTTATGATGAAAGAGAGGAGTCTGTGGTGGTTCGATGAACAAGACAGGTGGTGTTGACAGAAACTAGGGCAGGAAATGGTTTGGGCATGGTGGTTTCACCCCAAACAACAAGAAAGGAAGGGTTGATGATCGACGGGTGGTTACAGCAGGCTTAAGGATGAAGAGGTGCGATAAGTGTGGGAAGGAGCATACTGGTGAGTGCAGGTCAGGATTAAAGGTTTGTTTCAAGTGTGGGAAGCTTGATTATAGTGCTAAGGATTGTAGGGTGGCGAGGTGCTATAACTATGGTGAAACAGGCCACCTGAGTCGGGAGTGCAAGAAGCCAAGGGCCGAGGGTCCAGGTGAAGAAGGGAACAGAGGATGGGGGACAGAGAGCAACTGCTAGAGCATTCACGATGACGTGGGAGGTGGCCAGGGTAGACCTCTATGTCGTGTCAGGTACGTTTCTAGTAAACCAAACTTGTGCCTCTGTATTATTTGTTTCTGGTGCTAGTACGAGTTTTATTTCTACTGCTTTCTGTGCTAAGTTGCCTGTTAGTAGTAGAAGTATTGATGAACCGTTTGATGTAGAAACTGCTATTGGTAAGTGTAAGAGAATTTCTGATGTGATAGAAGACTTTGACATAGAACTAGAAAGCCATAGGCTCTCCGCTAGACTATTTGTGATGCCTCTAGGCGGATTTGATGTAGTACTAGGGACGGATTGGTTAGCGACCTATGAGGAGAATATTGTGTGTTGCAAGAAAACAATTCAATTAATTGCGCTAGATGGTAGTTCGGTGACGGTCTACAGTGATCGCGTCACTACGGTTCCGAAGGTGATTTCGATGGTAGTGGCAGAAAATGCATGAAACATGGATGTAATGCCTACCTGGCTTACGTGAAGGATGCGGAAATGTCAGTACCACAATTGTCTAATGTACTAGTTGTGTGTGATTTTCCAGACGTGTTCCCTGAAGATTTACCAGGTGTGCCAACGGATCGCGAGATTGAGTTTTAGATTGATTTGATACCCGGTGCTCAACCCGTTGCCAAAGCATCGTACCGATTAGCTCTGACCGAGACGAATGAATTAATGGTCCAATTGCAGGAGTTAATGGACAAAGGGTTCATCCGACAAAGCATCTCTCCTAGGGGTGCTCCGGTCTTGTTTGTTAAAAAGAAATACGATAGTATGAGAATGTGCATAGACTATCGTGAGCTGAACAAGTAACGGTGAAGAACTGATATCCCTTACCGAGAACAGATGACTTGTTCGATCAGCTTCAAGGTACCAGTTCGTTCTCGAGAATTGATCTCTGATCTGGCCACCATCGGTTAATGGTAAAGGAGCAACACATTCTTAAGACAGTTTTTTGCACGCGTTACGCACACTATGATTTTCTCGTTATGTCTTTCGGTTTAACTAACGTACCAGCTGCCTTTATGGATTTGATGAACCGAGTGTGCCAGCCAATCTTTGATAAATTAGTGATTGTGTTTATTGATGATATCCTGATTTATTTGAAAAGTGAGGAGGAACATGTCAGCCACATACGCGAAGTGTTAGAGACACTTAAAAGGGAGAAACTATATGCTAAGTTCCCTAAGTGTGCTTTTTGGTTGGACGAAGTTCAATTTTTGGGTCACTTGGTGAATTCTTAAGGAATTATGATGGACCCGACGAAGGTTGAGGCGGTGATGCAATGGAAGTCTTCAAAGATGCCATCCGAGATTCGCAGTTTCTTGGGTTTGGCGGGCTACTACAGAAGATTTATTCATGACTTTTCCAAGAAAGCCTCAGCTTTGACTAAATGACTCACAAGGAAGTGAAGTTTGTATGGGGTCGGGAATAGGAGGATGTTGTCGAGGAGTTAAAGATGAGATTGACTCAAACCCCTGTCTTGACATTACCTGAAGGGAGTGAGGACTTTGTGGTCTATTCAAATGCTTCCTCTTCAATACTAGGTTACGTGCTGATGTAACGAGGAAGGGTAATTGACTACGCGTCCAGACAGCTGAAAACCCATGAAGTCAATTATCCTACCCATGATTTGGAGCTAGCAGCTATGGTCTTCGCGTTGAAGATTTGGAGGCACTACTTACATGGGACGAAGTGCACCATTTTCACCGACCATAAGAGCTTGAAGTGCCTATTTGAGAAAAAGGATCTCAACATGAGGAAAAGGAGATGGATGGAGCTCATCAAGGATTATAACTGTGAGATCCATTATCATCCGAGTATGGCCAACGTTGTGGCCGATGCCCTTAGCCGAAAGGAGAGACCCGAGCCGATTCGGGTGAAGGCCTATCAATTGGTTATGACTGCTGATATGATGAAATAGGCCAAGGATTTTTAGGACGAAGCGCTTAAAGAGGATCAGATTAATTCCAAACAAATGAAGGGCCTAGTCACAGACTTGGGTGAGAACACTCTCGTTGTTAGAAACCGAAATGGAAACATGTGGATCCCTTATTACGGAGACCTACGGGGGCAGATTATGGATGAGGATCACAAGACTCGATACTCCATTCATCCTAGTGCTACCAAAATGTATCAAGACATGAAGAAGGATTATTGGTGGCCAGGAATGAAGCGATGTAGTGGAGTATGTGAGTAAGTTCCTTTCTTGTTTGCAGGTGCAGGCAGAGCATCAGAAGCCATACAGGAAGATCCAACCATTGAATATGCCCACGCGGAAGTGGGAGCACATCACTATGGACTTCATTATGAAGTTATCTTGTATGATGATGGGGTACGAAACCATTTGGGTGATAGTTGGCCGTCTGACAAATAGTGCTCATTTCCTACCGATGTGTGAGACGTACTTATCCGAGAGACTGGCAGATCTATTCATCAAGGAGATTATAGCTCGTCATGGTATGCCGGTGTCTATCGTGTCAAACCGTGACACCCAGTTCACATCCAAGTTTTGGAAAAGATTCCATGATGCAATAGGGACGAGGCTACACATTAGCACGACTTACCATCCTCAGACAGATGGTCAGTTTGAGAGGACGATTCAGACACCCGAAGATATGCTTCGCGCATGCGTGATCGACTTTGGAGGAAGTTGGGATAATCACTTACCATTAGCGGAATTCTCATACAACAATATGCCATCATACGAGATACTACATGGTAGGAGGTGTAGGACGCCTGTATGTTGAAGGCACATTGGGAAGTATCGAGGTGATCGAGGCTACGTTGGAAAAGTTAGAAAAGATTAAAGATTTCATGAAGGAACCAAATGATAGACAGAAGTCGTATGCTGACAAAAGGTGTAGACCAATCGAGTTCAACGTGGGTGATAGAGTTATGTTGAAGGTCTCAGCTTGGAGGGGTGTTAGGACCGTGTACGGATGGAGTACTAACTGATTCTATGTGAAACCGAATCAAATAGCGCGGAATTCTATTTTATTGGCGATAAAATGAGGGAGAACGTTAATCGGATCAAACCTAACGATTAGAATGCGTTAAGAATGAAGTAGGAATGATCTGAAACATTCTATGAACTTGGAAGGGACGCTCTGTGCGAACAGGGATGGATAGGGTTGTGAATTATCGAAGTGTTTCGTTTTTCCACGAATTAAGTGGTATTTATAGGTTACAGCTTTCATTCGTACGACTGAGCCATGCGTATGGCTCAGTCGTGCGACTGAGTCGTGCGATTGGTTCATTCATACGATTGAGTCAGTCTTATGACTCAATCGTGCGATTGACTCAATCACCCGGTTCAGTCATGCGATTGGACCATTCGCATGGTCCAGTCGTGCGACTGAATCAGGATACTTAGTTAAACACATTCTTGAATCTTTAACAATTCAGAATTATGTCTAACAACTGTATACCTATATAACATGTTCGTATAAGCGTGTAACGTACAATAGTATAAATATATAAGACATTAAACAACTAATACACAATCAATCAAAGAGTTTTTCATTACATTGATCAAACATTACATATGTGTAACAAAATGAAATTCTATTACATTTAAGCTCGCTAGAACTAGAACTAGGGACATGTGTACCAACAAACTCCCCCTTGAACCTAGTTCTATCTGATCTTTGACTTCCTTCTTAACTCTTCGAATCTCTTCACTCGTTCTTCTTTTGAAACATCGGCATGGATATTGAGTGCGAAGCATAGACGTATGGATATGCTGAAACTGTAGTGCTTGCACTATATACTGCGTGTTAAAAAATAGTGGCCACTTATATAGCGTATAAACATCTGAAGCTGACAAGTTGATAAGCCACATGGGGTCGAACACCCTTATTGTGTCCACCGTTCCTTCCCTATCCAAAATAGTGGCAACTTGTATAGCGTATAAACATCTGAAGCATTGACCCAGGCCTCATCCTTCAGGGCATCGCTTACATGTTTAGGTTCGACTTGAGATACAAAGCATTTGAAGGCCCCATCATTCACGTAGCCCTTTTCCATAATTGAAAAGTAATCAGCAGAATACAATGGATTTCTCGTCTGCACGCCGGAGTGTAGATCTCCAATGATAGCCTCCGGCGGATGATTCGTACTGATCCTAGTCACAGGTGTCGTAGGGACGACAACTTCAGTATCCAGATATGTGACAGGATATTCAGTATCCGTATGTCCAGATGCATGTTCAGCAGCTGATGAGCTTTCCCCTTGATCAATATTTTGTTCAAGGCCTGTCTTAGCGGCTTCTTCCTCATCTGATGAGTCATCACTCTCGTCCTGATCAGCTGTTGAAGATCCAGATGAACCACTCGCAGGAGTTGTATTGCTAGTTTCCAGATTCGGTGTGTTTAGAACATCGTGCATTATCTGAGTAGTAATTTCTTCATCTGAATCTATCTGAGGAAGATTGAATGATTTGAAAAGGCCATCGTAGTCGAAGAACGACGATGGACCTTTTCCAGCAGGGGGGATGGTGAATCGTTGTACGTCGACATTGTACCATACTTCGACCTGACCAATTGAGTTGTTATAAACTCGTTTGTCTGGTATTCTGTATCCTAAAAAGATCCCCTGATCTGCCTTTTCATTGAACTTGCCCTCCGGAGTTTTCTTCAGTAACGTACATGGAGCTCGAATGGTTCCAGATACTCTAGGTTAGGTTTACGTTTCTGAAGCAACTCATAGCAAGTCTTCCCATGCCTATTGACAACTGACACATGATTAAGTGTGTAGCATGCGATGGCAACAGCTTCATTTCAGAACTGCACTGGCAGCTTTGAATCTGCCAACATAGTCCTGGCAGTCTCGATCAAGCTCCTGCTCTTCCGCTCAGCAACTCCATTCATCTGTGGTGTGTATGCAGAGGTGAACTGATGAACAATTCCCTTTTCTTTGCAGAAAGCATCCATCCACTGATTCTTGAACTCTGTTCCATTGTCTGAACGAATCTTCCTAACCTTCAGCTTGTAGAGAGACTCCAGTGTAGTAACGAGCACCTTGAATGACTCAAAGTTTTCTGACTTTGCTTTCAGAAACATCACCTAGGAGAAGCATGAGTAGTCATCTGTGGCTACAAAGCAGTACCAGTCTCCGGTGATACTCTTCGTGCTGACAGAACCGAATAGATCCATATGCAATAGTTCCAGGGGCATCTCAATAGAATTGACGTGCTTGGTCTTGTGAGATTTCCTGGTCTGCTTTCCCTTCTTGCATGAGACACAGAAATCAGGTAGTTTGAAGTTCTTAATAGGAACTCCATCAACTAAGTTGTTATGAATCAGATGATTCATCTTCATGTGATTAATGTGTCTCATTCTCCTGTGCCATGAGATGGAATCCTTCTCTGTAGCTTTAGACAAAAAGCATTGAACAGTAGACACACTAGTAGAAGCATTAGACATATCTAGAACATACAGGACATTATACTTAGATGCTAACATTAATACTTGCTCCTCTGGAATCTCCATCTCTTTCTTCAGAATGTAACACTTTCGATTGTCAAACATAACTTTGAAGCCCTTGTCACAAATCTGAGACACTGAAAGCAGATTGTTTTCCAATTGTTGAACAAAATTAACTTTATCAAACCTTACCTTTGCATTACCTACTTCTCCTTTTGCGGTAATGTATCCTCCTTTGTTTCCAGCAAAAGAAACGTGTCCCCTTTTAATTTGTTTGACATTGTAAAGGAGAGACTGATTTCCTGTCATGTGCCTGGATGCTCCGCTATCAACTATCCATGTGTTGGTAGAAGCACTATAGCGGACAACCTGCACATAATAGAAATAATTAGTTAAGGAGGGGGACCCAAGCCTTGACTGACTTGGGTTTCCCAGAGGCATCACACATCATGAACTCAACCCACTGTCCTTTATCAGTAGGTGGGACCTCAACCTTCAACTTATCAATGCTTTCAGACACTTAAGATGTTTTGGCTTTCCACACACCATCCTTGTGAAAGGATTGCTTGTGGTAAACCGATGACTGATTTACAGTTTGAACATTAGGTTTAGTTTCAAAAACAGGTTTCACCTCAGGCATCACAAACTTGCCAGTGACTTTTCTGTATTGTATGTGGCGTTGAGGAGAGGTAAAAGACCTAGAAGGTGTTTTAGACCTAACAGGTGTTTTAGATCTAACGGGAGTCTTAGATCTCTGTATTGAAAACTGTTTAACTTCATTGTCTAGTTCAATTTTAATTTTGGGTGTCTGATAGCGTGGACAGTTTGAAGACATGTGACCGCGTTGTCCACAAATATAGCATGATCTCCTTTCAACAGGACTGGAGATCTCTTGTGGGGCGGTGAGTAAACTTTAGGTATTGACTTTTTGGTCTCACTCCTTTGATTTTCACCTTCCTTGACAAATTTTACTTGTTTAACTTTATGGGGGTTTTATCTTTGAAGATGATTGTTATCTTGCTTAACCGGTTTAGTTTGAGTGGTTTTGGAAATCTTAGGTTGTGTGGTAGCAGATTTTGAACCCAACCCAAGAGATGCTTAGACATTCTCTTCCACCCGGTTTTTAGTGATGGGTTTTCCAGTTGTGCCTGATGTTGATGATGTCTGATCAGCTGCCGGAGGAGCAGGTTTAACTGCTGTGTCCGGATCGCTGACCAGAGGAGTAGTCACCACATGGTCCTTTATTGGATTGTTATTAATAGGATGTTGTTTGGTGTTCAAAAGGATCTCATGTGGTGGAGGCACAGCCTTATAACCCAATCCTTCCCCATTGTTGCGTTCCTTAACCAAGTTTTCCAAAATATGAGAAGAACTAGCTAGACTGTGGACTTTTGCTTTAAACACTCATTTTCCACTTGCAAAATAGCTCTGTCCTTTTTAGCTTCCTTAATTGTATTCAAATAAAACTTTATATCATTTTCTTGGTTAAACGCGGCAACCTTAGTTTCTTTTAGTTGTTTCTTTAACGCTTCAATTTTCTCCTTATAGCTGCTCTTGTTTTGTTTTAACATTCTATTTGCCTCAGTGCATAATTTTAAGTCATTTACTAAGTTATCATTATGATCTAATAACCTAGCAAATTTCAGATCAATGCTTTCCCTAAATTTATCACATTCAACACAAGCATGTTTAATAAATAGATCATCCTTTGATTCTACCTGTGCAGATGTAGACGTTCCAGCCATGAAAGCATTTTGAGGTTCCGGTTGTGCTTCAGATTCAGCATTCAGTTCATTTTCAAGAAATTGATTAACAGCAGCTAAGGCATCCACATCACCAGTGTCAAGCTAAACTGAGTTCTCCCCCTCACTCGCTGAGTCTTCATTCAGATCTTCAACAGATGCAATGTTGGCTTCACCATCAGTTAAGAATCAGAAGGACCAGTCCTGTCCTTTATCACCTTGAGCAACCATTGCCTTTGAAGCACTGCTTATTGAAGCTGTCTTTTTCTCTTTATCCTGTTTGTTGAATGTCGAGAACGGGTTCCCATTGCTAGTCTTCTTCGGTTTGACACATTCCCGCTTAAAGTGGCCTTTTTCACCACAGTTGAAACAGGTGACTTTAGACTTGTCGAATCCAAAAGTAGTATCTTTGGTAGCCACCAGATTCTGTTCCGTCTTCTTCACAAACTTCTTTGCTCGTCGCACAGCACTTGCGAGTGCCCACATTATGTCCATTCTTTCCAGTTCATTTTCATCCACCTGCTCATAATTTTCATCAACCAAGAGGTAGTTCCCAATCTTTCCTGCAACCAAACCATCATAAGAATGAACCATAGCAGCAAGTAGGTCCATGCGCTCCTTAGCCACTTCCACAGTTACTTTGCCCAGATTTTCTGTCACTGACTTTGTTGATTGAGCAACAGTAGGACTTTGTTGAACCCTTGATGAAACATGTGACTCACCACTAGACGATAAGCTTTGACCAGTTGCAGATGATGCATTAGATACAAATGCAGTCTGTAGAGGGGCACTAGTAGATTTTACAGTTGGAGTAGGAGTAACGTTGTAGAGATACGGATCCTGAGTGTATGCTCCCTTCTTTGTCTTGTACTTGTGTCTCACCTCTTCTTCTCTCAGTTTCAGGATGAAATCATTGATATCCAAAGTCTCCAGCACTGAGTTATATCTTAGAGTGGAAATGAATGAATCCACTTCTCTGGTAGCCCATCAGCCAAGCTTGCCACTTTTTCTCCTTTAGACGTTTTAACACCATGAGTGTGAAGTTCACTCATCAAATGGTAGAAGCAATCTATGATATCATCCAAGCTTTCATTCCCAATAGAAGAGAAATTATCAAATTCTTTCTTTAACGCTTTAGCCTCCAGTGACTTTAGTGTTGAATTACCTTCATATCTCTTGTCAAGAGCCTCCTATAACTTTTTGCTCTGCTTATGTTCTGAATATTGATGAAAGATGTCTTTGGGAATTGACTGGCTCAACATAGCATAGGCTTTCTTCTCTGCATTATAAGCAACCTTTTGTGCATCACTTAGTCCACTCAAAGTAAGGGGTATACCATCAGCACCAACTGGCATATTGTAGCCAGTTTCAATAGCATTCCAGAGATTTGTATCCACTCCATTAAGATGAATCTCAAACCTTTGTTTCCATTGAGGAAATTCATCAAGAGACAATAGCTTCGGTGGTTTATTATGGTTCCCGATCTCATTTTCCAACAGCAAAAGGTTCTGGTCCCTTGAGTCCTTCCTTGCTGAGAATGCAAAGTTCTCTGAGTCCATAATGAAGTAGTCTTAAACTTGAAAAACCAAACTGTGTATGTGACAGAAATGGGCGACTGAAGGACGACTGAGACAATCAATGTGCGATTGAGCTGAGTCGTACGACTGGGCAGGCGATTTGGGCAGTTGTGCGAAGGAGCAGAACGACTGGGACAATCATGCAATTGAATGAACGATTGGTCCAATCGTGCGATTGAACTAGGCGATTAGAGTTCAGTCGTACGATTGAGTCAATTGTGCAACTGAGACTGCTGACTTCGAAATTTTTCAACCTTTTTCACACAATTCGACCTAAACCACGATTTTGAATACCCTAGACGGCTGCAACTCGAAAAAGACTTAATTTTCAAAGCATGCAAACGTAAAAAATGGATTTTGAGCAGAAAGAACAGATCTTTTCGCTTAAAAACGTTGCCTTTTTCAAAAATACGATTGAATCCACGAAGAATCAAGAGCCAATGCTCTGATACCACTTGTTAGTACCGTGTACGGAGGGAGTACTAACTGATTCTACGTGAAACCGAATCAAATAGCATGGAATTCTATTTGATTGGCGATCCAATCAGGGAGAACGTTAATCAGATCAAACCTAACGATTAGAATACGTTAAAAATGAAG
The DNA here is from genome assembly GCA_024085815.1 of Flaveria linearis. Classification (NCBI taxonomy): domain Eukaryota; kingdom Viridiplantae; phylum Streptophyta; class Magnoliopsida; order Asterales; family Asteraceae; genus Flaveria; species Flaveria linearis. Next base: position 46,297,917 of record CM044009.1, on the reverse strand, counting down.
TAGGAATGATCTGAAACGTTCTATGAACTTGGAAGGGACGCTCTGTGCGAACTGGGACGGCTAGGGTTGTGAATTATCGAAGTGTTTCGTTTTTCCACGAATTAAATGGTATTTATAGGTTACAGCTTTCATTCGTACGACTGTGCCATGCGTATGGCTCAGTCATGCGACTGAGTCGTGCGATTGGTTCATTCGTACGATTGAGTCAGTCTTATGACTCAATCGTGCGATTGACTCAATCACCCGGTTCAGTCATACGATTGGACCATTCGCATGGTCCAGTCATGCGACTGAATCAGGATACTTAGTTAAACACATTCTTGAATCTTAATAATTCAGAATTATGTCTAACAACTGTATACCTATATAACATGTTCGTATAAGCGTGTAACATACAATAATACAAATATATAAGACATTAAACAACCAGTACACAATCAATCAAAGAGTTTTTCATTACATTGATCAAACATTACATATGTGTAACAAAACAAAAGTCTATTACATTTAAGCTCGCTAGAACTAGAACTAGGGACATGTGTACCAACAAGGGGGATCATCCGGTTCTGGAAACGGGGTAAGCTGAGCCCAAGGTACAAAGGGCCTTTCCGAGTCATCGCACAAGTAGGAGAGGTGGCCTATCGATTAGAATTGCCTGATGAGTTAAGTGGAATTCATTCAACATTTCATGTATCTCATCTGAAAAGTGTTTAGCCAATTAAGACATGATTGTACCACTGGAGGATATTGAGGTGGATGAACAACTCAATTACGTAGATCAACCAGTGGCAATCATTGACCGGAAGGAGAAGAGATTGAGAAATAAGGTGGTTCTACTAATGTGAGTACAGTGGAAACACCGAAAGGGTTCTGAGAGTATGTGGAAGAGTGAGGAAGAAATAAGACAACATCACCCACACTTGTTCGAAGAGTGACATGTTTCAGGGACAAAACCTCTTTAAGGGGGGTAGACTTGTACCACCTGAAATTTTGTCAAGTCAAAGAAAAGAAAATAATAAAAGGAGAAATAAAAGTATATTGCAAAAAGTGAAAAAGGAACATAAGTGGAGGGGCTAAAATTGTCACAAGGACAAAATTATATTATTATTATGTTTGGCCGCCCATAACTCTGTTACATCAAATGGTTTCGACATTCTAGAGAGAGAGAGCAGATTTCCATCGGTTCCTAGTGAGAAGAAGAAGAAATTGCTGAAAGGTGTGTTTTTCATATGTTTTGTTTGGTTTCAACCGAGTTTCTGCCTTGTGACCGAGTTTTATACGTTCTTATGTGTATGTGTGTTCGGTTGTATGTGTTTTTGTCATGTTTAGGTGTTAGAACTTTTTGTGCTATTGAATTTGGAGTTGTGCTCATAAGTAGAAAGAGGTGAGTTATATACCCCAGGTTTTATGTGTCTTAAATGTTTTGGGTCTGGAAATACATGTATATTGTTTCATAAACTGTTATGTATGTAACCGTATGTATTTATGTATGTACTTGGATGTTTTATGGTTGTAGGAGTGTTGTAATTACTTAGAATGAAAAACATAAGTTAAGAACATGTTAGAGAATAAATTTGGTCTGAAAATGGTTTAGAAACATGTATAAGTATGGTCCATGCGCCTAAACAGTGGCCCATGCGCCTGAAATTTGGCTTAGAAAACGTAAGTGTACCTCATGCGCCCAAACAATACCTCATGCGCCCAAAATTTATGCCCAGACGCCTAAGTGTAGGTCATCGCACAAATAGTGCCCATGCGCCCGAAGCGGCTCATGCGCCTAAGTAGGGCTCATGCGCCTAAGTAGGGCTCATGCGCCGCATAGTGGAAATGCGCCTAAGCAGGGCTCATGCGCCTGCATAGAGCTAATGCACCCAGAATGTCTTACTTAGAAAATATCAGGCTCACGCGCCTGAAATGTGTCATGCACCTCATATTGGACTTTGGATTTTCTATGGGGTTTTAAGAGGTGGATGATTGAGATAGATTTTATGATGATGTGATAGTTTATGTTTAAAGCATGCATGATGATTTGATGAGGGTCATGATATCTATTTATGTATGACGTGTTTTCTTTTTTCGTTTAATAGTTTTCAAAACGTATGTATATTATGTTATATTATACGCTATTTATTATGTTAAGGCTTTACGTAGTATGATGTATGTATGAATGAATGTAAAGTATAACGTAATGAAGTGAAAGATAAAAAGATGAAAAGTGGAATGTCATGAACGAATGAAAGGCTTGCAAGCAAATTGAATGGAGGTGCATGGCCATGTTGTCATTAGCTCGACTGTGTGCGGTTTAGCTAACCCGAATAATGCACACAGGGTCAATCATTGAGATTGATGGGACCCTTGTGGCATGCCCTAGGTACCGGGTCATGCTTCGTGCACAATGTTAGGTGTCTATTTATAGACTTCGGCCCAGTATCAGCTTCGTGCATAATGTTCATGGTATTGAACATTGGTTCGGATGAAAGTGAAAGATCATGAAAAATATGAAATGAAAAAATGCATACGATGATGAAAGATAATAATGAAAGTACAAAACGAATGAATGCATATGACGAGAAAAGATAATAATGAAACTATGAATAAATGAGATGAACAATGAATATTATTTGGATGTACGTATGATGTGTGCTCGCATACGAAAGTAATGTATTTTATTCAAGAAGTGTATTTTAGTATATAAAACACATAAGGTATTTTAATACTTCTAAAACTAGAACTTACTCAACAATGCTGACTTTTATGCATTTTCAGTTGGCTGGTAAATTTTGCTGAGGATGTCTCGCTGGGGAAGTTACTTGGCAGGGCAAGACTGGCATCCATTCACGCTTAAGGATATTATTGTTTTGTAATGCAATTAAACGATACTTTTGTAACTTAAACAATGTTGTATTGCTTAACAACAGTAATTATTAATGAGATGGATGGTTTTTTAATGTAATTCCGCTGCTTAATTTTATAAAATTAATTTATGTTTTAAAATGATTTAAACGATGACGGTCCAATCTGTAAGCGTCCCGGGAATGGGGTCTTACATTTGGACCATTTGAGATTCTACAAAGAATAGGTCCAGTGGCATATCGATTAGACCTTCCTGATTCACTGAGAGGAGTTCATAATGTGTTTCACGTTTCTAATCTGAAAAAGTGCTTATCGGATAAGGCTTTGGTCGTACCACTCGAGGAAATGAAAATGGATGAGCAACTACGCTTTGTTGAAGAACTAGTTAAGGTGACGGATCATGAGGTCAAGATGTAACACCTCTGAAATATAGCCCAATTAAAAAGCTAATGTATTATAGGACCCAATAAAGGTCCAGATTGATTTGGGCTTACCAAGGAAATCTTGCAGAACGAAACTAGTCTTTTGGGCCCAATAAGCCCAATAAGGGCACGAACATATAAACAAGGCACATTTAAAGCCCAAATGCATGTTTACGAACTAATTGAAGGAGAAACCATGAAACAAAGAATTCTTATGTGATTTGAAACAACTATGGAAAGATCCAAACTGAAAACGGATTCAGAACCCATACCGGGTAAAATCCGGCAATTTAACGCGTACTAACGTATGAATTCCATCAGAATTCCTTATAATGGCTTGTCATCCAATTTAAATCCTTGTTAATGCTAACAATATCATAAATAATGCTTGTTGAAAGATTTTTCATCAATCAAGCATAATCAACAGAAATTCGTAAGCGAAACGCGAAAACCAGTTTTCACCGGCATTTAACTGACGTCTGTTATGACGACCGAGTCTCGTAACTCCGTAAATATTTATCTGATAAGTGTTTACTATCCTAACATATTAAATTTGATGAATGGTACGTTGTCCGGAATAACTGCGTTCCGAAACGCGACCGTGACGCGAATCGGGTTACGATCTGGTAAAACCCGAGAATTCATCAGATAAAGCTTTAACGTGACTGACATGGGAAGTTAACGAATAAAATATCGTTCTAATGCTTAATTGCATACAATTCGATGCTAAAATGATCATAATATCACTCATTCGATAAAAACACTTAAAACCGTTAAACGCGTTAAATACGCGGTAATTTACAAACTCGTTAATTATCTGACATGTTTTAAATATGATCAAATAATTAATCTTGGAGTACTTATAATGTTTTGTATAACTGTATCTAACGAGAAGTGAAATTTTAATGATACGTGAAAACCAATTTCGAACGCGTTACGAAACTAAACCGTTAACGAACCTATCATTTATCCCTACTATATAAACAAGTGATAATTCATTTTAGGGTTTCAAAAACCCATTTGAGAGAGAGAGGCGGACACAGCCGCGATCCCTCCCCGTTTTCCCTTCGAATCCGGCCGACCACCGGTCGCCGGTGAACTCCTCCGGGGAGTGCCGGCGTGGAACTCCCCTCCGACGACTCCCCTCGATGGGCGAGCACTGCGGTAGCCTTGATTTCTCGCAAAACCCAACAGAGTGAAGGTAATCGAAGGATGAAGCGGCGGTTGTAGGTCGGGCCGATGGTGATGATGGTGACAGACGGTGGTTGCTTTGGTGGGGTGAATCGGAGGCTACAGCCCCGCCCCTTGTGGTGAGCATCGGTGATGGTAAGCAGTGGTGAAGGGGCTGGACCTCAACCGTTTCTGTTGTGGTGTTGTTGTGGTGTTGTCGGGTGTTGTCGTGGTGTAGCCGTGGTGTTCCCTCACCACCGGCGACGACAACCGAGGTCACGAAGGAAAGGGAGCACCCGAAGGTGCCCCAGACCGCCCCCACTGTCTCTCTTTCTCGGTAAGGCTAATCGAGAACCAAACTAGTCATTCGTCTTTTGATTTCTTAAACTACATATTGCAAAATCAGTGGGATCTTGGTAGCATGTACAGATCTGTACCAGATCGAGGCTCGAGATAGTGAAACAGTGGTGGTGGTCCGTGATGGTGGCGATGATTGTTGTTGGTTGTGGTTGATGGTGAATGTTGACAGTTGATGGTTGTGGGCTGTGATCGGGTTGGTCGATTGTGGTGATGTTGGCTGTGGATGGTTATTGGTTATAATTGTGGTGGTAGTTGCTGTGAAGGCAGGCATGGTGCGGCTGCGTGGTGAAGGTATGGCCAGGTTGATGGTAGCGGATCCAGGGGCTGCCCGTGGTGGTATGGATGACCACAGTTGTCGATTTAAGGGTTGTGTTGGTAGCGATGGTGAACATCAGTTGTGGTGGAGGTCGATTGTTGAAATGGTGGTTAAGTAGTGGTAGAATGGTGATGAGAATTGGTGTTGCATGTGATAGTTGTGGCTGTTGAGTTATAGATGTGGATCTAAGCAGAAAAACGATAGTGTTAAGATGTTGTGATGGTTTCGGCAATGGTGGTGGTGTTAACAGTTGTGGTTGATGGTTATTGGTTACTGGGGTGGTGTAAGGAAAGGGTAATAGGCTGTTATGTTGGTAATGGTGGCTGGAATTGAAGGTTGTCGGCTGTCGGTTGTGATTGTGTTGGCTGCATGTGGTGGATGGTGATGGTAAGAGACACAACCGAGGTGTTTGGTAACGTATGTTGAGATTTTGGTTGCGTTTGGGTATTAGATAACAATATATTAGCGTTTGAATATGATTTTGGTACGTTTTGGTTAGGTAAAACATCGGTCAAAGCTGGTCAAACTTGGTCAACGAGCGGACAACGGCATGTGAACACGATTAGATCAAGAGCAATTCGAGTGGGTTAGTGAACGTAATCGAGTGGAAGGTAATATCGCACGCGCAACGCATTGAAATTGAATTATAAATTGCATACGTATTGTTGAGCTGTAATTATATAAAAGGCATAAATTATAAAATATGTGAACTATAAACGAAAACGAACGTCGCTTATTATAAATGTTTGATTTAAATGGATGGTTTGGATCCGAGATTTAAACAACAACGCTAGCTATTAGAAACCAACCTAAATAAGATATATGAAACATTATATTTTTGAGAAATGGTTATAACATGTCATAGATGACACAAATAAGTTTATATCGTGTAACATATAATCATACAAGACTTAGAGATGAAATTCATACAAATAACGATTGTACATTTGTATATTTATGCAATGAATATTTAGGTTAACCGACATCTACACGTTTTATTTAAGATAAAAGACCTAAAACGGTAGAATGATCTATCATCTTGTTGTTATTAATTGTTGGTCATCTCATTGTATTTTTGAAATAAATATTAATTGTAACACCCTTTTATGTAAAATATCGTTAACTATCATCAATAATTGGATTAGTTAGCGTCAATCAAGTTAACTAATATGATGGGAACGTGAACATTATAAACATTGTTTGAAACATTATATATATTACTTACATCGTTAATGTGAGTTATTTTTAAAGATTTGGAACCCATAATATAAATTGGTTTTTCTACATTATTTAAGCTAAGACTCAACTCTTGATTAAATGCATTAGTTAACCTAATGTACACAAGTTAGTTCATGACACTTAACAAATACACAAGAAGCTAAGGATACTAATCACCAACATTAATTTAACTAAAGAGCTCAACTGCACGCATGTAATAACATCGTGCTAAATCTAAATGTGAATCTTATATGTTTTAGTTAGGATTGCTTTGTTGATGGTCATCACTTTTCTTTATCGAGCTCTGAATTTATATAAGGACACCAGGTGAGTTCTCGTGTTCCCCCTTATTACTTTTGTTTTAGGGATGAAGCATGCTCCTTTTAAACTGAAGCTCTTATGTGTGATACTGTTTACTGTTTTGCACGATCTTTTGTTTTATGAACTATGATTGTGCTTACTTGATGCTTGTATGTGGGATTGTTCGGATACCTGCTGATACTTTAGTCATATTCATTAATTCGTTTGTGAACCGCTTATCTTTACGTGAATAGATCTATTTGGGGAATCCCCCACGCACAGTGGATCCCGCTACAGGGAGGTACCCCACTGAGATCCCGAGGGGTCGTTTGTGGCATGTAACAGGTTTTGAGTAAGATACTATGGTGAACCATCCTAGCAGGAATGGTTCACTATTCTGAGGCTTGGTCCTTTCCTACGAGAATATCCGGTTAAACACAAGTTTAGAAGAGGCCAACCGGGGACCAAGTGCAGGGTTGATTGTGATACCCCACAATGACTGATACTAAAAATGATGTTTTAAACATCAAATGAGATTTTCAAAAACTATCACACTTGATTCTAAAACCTTCACTCGTGGACTCTAAGAGTTCCTTTTATTATTTTGAAACTTGAACCACTTGAACTCACCAACCTTATGTTGACACATTTTTCTTTTTAAACATGTCTTCAGGTACAGCTAGGGAGAATAGTTGAGCTATAGAAGATACCTAAATCTGAGGCAAGAAGTGAGGGTAGGTGTTGAAGACAAAAATCGAGCCTAGAAGCTTCAGTTACTGAAGCATCAAGAAACCTTTCCCAAAAGATTGATCATAACACCTATAGACTGTATTTTTAGGCACCTTGTGAATTGATACAGAGCCAATACTCTGATGTAAATATTGAAAGTTGTAATGTATTAAACCATTTAGTTTCTGCTGCATTTTGGTTGTTGTTTACTAATCGTGACGTCCCGCCTCTCTGGGCCCGGGGTGTGACAGATTGGTATCAGAGCCAGAGGTTGTAGCGAAGTAGGTCTGCTTCGCGAGACCTAAACTACAACCATATGAACCTCATAGGACCACCTTAGTAAGAAGACTCTTCTGAGCTTTGCTGAACCTATGGTGTAGAAATACGGGTTTGCTTTGCAATACCTAAGGTGTAACCTTAAATAGGACCAGCCTAATAGGTTGTTTCCACGATACAACGATCCAAAGTTTGTAGCAAGAATAGGTTTCCCTAAGAACACCCTTCTTTATCCTGGATACCTTAAGGATTTCATATATCCTATTAAGAATTCTCTACCCTATAAGAAACCTTGATACATTAGGGTATTACCTATGATAGGTGCACCCGAGTAAACCATGAAGGTATGGAACCTCTTGGAGTTGACTCTTAGGACTACTGAATGCCAAGTACTAAGAACGTTAGAAACCAAAGATGTGCATATAAATTAGGACTTAAATCCTGGAGAGATATTTATCTGATTGCACAGTTGACTTTTGTCAATAAATGAAACAACGTCTGTTAGCTATACACTTGATACGACTTGTTTCGTTACATGAGACAACTGTTATAATGATAATTGTTGGAATGATGATACTTGCTCATATGCCTCATTTGTAAGATGATAGATGTTGGAATTTAGTGATAAGATATTAACCATGATGCCTTATTGTTTGCTCTGCTCCCTAGAATAGTATGTACCTGAATGCTCATTATTTGCTTGATTTGTTTAAACTGTACTTTGACACAATTGTTGGGTTAGCAAGATTGTTAGCATAATTAGTATCTAAGTGTGCTTAATTGTAGATGATCACCAAATGGGAATTGTAACTCAAAGATCTAATTACACAAAATCAGAACTTATGATGGGAATGACTAGAATGATAGTGTAAGGTAAATTGACGATTACGGGTGCACACGTAATGGTGAATTTACAGGTACACTTGAATTCTGGTGGGACCTGTCATGTAAACTAATATCAATATAAAACACTTAAAGAACCAATAAATACAAGAATAAACACAGATATTTGGAATATATTCAATAATTTCAGGTTCAAAACTTTCATGCTGGGCGAAAACCATTTGACACTGGACGAGCTACCAAGGACGATGTTGCAGTAAGTATTCCTTTGTCTTCTCCTCTTTTCTTTTATTCTACTCTCCTATTGGAATTATAATGATAAGATCATCAGACTCTGAAGATCTTTAAATGATTTTCTCAAACTTAACTGTTCTCGTGCTGAGTATGGCACTTCACCTCATTGTGCGTGTGCTTTAGGCATACTATTTTTAGCGATGCCTGAAATTTCCTTCGTACCCAACATTGAATTCGTCAAAACTTCCTCAACATAGTGGAAGACTCTCTAACAAGGCTCGCGCAACGGAGAACATAACAGAGTAATAAATTTCCGAGAAACGCCTCTTGTGGTCAATGACATAGAAGACTTGTCACTTCTTTCTTTCTTAGTATTTTTCACATTTCATAGGATCTTCCGGATTCTAGAATTCCTCTAATCATTTTCTCAAATCCTTTGAGGAATATGACTTCTCTCTACCTATTCATTATAATGGAACCACCTAACTCAAAGGAATATTCTTAATATCAGCTCCGATTGTGATTGATAATCGCCTTTCTTAATACTATGCTTGTGAAATCTTTCATCATTTTCAACCAACAGTAACCCAATGACGATCTTCACTCGAAACTTAAGTTGAGTTATCCTAACCATGCTTTTAACCGACCTTGTTGTTGGTAAATTTCTGAGCACCCGACTATGCAGGAAATGAAACCTCGTTCTAAAATCCAGGTTCTCCGGAGATAAAGATCCAAGCACCAGGGGTAATTGTCGAGAAAAGCTAACCTCTGAGATTGGAGACAAAAATCTGAACTTACAACTTCTTTGGATCACCGATTTTTCCACTCACCCTCTGTCCTCGATTTATTCTCTTAAGGAGTAGTGCTACTTACCTTAAGCCCTATACCATAACCCTTATCCTTGGAAACGCGTAATAGCCGATGCGGAAAATTTAAAACCTTGTAAGATATCTCTATTTGGAGACCTCTACTACCTGAGTGATAAGTTCGTGATTCGAGCACGAAGATCTGAAGTAGAATACGATCTTGAACTATACGATAAGTTATTAGAGTGGTAGTTAACCTTCTTGTACTAGCGAGCACCTTGATAAAATCCTACATTTGTTCGAGTTGATGCGGTCGATAATAATGAAGAATTCATGGGAAGAACTCATGGTCGAACTTAAACGATGGTGTTGCTCCAAAAGATGTACTAAGAAGTATAGAAGATCAACTACAAGAAATCTCATGTGTTAAATCACTTGAGATCCAACTACAACGAAGTGATAGACATGCAGCAGATTGTAGACAAAGAAAGTCTGCATAATCATCCTTGACCGTAAGCGTTGGTGTTATTCCTCTCTAAATTTTCAAACCTATCCTAAAGTGATTCCCTAACACCTTACCCTAGAGCGCTCCGTACCGTCGGAAATTCGAGCTAAAAGTCTCACTCTCATATCTCGTGGAACAATCGATATGCTTATAAGAAATTAGAATCTAAACAGAGTTACTTGCTTCACGAATGGACCCCTACAGGGCACAGTTACCTTGGAGAATATGGACTGAGGAAGAGGTCATCTAGAAGGTTGACCTTAATTGGGAAGCATTATGAAGAAATTAGTGGGAACGTTTGCAGCAATTATGTAGCTTAAGACAACAGTTGAGGTTGCTCTTAAGGAAATTGAGTCGGAGAATAGTAGTAAAACATATAAATGGAGGTACTGGACTTGAAGCTTATATTAAGGAGGTGTTGGAAGGAAAGAAGATTCGATAGCTGTTAGATAAACAGTTCATAAGACCTAGTATGTGGTCTTGAGGAAACTTAATGCTCTTTGCGGAAAGAAAATAGAATGCTCCAAGTTATGGATGGACTATTAAGAGTTAAATAAAGTCACCAAGGATAAGTGATATCATCTTTCTAGAGATGATAACCTACTTAATCAATTTCAAGATGCTACCTACAACTTAATTGTTATCAGTCGTGTTTATAAGGAAAACGACACTACACAAATAACAGTTGAAACCAGATATGGCAAGTACGAAGGTTGTGGTAAAGCCCGTGTGGGAGGACCTACACATCTCATGTAATCAGGAGTCTCATGGATAGGATCTGTAAGACATAATTAGACATGTCTGTCATTTTGCCACTACTACTAAGCACGAAATTCGAGACAAATCGCTATAGTTAAAGCTATAAAATTCCGGGAAGAAGTAAAACCCCATTGAGACGCGTCAATGCTTAGGGTTAGGAGAAAGTTGTAAAAAGGATTACAAAAACTTGATTCGTGTAACTATACGACTGGCATTGTTATCCTTGGAGAAAAGTTGAATTCGTTTGGGCGCGTATAAGAAAGTTTTGGATGAGTGTTGATGCAACGGTATAAAGCAACTTTCTAGTCGCCCGATGAAATTAAGAAAATAAATGGAGAGCTACATTAAGCGTGAACTGGAACTTCCGTAAAATAAAAGGATGCATCTGGATACATTATTGGTACGACACTACCAATTACACATCAGAATACTAGACCAAGCACAAGAGGGTGATCGACAATAGGTAATGTCAACGCGTTGGCAAGTGCGAATAGGAGGCCATCATCCGCATTGTCCTAAGACATCCGTATAACCAAATGCGAGAGAACAAGTATTGACCGCATTTGTATCTGCATACCCTCGTCGACAAATGCAGATAGCCTACAGTTAGGCTTTCCTTCTATTACCTACACCGTATCATTTCTTGAACTTGTGATTCTATCAGCGTCAGTTCACGTGAATATATATATATAGCACATCCCATTTTGGGGAAACTCTTGTCATGCGTTAGATAAGATGAACGGATCTACTCGAAGACTGAGGTTCTGATATACAGAACCGTTCCAAAAAGGAATGCATACTAGAAGAAGCACGTAGTGGAAGAAAGGACTTAACCCCTTAAGATGAAATCATAGAAGGAAGAGATCGAAGAAATTTTTTTTTTGAAGGAAGATGAAAACTAAAAAGTAGGATTTGAAAGCTGAAGACCTTTGTGCATGACCTAATCTCCCTATCCTTAGAAATCGTGAAAACTTCTTAGTCTTAGCTTCATAGAAATGATCGCGCGATGCCTAGATGTTCATCTGTACTCGTTTGGAAAACCCAAACCCTTCTTGATTGAAACCTTTAATCTATTGTATCACGACTATCCTGTCTAATTAATGGCATTCACGCTAATATCCTCTTCTTTTCAATCGTTCTTAAGATTCTCAGTGAGGACGGTAATACCGTTGGGAATTTGGGAATCGTCTCCTTGCTAAATCTATTTTGTAAGTCGGTGTATTGAACTACGGTGGAGAGTCTCTTCTTGTTAATTCTGTACGATTGTTAAATGATCTGATTGTGAAGCCAAAAACCTGCTCATGGTTTGTCTCGCTGATCCTGTCAAGCATGATTCTAACATTCGAATAGTTACTCCAATTCAAATCAAACCTGATTATTTGACACCTAATCATTAACATTTGTCCTGAGATGCTCAGCTAAATAACTCTAAATCTTCAAGATTCATACTATGAGTGTATCACACTCGGAAACAAATATTAACGATACTAAAATTTCGAGGGCGAAATTTCTAAAAGGAGGGGAGAATGTAACACCTCCGAAATCTAGCCCAATTAAAAAGCTAATGTATTATAGGACCCAATAAAGGTCCGGATTGATTTGCGCTTACCAAGGAAATCTTGCAGAACGAAACTAGCCTTTTGGGCCCAATAAGGGCCTGAACATATAAACAAGGCACATTTAAAGCCCAAATGCATGTTTATGAACTAATTGAAGGAGAAACCATGAAAAAAAGAATTCTTATGTGATTTGAAACAACTATGGAAAGATCCAAACTGAAAACGGATTCAGAACCCATACCGGGTAAAATCCGGCAATTTAACGCGTACTAACGTCTGAATTCCATCAGAATTCCTTATAATGGCTTGTCATGCAACTTAAATCCTTTTTAATGCTAACAATATCATAAATAATGCTTGTTGAAAGATTTTTCATCAATCAAGCATAATCAACAGAAATTCGAAAGCGAAACGCGAAAACCGGTTTTCACCGGCATTTAACTGACGTTTGTTATGACGACTGAGTCTCGTAACTCCGTAAATATTTATCTGATAAGTGTTTACTATCCTAACATATTAAATTTGATGAATGGTACGTTGTCCGGAATGACTGCGTTCCGAAACGCGACCGTGACGCGAACCGGGTTACGATCTGGTAAAACCCGAGAATTCGTCAGATAAAGCTTTAACGTGACTGACCTGGGAAGTTAACGAACAAAATATCGTTCTAATGCTTAATTGCATACAATTCGATGCTAAAATGATCATAATATCACTCATTCGATAAAAACAATTAAAACCGTTAAACACGTTAAATACGCGGTAATTTACGAACTCGTTAATTATCTGAATTGTTTTAAATATGATCAAATAAATAATCTTGGAGTACTTATAATGTTTTGTACAATTGTATCTAACGAGAAGTGAAATTTTAAAGATACGTGAAAACCAATTTCGAACGCGTTACGAAACTAAACCGTTAACGAACCTATCATTTATCCCTACTATATAAACAAGTGATAATTCATTTTAGGGTTTCAAAAACCCATTTGAGAGAGAGAGGCGGACACAGCCGCGATCCCTCCCCGTTTTCCCTTTGAATCCGGCCGACCACCGGTCGCTGGTGAACTCCTCCAGCGAGTGCCGGCGTGGAACCCCCCTCCGACGACTCCCCTTGATGGGCCAAGCACCACGGTGGCCTTGATTTCTCGCAAAACCCAACAGAGTGAAGGTAATCGAAGGATGAAGCGGCGGTTGCAGGTCGGGCCGATGGTGATGATGGTGACCGACGGTGGTTGCTTTGGTGGGGTGAATCGGAGGCTACAGCCCCGCCCTTTGTGGTGAGCATCGGTGATGGTAAGCAGTGGTGAAGGGGCGGGACCTCAACCGTTTCTGTTGTGGTGTTGTTGTGGTGTTGTCGTGGTGTTGTCGTGGTGTAGTCGTGGTGTTCCCTCACCACCGGTGACGACAGCCGAGGTCGCGAAGGAAAAGGAGCACCCGAAGGTGCCCCAGACCGCCCCCACTGTCTCTCTTTCTCGGTAAGGCTAACCGAGAACCAAACTAGTCATTCGTCTTTTGATTTCTTAAACTAAATACTGCAAAATCAGTGGGATCTTGGTTGCATGTACAGATCTGTACCAGATCGAGGCTCGAGACAGTGAAACAGTGGTGGTGGTCCGTGATGGTGGTGATGATTGTTGTTGGCTGTGGTTGATGGTGAATGTTGACTGTTGATAGTTGTGGGCTGTGATCGGGTTGGTCGGTTTGGTGATGTTGGCTGTGGATGGTTATTGGTTGTAATTGTGGTGGTAGTTGCTGTGAAGGCAGGCATGGTGCGGCTGCGTGGTGAAGGTAAGGCCAGGTTGATGGTAGCGGATCCAGGGGCTGCCCGTGGTGGTATGGTTGACCACAGTTGTCGATTTAAGGGTTGTGTTGGTAGCGGTGGTGAACATCAGTTGTAGTGGAGGTCGATTGTTGAAATGGTGGTTAAGTAGTGGTAGAATGGTGATGAGAATTGGTGTTGCATGTGATAGTTGTGGCTGTTGAGTTATAGATGTTGATCTAAGCAGAAAAACGATAGTGTTAAGCTGTTGTAATGGTTTCGACAATGGTGGTGGTGTTAACAGTTGTGGTTGATGGTTATTGGTTACTGGGGTGGTGTAAGGCAAGGGTAATAGGCTGTTGTGTTGGTAATGGTGGCTGGAATTGAAGGTTGTTAGCTGTCGGTTGTGATTGTGTTGGCTGCATGTGGTGGATGGTGATGGTAAGAGACACAACCGAGGTGTTTGGTAACATATGTTGAGATTTTGGTTGCGTTTGGGTATTAGATAACAATATATTAGTGTTTGAATATGATTTTGGTACATTTTGGTTAGGTAAAACATCGGTCAAAGCTGGTCAAACTTGGTCAACGAGCGGACAACGGAATGTGAACACGATTAGATCAAGAGCAATTCGAGTGGGTTAGTAAACGTAATCGAGTGGAAGGTAATATCGCACGCGCAACGCATTGAAATTGAATTATAAATTGCATACGTATTGTTGAGCTCTAATTATATAAAAGGCATAAATTATAAAATATGTGAACTATAAACGAAAACGAACGTCGCTTATTATAAATGTTTGATTTAAATGGATGGTTTGGATCCGAGATTTAAACAACAACGCTAGCTATTAGAAACCAACCTAAATAAGATATATGAGACATTATATTTTTGAGAAATGGTTATAACATGTCATAGACGATACAAATAAGTTTATATCGTGTAACATATAATCATACAAGACTTAGAGATGAAATTCATACAAATAACGATTGTACATTTGTATATTTATGCAATGAATATTTAGGTTAACCAACATCTACACATTTTATTTAAGATAAAAGACCTAAAACGGTATAATGATCTATCATCTTATTGTTATTAATTGTTGGTCATCTCATTGTATTTTTGAAATAAATATTAATTGTAACACCCTTTTATATAAAATATCGTTAAATATCATCAATAATTGGATTAGTTAGCGTCAATCAAGTTAACTAATATGATGGGAACGTGAACATTATAAACATTGTTTGAAACATTATATATATTACTTACATCATTAATGTGAGTTATTTTTAAAGATTTGGAACCCATAATATAAATTGGTTTCTCTACATTATTTAAGCTAAGACTCAACTCTTGATTAAATGCATTAGTTAACCTAATGTACACAAGTTAATTCATGACACTTAACAAATACACAAGAAGCTAAGGATACTTATCACCAACATTAATTTAACTAAAGAGCTCAACTGCACGCATGTAATAACATCGTGCTAAATCTAAATGTGAATCTTATATGTTTTAGTTAGGATTGCTTTGTTGATGGTGTTCACTTTTCTTTATCGAGCTCTGAATTTATATAAGGACACCAGGTGAGTTCTCGTGTTCCCCCTTTTTACTTTTGTTTTGGGGATGAAGCATGCTCCTTTTAAACTGGAGCTCTTATGTGTGATACTGTTTACTGTTTTGCATGATCTTTTGTTTTATGAACTATGATTGTGCTTACTTGATGCTTGTATGTGGGATTGTTTGGATACCTACTCACACATTAGTCATAATCATTAATTCTTTTGTGAACCGCTTGTCTTTACGTGTATAGATCTATTTGGGGAATCCCCCACGCACAGTGGCTCCCGCTACAGGGAGGTGCCCCACTGAGATCCTGAGGGGTCGTTTGTGGCATGTAACAGGTTTTGAGTAAGATACTATGGTGAACCATCCTAGCAGGAATGGTTCACTATTCTGAGGCTTGGTCCTTTCCTACGGGAATATCCGGTTAAACACAAGTTTAGAAGAGGCCAACCGGGGACCAAGTGCAGGGTTGATTGTGATACCCCACAATGACGGATACTAAAAATGATGTTTTAAACATCAAATGAGATTTTCAGAAACTATCATACTTGATCTAAAACCTTCCCTCGTGGACTCTAAGAGTTCCTTTTATTGTTTTGAAACTTGAACCACTTGAACTCACCAACTTTATGTTGACACTCTTTTCGTTTTGAGCATGTCTTCAGGTACAGCTAGGGAGAATAGTTGAGCTATAGAAGATACCTAAATCCGAGGCAAGAAGTGTGGGTAGGTGTTGAAGACAAAAGTCGAGCCTAGAAGCTTCAGTTACTGAAGCATCAAGAAACCTTTCCCAAAAGATTGATCATAACACCTATAGACTGTAGATTTAGGCACCTTGTGAATTGAAATAGAGCCAATACTCTGATGTAAATATTGAAAGTTGTAATGTATTAAACCATTTAGTTTCCGCTGCATTTTGGTTGTTGTTTACTAATCGTGACGTCCCGTCTCTCTGGGCCCGGGGTGTGACACAAGATCCTGAAGCAAAGCAAGATCCCTATTGTAAAGGTTCGCTGGAACTCAAAGCATGGTCCAGAATTCACGTGGGAATGTGGGGATCAGATGAAGCTTAAGAATCCTCATTTGTTCGAAACGAGGATGACAACTGGCAAAGGTATTGATTAAATTTCGGGATGAATTTTTTTTCAACATGGGGATGAGGTGACAACTCACCCGATTTCTTATGCCAATGCAGTAGACCAGCGATGCAACACAACTATGTAACGCAATTTTCGAAAGGAAAATTCTTTCAACATGGGGATAATGTGACATTCGGTAATTTTCCGTTACCAAACTCCGTTAGTTCCGTTAGGTCTTACATACACGTGTCGTGAGCATACACTAGTTGTCGTTGAACGTTGGTGACTTAATAACAATTATCTATGATAAACAGATAAGAATCTAATTATTAATTTGTGGTTATGTGATTTATGGATTTTAAATATAAATTTTGAATTTTACTTTATAACGTGCCAACGTGTTATATTGGATTTGTGTGTTATGTTGCTAGCTAAAAATATAGGATTGTTATTGTTGAATGATAATATATGATTTTCGTATTTAGAAGTACTTAAAAAGTGTTTAAAAAGATTAGTTTTATAAAATATAAACAAGGAGGGTTACTTTGTAATTAGAATAAAACTAAAAGTTACCAAAATTAAGCGAACCCTAGCCCCAAAACCCCCCTCAATCGGACAAAACCCTATACCCTATCCCCCTTTTGTGTTTTTATGATCAAGAGCAAACACAAACATGAATTTTTATTGTTATTCAAGAACTACAAGTGATTAGCAAGTGTTAATCATCATCTTCAAACACTAAAGCGTAAGTTTCTAACAAGATTTTCATAGTTTTGATTCATGTTAAACCCTAGTTCGAAAATTATGAAGTGAAGATGAAATTGATGATTTCTTGATGGTGATATGATGTTAGTTAGGTTACATGAATGATCATCTATGTTGATTATGCGAGAAATCCATGGTTTTGTCATCTAGTTCATATATTGCCTAAAGTGGAAACTTTTCTTCATAAAAATTCATGTTTTTATGAATTGTTGATGTTAAATTGGTTATTATGACTGCTATGAACTAGATTTGATATGTTATTAATGAAACTGGGTTGAAATTAGGTGAAAAGAAAGACTTTGTATGTTACTTTCCTGAAAGGAAAACTTTATTGTTGAGGATTGTATGAACTTTTGATTTAGCTCTAGATGATTTTTATGGACTTGATTTGGTATGAAGTTGATGAATTCATGAAAAAATTGGGTGTAGATGGACTTTTGTGTATTACTTTCCTTAAAGGGAAACTTTATTTATAT
Source organism: Flaveria linearis (assembly GCA_024085815.1). Taxonomy (NCBI): domain Eukaryota; kingdom Viridiplantae; phylum Streptophyta; class Magnoliopsida; order Asterales; family Asteraceae; genus Flaveria; species Flaveria linearis. The sequence continues at coordinate 46,279,906 of CM044009.1, read as the reverse complement.
GAAACATGTGATCTTGTGAATTTGGCATGTATATGATGCCAGGATCGTGTTAGAATGTTCATTGATGACGTCTAATGTGTTGGATAGTGTTGATTGGGTTAATTGGATGGTTTATGAACCATTTTGGAAAAAATCTAGGTTTTCTTGGAAAATGTGCAAGAGTACAAGTATGATGTTATGTACCATATATGTGTTTTGATGAATTGTGATTGTTGATTATCATAAGGTTGATGTCTTGGTTGAGATTTGCATGTTTTGTATGAAAACATAAGTTAGCATGATGATCTTGGTGAGACTTAAGATTTATGATGTGGATTATGTGATTAGCTTATATGGTGACCTATAAAATCATGACGTTTAATGTGATACTACTTTTGGCTAAACAACTCAACTTAACATGTCACTAATGGGTCAAGTGGGTCAACTAGGTCAATTTTATTATTGTGTTCCATATCACTTGGGTCAATCTATTTATGGAGCTCTTAGGATCTATTATGTCTTTTTGGTCATGAATACTTACAAACTCACGTGTTCCAGGTGACCTTTGATGGGTTGTCTTTCCATTCATCGTAGCTTTGCATTATTTTATTTGTTGGCGCATCAGGTGAGTTCAATGCCCCACTTTTACTTACCTCTCTTTTTGGGGGAGAAACATATTGTACTTTAAACTCTTTACTTTTATAACATGTGTTTAGTAAGACATAAAGTGATATACCATAGAAAGGCCTCATACTTTCAGATCGTTAATTAAGGAATCTAAGTAGGAAATCTTGGGTAGTACTATTGGGTCTGCCAAGCCCCGCCCGTGTGACCGGAAGTTAATGGGTGCAATATTGTCCTAAACTACTAACAATGTCATGACCTGGTATGTCGTGGCAGGAGGCAAACAGACAAACGTAGTCAGCTTCGATCGAGAAATCGCTATTGTATCTTTGCTAATGAAATTAGACTAGCTATCTATTTCAATGCACTTGTTTATATTTGACTAACACTACTGTTTATGATGTGTACAAACTCTTGAACTCACCAACCGTCATGTTGATAGTTTTAGTATGCTTTTCTCATGTCGTTACTAGCAGCTGCCCATAGGAGCACACACGTTTCAAGCATGCTTCGATCAAACGTTCTTTTTCTTTTGATTTAGCATATACTTACATACTTTGGTTTGGTCGAGTGTTTTTATGCAGTTTACCTTTAGTACTTTAGGTTTGAATTATTTACAAAACGCTTCCCTAAATCTTTTAAAGTTTCAAACTTCGAATTGTTTTAAACGTTTCATATAATGTCGTTTTTAGTAATTAATGACTGGGATCCTAGTTTGTTCACACGACTCGTGGTAAAACGACACACGTGGATTTTCAGGTTGTGACATCTATATAAACCCAGTTTTGGAACACACTTCTCATTGTGAGACTGATTGTATTGACCACCCTTAAACGGTCCTGCAGATGGTAACCTTACCTAATTTTTGGATTTCTTCACTTTTTAGACATTTTTATCCTTAGTTTCTTACCATTAACCTAAGACTAAGGAAACCTATAAAAGCCCTTTCAAGTTGTTTATACTTTAGGTATATCGTGAGAAAATATGATTATATGCATGGGCAAAACATGATTGCCTATTAGGCTCGGTTACGTGAATCTAGATTTAAAGTAACGATTTCATTTGAAAGAACAAAATTAACAAATATGTTTAAAAGAAAAAGTATGCAAATTTTAGTATGACTTTGAACTGAAACTATGAATTAGTAAGGGATTCGAAAGTGTATTTGATGACAAAAGCATGAAAGTGATTTAAAAGCTTTGCTTAGGGACAAGCAAAAGGTTAAGTGTGGATATGTGATCGCATGGAAATAATTCAATGTTTAATTGATATAATTATGTGATTTTACATCGTCATTATTATGGAATACGTTTACTTTGGTTGTGTTTTGTTCATAGTTGTTTAGAACCTAAACAAGCTTAATTTGATGCAACAGAAACAAAACTTGCAACTATAAGTACTAAAGTGGTAAATATGAAAAGTTATGAAAAAGGCACAATGGAAGACCAACGTATGATACGCTAGTTCAAGAAAGCCATGATACGCCAGTTCAGGTCAAGGTTGAACCACAAGAGACAATACAATGGAAGACCAGCGTACTAAAGTGCTAAATTGCTCATACCAGTGTATGATACGCCAGGTATGGGTGAATAACACACCGGGTGGCGTATGGGCGGCGTATCAGTGGGTGTGTTTGGAAAAAATAACAGAAAGTTGGGCGTACGAAGCTGACATGGGCGTATGATACGCCTAGGGCCAGCGTATCATACGACAATGGCTGAACAAATTTCCAGATTTCAAGGATTTTCAAGTTTATTTAAGCTATATCAAACCCAAGTTGAAAAACATCTTCCCCTACATGAAATCTAGCAAATTCAAAGAGATTTTGGGTGCTTTCAAGCTTCCTCACATCCCATATCATCGTTAATCATTGTATTACTTTCTCAATTGGGTCCTTTTTCTTGGTGAGGGATTAGCACCCTCTTGTGGATCAGAAGATGAAGTTGGCTATGGTCCAGCACTAGGTCTAGGTTGTGTTGTCTCTTGTGGTTCAACCTTGACCTAAACTTCAGGTGCTGCCTGACTTGGTGGAGAATGCAAGTCAACCAGCTCAACCCTTTTGATCTTCTACTTGATCACCCTAATATGCTCATCCATGGTAGATAGAGACATCGGACCAAGCCTCCTTCTAGAGAATCCATACAGCTTCAAGAAGCTCACTATTTTCTGCCTATAAGCATATTTCTACAGACTTGCTTTGATGGTTGTTGGACCAAAAGAACCAACGAGCCAGATCAGAAAAACCTTTACGTCCCATAGACATCATAACAACTGAAGAAGACTACATCAGCTGAAGATAAAGTCTGAAGACAAGCACTGAAGATAAAATCTGAAGACAAGTACTGAAGACAAAGTCTGAAGACAAGTACTGAAGACAAAGTCTGAAGACATCAGCTGAAGACAAACTCTGAAGACCAAGTCTTCAGAGGTTGTCACAACAGCTAAAGTAGTACTCTTCAGTAGTTGTTATGGTTTACTTTTCAGTAGTTGTCTTTATCATTTCAGTAGTTTGTATTCAGTAGTTCAGTTGTTTGTTTTCAGTAGTTGTAGTATTAGTTAATACTTAGCTTCTATTGTAAGAAGATGTCCTCAGCGGTTGTGGACATCTTCAGTAGTTTTAGTTATTTTCAGTTGTTTATGTAAAACGGTTATATGTCACTATCAGGTGACATCTGCTGATGTCACCTTCCTCTATAAAAGGAAGATTGACCTAATTTGTAATCACCAAAGCTTATGCATGAATGAAAACATTCTCTTTTGCCGAAAACTTTCTCTCTTTATTACCGTACTATTTCATTGAATATCCTTTGTGTTCTTGCTTAAATTTCATCTAATTCTTATACTATTCCACTGCAAATCATAACCTAATTGGTCAAACTAGATCTGAGATCCCTTCAAATAGTATCAGAGCTGGTTAATCATTGATCGACTTAACAATTGATCATTGAAACTGCTCTTTTGATATCTAAGTTTGATCGAATTAGCAAATTTGCAAGAATTGGTTATAGAGTTTGATTTTCTGTTGCTTCTAGTGAATTCATTTGAGGTTCTACGTGTTTAAAACAGAGTTGTTGAGTTTTTGAGCTAAATTTGTTAAAAGTACATTGAATTTGTTTGAATCTATGAAAATGGCTACACCAACAAATGATCATCACAATACTGGCTCCTCAACAAAGCCTCCGATGCTTGTTAGGAGTGAGTATAACATATGGCAATGCCGAATGCTCCATCACCTGTCTATCAATAGCACAGGATGTTGGAAATCTGTGTTTCATGGACCATACAAGCCTATGGTGAGTCTTACGGAAAAGAATTAGACGGTTCCGAAAAAACCAGAGCAGTATTCGGATGAGGATCTAAAACTGTTTAAAATTGTTGCTAAAGCCCATGGAATTCTGGCCATGGCACTGCTAAATGATATCTATTCAGGGCTTATGCATTATGAAACTACTCATGACCTCTGGGTTGCTCTGAAGGAACAATTTGGAGGAACTGATGAGGTTTTCGCAAACACTAGAGAAATCCTTGCCCAACAATATGAGACATTCTCTCATAGAAAGGGTGAGTCTCTAACTCAGCAGTTTGAGCGATTTTCTTGTTTGATATCTGAGTTGAAAATGGTTAAACAGGAATATTCAAATAGCCAGATCAACAACAGATTTCTCAGATCCCTGCCTGACAGATGGGACACATATACTATTGTCCTACGCTCCAGTGCAAATCTGGACACTCTATCTCTCACCCAACTTCATGGGAAACTGTTGACATTTGGACGAGAGATAGAACAGAAAAGGAAACTGTCTTCATCTGGGAAGCTCACTGATGACTTTGTACCAGGAAATACTGCACTAGTCGGTCAGGAGTCAGAGTATGCTGCATCAGGAGGTTCATATGATGAGCATATAGATTTCTCTACAAACCGTGGAGAACATGCTTTTGTTGGTGTTGATAGTAATTCAGGTGGTAGTAGTGATAATTTGTGCTTTTTGATCGATAATTTGAAAGGAATTCCAGATGATGATCTGGAAGAGATGGAATTTTATGTCAAATGGCAATGATCAACATCAGATCTCAAAAGTTCTACAAAAAGACTGGTCGGAAATTCCCAGGTCTCTCTGGAAAAACCAAGGTTGGTTTTGACAAGAGCAAGTTGAGGTGTCACAAGTACCATAGACTTGGACACTTTGCAAGAGAGTGTAGATCATCTGGATCTAACTCATCTGCACCCTTTGTGACATTCCCAAGCAATAGCTCACAAAACAAAGGGAAACATTCCACCAGTTCTGGTCATCCTTTACCAGTTCAATCATCTCTTGCATATTTGGTCCCTCGAGGTCCTATGCCATATCCTTACCCCTGTTTTTACATGCCTCAGTCCAATCACGTTCAAGTACCCAGAGCTCAACAAACACCTGCCCTACCTGAGCCTCAACTATCTCAATCAAATCAACAATCTCAATCTCAACCACAACAAAGCTTTTTCACCCCTGGAGTTGTTGACTGGAGTAGTTTACCAGATGATCTTTCTGGTTATCATCAACAACTGTTTCCAGGTGCTGGTCAACATGGTGGTGAAAACCCTTTTAGAAATCTTGCTCTTATGGCCCTGGAGTCTACTGATGGTTCATGCTCAAATGCTTCTACATCACAGGTACCACAGGTATCTTTAGAGGCTAAGGCCAAGTTGTGTTTTGAGTCATGCATAGCTACCTTTGCCTCAATTAGAGAAGCAAATGTGGCTTTAATCAATAAAAATCTTGAGCTAGAGAAAGTGATTTCCAAAAGAAAAGATGAATTTGAGTCTGTTTCAAATGAAAAAGATGATGAGATTTACAAATTAAAATTCCAAATCACTGATGAAAAGGCAAAGGTAGAGGTTATCTTAGAGAAATACAAGGATCTCAAAGAAACACTTGCAGTTACCCAAGTAGAGTGTGAACATTGGGTAACATCATGCAAGGGGTTTGAAATGCTTCTCAACAAACAAACTGCTTCAAATGTGAAGTTTGGAATTGGTTATAATCACACTGCTCCTCCTACAGATTTTACTCCCAAATTAGAAGTAGAATCTGAAGGAGAAAGCAATGACCAATCCACGTCATCATGTGTCTCACCCTCTAATAATGAACCAAAATCAGAGGATGAAGTTAGTATTAGCACCTCAGCAAATCAATCAGCTGATGGTCCCAATGCTAACAAACACATGATCAGGAGAAAGCTTATCACTTCAGGTGTTGTCTCATAAAGTACTCAAAGTACTGAAGGGCAAGTCAGAACACCTGAAGAACAAACCACACCCACTGAGAACAAAAATGGTTTGACAATAGCTGAAGACTCTACCAGGAAGTCCAAAAGTACTGATAGAAAACTTCTGAAAAATAAATCTTCAGTAGTTAAGAATCCGTCAGTACTTAACATAAGTACTGAAAGGAAGAAAGTACTGAAGAACAAACCTTCAGTAGTTTCATCTTCTTCAGTAGTTGATCAATTGAAGACGAAGAAAAAGCCCTGTGAAATATGTGGCTTATTCAATCATCTCACTGATGACTCCTGGTACAGAAAGGGTTCAAAATTCAATAAAGATAAGAACACCAAAAAGAAAATTAATAAAATAAAAAATGAATTTGAAACCAAGTTTGTACCAGAGGCATCTCAACCTGAAAACCCAAATTCCTTGAAGAAATCTAGAAAGAAGGAAGGGGTTTATCAGGAAACAGCTGAAGGCGGTCATTGGATTCCTCATGGAATACCAAAACACCAGACCAAGTCTGTGTCTTTCAAAAATGAGGAAATGGTAAAACACAGGAACCAATCAAACACAAGAACTGATATGTCTGATGAACTGAAGGCTTTAGCAAACAATCAGACACAACTTGTTATAATGGTTCAACATCTTTTGGGGAGAGTCAACCAAATAGATGTACCTGTGACTAAACCACAAAAAAGGAAAACCAAGCCAAAATTAAAGGACTCCTTTTGCACACCATCTCCACTTCCACAGGCTGTTAATCATGACAAACCAGTTAGTGTAAAATTTGTTGATGAGAACAGACGCAAAACCAAAATGGTTTGGGTCTCAAAAACTAACTTGTTTCTTTTGACAAATGCAGGGTTCTTCAGCATGATAAAGAAGCATATGGTATGTGGATAGTGGAGGATCCATGCATATGAAAGGAAGCAGCTCTCTTCTTAATAACTACTCTCAAGGAAAGAAGGGATTTTTTTTCTTTTGGTAATGATGCTAAAGGTTACATCATTGGCAAAGGCTTTGTTTCAAATGGTGAAATAAGGTTTGATGATGTAAACCATGTGGAGAATCTCAAGTACAATCTCTTGAGTGTTAGTCAGATGTGTGATAAAGGTCATGTTGCCCTTTTCACCAGCCAGAACTGCAGGATTCTGTCTTCCAAAGTTCTGAGTCGGATTGACAAGGTATTGGATAAATATACTCTCTTGAAGGCCAACAAGACAGGAGGAGTATATGCCTTAGATTTATCAAAGAAAATTGATCTAAAAGGCCATCCTTGCCTGTTCTCCAAGGCCTCTCCTCAGGAATCTAAACTTTGGCACAGAAGGCTTGGTCATGTGAATCTTAAAAACATGAACCAGCTAATCCATCATGGTTTAGTGAGAGGATTGCCAATAAAGGAGTTCAAATGTGATGACAACTGCTCTGCTTGTTTAAAAGGGAAGCAACACAAAGTATCTTTTCCTCTAATAGAAGAGCCAAAGTCTACTGTCTGCTTGCAATTACTGCATATGGATTTGTTTGGACCTGTAAGAGTGATGAGCATGGCAAAGAAGAAATACTGTCTGGTAATTGTGGGTGATTACTCCAGATTTGTATGGACTTTCTTCTTCCATTCAAAAGATGAAGCTGCACAAGCCATTATATACTTTGTGTTGTATGTGGAAAAACAATACTCCCTTCCAGTCAAGTGTGTGAGGAGTGATAATGGCATAGAATTTAGAAACCACACACTTGATGAATTCTACTTGTCTAAGGGAATCAAGAGGCAGTATAGCATTCCAAGAACTCCTGAACAAAATGGAGTGGTGGAAAGAAAGAACAGGACACATATTGAAGCTGCTAGGTCAATGTTGGCTGATTCTGGTTTGCCACTAACCTTTTGGGCTGAAGCTATCAACACAGCTTGCTATGTGCAGAATAGATTCTTAGTAAATCAGAGGCTGATGAAGACTTCTTATGAAGTGTTACATAATTTGGCCCCTCTGATTTCATTCTTTAGAGCATTTGGGTGTCCCTGTTACATTCTTAACACAAATAATCCACTTCAGAAGTTTGAATCAAAGGTGGATGCAGGGTACTTTGTTGGGTATTCATCCACTTGCAAGGCATGCAGAGTTTTTAACTGCAGAACAAAGAAAATTGAAGATACCATGCATGTGAAGTTTAATGAATCTCCAAAGGACAAAATCTCATAAAACCCTATGGAATTATTTGATTTGGATATACTGCAACATGTTCCTTATCAGTCTCCAGCTGTTGCATTTCCTGAAAATCCATCACCTCCTGCAAACAGTTCTTCATCTGGTGGTGATGCTGATGATGATGATGCCAGTACTCACCTTTTCAAGTTTAGTGCTCAAAAACTGCCTAAGTCATCTAAGCCTGATATTTCTGTAGCTTCAGCTACACCATCCACCACAAATGCTGATGAGATCTCTGCATCATCTACTTAGTTTGAACATCTCCTTCATGGTTTCAAGAGTCTGAATCAACATCTGTTGCTGCTGAATCTCCTGCAAACACTTGCACAGATCTTATTATCTATCAAGAACTGAAGAATCACCCAATGTCTCAAATCATTGGTGATATCAATGCTGGAGTTTCAACCAGAAGTCAATTGTCCAATTTCAGCTTCTATGCTCTCTTCATCAGTTAGTAAAAGCAAAAGAACTATCATGTTGCTTTAAAAGAATATGGATGGGTTGAAGCCATGCAACTTGAACTTCTTCAGTTTAGAAAGCAGCAAGTGTGGGAGCTGGTTCCTCTACCCCAAGGTAAGTGTACAATAGGCACTAAATGGGTGTTTAGGAATAAAACTAATGAAAAAGGTCAAATTGTCAAGAACAAGGCCAGACTAGTTGTACAGGGGTTTTCACAAGAAGAAGGTATTGATTATGATGAAACCTTTGCCCCTGTAGCCAGACTGGAGGCAATCAAATTATTCTTAGCTTATGTTGCTTTCCATAATCTTAAAGTTTTTCAAATGGATGTCAAAAGTGCATTTTTATATGGTAAAATAAAAGAAGAGGTTTATGTGTGTCAACCTACCAGGTTTTGAGGATAATAAACATCCAGATTGGGTGTATAAGCTTGATAAGGCTCTGTATGGGTTAAAACAAGCTCCTAGAGCCTGGTATGAAACACTATCTAATTTTCTTCTTCAAAATAATTTCACTAGAGGCTCCATAGATAAAACTTTATTCATAAAGAAAGTAGGACCGCATAAGCTACTTGTTCAAATTTATGTAGATGACATCATTTTTGCATCCTCTGATCCATAGTTATGTGATGCATTTACAAAATTAATGAAACAAAAGTTTGAGATGAGTACCATTAGAGAATTACAGTTCTTTCTGGGTTTGCAAATCAAACAAAGAGCTGATGGAACTTTCATTCATCAGTCAATATATACAAGGGATTTTCTGAAAAAGTTTGATTTACAAAACTGTAAGCCCTGTTCTACTCCTATGACCACCACCACATAACTGGATACTGATCAGAAAGGTAAAGCGGTTGATGAAACCCTTTACAGATGTATGATAGGTTCCTTGATGTACGTTACAGCTTTTAGACCAGACATTATGTTTGCAACTTGTGTCTGTTCTAGATTTCAGGCTGCACCTAAAGAATCCCATTTGATTGCAGTCAAAAGGATCTTTAGATACTTGCAAGGAACTTAATCTCTAGGACTTTGGTATTCCACAGGGCACTCTTGCAAATTGGTTACTTTCTCTGATAGTGACTATGCATGGTGTAAAGTAACCAGAAAATCAACTTCTAGTGGGTGCTAATTTCTAGGCAATTGTTTGGTTTCTTGGCAAAGTAAGAAACAAACTTCAGTTGCTACATCCACTAATGAAGCAGAGTACATTGCTGCTGCAAGTTGTGTATCTCAGGTAATCTTGCTTCAGAATCAATTACTGGATTTTGGCATTACAGAGACTAAGACTCCATTACTGATGGACAGTGGTTCAGCTCTTTTTATTGTCAAGAATCCATTCCAGCATTCTAAGACCAAACACATTAGATCAGACATCATTTCATCAGAGATTGTTATGAAAAAGGTCTGATTGATCCGAAGTTTGTTCCTAGTGCTGATGAGCTTACAGATATATTTACTAAGCCTTTGGACAATGCAACTTTTCAAAATCTTATGCAAAGGCTTGGTATATTGCAGCTCGAATAAATTGACTAATACTGATACTCTCAGGTCATAAGTACTTATGAGTATTAGTATCCAAAAGTCAAAAATAAGTACTGATGAGTTATTTTGTCTTCAATATTGAAGATCAAGATAGGTTGGACTCACTATTAGATTAGTATTTGTTTATCTTTCTTTCTAATAGGATCTATGTTAGTTTTCTTTTGTATGTTGCTTAGTTTATATGTACATATAGCTGTCTAGCGAAACTGTGAGCGAAACTATAAACTAGATATTCACCCGGCGAAACTGTTAGTTTCTGCAGAGCGAAATTACTATTTCGCCAGTATAGTTTCGCCCCCAGCTAAACTATATGCGAAACTATGCCAGCTATATATAGATTTCATATTGCTCATTGTTGGCCATCCTTGCAAAAAACCCTAATCGTGTATTACTGTTGCAAGAGGCTATTGTAAGCTTGTTCTTCCTGAATATATTGAGCTTGTTTCATTTCATCGATGATTGTTCATCATTAAAACCTTATTTGAAACCTTATTGGTGTTATTTTGATCTTCATATCTTAGTGTTTGTTGTGTGTGTTTGGTATTGAACAATTCAAGCATTCTTCTGCACTGAAAACCGATGAAATAGACCAACAATATGGTATCAGAGCCTTAGTGCTCTTGATTGTTTGAGGTTTTTGGTTATTTTTTGTTCAATACCATCATTTCTCCATTTCTACATCAAAACAGAGTGTTTTTGTCATGAAAATTGATTGCATATTGCTTGTTTCTGATTGAGGAATCTTCGTGAATCACTCCTTTTCAAATTCATTGAGATTTGGGTGATTTTTGACTGCTTTTGGGGTCTGAAAGGGTTTTCTGTTCTTCCAGCGAAATTATAGCATCTTCCAGCGAAACTGAGTCTTCTTTCAGCGAAACTGATATTTTCCCTTCTGAGGCTTTTGGTGCGAAACTGTGGTTTTTGGACGAAAGTTCATTCTTGATTGGGTGACATTTGTGCGAACTTGCTGCTGAAAGTAATTTGAATGAAAGTTCAAGCTTGTTTCCTGCGAAAGTTCCAGCGAAACTAAGCTCTAGATAGTCTCTGGCAAGCGAAATTGCTGCCGAAACTATCAAAATCAGTACTTTCGCCGGCAACTGCCTACTTTCGCCCGGGTGAAACTAGCTCTCAGTGAATCTCTTCCTGTGAAATTACATTTTCTCCAGCGAAACTATCATGTCCAAAATGACTACTCCCACCCTGGCTGATTTAGAGAGTGTTGCCCCCAATAGACCTCCTAGACTCATTAACGGGGATAGCTTTGAAGATTGGAAAAGATGTCTTAAGGCTTTCTTCTTCTACACCGACCACAATCAATGGGATTCAATCATCATTGGACCGCACAAGCCAACTGTTACTGTCGGTGGAACTGTATCTCCAAACACGCACTCCTCCACATTCACCGAAAAGAATCAAAAACTGATTGACCATGATCAGATATCATTTGGAGCCTTGACATTATGTCTTGCACCTGATATTTACAATCGCTTTGCTGAACACAAAGACGCAAAATCTTTATACGATGCCTTGTGTGAATTTTACGATGGAAATGAGGATCTAAGGAAAGATAAGAAGGCTCAAGCTCAAAAGGAGTTCAATTCATTTGTGGGACACAAGAATGAAAATCTTATTGACATCACTAATAGCTTTCTGTCCGTTTCAAGTACCTTAAAGAAGTATTACGATCAGTTGGGAAACCATGAGCAAGTGAATAAACTCCTAGACTCTCTTCCACCACAGTGGAGTTTACAAGTGAGAATGTTGAAACAAGAAAGAAACTTTGCTAATTATAAGCTGATGGACGTGATTAACAAGCTAAAGTCTTTTGATTTGGATCTGAAAAGGAGGGAGTTTAATCAATCCGTCATGCCAACATCCGATTATTCACAAAATGCTGCATTACTGTCTTCCGTTGCAAGCTCATCAATGCAGACATCGCATCAAGGAGCAATGACCTTGTGTGATTATTCTGGAAGTGGCATTAACCCGGGGAAAGAGCAAGAGAATTTAAAAGCATCTACTAAAACTTCTGTTCCAGCTGAGACTATGGCCCTTTTTGGGATGTTTGTTTAAAGTTTGAAGCACTTGCTGCAGGTGATTTGAAAGGTAAAGGAATGACAATGGAGGACATGTATCAAGTGGATCCAGATGATCTTGAAGAAACCGATATTCACTGGCAAATGGCAATGTTGACGGTTAGAGCCTGGAGATTTATGGAAAGGATCGGTAGAAAGAACTTTGGAGGTCAAAGCTAAAACTCCAAATTGGGTTTTGATAAGTCCAAGCTGAGATGCTTCAATTGCAAGCAATTGGGACACTTTAAATGGGAATGTCCATTGCCAATCGTCACTGATCCTAATAACTCTGGAATTCCAAGATTGGCTGCTAGTGGGGGTAAAGATGAGACAAGCCACAAGAAAGAAACTGATCTAATTTCCAACTTTGACGGAGTGCAGAAGCTGAAGATACAAAAGAAGAAGTTAGTCAAGCGTTAGCAGCTGAGATTAAGGAAGAGGAAATGATGATGAACGGTGAGGAAGAATTTGATCTATTTAAGGAGCATAATGGTGGAGTTGAAGAGAAGGAGTATGGGAAAGAAGAAAATCTGAAGGAATGCGGAAAGCAAGGAACTCAATCCACAGTGCCAGAAAGGAATGATGACAATGCTGCTACCACCGTAGAGGAAAACAAGTCGAGTACTCTGGTGTGTCAATGTGATAAAGCTCTTGCAGCTGAGAAGATGGTGATGGGACTTCCATATGAGGTAATTCAAGATATGTGTTCGTCTGCATGCAAAATCAGATTATTTGGGGTCTATAAGGCTAATCGTCTGTTGATTGATAATGAAAAAGATTTGAAACGAATGAACGAAGAACATAAAAATAAATGAGTCAAAATACTTTGTTAAATTAATTGAAGCGCTAAAAGAAAATGATCATTTAAAAAGAATTGTTCTAGAAAGAAACGTTGAGGTGAACAGTTTGACTGAAAGAGTTGCTTTAGCTGAGTTTGAGACAAGCAAACTTCAGTCAATACTTGATAAATGGACCATATCAGGAATGAAACATGACGATTTATGTAAATCTCAACGTGGGGCTAGGATTAAAACAGGCTTAGGATAAGAAAATGCTAAGGTTTATCCTCCTCTTAGTACATACTGTTACTCTCCGATGCATATTCCCCATCCTTCTAATGATTTGATCAAAGTAGATTCTAACAATATGTCTGCAGGTTTAGAAGGTGTGAATCCTATGCATGTTCGTGAGGACTACGATTATGGACCGACTAGAGGGCTTGGATGCTCTAGCCCTAGACCTCAGCATTCTGTTTTAGATCATAACTCTAGTTTAAATTCTGTCTTTGTTTCTAGTGATGCTGTAAAAGACTCTATTTTGTTCTGTTCTAGTAATGTTTCTGTTTGTTCTTTAAATGTTGTGGTTCGTGATTCTGATTCATCTGTTGACTGTGTTGATCCTTTGTCTGATGATACTGTGAAAAGTGATGAGGAAACAAAAACTAACTCTTTTGAAAAATTCTTCTCTCATCCCATTCCATCATTTATACCTGAAAAATTTCCTGTGTTTAATGACAGGATTACATCTTCATCTAAGGCAAGTACTAGCGGTACTAATACTACATGTATCTCAGATGACATCTCATTGTCCTCTGCTCATAATCATTCTTTTTCAAATAAAGTCAGCTCTGTTAACATGAATGCGGTATACAGTGATGATAATTCAAGATTATCTGAATGTAATAAAGAAATATGCATTGATAAAATCTCTACTTCATTACATAATGAATCACGATTAAAATCTCACTGTTTTCAATATGGTAAGAATGATCATATTGTTAAGCACTGCCCTCAGTTACATCATAGACATGTTAATGGAAATTCTTTTGGGCGTAAATTAAATAAATTAGTTCGTAATTTCTTTTGCAAGAAATCTTCTTCGGCGAAACCTAAAGTTGTTAAAACTTGGGTGCCTATTTCACCTGGTTAACTCTTTTTTGATATTATTGCAGGAGTCATCCCCTAAGCTTGTTAATAGCATGTGGCATGTTGATAGTGGATGCTCCAGACATATGACGGGGCTTAAAGATTTATTGACTAACTACCGCATGATTGATGGTGGTTATGTTGCTTTCGTCGGAGACAAGAAAGGAGGAAAAATGATAGGTCAAGCAGAAGTTTGTAATGGTTCGCTCACCTTGGAGAAAGTCAATTACGTTCCCGAGCTTGCATTCAATCTGTTGAGCGTCTCTCAGATTTGTGATAAAAGCATTCCGGTCTTATTTATGTCCAATGAATGTCTCTTTTTTTTGGAAGCGGTCTCTCTACCTAACAAGATAGAGGAAAGACTCGCCTACACCTACCCTCCCCAGACCCTGCTCTTGAGTGGGATATACTGGGTTTGTTTGTTTGTTTGTTTGAATATCTCTTTTTGAAATCAGAGATTGATATTCCAGATAATATGGTACTCATGCTGGCTCCAAGAAAGCATGATACATATCTGCTTGACATGAATTCAAAGGATTCATCATCCGCAGTCATATGCCTCTTGTCTAAAGCATCCACCTCTAAGTCTTTCTTATGGCATCATAGATTGGGCCATGTTAATTTCAAAATCATAAACAAATTACTTAAAAACAATCTCGTTCGGGGACTACCTTTAAAAGACTTTTCTATGGTTGAGAAATGTATAGCATGTGCATAAGGAAAGCAACGTAAGAAACCACACAAACTTAAAATTGAAAATAGCATCTCAAATCCCCTGGAGTTATTACATACTGATCTGTTTGGCCTAATAAGTGTTAAATCTATTGCTAAGAAATCTTTTTGTCTTAGATTACAGATGATTATTCCAGATATTCATGGGTAAGATTTCTTGATCACAAAGGAGAGACTACTGAGGAGTTGCAAAAGTTAATTCTTTCGATTGAATCGATAAGCAAGAGGAAGGTTATGGCTATTCGAAGTGACAACGGTACTGAATTCAAAAATCAAATTTTTGACTCCTTTTGTGCAACCAAAGGAATATTAAGACAGTTCAGTGCTGCGAGAACTCCTCAACAGAATGGTGTCGCGGAACGAAAGAATCGCACCCTCATTGAAGCTGCACATAAATTGTTAATAGAATCTTCCTTACCTATCATATTTTGGACTGAGGCTGTGAATTGTACTTCTTATGTTCTCAACAGGGTGTTGATAGTCAAGGATAAGATGAAAACTCCGTATGAGCTATTTCACAAGAGAAAGCCTTTGATTGACTTTTTTCGACCATTCGGTTGCTCGTGCACTCTCCTGAATACTCAAGCACAGAAGACAAAATTCGGTGCTGTTTCTGATGAATGTTATTTTGTAGGCTATTCTTCTTCTCAAAAGGCTTATCGGGTATATAACAAGAGGACACGTATCGTTCAAGAGTCCTTCTATGTCAATTGGCAGGAATCTAATTCCTCTGATGTTCCTTCAGAACCAGCTTGGTTCTTTGACTCAGATACAGTGTTCAAGTCATTCAATCTTCCACTTTTTGATGATGATACGTCTATCTCCAATACAACAACAAACATCATTCCTCTTGCTCCTATACCAGTTGAACCTATTGTACCTCATGTCTCTACACCACATGATGATACATCAGTCAATGTTGCATCTTCCTCATCTTCGTTTGACCTTCCGCCTCCACCTATATCAACATCAACTTCTTCATCTCCTTTACCGAATTCTACCTCACCATCCAGCTCATCACTTAACCATCCACCTACTCACATCCCTTCCATGACTGCTGATTTCAAGACCTTGAAAAATCATCCTCATGACAACATAATCGGTTCTATTTCTGATGGAGTTCGGACGCGAAGTCAATCTGGATTGATTAATATATGCTTGTTCTCTTGTTTTATATCTCAAATCGTTCCTTAGAACATACATGCAGCTCTTCAAGATCCCTGCTGGGTTGAGTCAATGCAGTTGGAATTGCAACAGTTCAGAAAACTCAAGGAGTGGACTCTGGTCGATCTTCCACCAAATAAGTACCCCATTGGAACGAAATGGGTATTCAAAAACAAACCTGATGATCGGGGCATAGTGGTGAGAAATAAATCCAGATTAGTGGTCCAAGGCTTTGCAAAAGAAGAAGGAATTGACTACACAGAAGTTTTCGCACCTGTCACCCGTCCTGAAGCTATCAGAATATTCTTGGGCACACTGCTCACAAGCAATTTAAAGTCTATCAGATGGATGTCAAATGTGTATTTCTCTATGGTGACATTGATGAAGAGATATATGTGTGTCAACCCCCAGGCTTTGAAGATCCAGACTTTCCTGACAAAGTATACAAGCTTGATAAGTCACTTTACGGACTTCATCAAGCTCCTCGGATTTGGTATGAGACACTGACCCAGTATCTCTTAAGCAATGGTTTTTCGCGAGGCACCATTGACATGACTTTGTTCAAAAGAGAGGTAAACGGTGAGAAGTTGATTATGCAAGTCTACGTCGATGACATTATTTTTGGCTCCACCAATCCTCAATTATGTTGGGAGTTTAAGGAGGTTATGCGAAACAGATTTGAAATGAGCATGATGGGAGAAATGTGTTTCTTTCTCGGGTTACAAGTTGAACAAAAGCCAGAGGGAATTCTCATTCATCAAGAAAAGTATATTAAAGAAATATTGAAGAAATTCAAAATGGACGACACTTCTTCTGAGATGACTCCCTTCACAGCTCAAACACGCCTCACTCCTGATGAAAACTGGAAACCAATCGATCCTCATCTCTACAGATCCATGATTGGCTCCCTCATGTACCTTACAGCAAGTCGTCCTGACATCACCTTTGCTGTTGGATATTGTGCTCGATACCAGTCAGCTCCTAAAGAATCCCATGCCAAGGCAGTCAAATGAATTTTTCGTTATCTAAAGGGATCTTCTCAGTTAGGAATTTGGTATCCTTATGGTGGGAATTTTGATTTGCATGCTTACTCTGATAGCGATTCCAACGGCTACAAGCTAAACAGAAAGTCGGTTACTGGAGGCTGTCAATATTTAGGGAATTGCCTTGTTTCTTGGCAAAGCAAGAAACAGACCACTGTTTCTCTCTCAACAGGAGAAGCTAAATATATTGCTGCCTCTAGTTGTTGTTCACAAGTGTTATGGATTCAGCATCAGATGATGGATTATGGGATCAACTTTCTTCATACTCCCTTGTTTTGTGATAACGAAGCAGCAAT
This sequence comes from Flaveria linearis, assembly GCA_024085815.1. Taxonomy (NCBI): domain Eukaryota; kingdom Viridiplantae; phylum Streptophyta; class Magnoliopsida; order Asterales; family Asteraceae; genus Flaveria; species Flaveria linearis. Next base: position 46,262,613 of record CM044009.1, on the reverse strand, counting down.
TGGGATTGCCAAGAATCCAATTCATCATTCTCGGACCAAGCACATTGAGATACGGATTCATGCCATCCGTGATGCTCAAGAAAAGGGTTTTATTAATATTATTCCTATTGATACAAAACATCAAAAAGCATATCTTTTCACAAAAACCTTTGATAAACCTCGTTTTTATGAACTGATTTCCATGCTAGGATTAATATCATTTTAAACCTTTCTGTCTTGTTAATATTTCTTTCTCTTATGCTCTTTTCTTTATTATTTTTCTTGCTCCTCCGTTCATCGCCGTTGTTTCATTTCAAAAAAAAATTGTCTTTAGAAATTTCTTCCCCTGTTTGTTGCAAAAATTTCGGGGGAGATATATAAGTGTTTATATCTTTTTAATTGCTTCTTCTGTTTCCTTTTGTAGAACCTCTGCTCGGTTGAGATGTCTGAACAATATGAAGGAGGTCAACAGTTTCGGGTCGGGATTTGTTTGATAGGCCCAGCCCAATAGCAAAGTAGATTGTACTCCCGTAGCTTAACTAAGAAATTTAAAATGCTTGAATACTTGGATAATCCCCTTGACATGGTTGGCCTTCACAAAGTTACTCATCCTTGTTCAAAAAGGATTGAGAATGAGGCTCCTTCGATTTGTTTCTGTCCTTGCCTTATTCTTCTCCATTCCTAAACTTTCAAATTTATCCCTTTCATATTTGTATCATAGAAGACTCCTTGTGTACTGTGGTATCTTGTTGGTGCTTATCTCCTCTGTTGTACGATGGTACTGACCTGGAGTGATGATCTCCTCTGCTGTACGGAAGTACTGACCTGGAGCTCTCATCGGCACAACGTGATGATCTCCTCTGCTGTACGATAGTACTGACCTGGAGCTCTCATCGACACAACTTGAATATCTCCTCTGCTGTACGGTATAACTGACCTGGAGTGTTCATAAGTACAATTTGATGATCTCCTCTGCTGTACGTAAGTACTGACCTGGAGCTCTCATCAATCACTGTAAAATTGAAGTGTGTTTGCTCTGAAAAAGGGATTTTTATCTTGTGTGAAAAGAGGTAATCAATTTGTAGGTGTCCTTCATCCAAAATATCATGAGGACAGGATAGGTTTCTTTGCCAAATGTGTGTGGGGATCGAGTTTTTCTATGTCATCTATTGAATTAACTAACAACATGATACAATAGCTGCGGGTTACTTATCAAAAAGAAGAAGGCTTGGGTTTAAGAAAGGACAAAAAATATCTGCAATCTCACCGAACTATGACTCTCCAGACGATTTATTCAGTTTCTTGTTCTTTCTCTAGATAGTCTTTAGTCTCGGTTAAAATAAAACGTTGTCTAGCGTGATTGAGTGGGGTCCTTTTCTTTGCTTTTTATTTTTTATTCTTATTTTATTTTATTTTATTTTATTTTATTTTATTTTATTTTATTTTAATTTTTTTTATTTTATTTTAATTTGTTAAAGTTAAAATCATTTTTTTTAAATTTTTGGGCTTCTGCGAAAGTATACTTTCACAGGCAGTTTCGCACAGCGAAATTGCAGTTTCGCATAGTGAAATTGCAGTTTCGGTAACTCTTTCGCACTGTGATCTTTTGATCCTTTACGCCAGCGAAACTATAATTTCGCCATGCCGAAACTATGACTTTCTCGCGATTCTGTGTCCTACGAATGTATTTATTCCCCTGCGAAACTCCGAGGTATTTAAATACCTTTTCGAACCTATTAGAATCATTTTCTCAAAAACTACTTTCGTCGAAACTGAGCTCTCTAGGGTTTTCTTCGAGTTTCTACTCAAATCTTCTTATCAGTCTTGTTTTGCTTCATTTTGACTCATGTTTGGGCTTCTAAAGTGAGTTTCGAACTCATGACATTAGTTTTCATAGGCTAATCTTTCCCGCATTTGACTGGATTGGATTATGTCGATTGAGTAGTCTCGTAGTTCATTCTGCGAAACTACCCATCGTCCAGCGAAACTGAACGAAAGTTCATCTTTTCTAGCGAAACTGTGTAGTTATGCTGCCCGAGCGAACATAACAGTTTCGCCAAGAATTTAAGTTTCTCCTGCCGAAACTGTTGTTTCGCTTAGTCGAATCTATCTTCATGTCTTGCCGAAACTATAATTTCGTCCCAGCGAATCTATAGTTTCGTCTTTACGAAACTATTTCATTTTAAAAAAAATTATTTAAAAAAAATAAATAAAATAAAAAAATATTAATAAATTTTAATTATATGTATATATATATATATATATATATATATATATATATTTATCTATATATATATGTATATCTGTATTTTCACTTTTTATTACCATTTGTTTATCTTATTACATTTGTAAATACTTAAATTCTAATTTTGCTTAATCTTTCTAACGTGGTTCGTTTGTCTGTCAGATCTAAATGGCGAATCTCAAGTTCGATGTACGGAACAATATCACAGCTATTCTAGATGATACTCATCCTAAAGCAGCAGGATTTAGGGACTGTATCAGATGGCTACAGAGATCCCCGATAGCATACGCCATCTCACATTGTACTACTATCTATGATTTGCATATACGAGATTTCTGGCGAACCGCAGAATACAAAACTCAAGGAGACACTGAGAGTATAGTTGCCAAAGTTTTGGGTGATGAGGTGACTATTACAGAAGAGATTATTTCACGGGTGCTGAGATTAGAAGAAGACACTGGAGGTGACATTGATTTGACTGATCAGGAGGTGTTTGATGCTTTCCTGTCTATGGGATACGAACGTCCTCCTTTCGGGACTAGAAAGGAAATCAAAAAATCCTTTCTGTCCAAGGAGTGGAGATATATTGCCCACATTTTCATAATGTGCTTAGATCATCGAAAAGGTGGATCAGATGGGCTGAACTTAGACTGGGCAAAAGCTATGGTTATATGCTGCAGAGGGGAGAAGGCTAACATAGCAAATCTTATATTTAGTTGCATGGCTGAAAACATAATGGCCTTGAAGAAGGATAAATGGCTGCTTTATCCGAGATTTCTTCAAATGATCATAAACGATCAAGTCCCCAACATCCAAAGCCACGGAGAAGTCAAGAATCTATTGTCGATGAATACCCGGATCTTTGCTGATTGTTGTGCTATCAGGCATGACTTCAGTGGAAGAATTACTCACCTGTGGGAAAACATGTATACTCCAGATAGATGGGCATATATCAGAAAGGTGATAGAATCTGAGGCCAAACGAACGGAGGAGACTAGACAAAGTCAATCTGAGGCGGTTAAAAAGAGAAAGAGATATGCTAAGGAGATAGACTATGTCTTCGAAGAAGAGGTGAATGAGATGGCTTCTGAAGCCAGGGTTGAAAAGGAAAAGAGATCTAAGAAGAAGTCTGATACCGGAGAGCATGAGAGGAGGACAAAACAGAAACATCAAACATTTTCTGAACCTCCACGTGCTGATAGTCAAGCTAGTCTGGATGCGGATGTGATCAGAAATCTCAACACCTCCCTTTCTAACGAGCTTAGCATGATAAAAACTAAGTTGATGAATCAAGAAATGAGAGAGAAACAAAAGGACGAGGTGTTGGAATGTCAAGAATGCTGGTAGATCAAAACAACCTAATCAAGAGATTATTAAAGGAGGTGAATGATCTGAAGGCTGCTGCCGACCTGCCTGATCAGCTAACTCAAAATGAGTTAGATGATTTGACTGACACATCTAAGTACCCATTTCTGCATGTGGGTACTTCATCGAGGGCAGGAGAGGGCACCTCAGGGGCAGCAACTGAAGAAGTAGGAGGATCTGCCAGGAGAACTTAAGAACCCAAAGTAGAGAATATACAGACAGCAGATGATGTGTACGAAGCTGGGTTTGTTGATGTAGGGCTCAATCTTGGTGATTTGACGGGAGAAGAGGTGATAGAAAAGGAGGTTGGAACCTCAGAGCAGCCTATAGAGAAAGGATTAATAGATGAGGAGGAAGAAGATGAGCGGTTAGTTGACTATGATTCAGAACCAGAATATTATGAAGTTGACGAAAGGCCTCTAACGTACGTGATCCAGAAGGGTGATAATGAAAATGATGTTATTGAGATGGAGAAGAGTGATTGGTTTGTGAGGGAGAAGGAACCTGGAGAATTGACCCCTCTATTTCAAAATATGGAGGGATTGAATAAGGAAGAGGCGGATAAGAGGATTGTGAGTTGGAAGTATAACCCGAATCTCAGAATGTTTATGATAAAGAGGAGAGGGGGTGGAGTTAGTTATTTACACAAAAGGAAGGCATTCAAGACCTTGCCTAGGTGGGACTTGAGAAGGTTGGCCTCGTTGCCTCTACTTGAAGCCCATTTGAGTGAACGAGCCAAGTTTCTAAAAAAGGAAATCCAAAATGGGCTCAACGACAACTTTGAGGCTTTTGGATATATGAAAGCATAGAGAAAGAGATCAAAGAAAGATAAAGACTGGGCTACTTGAAAGGGAAAGATTGTGTTAAGTGTGAAGCCGCCAAAGACGGTTCATAGAGTGAGACTAGCAGATCCCTCCGCTCTCGTCTACAAGGGTTTGAGAAGTGGTTCTATGACAATCAGACGGGGGAGGCTGTGATTAGAGTAAAGGGTGGCATCGAATATCGAATCTTCGACCCGATGGAGCTGTTTGGATTTTCTGACGAAGATCTGCTCGTTCTATGTGAGAACCACATTAAAGCAGGGGCGGGAGAAGAGACAAGGAAGGAAGCTAGCCTGTTTATGGTTGTAGCAAACAAGGTCAGAGGAGTGAGGGCTGAGGTGAAGGAGCTAGCTGAAAAGATAAGGGCCAAGGATGACTTAAACATGGATATCCAGGATCTGACAAAACAATTTGCGGAAGCTAGTGCTCATCCCGATGGAGCTGATAGAGCTGGAGGTGACCAAGGTGAATCAAGAGCTCAAGTTCAATCAAAGAAATCTGTAGGAGCTGAACCAGAAACATCAGGTGCAGGTGCGGGGGATGCTGGAGTTGAATAGAGATATCAAGACAAGCAGAGTGGGTGAGATCCAACCTAGGGGGAGTATTGAAGATCAAGATAGGTTGGACTCACCATTAGATTAGTATTTGTTTATCTTTCTTTGTAATAGGATCTATTTTAGTTTTCTTTTTTATGTTGTTTAGTTTATATGTACATATAGCTGTCTAGCGAAACTGTGAGCGAAACTATAGTTTCGCTCACAGTCAACTAGATATTCACCCGGCGAAACTGTTAGTTTCTGTCGCGCGAAATTACTATTTCGCCAGTATAGTTTCGCCCCCAGCGAAACTATATGCGAAAATATGACAGCTATATATAGATTTCATTTTGCTCATTGTTGGCCATCCTTGCAAAAAACCCTAATCGTATATTACTGTTGTAAGAGGCTATTGTAAGCTTGTTCTTCCTGAATATATTAAGTTTGTTTCATTTCATTGATGATTGTTCATCATTAAAACCTTGTTTGAAACCTTATTGGTGTTATTTTGATCTTCATATCTTAGTGTTTGTTGTGTGTGTTTGGTATTGAACGATTCAAGCATTCTTCTGCACTGAAAACCGATCAAATGGACCAACAAATATTTTTAACTACTGAAGTATTAAAAAGAGTGAAGACTAAAATACTTAAAAGTACTGAAGTACATTATTTGTTGAAAAGAACTGATGTAGTTACAATTACTAATGTGGATGTAATTACTGATGCTTATTTTCAACAGATAAGTATTGAAGAACAAATTTGTCCAAAAGTACTGATGTGTAATCTTGAGCATAAGTGCTGAAGACAAAATTTGTTCATAAGTTCTAAAGAATATTTATTTCAAAAAGATATACTGCACAAATGTTTAGAAGTGCTGATGAATAAATATTCAAAAGAACTGATGACCAATGAAATGTCTAAAAATCAGAAAAGTCAAATGAGTAAATGTTGAGGTCAGAATGAAAAAACTGAAACCTGTGAATTGACGACAACAACTGATGAGTAACTTTACTCTTCAGCTGTTTCAAACAACTGCTGTTTCATTTCAAAACAACTGAAGCCAAAACCAAGTCTTTAGTATTTTCCAACTAATGATGACTAACACCAAGTCTTCAGTTGTTTACAACATCTGAAGGTTAAAACCATGTCTTCAGTCGTTTCAAACAACTGATGCCTAACACCAAAACCTTCAGTTGTTTTCCATCAGCCGTTTCGTAATCTATAAATACCAAACCCTAATCTCAAAACTTTTCATTCTCCGAATGTTATTATTCAAAATTCTCAAAACTTCCCTCCTGCATTAATGGAGACCATGCAACTAAAACCACGCCATAACTGTGTAGCCTACCTCACCAAATCAGCCTTCTGGAACAAGTTTGATGACGCCAACGATCTGATGGTTGAATCCCCATACCAAACGGCCTTTCTTTTGAATCCAACCATATACGCCGAATCCCTACAACAATTCCTGACAAACGTCACCCTCACAACTAGTGAGAATGATGCCGAGATCACTCTCCAGTCGTTTGTCAATCAGAAGAAGGTGGTCGTCACTTTTGACATTATTCGGCAAACCCTAAATCTGAATGATGCCACCTTTTTCACCGAATATCCTAAGGGTACAACCGACTTATCCTTCGCCCATCATGGATACGAAGGAGACCTAAGTGCTACAACAATCTTGAAGAAGCACTTCCATTACCCTGAATGCCTAATCTTCCACAAGGTCAATGTCTGCCTTGCCCCCAAGACCTCCTCATGGGATCAAATGTCTTCAAGGTGGCAGCAGGTACTGTATTCTATCCTTGAAAGCCAAAGCTTAAATTTTTCTGAAATTATATTTTTAGAATTAAAAGATCTGGCATTGAAACCTATGGCTAACAGATGGATATTATATCCAAGGTTTCTTATGGCCATTATTGAAAATCAATTAGAATCTGACGGCCTTGTTGGCCTAGGAGTCCCAACTGTGGCAGTTTTGCCTGAAGTATACTCCAGGCACAACTTGAACACACAACTTAAAGAGGCTGCCAAGCTGCTAAAACCCAAGTAGCGGGAACCCACAGCCTCATCCTCCAGATCCAAAGTCCCCAGCAAGCCAAAAACTAAAAAACCCAAAAAGGCTACTCATGAAATTGAGTCCCCTAAGGATGCCCCTGCAACACCAAGGTAGGAAGTAACTGCTGGTAGTAATCCACCAGTAGTTATACAGACTCCACCAACCACAACCGCTCAGGAATCCTCTCAAAAGGATCTTGAAGCATCCACTTCTTGGGATGCCACATTACTGGAACCTCTCTCATTTGAGAAGGTTGCCATTGAAGAGCACCATTCACCCTAGGTGCAATCTACTTCACACCTATCTCCCACTGAAGCCACCCCACAAAGCCTAACTTTTATAATTGCAGAATTGCTGACTCAGTTAAACACTCCAACCCCTCCCGAGAAACCTATTACAACTGGGAAAACCACAACACTTGAGGGGGAGGATTCTAGTGTTGCTGATAACCCACAGCACATGGATTACACAGTTCAATCTCCTCGTGTGGAGGAGGGGATTAGAACTTCTGGTAAGGCTGCCACTTCTCCTGCTTCAGCATATGAACAGGCTGAAGTTGGTAACATTTCTAAGACCTCACCAGAGGCAACTGCCGATGAAGGGCATAATCCTGAGGCAGGAAGTCCCCAATACCAAGATCAAGGGGCACATGTGCATACTGATATACACTCAGCACATGTTCATCCTGATGAAATCAGGAGGTCAGATGATTCAGCAACCACTGATGATGACTTGGGCTTTTTCTTTGATGTTCTAGCCAACAACACTATTCTTGAGGCTGAGGTAAGCAGACTACAAGAACTGCTTGCCAAAATGTCTCAAGAATCAAGTCCATCTGCCCACATTCACCCACAGATGGCACCTTCTTCTGAAGGTCTCCCATACACTGAGCCACTCCTAATAAATCAACCACCAGCCTCTGCTTCTGGCACCATTTCTCAGGGGCAAAACTGTTAGGATCATGTTGAACGGAGTACTAACTGATTCTACGTGAAACCGAATCAAATAGCACGGAATTCTATTTGATTGGCGATCCAATCAGTGAGAACGTTATCCGGATCAAACCTAACGATTAGAAAATGTTAAGAAGGAAGTAGGAATGATCTGAAACGCTCCATGAACTTGGAAGAGATGTTCTGGATGAACTTGGACGGCTAGGGTTGTAAATTATCGAAGTGTTTTTTTTCACGAATTAAGTGGTATTTATAGGTTACAGCTTTCATTCGTACGACTGAGCCAGTCTTATGACTGGCTCAGTCGTGCGACTGAGTCATACGATTGATTCATTCGTACGACTGAGTCAGTCTTATGACTCAATCGTTCGATTGACTCAATCACCTGGTTCAGTCGTGCGATTGGCCCATTCGCATGGTCCAGTCGTGCGACTGAATCAGAATACTTAGTTAAACACATTATTGAACCTTTGATGATTTAGAAGTATGTCTAATAGCCGTAAGCCTATATAACTGTCACACCTCGGGCCCCGGTAGGGTGGGACGTCATAGATTAGCAACAAACATACATGTCAGCGGAAACAAACCAATATAGGAGCTCAAAGGGAGAGAACATCATATGGCATTTAATGTTTTAAAAGCCTCCGGGCTAGAAACAGATCCAGCCCCAAATGTTTACATAGTTCAACAAAATAAAATAGTCATTAAATCAAATTATTCAAGTCATGATTTTGGTCACACAAGCAAATGCCATGGTCTCGGGGTTGAGTCTAAGTCTTCCATAATAGCTAAGGGCCTTCACAGGTTACCTGAAACATACTCAAAAGAAAATTGTGTCAACTAAAAAGTTGGTGAATTCCAGTGCTTAAAGTTTCAAAACAATAAAAGAAACTCTTAAAGTCCACAGTAAAGGTTTTAGAATCAAGTGTGAAAGTTTATGAAAATCTCATTTGATTTTAAAAACATCATTTTTAGTATCAATCATCGTGGGATGTCACGATCAACCCTTCACTTGGTCCCCGGTTGGCCTCTTCTAAACTTGTGTTTAACCGGATATTCTCGAAGGAAAGAACCAAGCCTCAGAACAGTGAACCATTCCTGCTAGGATGGTTCACCATAGTATCTTATTCAAAACCTGTTACATGCCACAAACGATCCCTCAGGATCTCAGTGGGGTACCTCCTTGTAGCGGGAGCCACTGTGCGTGGGGGATTCCCCAAATAGATCTATTCACATAAAACAAGCGGTTCACAAAAGAATTAATGATCATGACATAAGTATCAGTAGTTATCCAAAAAGTCCCACATACAAGCATCAAATAAAGCACAATCATAGTTCATAACAAAGAGCATGTTCCATCCCAAAAACAGTAAGTAAAAAGGGATCACTAGAACTCACCTTAGATATTAAGCAAAGAAATCCTTCGTGTGCCGGGAATGTCTCAAGTCTAGCACCCTAACATGAATATATTAAGTGATTAGCTACTTCTATAAACCTATTTAAGGTGCATCAAGAGTGTCTAAGCCTTAGTTGGTCGGGTTCGACTTTGATTCGATTAGGGTTTGTATAAAAGTTTCCTTTTATGGAAAGTCTAGGTTTCTCATACAATTAAGGGTTTTTACATTACTAAGTTCAGAATATATGAGAAATATGCCAATAAAGTGACTAAGTTGCTTATTGGAGTTGGTTATGAAGTTTAACCAAATTTTATAGTTTAGCCCCTGAAGTTTCCAAATTGACAGTTTCTACCCTTAAGTTTGGTTTTTTGGAAGCGGTCTCTCTACCTATCGGGATAGAGGAAAGACTTGCCACTACCTACCCTCCCCAGACCCTACTCTTGAGTGGGATATACTGGGTTTGTTTGTTTGTTTACCCTTAAGTTTGGTTTCTTGTATTAGATGACCCTTATAATCAAAATCTGTTTCAAGAACTTAATATAACTTTATTTTAAGAATTTATACTCAAATTTTCAGTTTAAGGGCTCGGTTTATAATTTACGCGTTTACCGTTACCGGTTACGGTAAAACCGAAGGGTTTAAGATGGTTGACCATGGGTTTTCATGTTTTGAGTGTAGGTCCAGTAGATAAATTTTAAAAGTCATTTTCATGAGTTTCTAACCTTTTAAATCACAAAATTTACCCCTGGTAGTGGGAAGACTCGTTTTTACGTTTAAACCGTTAAAACGCGTTTTTAACCGGGTTTGACCATTTTAAAGCTTGTTTGACCAAATTTTCCACTATATAAGTTATTTTATTATATATCTTACTGGAATGCCATGATTTTTATAATTTCTCACCTTATATTCATTTTTCTTAGATTTTCCTAAAAACGTCTCCCGGTTAGCACCCGTTTTCACTTAAAATTCCATTTAAATTATCTTTTGACCACTAAAAACTCCCATTAGCTCCAGCAAACTTTATTAATGCTTAGTGAACCTGGAATTCTCTTTAAAAAGTTTATAGTTCAAGATTTCTTGTTTTTAAGTAATTTTAGCTTGTTTTCGGGTCCCGAAAGTGACCAAAATGGGTCTAAACACAACATGTCCTTTGTTCCAAAGAATTAAATAATATTAACACTCTTAATATTCATCAAAACCTACTGAAATAACAGTCCCAAATCATGGCCTAGTCATTCTACACATCCATAGCCTTCAAATACGTTGAAAATGCCATAACCGACCATCACACTTGTGTAAATCATTGTAACTTAAGTTTATTTATTACCAAAACTTCATCTAACTTAAAAATTAGGTTGTTGGGGTGTCTAAAACTCATTTTTGAGTAGTTTATAACCCTTGTCTAAGAGGGTTTTCAAGAAAGCGTTTAAGGTGTGTTGTAACTTGTAGCAAGAGTGGTTTTTCATGGTGTTCTTGTGTTAACACCTTCCATTCATGGTGTACAACCATTTTTAACATTTAAAGCAGATTATTAGGAGCTTAATGAGTCATTATAAATCCGGTTACAAGGTTGTTTCTTAAAGGTTACAAGATGCACAAGTTGGGTGGTGAGAATCACCCAAAAAGAGGGTTTTCTAGGTGTAACTCTTGTTACACCTATAGACTGACATGCTATACTTGTGGAATACCTTGAAGAACGTGGAAAGCTCTCCAAGAATGAGGTATTAGTGAGAAGTTTCTGCTACAACAAGAGAAATAGGGTTTTTAGGTGAACAATGAAGTTAAACTTGAGAAATGACCAAAACCAAACATAGTGAGCTTACACTTGATGTATCTCATGGTTTAGAAGGTGTGGATGGTCGTGGATGGTTGAAATCTCCTTGGACTTGACTGTAGAACCTCGAACAAGAGCTGTAACCTCAAGTCTTGCACGTTCCAAGCTTCAAAACGTCACCAAAATGTCACCTTTCTTGCGGGTTTACTGCTGGCGATGTTGTTATTGTTGTGGTTCGCGGTTTTGGAGTTGGAAAGTGGCTGAAATGGAGAGAATTTTGAGAGGGAGAGATGGGTTCAGCTGATGGTTTTCGAAAATGAGAGAGGGAGAATGAGAGGAGTGTGTCTTGCAATTGCATGTAAGGGGAATGGATGATAGGAAGGTTGTGTGTAGTGGTGGACAAGTATGGTGATTGGTGGCAAGGGGGCTGCCGATTTGGCCTTTAGTGGAAGGCTTTTCAATTTATTATTTTTTTATCATAAGATAATTAGTAGTATTGTTTTGTAGTGTAGTGTAATATTGTTAGTTATTAGATGATATTAGTAGTTATCATGTGCATGGTCATTCATGCATAAATCCGAAATTTCCAAGTGTGTGTATGTATGCATGCTTTTAAATTGTTTCAATTAAGGCTTTGTATTCTAGCTAGGGTGACTAATCAATATTCCCGGGCACGAATTTTCTAAAAGGCAAGACTTAAAATGACTAAATTCACATAAATCACATAGAATCATAAAAATTGATCAAATAACAAGTGGTGATTCTAACATTCTTGATATAATTAAATTGTTTTCCATTATTAGTACACATAAGATGGGATATGATGCAAATAAATTAGGGTTTAGAATAGTGGCCTTGGGACCGGTTGTCACATTCTCCCAGCGTTTAGGAAATTTCGTCCCGAAATTTTAACTTCGCTTAGTATTGGTACGGGTGGGTTTAAAGAGATGCGGGTAGTTCTTCCTCATCTCGTCCTCACATTCCCAAGTGAATTCCGGCCCTCGTCTCAAGTTCCATCTAACCTTAACCTTGGGTATACAACTTCGTCTGAGTTGCTTAACCAAGCGGTCCGTGATCTCTATAGGCTCTTCCACGAAGTTCAGCTTATCATTGATTCTTGTCTCCTTCAACGGTAGCTCCAAGGTTTTGTCTACCAGGCATTTCTTCAAGTTTGACACATGGAAGGTGTCATGTATATAACTCAATTGTTGAGGCAGTTTTAACTTGTAAGCCACAGGACCAATTCTTGCAAGTATTTCAAATGGTCCGATGTATCTTGGGTTTAACTTGCCTCTTTTTCCGAATCTCACAGTTCCTTTCCATGGTGCTACCTTCAGCATTACCCTATCACCTATCTGAAACTCTAATGGTTTTCGTCTTCTGTCAGCGTACTTCTTTTGATGGTCCCTTGCTGCCCGTAGACGTTCCTTGATCTTGAAAATCTTCTCAGTGGTCTCCAATACGATGTCGGGTACCAACACTTGACTATCACCAATTTCATTCCAACTCAAGGGTGACCGACATTTCCTACCATAGAGAGCCTCATACGGAGCAGCATTGATACTTGCATGGTAACTGTTATTATAGGAGAACTCTACCAATGGAAGATGGTTATCCCAGTTCCCACCAAAATCAATTACGCAAGCTCTCAGCATATCTTCTAAGGTTTGAATAGTCCTTTCGCTTTGACCGTCAGTTTGCAGGTGGTAAGCCGTGCTTAAGTCCAGCCGGGTTCCTAATGCTCGTTGAAGTGATTTCCAGAAACGTGAAGTAAAACGACTATCACGGTCGGAGATTATGGATAGTGGCACATCATGCCTAGCCACTATTTCATTGATATACAGTTGAGCCAGTCTTGACATGTCATAGTCTTCCCGAATTGGTAAGAAGTGAGCTGATTTGGTTAGTCTATCCACTATTACCCAAATAGCATCATGACCCCTAGACGTTCTGGGTAACTTGGTAACAAAGTCCATCGTGACGTTATCCCATTTCCATTCTGGGATTTCTAGCTGCTCTAACGTCCCTGACGGTTTTGGTTTTCGGCTTTTACCATGGCACAGGTTAGACATTTTCCGACATACATAGCGATTGATTTCTTGATTCCAGGTCACCAGAAAAGTGCCTTCAAATCCTAGTATATTTTATCACTCTCAGGGTGAACTGAATATCTAGATTTGTGGGCTTCATCAAGAATTACCTTTCGAATTCCCCCATGCTTTGGCACCCAAGTTCTCCCTTCGCACTTATATGTACCATCATTTCCTGTTTCAAATCGCTTTTCCATTCCAGTTAATCCTTCTCCTGCTAAATTTTCCTCCTTTAACGCTTCACTTTGAGCTTCTTTCAGCCTTGTAATTAGGTCAGTGTACACACTTATCCTTAAAGCTCGTACACGAAGAGGTTTTTCTCTCTCCTTTCTACTCAAAGCATCTGCCACCATATTGGCCTTACCGGGATGATAATGGATTTCACACTCGTAGTCGTTTGACAATTCAACCCATCTTCTTTGACGTATGTTTAGCATCTTCTGGTCAAGAATGTGTTGAAAACTTCGATGGTAAGTGTAAATGATGCACTTCGTGCCATAGAGGTAGTGCCTCCACATTTTGAGAGCAAACACCACGACACCTAATTCCAAATCGTGCGTAGTATAGTTCTTCTCGTGATCGTTTAGCAGTCTAGATGCATAGGCAATGACCTTGTTGCATTGCATTAGCACACATCCTAACCCCTGACGTGAGGCGTCACAATAGACTACAAAGTCTTCGACTCCTTCTGGGAGGGCTAGAACAGGTGCACTGCATAACTTTTCCTTGAGTGTCTCAAAGGCTTCATCTTGCTCTGGTTCCCACACAAAGGTTTTGCTCTTCTTAGTCAGTGCGGTCAATGGTTTCACAATCCGCGACAAGTCCTTTATGAATCGTCGGTAGTATCCGGCCAGTCCTAGGAATTGCCTAATCTCAGTGGGAGTCTCAGGAATCTTCCAATTCTTTATAGCCTCTATCTTGGAAGGGTCAACTTGAATTCCATTCTCATTCAATACATGCCCTAAAAATTGGATCTCTCGCATCCAAAATTCACATTTTGAAAATTTGGCATATAGTTGCTCATTCTTGAGTAATTCAAGAATTAGTCTGAGATGTTTCTCGTGCTCCTCCTTATTACTGGACTAGATCAGAATGTCGTCGATGAACACGATCACAAACATGTCAAGATATGGGCGGCATACACGGTTCATGAGATCCATGAATGCTACTGGTGCATTGGTCAGCCCGAAGGGCATGACTAAGTACTCATAGTGCCCATACCTAGTTCGGACGTCTTGGGTATGTCTTCTTCCCTTATCTTCAGTTGGTGGTAACCGGATCTTAAATTTATCTTGGAAAAGTAGCTTGCTCCTTGAAGTTGATCGAATAGGTCATCTATCCTTGCAAGTGGGTAACGGTTCTTTATGGTCAACTTATTTAACTCCCGATAGTCAATGCACATGCGTAAGGTTCCATCCTTCTTTTTCACAAATAACACCGGGGCACCCCATGGAGAGACACTCAGACATATGATTCCTTTGTCCAATAGTTCTTGAATTTGCGTCATCAGTTCCTTCATCTCAGGAGGGGCGAGTCGATACGGCGCTTTGGCTACCGGTGCAGCGCCAGGCAGCAAATCTATTTGGAACTCAACTTGTCGATTCGGGGGAAGTCCCGGTAGGTCTTCCAGAAACACCTCATGGTATTCAAAAACTACAGGGATGTTCGAAATCTTCTTCTCCTCTTCGGTCTTCATCACGTAGTTGATGAAAACTGAGCATCCATTCCTTAAGCTCTTGGTAGCTTTTAAATGGGATATCATGGGGCATAAAGTGTTACTCCTTTCTCTTTGCACCACTAACTCTTCCTTGTCGTTCAATGGTATCTTGAGTAGGCGTTCATCACAAACAATTTCGATTCTGTTCTTAGCTAACCAGTCCATGCCAACAACCACATCAAATCCTCCTAACTTGACGAGCATCAGATCTATCTTAAATGTATTTCTATTTAGATTTATTGAACAATCCATTATGATTTCATTAGTTTCTAAAATGTTGCCATCAGCTAATTCGACGTGAACGTATCGGCTAAGGTACACGTAGCTAGGTCAATCAAGGATCTAAAAGCACTAGAGATAAAACTAGCAGTCGCTCCAGTATCAAACAAAACGGTAGCAGGATGATCGTTTAAAAGAAATGTACCATTAACCACATCAGGTTCCTTTCAGGCTCCAGCTGGGTCCATCACAAAAGCTTTTCCCTTGGGCTTGTTAGGTCAGGTGTCCTTGTTTCGTGCTAGCTTGAGGCATTTGTTCATCATATGCCCTGGATCTCCGCACTCATAGTACTGCTTTCCAGGCTCGTAGGTACAGTCTTTAATCAGGTGACCAGGTTTCTGGCACCGATAACAAGGCATGGGATTGCACTCCCCTTGGTGATGAAGCTTGCATTTATCGCAGAAGGGGCTTGTGCCTAGATACAACCTCCTTGCCTTTCCACCATGGTCACTTCGTCTCGCTTCTTCTCTAGGTCTCTTGTTTGAACCGCTACTGCTGCCGACCATCTTCCTAGTATCAAACCATTTCCTTTTTTCTTCCACAACCTTCTTCTTGTCCTCAGTTTTCCCATGTTCAGTCCACCCAGCTCTAACTAGGTCGTCGGTCAGACTATTGGTAAAGTCGACCGTAGCCTGTATGGTTGTGGGCCTGGATGACTGAACCATGCCCCTCACCCTTGGGTGTAACCCCAGATGAAGCGGGCCACGCCCTTGGATTCTGGCATCACCAAGTGTGGTACCAGTTGGGACAATGCAAGGAACTGGTTGATGTATTCTGTGTAGTTCGGGCCCCTCATCTCCAGATTCAGAAATCTATCCTCCAGTTTTTCTAGCTGGTTGATCGGGCAGTACTTGTTGGTGATTAGTTCCCTGAACTCAGAGCAGTTCATCCTACCAACGACGTCTCGGCCTGGAGGCTGAATGATGGTTTTCCACCATTCAAGTGCTAGTCCCTTGAGAGATTGAGAAGCAAACCTCACCATATGTTCCAACTTGCATTCACTGATGTCTAACACAGCTTTGATTTCATCCAGCCACCTATATGTTTCAATTGCACCCTCGGTGCCATGGAAGTCCTTTGGCTTGCAAGCCATGAATGTTTTGTAGGAGCACCCCTTCCTGATAGCTTCAGATTCCTCGTTGTTTGCAGTCCCAACACCACCTCCGGCGTCATTCCGGTCAGCATTGATTTCAGCAATGATGGTTGGTATAGTGTGTGCAATATGTTGTGCCACAAGATTTGCCGTCCTCTCGTCATTTCCGGAGTTAGCATTCTCCCCGATGGGAGTCCCTGGAGGAGTAGGTGGTTGGTTTCTGGTTCGCCTTGTTCCTTCGTGACGACCTCGGTATGCTCCTTGCCTTCTGATGCGTGTTCCTCTTCTGGTAGGCATTTTGGTAGTACTACAGATAAAGTCATTTAGCATCTCATAATTTGTTTCAAATAGTCTATGCATCAATTCCCTACAAGGCTCCCTCTATACGAGGAGAGAATACGGTGTATAATTACACACAACTTACCAAGTTCCACAGATTACCAATTTAAATAGTTTAAGCAGTCATAAGCAATGGAATCAGTTCAAAACAAGACAAAGTTCATAGTATCAGAGTCTAGCTCTTACAAAGTGGAAGGTGCCATCACCCCCATGAATAATAATAATAATAATGTCAGATAATGATAAGTTTGTTTCCTTGAACTGTTCAAAGACAGATATTTCTTCCCCCTTCCACATGTCGCCTTCACATCCACTTCTTTTTCAGCCATCCCATCCATCCAGAGCTCTTCTTCCTTGCTCCTGCTCCAATCTCTACACCCCGTGCGACGCCATCATAGCTTGGAATTGAGCAGACTGGGAGGTCCGGGTAGCGTGCTGAAGAGTCAGCTCGTGGCGACAGACGGTCTTCAGGAGCTCCTCTAGTGTTGCATCAGTAGGTCCTATGTCACTAGCCCGACGGCTGGATTGTGAATACCTATCCCCTCCCAGTACGCTAGGGCCGTCGTACATGCTGTGCCTCGGAGGCATCCAGGGCTCCTCCTATGGAGTCCAAACCAGTGGTGGAGGAGGAGGAGGCATCCTAAATGAGACCGAAGGTACAAGTCTAGCACTCTTTCATGGACGAGTGACGGTGCGTGCTCCCCTATTCCCAATGGGAGGGATAGGTGAGTGGCATGGAACGGCAACATGCGGCGAGTGGGAGCGCGTCCGGCTCCTAGAAGGTGTCGTCGAAGAAGAGTCCTCGGAAGCTTCAGTATCCTCTGACGTGACGGATATCCAACCCAGGTGTCCACACCTCCTAAGGTATTCCTCATACTCCGTGCACGGTTTTGCCTTCTTGGTGTCCCCCATTGGTGTACTGCTCTCAGTAGGGTAGGCCGGTGCTTTTCCCTTTTCAGCCATAGTTGTTTCCTGTAAAAAGACATCATGAGTAATTTGGTTTCTCATAGCTCATGATAGTCTTAATAATAATATAATACTCATAGTACTAGTGATGGCATTAGTATCAGGAATCTCTACGTATTCCTCATCAATGATGTTAGAATCAGTTGTTTCTCATAATAGTGTCAGGCAAGACAGTTTATATTTAAAAAACAATTTTAAATCCCCAATCAAAATAAATTTCAAAGTTAATCAGCATCAAACAAAAAGGTCCAAAGATAACTTAGAGGTCTGGGATGGAAATTACGCGTCCGGTAAATTCATGATTACGTTGATCAAGTGTAATCATCAATTTACCAACCCGATCATTCCAACACTTTCCCACAAGGACAGTCCTAGGGCATCAGGGTTGTAGCCTATGGCCTACTATGGTATTCCTGACTTCTCTACAACCTTTGGCTCTGATACCAATCTGTCACACCCCCGGGCCCCGGTAGGGTGGGACGTCACATATTAGCAACAAACATACATGGCAGCGGAAACAAACCAATATAGGAGCTCAAAAGGAGAGAACATCACATGGCATTTAAAGTTTTAAAAGACTCCGGGCTGGAAACAGATCTAGCCCCAAATGTTTACATAGTTCAACAAAATAAAATAGTTACTAAATCAAATTGTTCAAGTCATGATTTTGGTCACACAAGCAAATGCCATGGTCTCGGGGTTGAGTCTAAGTCTTCCATAATAGCTAAGGGTCTTCACGGGTTACCTGAAACATGCTCAAAAGAAAATTGTGTCAACTAAAAAGTTGGTGAATTTAAGTGCTTAAAGTTTCAAAACAATAAAAGGAACTCTTAAAGTCCACAGTAAAGTTTTAGAATCAAGTGTGAAAGTTTATGAAAATCTCATTTGATTTTAAAAACATCATTTTTAGTATCAGTCATCGTGGGATATCACGATCAACCCTTCACTTGGTCCCCGGTTGGCCTCTTCTAAACTTGTGTTTAACCAGATATTCCCGAAGGAAAGAACCAAGCCTCAGAACAGTGAACCATTCCGGCTAGGATGGTTCACCATAGTATCTTATTCAAAACCTGTTACATGCCACAAACGACCCCTCAGGATCTCAGTGGGGTACCTCCCTCTAGCGGGAGCCACTGTGCGTGGGGGATTCCCCAAATAGATCTATTCACATAAAACAAGCGATTCACAAAAGAATTAATGATCATGACATAAGTATCAGCAGGTATCCAAAAAGTCCCATACACAAGCATCAAATAAAGCACAATCATAGTTCATAACAAAGAGCATGTTCCATCCCAAAAACAGTAAGTAAAAAGGGATCACTAGGATTCACCTTAGATATTAAGCAAAGAAATCCTTCGTGTGCCGGGAATGTCTCAAGTCTAGCACCCTAACATGAATATATTAAGTGATTAGCTACTGCTCTAAACCTATTTAAGGTGCATCAAGAGTGTCTAAGCCTTAGTTGGTCGGGGTTCGACTTTGATTCGATTAGGGTTTGTATAAAAGTTTTCTTTTATGGAAAGTCAAGGTTTCTCATACAATTAAGGGTTTTTACATTACTAAGTTTAGAATATATGATAAATATGCGAATAAAGTGACTAAGTTGCTTATTGGAGTCGGTTATGAAGTTTAACCAAATTTTACAGTTTAGCCCCTGAAGTTTCCAAATTGACAGTTTCTACCCTTAAGTTTGGTTTCTTGTATTAGATGACCCTTATAATCAAAAATCAGTTTCAAGAACTTAATATAACTTTATTTTAAGAATTTATACTCAAATTTTCAGTTTAAGGGCTCGGTTTATAATTTACGCGTTTACCGTTACCGGTTACGGTAAAACCGAAGGGTTTAAGATGGTTGACCATGGGTTTTCATGTTTTGAGTGTAGGTCCAGTAGATAAATTTTAAAAGTCATTTTCATGAGTTTCTAACCTTTTAAATCACAAAATTTACCCTGGTAGTGGGAAGACTCGTTTTTACGTTTAAACCGTTAAAACGCGTTTTTAACCGGGTTTGACCATTTTAAAGCTTGTTTGACCAAATTTTCCACTATATAAGTTATTTTATTATATATCTTACTGGAATGCCATGATTTTTATAATTTCTCACCTTATATTCATTTTTCTTAGATTTTCCTAAAAACGTCTCCCGGTTAGCACCCGTTTTCACTTAAAATTCCATTTAAATTATCTTTTGACCACTAAAAACTCCCATTAGCTCCAGCAAACTTTATTAATGCTTAGTGAACCTGGAATTCTCTTTAAAAAGTTTATATTTCAATATTTCTTGTTTTTAAGTAATTTTAGCTTGTTTTCGGGTCCCGAAAGTGACCAAAATGGGTCTAAACACAACATGTCCTTTGTTCCAAAGAATTAAATAATATTAACACTCTTAATATTCATCAAAACATACTGAAATAACAGTCCCAAATCATGGCCTAGTCATTCTACACATCCATAGCCTTCAAATACGTTGAAAATGCCATAACCGACCATCACACTTGTGTAAATCATTGTAACTTAAGTTTATTTATTACCAAAACTTCATCTAAATTAAAAATCAGGTTGTTGGGGTGTCTAAAACTCATTTTTGAGTAGTTTATAACCCTTGTCTAAGAGGGTTTTCAAGAAAGCGTTTAAGGTGTGTTGAAACTTGTAAAAAGAGTGGTTTTTCATGGTGTTCTTGTGTAACACCTTCCATTCATAGTGTACAACCATTTTTAACATTCAAAGCAGATTATTAGGATCTTAATGATTCATTAGAAATCAGGGTACAAGGTTGTTTATTAAAGGTTACAAGATGCACAAGTTGGGTGGTGAAATCACCCAAAAAGAGGCTTTTCTAGGTGTAACTCTTGTTACACCTATAGATCGACATGCTATACTTGTGGAATACCTTCAAGAACATGGAAAGCTCTCCAAGAACAAGGTAGTAGTGAGAAGTTTCTGATACAACAAGAGAATTAGGGTTTTTAGGTGAACAATGAAGTTAAACTTGAGAAATGACCAAAACCGAACATAGTGAGCTTACACTTGATGTATCTCATGGTTTAGAAGGTGTGGATGGTCGTGGATGGTTGAAATCTCCTTAGACTTGACTGTAGAACCTCGAACAAGAGCTGGAACCTCAAGTCTTGCACGTTCCAAGCTTCAAAACATCACCAAAAGGTCACCTTTCTTGCGGGTTTACTGCTGGCCGATGTTGTTGTTGTTGTGGTTTGCGATTTTGGAGTTGGAAAGGGGCTTAAATGGAGAAAATTTTGAGAGGGAGAGATCGGTTCAGCTGATGGTTTTCGAAAATGAGAGAGGGAGAATGAGAGGAGTGTGTCTTGCAATTGCATGTAAGGGGAATGGATGATAGGAAGGTTATGTGTAGTGGTGGACAAGTATGGTGATTGGTGGCAAGGGGGCGGCCGATTTGGCCTTTAGTGGAAGGCTTTTCAATTTATTTTTTTTATCACAAGATAATTAGTAGTATTGTTTTGTAGTGTAGTGTAAAATTGTTAGTTATTAGATGATATTAGTAGTTATCATGTGCATGGTCATTCATGCATAAATCCGAAATTTCCAAGTGTGTGTATGTATGCATGCTTTTAAATTGTTTCAATTAAGGCTTTGTATTCTAGCTAGGGTGACTAATCAATATTCCCAGACATGAATTTTCTAAAAGGCATGACTTAAAATGACTAAATTGACATAAATCACATAGAATCATAAAAATAGATCAAATAACAATTGGTGATTCTAACATTCTTGATATAATTAAATTGTTTTCCATTATTAGTACACATAAGATGGGATATGATGCAAATAAATTAGGGTTTAGAATAGTGACCTTGGGACCGGTTGTCACAATAACATGTTCATATATGTGTGTAACAATGAATAATATTAATATATATGACATTAAACAACCAATAAACATTCATATAAGAGTTTTTCATTTCATTGATAAAACATTACATGTTGTTACAAGATGAATGTCTATTACATTGAAGCTCACTATACTAGACCTAGTGTGTACCAACAAACTCCCCCTTGGACCCAGATCTATCTAAACTTTGACTTCCTTTTTAAACTCTTCAAATCTCTTCACTTGTTCTTCTTTCGAAACCCCGGCATGGATATTCAGTGTGAAGCATAGACGTATGATATGCTGAAACTATAGTACTTGAACTATATCATGCGTGTCAAAAAATAATGGCTACTTGTATAGCATATAAACATCTGACGCTGACAAGTTGATAAGCCACATGGGGTCGAACACACTTATTGTGTCCACCGTGCCTTCCCCATCCAAAATGATTATGGCCTCTCCCGAGCGCCAGTCATAGTACCTCCACTTAAAGTGTGGGGTAAAGTCCTTTGGCATCTACCTCAGTGGAATTCTGGACATTGTGCGCGAAGGTCGCCACTTCAGGACTATCTTCGGTTGACCTGTGATGGGACTCACCTCAGAACTCCTGAGGTA
Source organism: Flaveria linearis (assembly GCA_024085815.1). NCBI lineage: Eukaryota > Viridiplantae > Streptophyta > Magnoliopsida > Asterales > Asteraceae > Flaveria > Flaveria linearis. Next base: position 46,240,530 of record CM044009.1, on the reverse strand, counting down.
CCTAGTATCCTGCTGAGGTTTGAAGTTCACCCATCTAGTCCTGTACTCCCTTTTCAGGGCAGCCTCAAACCAGCCGGACATCTTCTTTGGGTTAGAATAAGCTTTAGTCGTGCCAGCTGGTTGAGCTCAAACCCGGGGAGAGTCTTCAGATCATGAGGGAATCTGAAGTACTCTATTCCCCTCTCTCTCTTCACGGTATAAACTCCAAGATTCTCAAAGTGAGCCCATGCTATAATCTTCCCTGACACCTTCATGTTCTTCTTTACTTTGTAGAGCTTGGTGTAGGTACTTTGCTTAGTAGTTTCGCGCTGGGCTCGGATCTCGGCAAAGCAAGTCGCCCATTTAGCCTTTCTGATATCAACATCAGCGTCCGAGGCTTGGGCTTGGCTGGATGATGCTTCTACTTCCTTCTCCTTCTTGTTAAGCTTCTCTAGAACATCACTGCCTAGAGTGTTAACCAGATCTGGAAACATATTTCCCTCTCGGTCAGTGTATTCTGGTTAATGCTGATCCGTGATGTCTTCAATCTCTATTTCTTCAACATCGTTGCGCTCGTCATCACTAGAATCGTCAAAGGTTGGCGCATCCTTTATGATCTCATCTGGATTCAGCCTGAACATCTCAGCAATCTGCTCATCAGTTAGGTCGTGAATAATTTCCCCTTCTTCAGGAGTATAACTCACAGACCTTCTAACGATCCCCTGCAGATCAAGAATCATGGTGAGTGAGACTTGATCTGTTGGAGGGGACTAGCATCGTACTCATCTTGCTGAAATGCTGGATCCATTTGATTTAGACATGAGGCATAACAATCATTAGTATATAGTCAAGATAATTAAACATTAAATACTCAATAATTACTTTAATTACATAAACAGCAGAAGATGATTCAAGTACAAAAGTTAAATAATAAAACATCTCATCTATACTTTTGCCTTGGATCTGCTCGTAGCTTCAGTAGTAGGTGATGATGGAGGGGCTGTTGTAGATCCATGGTCTTGTCTTCTTTTTGTACGTTTTTCCAGACAAGGATCAGCAGCATTTGGAGCAGAATCATCATCATCATCATCATCATCATCTTGCCCCTCCTCGGCTTGATCATCGCCACTATCGTCATCATCCTCATCACTCTCATCATCCTCATCATCATCACCATCGTCATCTTCCTCTCCTTCCCCTATCTTTAGTGGCTCAGCTTGTGACCCCTTCAGCTTTAGAAAAATCTTCTTATTAGCTGACTCCAACTCCTCAATCTTCTGAGTAGACAGGACGTTTTGCTCCTGGAGTTAGGAGATCTGCTCAGCTTGCTGAGCAAACTGTTGAGCTTGAGAAGCGTTTTGCTCCTCAAGCTGATGAAGTCGAGCTTCATTCTTATCATCTGTAGCTAACAGCTTCAGCACCATTCTGTTAAGTGCTACAAGCTGTTCCTCCACTCCAATAGGAGGGAGGGATGATCCTGTGGGGAAGGAGGATGGGCCGGCTTGGTGGCTTGTGGTGGTGGTAAAGATTGGGGATGGTATAGAAGTGGTTGGTGGTGTAGTGGAGGTAGTGAAGATTGGGGGTGGTATGGAGCTGGTTGGTGGGGGTGTAGTAGCAGTGGTGGTGGTAGTGGTGGATGGTGTGGCTGAGGTAGTGGTTGTGCTGGTGGATGATGTCAGAGTAAATCTCAACCTCTTCCGCTTCTTACCATAGGGGTGTGCCATAGTCTTCCTCCTTTTGCCTCTAGATACAGAGGCTCCCCCTTGGCTACTGAGCGGGTCCGCGGCATATGAGGGATCTGCCTCAGCAGCAGCATCCCCGGACTCCGCTTGGCGTCTACCAACCGCCCTCATGCCTCTCTCTATGGCAATCACCTTGCTGCCCACAGTCCTCGTCAGAGGCTCCTCATCACTTTCTTCCTCCTCATCGGAAGGACAAAAATCCTGGTGAAAACTGGCAGTGGTGGCATCTGGGTGTGTAGGTGGTGAATGAGTGAACTGTCTAGTGGGGCCCCTTGAAGTAGCAGGCCCTGAGTCTCCACCCGTATCACAATCATCATCGGAGTCGTCAGATGGAAGAGCAATTTGCTCAAAATCTGAGTCACTCTCCTCGTGGCGCCACTTTCGACTCCCAGGCGCCACGTACTCAGTATTTGCCAAATGCCCGATCAGTCTCTTCACTGGGGGTTTGACCTGCTTTCCTCTATATACTCTCATACGACCCAGTGTCGTATCATCCATGATTTCCAACTGCACCGCGTCGTGGCTCTCCTTGGGCAGTGTTGGCAACTTCTCATCAAAGATCATTTGGAGAAATCTAGGGTACATGCAGAATCCTTCTTTACCCTTAGCCTCTAGATTCTCTATTAGGTATGAGAATATCATGTCCGAGAAGCTGAAGGGGTGGTTCAGAACCAGTGCCACGTAGGCATTTTGAATCTGGTCTGATAGGTCATCAAACCCACCCCTCCTCGAAGCTATGAACTTGAGGATGACATGTGCTAAGTACTTGTATTGGGGACACAGGTGGCTCTTGTTCAGTACACCTGTGTTGATATCCCCAGCGTACTTCATCCTTAAGAAGCACCCTCTAACTGTCAGTGGGTGAACTTCTGATGCTGTAGGGCTCCCATGAGCGGTCAACCAATGCACCCTCCCAGAAGGCCTGCTGAATAGACCTGTAGGGAGTGCATGGTGTGGAAATAGCCCTGTAGATCCTGGAGCGCTGGAGAAAAGCAATGACCCCCACAAACTCGGCAACATTCCGAGTCGTAGCATCTAAATGTGCACATATGTTGTGCTTAGGGTTGATGGTTCACCTGTCAGCCATCAATCTGTAACACAAGACATATAGACATTAGATCCCACACAATACAAATCAGTTCTAATTAACCTAGTAAAACTCAGTCTGGTTCAATCATGCGATTGAACCGTGCGACTGAGTTCAGTCGGTTGACCTTTCATGCGAGTGAACACATTCGGGTGATTGAATCATGCGACTGAGTTAAATCGGATGACTAGGCATGCGATTGGTTCATTCGACCGACTGACCTCATTCGTATTGGTCGTTCAGCCGATTGGCTCAATCGTCCACTCAGTCGTGCGATTGGAGTTCATCCTGGTGTCCAGTCGCTCATTCGACTGTGTGTCCATTCAAAATCATGTTTTGAGCAATACTTGATGTTAAACGTTGCAATTAGGCTCATTACACTCAGAGTAGGCCGACTAAATATATTTTACCATTAATTTGATCTTAAAGTTCAGTTTAGATGGTTTATTGGTCCGTTTAAGTCTCGGTTACTGTTAGGTCAAAATTTGAGTGACTCTTGATGTTTATCTCCTATTTAAACGATGATGCACCTTGATTATTACCTGTATAACCGATATCCAACGTTAGAAAGTAGTAATCTCAGGTAAATAGGAATCTTAGAAAATTTGGCAGAGATTCGATGTATCGTACGAGTGAAGGGCGATTTGGGTGAATGGAGCGACTAACGGCCTATTCACCTTGTATTTATACTAGGGTAGCCTCCAGTCGTGCGACTGAACCTAGTCACATGAGTTAGTCGTGCGACTGAGCTTCAGTTGTACGATTCACCCAATTGCTTACCTCCAATCGTACGATTGAGGTTCATTCAGACGTCTGACACAGTCGGTCACCTCCAATCATGCGATTGGGCTCATTCGCATGGTCCACTCGTACGATTTCACTCATTCGTATGCTCCAATCGTACGACTGGTCCATACTTATGGTTCAGTCATGCGAATGGGCCATACTTGTGACATTTTGACCATTTTACTATACGACCCTTAGTTCAATTTAACAATATATAAACACTATGAGCAGTTGATCATCTTAGATATGATCACTTTTAGATTGAAACCTGTAGATCACCTTAGACGTGATCCATTTATCCACCAGATCACCTCAGATGTGACCCATTTAACAACCCGATCATCTCAGACATGATCCATTTATCCACCTGATCATCGCATACATGATCCTTTTATCTTTTCAGAAACAATTCGTTTTAGATTAAACTTTAAGCTTATTTTGTGACATTAACTACAATAAGTAACATAGCACAGTCCGACACTGACACACTTTACAAATAAGTTAAAAGACTAAACTAAGTAACAAATTAAACATGTTTTTGTGATTTTCTTAGGGTTGGGTAGAACAGCCTATTTGCATTAACATCATTTTCAAGACAGATTCTTATGGAATCAGACAGGCATAAACTCAATTACTTGGAACTTTTTATACATTTATTGAAATGGAAACTAGCATATTTACATATCATAGTATCTTATTCATCTGAGAGTTCTAAATTCTAACTGGGAATCAAGCTTGATCTGATACGTAACACACGTTGATTATCAACATCAGGAGGTGCATCCACGACGATTGTCAGTATGCTTGTCCACTTAAATCCATACACAGACTTTGGACACGTATTGGTGAAGCATTAGGTTACCTTATTTCAACAAACATTTGTGGATCCCAAGCTTATATGGTAATCAACATTCCTTAGAGGACTTTCGAGCGGTCTACGGGTATTTTGACAAGAAGAGACTATTCTTAGAACTTTCAAAGAGAAGCCAAGCCTCAGGTCAGTGTCATCGCACATCAGAGAGGCGGCAAACAACAATGATTTCTAGAATATCTAGGTTGTGCTTATCCTCAGGTCAGTGCCATCGCACAGCAGAGAGGCACACAACCGATCTCCTTGTTTGAGCATTTCTTACTTTCTTTCGCACATAACGCACCAACAACATATGTTATCAGCTTGATTGCGTTTATTTTCATTTTTTTCGTGCTTTGCTCCTTTTATGGTCATCCGCACACATATAGTGGCGTTTATTTGCTCGTCATTCCTTATTGGAAATAATTGATTGTGTTAACCAGTGATAAGATAGGAACCCACAGTCAGCTGAACCATTTAGTTTAGATTGAGTTCACCAATGATGTCTACTAGTCTATTGTGTTGAATCTACCGACACATCGTATAGTGAACTAGCACCTCCCTAGATCAACTTTCTCCGTGTAATTACAGTAACACACAAGCGTACTATCATTTTCCCATTTTGTTAGACATAGAGTTCTCTGACTAACAATATTCTATGATTTAGATTAAACTAAGATTGCAGAAATTTAAAATATTTTTGGTGTTCCAAGTAACTAGACGCCTGTGTACTATCACTTTTCATTTGTGTAGAATCACAGTCTTATCTTTGTTATTTTTTCCTTTTAGCTTATCTGCCCTTACCCCCCCCCCCCGGCCCGTTTTTTTTCTTTTTTTTAAGTAAATAAATACTGACATAACCTAATCTCCCTCTAAAATTCTAAAACAAAAAATCTTTTTGTGTTTTTGGATATTTATAAGACAAGGAAATTAAAAAAAATTTAAATAAAATAAAGTAAACTGAACTAGTGTCGGACTAAGCATCTGTTTCTTCCGAGATAATGTCACTTTTGTTTTTCACGCCGTTGACCTCTAACAGATAGAAAAATCTGGGTTTATCAAACGGTTTAGTGTAGAGGTCAGCGCGTTGAAAATCCGTGTTTATCATAACCTCATCGATTAATTTCTTTTCATAGCAGTCGCGTATGAAGTGATACTTGATGCCGATGTGTTTAGTTTTAGGGTGTTGAACCGGATTTTTAGTAACAGCTATGGCAGCAGAGTTATCAACATAGATAGGGGTGTTAGAGAATTGCAAACCGTAGTCCTGCATTTGCTATTGGATCCAGATAATCTAAGAGCAGCAGCTTGCAGTAGCAACGTATTCGGCTTCGCATGTTGATAAGGCAACCGAGGTCTGCTTCTTGCATTGCCACGTGAATAAACGCATTCCAAAAAACTGACACCCTGCTGATGTACACTTGAAATTCATCTTGTAGCCGCCATAATCTAAATCACTAAACACCGTTAGCTCGAAGTCATCGTTATGAGGATACCACAACCCCAGTGTTGGAGTACCCTTCAGATAATGAAAGATTCTTTTCACCCCGATCAGATGATTTACTTTCGGTTTTGCTTGATATCTGGAGCACAAACATGGGGCATACGTGATATCTGGACGAGAGGCCGTGAGATACATGAGAGATCCAATCATCCCACAATACATAGTGGCATCCACCAAATCCCCATTCTCATCAGGAACCACATCATGATTTGTGGCGAGTGGGTTACCGGCAGCAGTGACATTATCCATATCAAAGCGACTAAGAATGTCTCCGACATACTTAGTCTGATGCAGAAATATACCGGTAGGTGTCTGGTCCACCTGTAGTCCTAGGAAGAACTTCATTTCTCCCATGGCGCTCATTTCAAATTCCGCCTTCATCACAGATTCGAATTCCTTACATAGATCTTCGTTTCGCGAACCGAAGATTATGTCATCCACATAAATTTGCACTATGAGTAAATCTCCGTCTCTTTCTTTAATAAACAGCGTGCAGTCAATCACACCCCTGCAAAACCCGTGTTTCAGTAGGTGGGTGGAGAGCTTTTCATAACAGCCTCGAGGAGCCTGATGTAGCCCATACAGAGCCTTGTCCAACTTGTAGACTCTGTCCCGATGATAAGGATCTTCGAATCCCTCGGGTTGACTGACGTAGACCTCTTCACGGATTTCCCCATGCAAGAATGCACTCTTTACATCTAGTTGATAGACTTTGATTTTCATGTAGGATGCGTAGGCTAGAAAGATGCGGATTGCTTCCATTCTTGCTACTGGTGCAAAGACTTCATTGTAGTCGACTTTTTCGACTTGTTTGAAGCCTTGAACGACCAACGTGCCTTGTTTCTAATAACAACACCTTGGTCATCTTTCTTGCAACGTAGCACCCATTTGGTGCCTATCACTTTAACTCCTTTGGGCCGGTCAACAAGTGTCCACACTCCAAGCTTCTTCAACTGTAGTAGTTCCTCTTGCATAGCATTGACCTAGGCCTCATCCTTCAGGGCATCGCTTACGTGTTTGGGTTCGACTTGAGATACAAAGCATTTGAAAGCTCCATCATTCACGTAGACCTTTTCCATAATTATAGCATAATCAGCAGAGTACAACTGATTTCTCGTCTGCACATCGGAGTGTAAGTCTATAATGATAGCCTCCTGTTGATGATTCGTACTGATCCTAGTCACAGGTGTCATAGGGACGACAACTTTAGTATCCAAATTTGTGACTGGAGGTTCAGTATCCGTATTTCCTCATGCATGTTCAGCAGCTGGTGAGCTTTCTTCTTGATCAACATTATGCTTAATGCCTGTCTCAGCTGCTTCCTCATCATCTGATGAGTCATCACTCTCGTCCTGATCAGCTGGGGAAGTTCTCGATGAACCACTCGCAGGTGTTGGATTGCTGGTATCTAGATTCGGAGTGTTTAGAACATCGTGCAACATCTGAGTAGCAATCTCTTCGTCTGAATCTATTTGAGGAAGGTTGAATGATTTGAAAAAGCCATCATAGTCGATGAACGGGATGGACCTTTTCCAGCAGGGCGAATGGTGAATCGTTGAATGTCGACATTGCACCATACTTCGACCTGACCAGTTGAGTTGTTGTAAACTCGTTTATCTGGTATGTTGTATCCTAGAAAGATCCCCTGATCTGCCTTTTCACTGAACTTGCCTTCCGGAGTTTTCTTCAGTAACATACATGGGGCTCCGAATGGTTCCAGATACTCCAGGTTAGGTTTACGTTTCTGAAGCAAGTCATAGCAGGTCTTCCCATGCCTCTTGACAACTGACACATGATTAAGTGTGTAGCATGCGTTGGCAACAGCTTCATCCCAGAACTGCACTGGTAGCTTTGAATCAGCCAACATAGTCCTGGCAGTCTCTATCAAACTTCGGTTCTTCCGCTCAGCAATTCCATTCATCTGTGGTGTGGATGCAGAGGTGAACTGATGAACAATCCCCTTTTCCTTGCAGAAAGCATCCATCCACTGATTATTGAACTCTATTCTGTTGTCTGAACGAATCCTCCTAACCTCAGCTTGTAGAGAGACTCCAATGTAGTGACGAGCACCTAGAATGACTTAAAGGTTTCTGACTTTGCTTTCAGAAACATCACCCCAGAGAACCGTGAGTAGTCATCTATGACTACAAAGCAGTACCAGTCTCTCGCGATACTCTTCGTGCTGACGGGACCGAATAGATCCATGTACAATAGCTCCAGGGGCATCTCTATAGAATTGACGTGCTTGGTCTTGTGAGATTTCCTGGTCTGCTTTCCCTTCTTGCATGAGACACAAAAATCAGGAAGTTTGAAGTTCTTAACAGGAACTCCATCAACTAAGTTGTTATGAATCTGATGATTCATCTTCCTGTGATTAATGTGTCCCATTCTCCAGTGCCATGAGATGCAATCCTTCTCTATAGCTTTAGACAAAAAGCATTAAACAGAAGACACACTAGTAGAAGCATTAGACATATCTAGAACATACAGGTCATTATAACTAGATGCTGACATTAATACCTGCTCCTATGGAATCTCCATCACTTTCTTCAGAATGTAACACTTCCGATTGTCAAACATAACTTTGAAGCCCTTGTCACAAATCTGAGACACTTAAAGCAGGTTGTTTTCCAATTGTTGAACGAAATTAACTTTGTTGAACCTTACCTTTTCATTACCAACTTCTCCTGGTGCGGTAATGTAACCTCCTTTGTTTCCAGCAAAAGAAACATGTCCCCCTTTAATTTGTTTCACATTGTAAAGGAGAGACTTATTTCTTGTCATGTGCATGGATGCTCCGCTATCTATAATCCATGTGTTGGTAGAAGCACTATAGCGGACAACCTGCACATAATTGAAAATAATTAGTTAAGGAAGGGGACCCAAGCCTTGACTGGCTTGGGTTTCCCTGAGGCATCACACGTCACGAACTTGACCCACTGTCCTTTATCTGTAGGTGGGACCTCAATTTTCAACTTATCCAAGCTTTCAGACACTTCGGGTGTTTTGCTTTCCACAAACCATCCTTGTGAAAGGATTGTTTATGGTAAACCGATGACTGATTTACAGTTTGAACCTTGGGTTTAGTTTCAAAGACAGATTTCACCTCAGGCATCACAGACTTTCCAGTGGCTTGTCTGTGGTGTCTATGGCGTTGAGGAGAGGTAAAACACCTAGAAGGTGTTTTAGACCTAACAAGTTGTTGGAGCTATAAAAGACAGTCTATATTATCAACATAGTGAAAGTCAACAAAAGTCAACGTCACGGTCAAAGTCAACAAAAGTCAAACCCGACACGTTCGAGACGTGGAACCGAGACAAGACGTTGAAGATTTAAATGACTAGGAGTTTTATTGTAATAAATATATTTTGTGTGAACAAAATATATTTTATCTTGTTTTTAGTCATGTTTTGGTTTTAGATGTTATTTCCATTAATTATCCTAATTCTAGGGGGTTAAATGCAATTAGTGAATATTATATTCACTATAAATAGGTTAATTGTAATTAGGGGTAAACACATATTTTGCAATCTAATTGAAGATCAAAGGGGTTTTGATTGTGATTATTATATTTTGATCTAATTCTTCATGATTCGATTCAAGTGTGCTTATTCCTGGACCAACAATATGGTATCAGAGCCATTTTGGATCAAAATGCATTGAAGAATTGAAGAAATTGTTGCTGATTTTTGAAGATGTTCATCACTTTTTAGAGAGAAAAACTAGGGTTCTAGAGAGAGAAAGTAGATATGAGTTCAAGTTTCTACAAATATCACATCAACAACATCAGATCTATCACTATAATCAACATATATTGAATCAACATCATTGTTTGTACAAGAAAATTCAAAGAAAATCTTCAGATCTGAAATTTCTCTCACACACACTAGTGTGTGTGTTCTTGGTGTTCTTGAGGCCTTCAAATCTTGATCTGGCGAAACTAGCATCATTCTGAACGAAAGTTCAAAGTTTCTGGTGAAATTACAGCTGAAAGTAGCAGTTTCGCACGTTTTCCGGCGAAACTGTACTTTTCCGGCGAAATTGCAACTCCGGCGAAACTATTCCGGCGAATCTACCAGATTCCGGCGAAACTGTACTTTTCCGGCGAAACTACAGTTTCTCCGGCGAACGTACGCATCTTCTGGCGAAACTACTGTTTCTCCGGCGAAAGTAAGCATTTTCCCGCGAAACTAAACCCACATCTGTGAAACTAACCTAAGTCACCCACAACCACCACAACCAACAACCATATTCCCCTCACCATACCTCTACAGCCGCCACCACCACCACCGGAAACACCAAACCGCCACCCACAAACAAACCCGATTCCACACCACAAAAACCACAACCACACCACCACAACCACCACCAGCACCGGAAACACCAAACCACCAGCGAAATTAACAACAACCACAACCAACAAAAACCTACTTCTGTCACTGGAAACCCAACCACACCACCACAACCGTCGACCACCGGACACCCCATAACCACCACCGCTGCGACCACAACTAACAACTGCTCACCAGGACGATTCCTGATCTCACCAGACTCGTGAACATCAAAGCCCTATTTATTGGCCACAACTCCTTCACCGGTGCCGTTCCGCCTTCGATTTCATCGCTTCATCGTCTTCGAACCCTAGATCTACCGTACAACAGATTATCCAGCGACATACCGATTGAAACCACCTGTCGATTCACACATTCCACACCACCATCAACCACCAATCTGTCGACTGCGACCTCCATCAATCATCATCATCGAACCAACCGACCGCAACCATCGCATCTTCATCCCTAATCTCCTACTACCACAACCATCAAATCAACCACCATCGAGCTCAGTCAACTTCGATTGCTTCCTCTTCGACCTCCGAGAGAGAACCGAGAGAGAGGCAGAGAGTTCCAGAGAGAGTGGATTAAAGCAAAGAGGTGATTAGAGAGAGAGAGACAAGAGTTGTCTGTTGCTTGGAGAAGAGAGATTAATGTGTGTGTTAAAAGACATACAGAGAAAGAACAGACAGAAGCATCGGGAGTTTTGAGAGTTTGTGTTTGAAAATTTCAATTTTAGATCTAGGGTTAGGGTTTTGTAAGGCCCCGTTCCCGGGCACCTCACAGTTGGTAATTCATCGCACTTCAAACATATAGTTTACATTTACTAATTAAAATTAATGCAGTGGAATTGATAAAAAGGGCATTCTCATTTCATCATAAAAGCTCTTGCAAAATAATACATCGTTGATTAACTACAAAATACATATTTTCGCATTCATAACGAAACAGTGTTTGCTGCGGAAGCATATAAAACCTAAAGGATTCCTTAAGTAATCCCGTTTATCTGAATCCTCAACAAACACTTGCATGCAACATAATGTGTTGCGTCATTATATACAAAGGAATGCCATCCCAAATGAGCTGAGTAGCCGCCTCGTGCCATCCCCAGCAATACTACCTACCAACTGGAAACACATAAAAAGTCAGCATTGCTGAGTGAGTTCTAGTTTTATAATAAACATACTTCGTGTTCATTAAAACCATCCTTTTCTTTTAAGCGATCATACATCTTATGTACACATAGATAATATCTTTATTATCTCTTTCATTCATTCATTCGTTCGTTATTCATCATTATCTTTCACTTCTTATCTAGATCCTGTCAGGCTTTACCCACTTCATGGCACGCAGCTTTGATTACTGTGGTCGAATGACAAGGATCTCGTTTCATCTTTTCTTGCACATTGGATATCTTTTGTACCGCTACCATGTGCTATATCTCGATCAGTCTTAGCTACCGGGCCAAGGTCATTAAATGAACAACAAAGCATATGCCACGGTACTAGAGGTAAGCGGTAGGGGCACCATACATATGGTCAATCACCAAGAAGGACCCATTTACCTTATCCAATGCTTGCAAGACTTATTTCGTTCGTTCGTTAATGCATGTATTCATCATCATATTACTCATTCATCCATTCATTAATACATGCATTCATCTTCATGTTCCTCTTCCTTTATCTTTCACTTTACGTTACATAATACTTTGTTTATTCGTTGTCATAATACGTAAAGTCATGGAAAGATATTCATACATCATCATAAGGAACACACATATATCAGTCATACATCATCATACATGGCATCATACATACATAGCCTACATCAACTGTCATCTACAGGCACTTACAGAAACTTCCATGTAAGGACTTACTCCCGTATTTTTCCCGAAAGCCAGGACTCGACTACTCATCTTCTCGAGTGCAACAGCCCTAATTGTCCCTCCTAAACCTTGGGGACTCATACTAGGACCTCATACAACACGCCCAAGTCCACAATCATACCTTAAACTTACTACACGGTATTACACCCAAATGGGTCAAACATACACATTTCAATAAACAGGTTTATATGTGTTCCAGCCCTAAAATCATTTAAAACAAGTAAATGAGTGGTCCTAGAACTCACCTGTACTTAATGATTAGCTTCTCAATCAAGCTATGAAAGAGAAGGTCGCACTACACCGCCTGCAGGTAGATTAACACTCAAAAAAGTTAATTTCTGTCTAAATTCGCTGCTAAGTTCGCTACTAGTTTCGCTAAGTAACTAGCAGTTTTGCTGCTATATTCGCCAGCAGTTTCACTGGAACATCAGCAGTTTCGCTGCTAAATTCGCTGGCAGGTTCGCTGGCAGTTTCGCTGCCAGTTTTGCTGCCAGTTTTGCCCAACTTTCGTTGGATAGCATTGTCGGCGAACTTATCAACGGAACTATAGTTTCGCCCCAGCGAGAACTTGTCTTAGTTTCGCTGGACGAACTTATAGTTTCGCTAGATGAGTGCTTAATTTCGCAGAACGGTCTGAAATTTATGAATCAGCCCATTTTAACCCAAAACATCAATCTTTTACACCAAAAACCTTGGGTTATCATCCAGGAACCTATATCTAAGCTTTATACATGTTTTCTTACATAAAAACGTGGGTTTTTGGGCGATTCTTGCCACTTTCAAAAACCCAAAAACTAAAATCCAGGTTTTCACCAAAAAGGAACAATTAAACGATGTTTCTTACCTGGATTCTTGTTGTTTGGAAGCCCACGAACACCAACCGAGCCTCGAATCACACTTTCTCTCTCTACACTCTCTCTCTAGGAATTGAGTGTTGGGTGCAAATGAGAGTTGCTCAGCTGATCCGTCTACATATATGTATCAGGCGTTCCCGGGACTTTAAACACGTCAAGCTCACGACCCGAAGCGTTAACTTGGTCTAACGCCCATAACCAGCCTATTTTATTAAATGGTCTCGTCTGAGCCCATTATTATTATTTGACTTGCTTAGAAAATTTTCTGGGTGTTACAGGTTTGGAAGTGGTTAATGGGTTTGGTTGTGTAACTTTTTTTTGGGCTGGGTTTTTTTTTAAAAAAAAATTGGGCTCATTAAAAGATAGCTCAGGCTAACAATTGGGCTGGGTTTTGTTAAACAATTTGGGATTAATTGCGTTTAAACCGATAAAGATACTTTAAAGAAAATAATTTTTCCCGGGGGAGAATTATTTTATAATTTTTGGGAAAAATATTTTGGGACGTTTAATTGTTCACAATTAAAAAAAATTCAAATTATGGCTTTTACGGGACTGTTTAAATCCTTCGAATCTGATAATCTCACAATTGCACAATGTCGGTTTGATAATTTTGTAGCTTTTAAGAATGAAAAGATGTCTGATTTTGTTGATCGTTTTCTGTTGGTGGCAAGCAATCTGAAAAAGTTTGATGCTCAATTGGGAAATCATGAACAAGTTCAGAGATTCCTTGATTCCCTCCCACCAGAATGGAGTTCACACGGCTAGTCGATTAAACGAGATAGAAATTTTCAGGATTACAAACTGATGGAGGTGGTCAACAAACTGAAACAAATTGAGTTGGATATCAAACGTTGTGAGTACTATGAAGCGACATATCTAACTCCAACGATCAATTCAAACTCCAAAGAGAAACCAGAAGAGAGATCAGATTCTGGCACAAATTCAGACGGTTTACCGAAACCTGGAACTGAAGAGGTACAAGAGGAGCTTAAGCAGACATCAATGGGTAAAGATGGAGCTGAGTTGAATGCTGAAGTTTGTGATGCTAAGAAGGAAGAGGAATGGAAGTGAAATACCAGAGTTTGCAACTGTGAGAAGGCTCTCACTGCTGAAAGAGCCATCCTGGATCTTCCATACGAGACAGTTCTGGATATGTGTTCTTTTGCTTGTAAATTCGTTTATTTGGTGTGTATAAAGCTAATAGGTTACTTTTAGATAACCAAAAGGAGTTAACCACCATAAACACAGAACTTAAAAAGAATGAAGCCAAGTATTTCATAAAATTATATGAAGCTTTAAAAGAAAATGATCATTTAAAACGAATTCTTCTTGAAAGAAGTGTTGAAATCAATCTTTTAAACGAAAGAGTCACTTTAGCTGAATTTGAAACAAGCAAGCTTAAAACAAAGCTTGATAGATGGACCATATCTGGAATGAAACAGGAAGAGCTACTGTGTAAACAGAGGGGAGCTAGGATTAAAACAGGAGTGGGTTGTGGTGAAAAACCATACGTCTATCCTCCTCCTAGCACCAATTGTTACTCTCCTATGCCTCAACCTCATCCATCTAATGATTTGATTGAAGCTGCAGAAACTAATAGTTTAAATGCAGGTTTAAGCAACGTTAATCTTAAAGAGGTTAGAGATGTGCAGGATTCTCCTATAGGTTTAGGATCTCTCAGGCAGGGGTCTGATAAGAAAATTAATGATGTAACTATCTCTGATGCTCCAAAATCAATATCAGTTGCTTCTCCAACCTTTTTCAACAAATTCAAAACAGGTAACACTCCTTCGTTTGCTCCTGTCAGGTTTGTCAAAGAAGGAACAATTGTTGAATCGTCAGGCAATCAAAATCCTATAACCAAAGCTGACATAATAGAAGATGTCAATCAAGATCCATTGGAAGTAGATTTGTGTATACGAGATTGGATAAGCTCAGATGATGAATCAAACACAGAGGAGCGTGTTGGTTCCTCACAGATCAATGTATCTCCTGACATTGTCAAGTCTCAAAAGCTTCCAAAAGTTGAATCAATACCAATACGGATCTCGTCTCCAATTGCAAAGCATCCCACTCAATCAGTGAAGATCTCATTTCCTGTTCAGCATAGCAAATGCCAAAACAAGCAAGAATCTGCTACATGTTCAAAGCAATCCTCATCCCCACCTGTATCACTCGGTTTAGTCAAGCATCAAAAGCCATTCAAGGATTGTTTTGAGTGTGGAAAAGAAGGTCATGTGGTAAAGAAATGTCCTTAAAGGCTTGCTACGAATGGTGAAGGCAAAACAAATTGCTTCTCCGACTGTAAGTCTAAAAAGAATGTTCTAGACGGTAAAGGCAACACGGGTTGCTTCTCTGGATCAAGAGGTAAACAACACACATCTTTGAATGGTTGGATGAAAAACCCTCCATCCAAACCTTTTCATGTGAAGCCGGTTTCACATGATGGAAAGAAGAAAATGACCAAAGCTTCAACACCAAATTCTTTTCCTTCTAGTCTTAAACAGAAAATGATTTCCAAATTTAATTCATTCAAATCCAAGTTAATTGCACTGAACAAATTTGGCAAATTAAATGGAGGGATACAGCAATCCCCGATTGTTTAAACGGTTATGTGCAGAAGCTTGTTACTTATCTTGATGAAAAAGGAACTTCCAGGACTACGATGGCCTGGGTTCCTCTTTCTAACTAATCTGTTTATGAGTGCAGGAACAATTCAGGAGGACTGTTAGTAATCCGGTTTACTGACAGGGATTGTTCCTAATTCAAATTTGAGGCGGAACAAACAGGTTAAGGTCATGGTATTATATCCACAATCTGGATTTTTATTTGCATTATCACAGTTCTCACTTTACAGTCACTGCATATTTCTTGATAATTCATTTCTTATCTTGATAATCGGTGTAGTTTGGAAGACCTTCTTTGATGAATTTTATTTTTGTACAATTTTATAAAAAAAATTTAAAAATTAAAAATAAAAAACAATTAAAAAAATTAATAATATATATATAAAAAAATAAATAAAAAAATAAGTTTGCAAAAATAAAAATTTAGGGGAAGAGTATAAGTAAATAAAAATGAAAAGAGAACTGAGAACTTGATTCGAGATGATTGAGAAGTGATTGTATATCTTCTTGAAATGTTTGTTTTTGCATGACTTGCGTTTTTAAAATGAGATATGATAGTAACTGATGTTGTTATCTGATTTACATCTTATTTTTAATTACAAATAATAGAAAAACAAACAGATTCTTTAATGATATGCTTGGTAGGCTCAGCCTGAAGAATAAAGTAGACAGCAGCATGATGATTTAAATTAAATATATGCTTAAGGATGTCTGGATTTACACAATCATTTTGGCCTGCACAAAAACTGAGTCCCGAAAAAAATTGGATTGAGAATTGATCTTTCACCCATCATGATACAAATCATATAAGCTATATCTTTGATACATGTTTGGTGTATTTATGTGTCTTGTGTTTGTGCTAATCTCCTCTGCTGTACGGAAGTACTGACCTGGAGTGATGATCTCCTTTGCTGTACGATAGTACTGAACTGGAGCTCCCATCGGCACATGATTAAATGGTCATCTCCTTTGTTATATGTGAATATAGACCTGGAGCTCTCACCATTTTGATCTAAGTTGTGTCAAATCATCTAACGATGAATTCATCACAGAATACAATATTCTGTTGATAATCACTTGGACACTAATGCACAAGCCTTGTTCCATAAAGATCGTAATAAAATTCAAGAAATCCTGAGGTTGGGTGAGGTTTTTTGCCAAATGATTATGGGGTCCTAGCATTCTAAAGTGCTTAATTGAACCTTAACAAATCATCTGATGCTTGTTGAAAAAGATAGGGCATGGGTTTTAGTGGATAAAAATATCAGCAATAGTTATTGATCAGTTAGAGAATTTCAAAATCATTCAAAGACTGTGATTAGATTCAGTTATCAGTATGATCTCATTGCTTGTCGATGATTAATTTCATCTTTGTGCTAAAGTATATCTTGAGTATGTGATCTCATGATCGATTCAGTTCTCGGTAATTAAATAATAATAATAATAATAATAACATAAAAATTACTATAATAAATCTTTATTTCAATATTAACTTAGGTCTTCCATATTATGCTATTACAATTTTATCATTTTCACGCATTTTATGAAAAATTGCACACACAAACGAACACGGGTTCGCTTGTTTTCATAAACAGGTAAACACGGGTTTATTTGTTTTGTTGAAATGATCTAACGAGAAACATGTACAATGTGTTTGTGTTTGTGTTGCAGATTGTGCTACAAGAGATGGCCGATCATCAGTTGAGCAGTGTACCAGACCAGGGAACCTGTTCTTCAAGTTTGAAGAAGATACAGAGCTAGGAATCCTCCTCTTACATCTTCTGAAGCACTCGAGATTAGAGAATTGGGAAAGTTGTTCCAATATCTTTAGAAAGGATGCACTGAAAAAGGGGGAGCATATAAATAGGGGGAGCTTATGAGGAATAATCTTTCTCATCAGATTCAGAAAGCTTCAATTTGAAGATCTTTCTATAGTTGACTTCTCGGGGTTGAATTCGTATGAAGACGTTGATAATGATAGACTAATGGGGAGTAGTTGGAGCTGTAAAAGATAGTTTATATTATCAACACGGTGAAAGTCAACAAAAGTCAACGTCACGGTCAAAGTCAACAAAAGTCAATCCCGACACATTCGAGACGTGGAACCGAGACAAGACGTTGAAGATTTAAATGACTAGGAGTTTTATTGTATTAAATATATTCTGTGTGAACAAAATATATTTTATCTTGTTTTTAGTCAAGTTTTGGTTTTAGATGTTATTTCCACTAATTAGCCTAATTCTAGGGGGTTAAATGCAATTAGTGAATATTATATTCACTATAAATAGGTTAATTGTAATTAGGCTTTGGTCAATGGTTGAATGACCAATAGATTGAGGGATTATTTGTAAACACATATTTTGCAATCTAATTGAAGATCAAAGGGGTTTTGATTGTGATTATCATATTTTGATCTAATTCTTCATGATCTGATTCAAGTGTGCTTATTCCTGGACCAACACAGGTGTTTTAGACTTCACTGGAGTATTAGATCTCTGTTTTGAAACCAATTTAACTTCATTGTCTAGTTCAATTTTAATTTTGGGTGTCTGATAGCGTGGACAGTTTGAAGAGATGTGACCGCGTTGTCCACAGGTATAGCATGATCTCCTTTCAACAGGACTAGGAGATCTCTTGTGGGGCGGTGAGTAAACTTCAGGTACTGACTTTTTGTTCTCACTCCTTTGACATTCACCTTCCTTGACAAATTTTACTTGTTTAATGTTATGGGTGTTTTGTCTTTGAAGATTATTGTTATCTTGCTTAACAGGTTTAGTTTGAGTGGTTTTGGAAATCTTAGGTTGTGTGGTAGAGGATTTTGAACCCAACCCAAGATTTGCTTGAACATTCTCTTCACCCTGTTTTCAGTGATGTTTTTACCAGTTGTGCCTGACGTTGATGTTGTCTGATCAGCAGCCGGAGGAACAGGCTTAACTACTATGTCCGGATCGCTGACCAGAGGAGTAGTCACCATATGGTCCTTTATTGGATTATTATTTGATAGGATCTAAGCCACTAGTTTGATCAATTAGGTTGTATTCGCAGTGGATTTAGTACAGTAATTAGAACAAACAAGCAAGCACACAATAGATTTAACAATAAAACAAGTTATAGAGAAAGATGGAAGTTCTGCAAAAGAGAATATTTCATTCAATACATGCTTCGACTGCGGCTGTAATTAGCAGCGGCTATAATTAGGTCATCTTCCTCATATAGGGAAGAATAACCAAGTGCTGATGTCACTTGATAGTGACATCAACCGTTATTAAGAAACTAGTGATAGAATACCTAAACTACTGAAGATGTCAAACAGCTGACATCTTCTTACAAAATAGCTAAGTGTTCTACTTATTACAAGTACTGAAGAAACAAGAAACTACTGAAAGTTACAACGACTGAAGAACAGACTCTTCAGTCGTTTACAACTATTGAACTATAACAACTGAAGAACAAACTCTTCAGCTGTTGTACAAACTATTGAAAAGGAAAAATACAAACTACTGAAAGAGAAAAACCATCACAACATCTGAGGAAGACTTCTTCAGCTGTTGTGACAAACTCTGAAGCTTCAGCACTTGATCTTCAGACATTGGGCTTCAGATGTTTCATCAGCTGATGACTTCAGTAGTTGTCATCAGTTGATGTCTTCAGTCTTTGTCTTCTGACTTTGTGCATCAGTTGTTGATCTTTAGTTCTTCAGTTCTTCAGCTGTTGATCTTCAGCACTTGAGTCATCAGTACTTGAAGTCTTCAGTACTTGTATTCTTCAGTACTTTAGACTTTAGTAATTGTGTTCAGTACTTGGGATCTTCAGCTGTTGTTCTTCAGATCTTTGATCTTCAGCTATTGAGTCTTCAGTCTTTGTCAAACTGCTGATGAAGCCTTCAGCAGTTGTTGTGATGTCATGTGGGACTTAGAGGTTTTTCTGATCTGGCTCATTGATTCTTTTGGTCCAACATTATTAATAGGACGGAGTTTGGTGTTCAAAAGGATCTCATGTGGTGGAGGCACAACCTTATAACCCAACCCTTTCCCGTTGTTGCGTTCCTTAACCAAGTTTTTCAAAATACGAGAAGAACTAGCTAGACTGTGGAGTTTTTGTTTTAAAGACTCATTTTCAACTTGCAAAACAGCTCTGTCCTTTTTAGTTTCTTCAATTGTCTTTAAATAAAACTTTATATCGTTTTCCTGGTTAAACGCAACAACCTCAGTTTCTTTAAGTTGTTTCTTTAACGCTTCAATTTTCTCCTTATAGCTGCTCTCATTTTGTTTTAGAACTCTGTTTGCCTCTGTGCACAATTTTAAGTCATTTACTAAGTTATCATTATGATCTAATAACTTAGCAAATTTCAGATCAATGCTTTCCCTAAATTTATCACATTCAACACAAGCATGTTTATTAAACATATCATCCTTTGATTCTACCTGTGCAGATGTAGACGTTCCAGCCATGAAATCATTTTGAGGTTCCGGTTGTGCTTCAGTTTCAGCAATCAGCTCATTTTCAACAAGTTGATTAACAGCAGCTAAGGTCTCATCCACATCAGCAGTGTCAAGTTCAACTAAGTTCTCCCCCTCACTTGCTGAGTCTTCATTCAGATCTTCAACAGATGCAATGTTGGCTTCACTATCAGTTAAGAATTAGAAGGACCAGTCCTGTGCTTCATCACCTTGAGCAACCATTGCCTTTGAATCACAGCTGGTTGAAGCTATCTTTTTCTCTTTATCTTGTTTGTTGAGGACGAGAACGGGTTCCCATTGCCAGTCTTCTTTGGTTTGAGACATTCTCGCTTTAAGTGGCGTTTTTCACCACAGTTGAAACAGGTGACTTTAGACTTGTCGAATCCAAAAGTGGTATCTTTGGTTGCCACCAGATTTTGTCCCGTCTTTTTCACAAACTTCTTTGCTCGTCGCACAGCACATGCGAGAGCCCAGATTATGTCCATTCTTTCTAGTTCATTTTCATCAACCTGTTCATAGTCTTCATCAGCCAAGTGGCAGCTCCCAATCTTTCCTACAACCAACCTATCATTAGAATGAACCACCACAACAAGTAGGTCCATGTGCTCTTTAGCCACTTCCATAGTTACTTTTCGTAGATTTTCGATCACTAACTTCGTTGATTGAGCAACTGTAGGACTTTGTTGAACCCCTGATGAAACATGTGACTCACCACCAGACGATAAGCTTTGACCAGTTGCAGATGATGCATTAGACATAAAGGCGGTCTGCAAAGGGGCACTGGAGGATTTAGCAGTTGGAGTAGGAGTAACGTTGTAGAGAGATGGATCCTGAGTGTATGCTCCTTTTTTTGTCTTGTACTTGTGTCTAACCTCTTCTTCTCTCAGTTTCATGATGAAATCATTAATATCCAGAGTCTCCAGTACTGAGTTATATCTTAGAGTGGAGATGAATGAATCCCACTTCTCTGGTAGCCCATCAGCCAAGCTTGCCACTTTTTCTTCTTTGGAGGTTGTAACACCATGAGTGTGAAGTTCACTCATCAAATGGTAGAAGCGATCTATGATATCATCCAAGCTTTCATTCCCAATAGAAGAGAAATTATCAAACTCTTTCTTCAACGCTTTAGCCTTTAGTGACTTTAGTGTTGAGTTACCTTCATATCTCTTCTCAAGAGCCTCCCATAACCTTTTGCTCTGCTTATGTTCTGAATATTGATGAAAAATGTCTTTGGGAATTGACTGGGTCAACATAGCATAGGATTTCTTCTCTGCATTATAATCAAGCTTTTGTGAATTACTTAGTCACCTCAAAGTCAGGGGTATGCCATCAGCACCAACTGGCATAGTGTAGCCAGTTTCAATAGCATTCCAAAGATTGGAATCCACTCCATTCAGATGAATCTCAAATCTTTGTTTCCATTGAGGAAATTCATCAAGTGACAACAGCTTAGGTGGTTTATTATGGTTCCCAATCTAATTTTCCAACAACAAGAGGTTCTGGATCCTGGAGTCCTTCACAGTTGAGAATGCAAAGTTCTTTGAGTCCATAACAAAGTAGACTTAAACTTGAAAAACAAACTGTGTATGCGACTGAGAGAGACGACTGAAGGACGACCGAGACAATCATTGTGCGATTGAGCTAAGTCGTATGACTGTGCAAGCGACTAGGGCAGTTGTGCGAATGAGCAGAACGACTGGAACAATCGTGCGATTGAACGAGCGATTTGTCCAATCGTGCGATTGAGCTGGGCCATTAGAGTTCAGTAGTACGATTAAGTCAATCGTGCGACTGAAACTGCTGGCTTCGAATTTTTCAACCTTTTTCACACAATTCGACCTAAAAACACAATTTTGAATACCCTAGACGGCTGCAACTTGAAAAGGACTCAATTTTCAAAGCATGCACACGTAAAAACTGGATTTTGAGCAGAAAGACCGGATCTTTATACTTAAAAACGTTGACTTTTTCACCAAAACTATTGAATCCACGAAGAATCAAGAGCCAAAGCTCTGATACCACTTGTTAGGACCGTGTACGAATGGAGTACTAACTGATTCTAGGTGAAACCGAATCAAATAGCACGGAATTCTATTTGATTGGTGATCCAATCAGTGAGAACGTTATCCGGATTAAACCTAACGATTAGAAAACATTAAGAATGAAGTAGGAATGATCTGAAACGCTCTATGAACTTGGAAGAGACGTTCTGGACGAACTGGGACGGCTAGGGTTGTAAATTATCGAAGTGTTTTTTTTACGAATTAAGTGGTATTTATAGGTTACAGCTTTCATTCGTACGACAGAGCCAGGCGACTGGCTCAGTCATGTGACTGAGTCATACGGTTGATTCATTCATACGACTGAGTCAGTCTTATGACTCAATCGTGCGATTGAATCAATCACCTGGTTCAGTCGTGCTATTTGCCCATTCGCATGGTCCAGTCATGTGACTGAATCAGAATACTTAGTTAAACACATTATTGAAGCTTTGATGATCCAGAACTATGTCTAACAGCCGTAAGCCTATATAACATGTTCATATATGTGTGTAACAATGAATAATATTAATAGATATGACATTAAACAACCAATAAACATTCATATAAGAGTTTTTCATTTCATTGATAAAACTTTACATGTTGTTACAAGATGAAAGTCTATTACATTGAAGCTCACTAGACTAGACCTAGGGACATGTGTACCAACAAACAACTGCCGATGACGCACCCAAGAGGAAGAGAAGGGTGTTGAGGCTTTAAGAAGAAGAAGAAGATGATGATGAGGGTGATAGGCTACCCATTTCAACTGTTGTTATATCAAAAGGGAAGATGCCTGAAGTATCAAAGAATATTGCCAAGAGCCAACCAACAGTGATCACTCCTGCCATCCAGATGTAAACTGTCAAAGTAAAGCTTGAAGAAGAACTGCACAAACAACATGATGAGCAACTGTTGAGTATGGTTGATAAAGACTTTCCTCAGACTACATCAATACAATCTATGAGGAAACATGCTCAGAAGTTGTATGCTCTCAGATTTACCTTTCAATATCAGAAGGAGAGAGTTAGAATTTGGCCTGATCCCAGGGTGAGTCATAGAATTCACAAGAAGAACATTCCAAATAGATAGAATGGCCAAGTAAAGAAGATTGTAGACGCAGTGATCATGCTGGCCATTGTAGTGTCACCTGGGAAATCCTAGAAGACTTCAAGAAAGCCTACAAAGCTATTCTTTCCCCCTAAAAGTTACTAGAAAACAAAATGGTGAAAAGGGGGTTAATTTATAAGAGGCTTGAAGAAATCAGAAGCAATGAGCTCCAGTTGTTACTTGAGGGTAATCACCCTGATGAGTTTGCTTATAGAGAAATAACAACTGTGGAGCTAAAGAATGGGAAACAGGTGAAATATCTGTCTGAGTATTATGGGCCAGAGTTCTTCTTTGAAGGAGAAGCTGAAGAACTAACTTTGGAAGAACAAATTGTCTTCCTGGAGGCCTATGTAAGAGAGTCTTACAGACTCATTGTAGGGAAGTAGGTTTCATGGATGGGGTAACAACTATGTGTCTAATTCCCCAAGACAGAGTTCCCACCCATCCCTTGCGAATCTGATCTACTGAAACCTATTCCCAGGCCTGTGCTAAAAATGGTCACTTCTGAGCTGATCCAGAAGAAAAAGACAATGTTTTTGCCTAATAAGTAAGACTCCAATAAAGTTAAAGGTTTTGGCTGCATTGGTTCAAGGGGAGTTTGTTGGACCAAAAGAACCAATAAGCCAGATCAGAAAAACCTTTAAGTCCTACAGACATCATAACAACTAAAGAAGACTACATCAGCTGAAGACAAAGTCTGAAGACAAGTACTGAAGACAAAGTCCGAAGACAAGTACTGAAGACAAAGTCTGAGGACAAGTACTGAAGACAAAGTCTAAAGACATCAGCTAAAGACAAAGTCTGAAGACCAAGTCTTCAGAGGTTGTCACAACAGCTGAAGTAGTACTCTTCAGTAGTTTTGATGGTTTATTTTTTAGTAGTTGTCTTTATCATTTCAGTAGTTTGTATTCAGTAGTTCAGTTGTTTGTTTTCAGTAGTTGTAGTATTAGTTAATACTTAGCTTCTATTGTAAGAAGATGTCCTCAGCTGTTGTGGACATCTTCAGTAGTTTTAGTTATTTTCAGTTGTTTATGTAAAACGGTTAGATGTCACTATCAGGTGACATCTGCTGATGTCACCTTCCTCTATAAAAGGAAGGTTGACCTAATTTGTAATCACCGAAGCTTATGCATGAATGAAAACATTCTCTTTTGCAGAAAACTTTCTCTCTTTATAAACGTACTGTTTCATTGAATATTCTTTATGTTCTTGCTTAAATTTCGTCTAATTCTTATACTATTCCGCTGCAAATCATAACCTAATTGGTCAAACTAGATCTGAGATCCCTTCAATGGTGGCTCTTTACTTTGTAGCTTCTTCCCTTATCTTCCTCTTAGCAGTTTTTTGATCTTTTATCACTTATTTCTCAATCTACTTGAGCTACTCAAACTCTATATACTCATAGAACAAGGAAAGAAGTGCAGATGCCTAATAGAGGCATGTGGCACTCAGGTAGTTGATCATATTTTGCCTATCTGGGAGAGAGTAGGAGCATGCTTGAAGAGTCTTTTCCTCCTCCTTTCTTTGTAGTTCTACATCCTCTACATCCTTTCTCTCCTTTGATAGCTCAGTATCAGCCAGTTCATTTATCTCTTCTAAAGGAAGAGAGATAAGTTCATCAATGTTGTAGTTTCTGGTCCCCAAGTAGTTCAATCTGGCTGCCCTTAACTCATCATCTTGAGTGTTTGGCCTGGGGGCAACGTAATTGTAACTTCCATGAAGCCAAGGGTCCTTTAGAACTCTCTCCCCTTACCCTCCTCTTCCTCTTTCCTTCCTCCTCTTCAATCTCCTGAGGAGTCAACTTTCTTTTTCCTTTATCTCACAGGATTTGGTGACTCAGGGTGGAGATAGCTTTGGCCTTTATTGCTTGGTTCAACACTTGATCTCTAGCTAGAGAGAGGTGGTGAAGCACTTTTACCAGCTGGTGCCTGACTGAGGGTAGAGGATTTTGAAGTAGTTCATGTCTCAAGGATCACATGTTCTATCACTGGTCCTTTAGTCAAGGTTTTCCCTTCAAATATAATCTTAGGGTCTACCTCAACATACAGTTGACGAATGACATTACTTGTTAGCCTTTTTCTTCTTCTTAATCTGAAGTCTTCAACAATCATGTCTTGGATTCTCTGAGCTTGTCTGTTAGCTTTCCTGTTTTGACTTGGGTTAGCAAGTGACATGTGAAGTAGAGGAAACCTCTTATAGTACTTCAGGTTTCGAAAACTAAAGACTTCTTGCTACCCTTGAAGTTTAAGGAGTATCAAAGCTCTCCTGTCAGCATCGTACCTCCACCCTAGTATTTCGTTTCAGCATCATATGGTGGGGTAGGCATAGCCCTTAGGAGACCCTTCTCAAACAGACTTTGTATGAGTGAGTCCACATCAATATGCACTTGAGAAGGTTGCTGAGTATGTACAAGTGCAATTAAGGGTGGTGAATCCTCTATGTCTCTGAGAAGAACTCTTAGGTTTTGTGATTGGAGGTAGGACTTTCTCCACCTTTTGGTAGCATCACCCTCTTGCATAGGGGAGATAGAGATCAGGTCCACCACATCCACGGGTTCTTATGGCCCTGGTTGAATCCTGCTAAGTGGTCTCTCAGCTAACTCGCCCTTGAGATCAGTGATCTCAAGTTGCTGGTTATTGACCCTCTTTTATAAGGTAGCCAGGTGACTAAACTTTAAGACTAAATAGGTGTAGGTTTTAGTCAGTTTGTACACATTTAGTTTCAAACAACCCTTATCTTCATCAGAAGAATCACGGGGGATGGAAGAATATGACCAAAGTGTTCTTTTTCATCACCAAGTTCTTGGCTGCTGGATTTCCCCTACACCATGACAGCTTCAATTGAAATGTCAATGGGCAAGTTATCATGGTTTTATGTCTTAAAGATGTAATAACATGTAGAAGTGGGAGCCTCTTCCATATGGACCTCCTGAACAGGTTCAGGGAGATCCACCTTAGTTGTAGGTGGATGATGTGGGCTAGACATGGGTGAGTCAAAAGCACTCATCTCTCCTTGAGCAAGTGTGGAGAAGAGAGACTCATGATACTAATTGAATCCCATGTCTTTGTCATCATAGAATTCAATGTTTGGAATTGTTTGGTTAAGATCAAGAGGCCGGGGATAGTAGCTTTACCCTGAAGGTTGTTTACTATATTTTTAATGACTTTGAGTGAAGGCTTAAGACTGTTGGGGTTGTGAGCTCATCAGGCCGAGAATGAGGAACCTCGGCACTGACTAATGAAGTTATGGGAGTTGTTTGCTCCTTAGGGGATGTTAGACCCTAAAAGGATCATACATTCCAATTCAAGAGGTGGATGGTTGTTCTGCTGGTTTCTCCCCAAGTCCAAGAAGAAAATGCACATAAAGAAGATCCTGCATGAGAAGAAAATTACAAGTGTCGGCTGTCCGCATTTGTTAATGCGGATGACTAAGAACAAATGCTGACAAGTATTTGTTCTTCCACATTAACTAATGCGGGATGAAATGCAGACAAGGCATTTGTTCTTCCGCATTAACTATTGCGGATGACCAGCAACAAATGCGGCCAAGTGTTTGCTCATCCGCATTAACTAATGCTGATGACCAAACACTAATGCGGCTAATAGAAGACCAATGCTGATGAAGAAATACTTATCCGCATTAGTTAATGCGGATGACAAAGAAACAAATGCTGATGAAGACTTAGACTAAGGGTAGTTTAGTCTTTTTGTACAAGCTGTGTGTCAGCCTATAAATAGAATAGAAACCTCGTATGTGAGGTACACTTTTTGTGTGACTGTTTACACAACTTTTGACAATAGACAATCAGTATATACTTTTTTCTCTCCCATGTTAGTTGTCTTGTTACTGTAGCTTGCTAAACCCTAGCATTTACTCTATAACTGTTCATCTAATTAATATAAGGATGCATTTATGAGTATATCAAGAGTTTCATGTTCATTGATTGCTTGATTCCGCCTTTCAATCATTGACTCAATCTTCATATTCAATCCTTGTTGATTAATATCAACAGAGAATATCATTCTCCAAAATGTCCAGTCAATTGGTATCAGAGCCTTGGCTGTCGGTTATTACTCAGATCTGCTCAGATCTCAGTTTAACCCGATCGATCTGTTGATTGAGTTGCTGTTTAAAGGTTTCAAGCATCTCTTCTCAGTATTCCAACTAAATGCTCACTGATATACTCAACAGCTACTGTTCACCCAAAGATCTGCTCTTCGAACAAACAGTTCAGGTTTCACAGTCACTAAAAACAGAAAATCAAAAGCTAAAAATTACATATTCTCAGCAGATCCATTGTTAGCGGACTAAGTTCGAACTTGTTGGACTATTTGGACTAATTAACCATAAAATCAATTAAATCCAGATCTAAACAAGTTAAAACTAACAAGTAACTATGGATTCACATAATTATTCTGAACTTGGGCATGCCTCAAAACCACCAATGCTCAAACATAAATCTGAATTTAAACAATGGAAAATCAGATTCATGAACTATATTACAAGTGTTGATCCTGATTATTGGATCCCAATATGCAAAGGCCCACACATTCCAGTAACACTATCTGCAGATCAAGATGCACTGTACAAGACTTTAAGAATTCCTATTGAAGATCTTACTCTTGATGATTATGATTACAAGAAGATCAAGATTGACCTCAAAGCTTACTCCATACTCACTCAAGCACTTAAAATGGATGTGCTTAAAAGATTAGAAAAGTATGGCACTGCAAAAGCTGTATGGGATGCACTGCAAATCATGTGTAAAGGAAGCAATGAAGTGGCTGAAATCAATAAAGACAAGCTTGTGAATCAGTATGAGACATTTCATCACTCCAAAGGGGAGTCCATCTCTAAACAGTTGCATAGATTTGTGCAGCTGGTGAATGATTTAGAGATCATGGGTGTTACTTACAAGTCAAAGGATTTAAACAAGAAGATGTTACATAGTCTTCCTGAAAATTGGAAACAAAATGTGACTGTGCTGAAGAATACTCTTGATTTGGAAAGCACCACCCTGGATATCATGATAGTAAAGATAGAAGCTTTTGAACTGGATGAAAGAAGCAGAAATCTGGGAGGACCCAGAGTACTTGAAGCATACAAGTTTCCCACAGATAATCACTCTGTGGAAAATGCCTTCATTACTGAAGAGGATGATTTCATCTCCTCAAGGATCAAACTAAAGCAACTAGATTCACTACAGCCCCGCCATCCAACAGACCAACAACATCTTCTCCATCAACTTCAACAAGTCAAGCATCAGGATTCTCTGCAACTCCTACTCCTGATGATTCAAAATCTGAAGAACAAAAGGCAACTTACAATGCATTTGTTGCCAGCTTTGAAGCCTATTTGGGTGGAAGACTTACATCTGCACATCTGATCTAAGAAGATCTAGAAGAAATGGATCCAGATGATGTGGAGGAAATGGACTTGCAATGGCAAATGGCCATGACTGGTATGAGAGCAAAGATGTTTTTCAGAAAAGGGAAAAAGCTTCACCTTAATGAAAACACCAAGCTTGGATATGACAAATCAAAAGTGAAATGCTTCAATTGTGGTATGACTGGCCACTTCTCTAGAGAATGTAATGCTGCCAGAAGAAACTACAACGCTCAAAGGCCTTCTCAGAGCCAGTCATCATCACAACCATCTTCAAGCTTTCACTCCAACAGACTTAACCCCAACTGACCAATCAAGCTTATGGAAGCAATCCGTCATCAGCAAATGCTCTTGTTATCAGGCAGGATGGAGTGTGTGACTGGAGCATGTATGCTGAGGAAGTAAAGCCTCAATTTCAAAATCATGCACTCATGGCTCACATCAATGATGGACCTTCTCCCATGTCTACTGAGGAAAAATCTAATCTTTGTAGTGATAAATGCATAAATGAACTACAAGGGTATAGAGAGCATAATCATAAACTGGCTGATAAAATTAAAGAAGAAAAGGTGAAGTCAGAGATGCTTAAGAGAGAAAAAAAATCTTTGAAATAAAAATTAAATCTCTCATCTTTGACATTGAGAAATTTCATGGTGAAAAGTACACTCTTGCAGCTGAGAATGAGCAACTGACTGAAAAATTAGCTCAATCTAAAACTGAACAAAATCTTACTGAACTGAAACTAGAAAAGTTTCAGCAGTCATCAGTAAAGCTGTAAGAGACGCTTGATTCTCAAATCAGTAAAGCTGTAAGAGACGCTTGATTCTCAAAAGGATCTCAAAGACATGTCTGGTATTGGATACAACTGTTGTCCACCACTATACAATGACAACTACACTGCCATGCCTGATTCTGTCACACTCAAACAGGAAAATGAACGTAACTCTATTGAACCTAAAACAATAGTAAAACAAGTCACCAATCCTCAAAATAAATCTAGTGTTTACATTGAAACAAATGAGGATAAAATCAAATTAGGTCACCCAGTTAAAATCAAGGAGTGTTCAGACAAGACAGTGAGTGTGATCAAAACAGATAGCCCAATCAAGGCTATTATTCCTTTTGTGAAATTCATTCCTGCAATTTCCAAGGAAAATAAATTAAAAGCTAATGAGGTGAATCTACCTACTGAAAGTAGATCTGATAGTGAGATAAACTCTCCTAAAAATTCAAGCAAATCAGACACTGATTCACCATCCATCAAAAGAAAAGGTTCTCGGGTCATAAAAACTAAAACTAACTCAAACCCTCAAACTTCAAACTCAAAGCAAGGGGTTGGCTTTGAAATTTTCAATAAAGAGCATATGAATCAATTTGAAAGAGAGATTAGGCAAAAATCAAGAAAGCATGATCGGCCTCAGAAAAGCAAAATCAGTAGTATTGTGATGCAAACTATCAATAAGGTTGATCAGGCTTTGTCATCAAAACCAAGGAATGAATCTAATTCCAAATCTGCCAAAGCTTCAAAATCCGCAACACCAGGATCTGTAGCTAGAATCAAACACATGTATTGTGATATGTGTGAGAGGTCTAATCATAGAACAGATAAATGCATTTACAATCAATATTGTTCAACCTGTGATATGAACAATCACTCCACCAAGAACTGTTATTTCAACAAATACTGTTCTGTCCGCAACATGACAAATCATAATACATCTGATTGTTTCTTTAAACAAAAGGGATTGAGAATACCTCAGAACAAGCCTATATCTCCAATCATGTCTGAGAAACATAAGATCAATGGTCGTCCTCATCACAGAGTCTCTAAGTCTGATGATGACGGGAAAAATCTAAGAACTTCAAACAGAATCGAAAGAAATAAAAATCAAGTAGTCAAACAAACTAATGATTTTTATAACTCTAAAACAAAGTTTGATAATAAAAAACGAATAAACTTTCTGAAAAGAAATAGGGTTCAAAGGTTTGAATACTCATCTGACTCTTCAGTTGAAGTAATAAACCATTCAAGTTTCAGAAACAAATCAAGCATGATTCCATCTTCAAAGCACTAGTTTAGAGGAAAATACCAACAGGTTACTATCATGGATAGAAACGGTAAGCCCAAGACCATAATGGCATGGGTTTCACACTCTAACTAGTTCTTTCTGTGCTTGTAGGGTCATTCATACAGGTCCAACAGTTTATGGTATGTTGACAGTGGATGCTCCCGACACATGATTGGAGATTGTTCCATCCTTCATGATTTTAAGCACATTCAAGGAACTACTGTGGCATGTGGAGGAGATTCACTAGGTGGTAGAATTACAGGTGAAGGATCTGTGACAAGTGGAATGCTGAGCTTTGACAGAGTGAACTACTGTGAATAACTGAACTTCAATCTTCTCAGCGTATCTCAGATCTGTGACAAGAAATATTCTACTCACTTCACTGACAGTCATTGCTACATTCTGAGACCAGGATTTCAAATTCCTGAAGAATGGGTTGTCTTGAAAACACCGAGAAAGAATAACACCTATGTCATTAACCTTAATTCTGCATCACCAAAAGAAGAAACATGTCTTCTATCAAAAGCATCTTTTGATGAATCATAACTTTGGCACAGACGATTAGGACACACAAATTTCAAAAACATGAACAGACTGGTCAAGGAAATCATGTTATTGGATTACCTAAAAAAGAATTTCACTTCATTGACCACTGTTCAGCGTGTCTCAAAGGAAAACAACACAAGTCGTCTAACAAGCTAAAGTTGGTGAACACCAACAATTCTCCATTGAAACTACTTCATATGGATCTTTTTGGTCCAACTCATGTTATGAGTATGGGAAAAAAGCAATTTTTTGGTGATCATAGATGACTTTTCTAGATTCACATGGGTCTTCTTCCTACTTCATAAAAATGAAGCGTCCCAATTAATAAAAGATTTTATCACCAAAATTGAAAATCAAACTAATCTTAAAGTCAAAACAATCAGGAGTGATAATAGGACATAATTTAAAAATGAAGTTATGAGTTGATTTTGTACAACCAAAGGCATAGCTCATCAATTTAGTGCAGCTAGGACTCCTCAACAAAATAGAGTAATTGAAGCAGCACGTACTATGCTAGCAGATGCTAAACTGCCAATCACCTTTTGGGCAGAAGCAGTTAACACATTGTGCTTTGTACAAAATAGAACATTGATTGTCAAAGAAAGTAATAAGACACCTTATGAACTCAATTTTCAAAGAAAGCCATTCATTGGATTTTTCAGATCATTTTGCTGTCCTGTCTCAATATTAAACACCCGTGACCATTTGGGAACGTTTTCATCCAAGTCTGACGTAGGATTCTTTGTAGGATATTCTTCTATTTCAAAGGCTTACAGAGTGTTTAATCCTAGATTAAACATTATTGATGAATCAACAAATGTTCAATTCAAGGAACATTCATTTCTCAAATCAACTAACGGTCCTGATTGGTTGTTTGATATTGACTCATTTACTAAATCTTTTGGCCAATTTCACATGTCTAATGCAGGAAGCCTACAATCAGCTATACCTTCATCGTTAGTAGAAAGAAGCAGTGACTTTCCAATGATTCCTCCAACATCTACTGAGTAACTTGATGAAGATGTTCCACTACAAGCTGATCTTGTCAGACATACTGTTCAACATCAAAGTGCTTCAATTGAGGATGGTCCTAGTACAATACCCTCTCCATCAGAGATGCCATCTATTGAAGTGAGAAACCAAGAAGAAGTTAGAACTCAAACGCATGTCATCCCTCCGGTTGACACAGAAAGAACTTCAAATGATGGGAGTAATCAAATCCTTGCTGACACTGAAGCAGGAACTAGAACAAATTTTGATTACTTTCACAGCTCCCCAACAGTACAAGAAGAAGTTGCCTCCCACCAAGATGAACTGAATGTCTCCAATCTTGAAGTAACCATTGCTGGTGACTCAATTCCAACCACAAGAATACACAAAGATCATCCAGTTGACAACATCATTAGTGAATTAAATGAACGGGTGACAAGGAGCAAGTCAAGCATAGCTAACATCTACTTGTTCTCATGCTTTCTATGTCAAACAGTACCCAAAAATATCAAAGAGGCTCTTCAAGACAACAGTTGGATTGAAGCAATGCAGGAAGAGTTGTTGCAATTCAAGAAACAAGAAGTATGGCAGCTGGTAGATATTCCCGAAGAACAATATCCTATCGGTACCAGGTGGTTATACAGAAACAAAACTGATTACAGAGTAATTGTCATTAGAAACAAAGCAAGACTAGTAGCTCAGGGATACACACAAGATGAAGGAATTAACTATGATGAAGTATTTGCCCTTGTAGCCAGACTAGAAGCCATAAGAATCTTTCTTGCATATTCAGCATCCATGAAATTCACCGTGTACCAAATGGATGTGAAATGTGCATTTCTGTATGGAAAGATTGCTGAAGAGGTCTACGTAAGTCAACCTCCTGGATTTGAAGACCCAGATTTTCCCACAGGGTATACAAGCAAGACAAAGCCTTGTATGGTCTTCATCAAGCTCCAAGGAAGTGGTACGAGACACTTTCATCATTCCTTCTTGACAATGGTTATGAAAGAGGAAATATTGATCAGACCCTCTTTAGAAAAAGAAAAGGAAAGGACATGTTGCTTGTATAGATATATGTGGACGATATCATTTTTTGCTCAACAAACAAGACTCTGTGTAAAGACTTTGAAAATCTCATGCATTCAAAATTCCAAATGAGTGCTATGGGAGAACTCACTTTGTTTCTGGGAGTACAAGTCCAACAGACAGAAGACGGAATCTTCATCAATCAATCAAATATGTGGAAACAATGCTGAAGAAATTCAAGTTTGCTGACTGTCAGTCCATCAGAACTCCTGTGGATACTAAAGTGAAGATTGGACCTGATCCTGAAGGCAAATCAGTGGATCAGACACACTATCGTTCCATGATATGTTCACTAACGTATCTAACTGCCAGCAGGCCTGACATTATGTTTGGTGTTTGTGTGTGTGCCAGATATCAAGCAGATCCCAAGGAATATCATGTCAATGCAGTCAAGAGGATATTTAGATATCTTAAGGGAAAGCCTGCTCTTGGACTATGGTATCCAAAGGAAGGAGATTTCAATCTATATGCATACACTGAAAGTGATTATGGGGGATGTAACATCAACAGGAAATCCACTTCTGGCGGTTGTCAATTTCTTGGTCCCAGACTGGTATCCTGGCAGTGCAAAAAGCAAACCAATGTTTCTGTCTCAACAGTAGAAGCTGAGTATGTAGCAGCATCTGTATGCTGTTCTCAAGTTCTCTGGATTCAAAACCAGATGCTTGATTATGGATTTAACTTTCTGTAAACTCCAATTTACATTGACAATACAGCAGCAGTGTTTATAACAAATGATCTAGTTCAATACTCAAAAACGAAACATATTGAAATTAGATATCACTTTTTGAGAGATTGTGCTGAAAAAGGATTAATCAAATTAATGCAAGTTCACACTGACAATCAATTAGCTGATTTATTCACTAAGGCATTTGATCCAACCAGATTTGAATTCTTAGTTCAATCAATTGGCATGATTAATCTTGAGTAAAATGAAAACAAACAAAAACATTCAAATATTTCAAAAATTATCAAAAAGAAATCAAAAGAAGAAGTATAAAGTTTATCTAAGGGATATGATATAATTCACAGTCATTATATCATTCATTGCGCTTATTTACAAAACTTAAATGACTGACATGAGTTATCTGATATGTTGGTAGGCTCAACTTGCAAAAGAAACGACATGCAGTGATAAATTAACGCTTATATTCAACTGTGATGCTGTCATCTCATAGTATGTGTAAGTTTTGACTTATCCAAATGTTTGTGTGTGTAGCAACCTAAACACCCCAGGTAATAATGACTTATGAATCTCTTTTACCCACATCAGTTCTTCCTTTGTTTTGCTAAGCAAAGACCTGGAGAAGCAAGCACATAGTGCTGATGTCCTGATCCATCAAGATTCCCAATGAGGAACACATCCAACTTGGATGAAACAAATAGAATAAAAATCATTCAAAATGAATGAAACAAAGAAATCCTAAGAGATCACCTTCTAAAGTGAAGTGAAAAGAATCCCAATATGGATCAAAAGTGATAAAAGGATCAAAATTAAAAGAATCCCATTGAGGATCAAGTAATATGAGATTTCTAAGTTTAAGTATCCTGGTCAAGTAAGATGTTGAAAGTTCTACCATACATTGCATGTAGATGGTTGACCTTGCCATGCTTTTAAATGTGAGGTACAAGTTGAATACACAATCAACCTAAAAACTTGATAACATCATTTGCATGAGAACATTAACCAAGTATGAGTTTAAGAGGATAAACATACCTGCAATCAATATGTGCATGACCATGTCTGTTTTACTAACAATTGCTTGCACTTGTGAAAGGTAAGATTGATATGATCCCAAAGAAAGATATAACTCAACTTCTTGTACAGTAAAGAAAGCAAAAATCACAAAAAGATTTTATTTTCAAAAATTTTCAAATCCTTAAAAGTTTCTATCTATTATGGATATAAACTTAAGGGGGAGTAATTTAAAATTTTGATCAATTTTGTACAGGTGTTTCCTTTCTTAAAAATTAGAAAAACCAAAAACAATTTACCAAATCAGAAAAAAATATGTGTTGTTGCAGAAGTTATACCATAGTATCTCAGTTCTTGTAGACATCTTGATGCACAAAAGAGTGTTAGGTCCCTTAAAAGATTAACATTTAGTCTTTATTGTTTAGTGTCTATTTTGTATTTTATACTAGTGTAGGGACTAGTTGTGTAAATTAGTTCCTTAGGTTCTAGTATAAATAGCTTAGACGTAGTATAGATTGTAAGTTTTTGCATATGTTTTATGAGAACTGCTTTCTATCATTTGTAATCGTCTTTGCTATCAATGGAATATGAATTTTGTTGATTTTACATGATTTGATTACAATTGATTGTATTTTGCTTTGAATTGTTCATATAATTGATACAGATTGCTCTAATTGATCCTATCAATTGGTATCAGAGCTTTCGGTTGAGTGTTTTTGAGGTTCTGTCGAAGATAGAAACTTCAAAAATCCACTGAAATCTGTAATCAATTGACAATTCAAGTGAAATATTGTGAATCGAAGCTGTGTTTCATCATCAAAAACATGTTTTGAATCACAAATTGCAGTTTATCTCATAAAAAATCGAGTAAACTAGTGAAAAACAGTTCAACTGAGTGCTCTTGAGTGTTCGACCTAAAATCTCTGAAATTCATCGAAATTTGTTGATGATTACTGAAATTGAGGTTATAGGATTGATTATCGGTATAATCATGAACTAATTGTGAAATTTCAGCTCAATTAATCAACAATTGAAGGTTTTGAGATTTCTGAGTTTGTTACATTCATATGAAGCTGATGAATGTGGCGTATTAGGGCTGAAAAACACTGAAATTTGACCAAGTGTTTGGTCATTTGAGAACTGTTGGACTTTTCTCAACTGTTTCAGTCGTTTTACCCTAGCCGTATAACCACTGTGGACAATCACTGTAGGTTAGACACATCACCACTGAGTAGCCGTATTACCACTGTTGGACGTTTCACTGCTGGTCGTTTTAGGTTGTGGTCATATAACCACTGTTGGTCGTTTCAGCTTGTGGTCGTATAACTACTGTTGGTAGTTTCAGCATTGTGTTGGAAATTTTTCTAAGGCAATCCCTTAGACTCATCACTGTTGGACTTATCACCACTGTTGGACGTTTAACTATTGGACGTATTACCACTGTTGGACATTTCACTGCTGGTCGTATCATCACTGTTGGGCATTTGACTACTGTTTCGGACTTTTCAGCCTTAACACTTAGAAATTTTTCATAAAAATTCAAAAATCCAAAAAAAAATATTTTTCTTTTCATTTCTTAATTCAAAAGATTAGAAAAACAAAAAAATATAAAAAATGGCTAAATCAGAAGATTCTGAGAATAGAGTTCCAAAACTTAATAACAGAGCTGATTTTAAAAATTGGTCTCTTAGGCTGAAACATCATTTGAATTCCATAGACACTGATCTGTGGAAATCAATTGAAAAGGGTCCATACATTCCTGTGACTACTGATGGTCCAGACAGAGGATTTGTGTATTCTAAAGATTCACAAGAGCCATATCCAGAAGATAATCTTCATGGTGATGATTTAAAAAAGGTAAAGAATGACATCAAAGCATATTCTCTCATGTGTAAAGGACTACCACTGGAAGTTCTTTCAAGGCTTGAAAACTATCAGACTGGATATACAATGTATAAAGCCTTGAAGATTATATGTGAAGGAGGGAAAGAGATTCAAGATCTGAAAAAGCAAAAACTGAAAAGGCAATTGGAACTTTTTGAGCACATCTCAGGAGAAATAATAAACCAAATGATGAATAGGTTTGTGCAATTAACTACAGAGATGTCTACTTTGGGAATCAAGAATGATCTTGAGGACTTAAACAATAGACTTCTGAATGCACTACCATCTTCTTGGAAACAAACTGTCACTTTATTAAAACATATTGAGAAGTTTCCAATGGATCTTGATCTGCTCATTGCTAAAATTGAATCTGTAGAAATTGATGAGAGCTCAAGAAATAATGATAGACATGCATCAACAACTCAGTATAAGTATGTTGCTTCACCAGCAAATACTGTTGAGAATGCATTTTTGGCTAAAGACCAATCCACTCCTGAAGATGAAGGTGATCTATTTGTGGGAGCAGGATTCTTCACCAGTACACCTGCTTACTCCACTCAACCACAACCACAGTTTTCACCTAAAGCTAAAATGCCAAAACCTTCAACTGAGATGCCATCCTCCTCAAACTCTCCCAATCCAAGTAAAGTGAAAGATGTGATCAACATTTTTTTACAAGATGAAGAGTCAAAAACTGCTTTCACTGCTTTCATGGCAAGCTTTCAAGCTTATCAAGGCAGTCATCTGACTCAAATGGAGCTAGTTCTACAGGATTTGTTTGAAATGGATCCAGATGATGTTGAAGAAATGGATCTTAATTGGCAGATGGTCATGATAGCTTACAGAACTCAAAAGCATGCTTACACTAACAGAAATTACAAACCCAGTGCAAACAAAACTGTTGGGTTTGATAAATCAAAATCAAGATGCTTTAACTGTAACAGCTATGGTCATTTTTCAAGAGAATGTAAAGCTCCAAGAAACCAAGGAGGAAATACTCAAGGCAGCTCAAATGGTCAAAAGTATCAGCAACAGGCAAACAAGACTTTTCAGAAGCCATACCAAAGTCTACCAATGCCAGAACCCAAAGAAGAGAAGAACAGTGAGGAAACTAAGAAGGCACTGGTTGTAAACATCAAAGATGGTTATGACTGGAGTGCATATGCAGAGCAATTTACTGCTGATCTCACTGCTAATCTGGCACTAGTTGCTGAAGTTGATGATGAAGACTGGTCTGAATTTAAAGATCCTAAATATGATGAATCAGATCAAGAAGAAGAGTATGATTGGAGCGACAAATCAGACCCAAAAGATACCACTGAAGAAGTTGCTCTTATGGCTCAATCAGAACAGCCAAAGGTTGTAAATTCTTCTGATACTGAATCTTCACACTCATATCCTGAAATACCAGTAGACGTGAGAGAGAAAATATGCACAAAAGCATGTTTTGAGCTAGTTGAACACTATAGAACATATTCCTTTAAAATTTGTGACAAGCTCAAACAAGAAGAATCAAAACATAATAAGCTAAAATCAGATCACAAAATTGCTAATGAAAAGATCATGTCTCTTCAAGCATCATGGAACAAAACCATTAAAGAACTTGAACTTGTCAAGCAACAACTTGAAGAGATGAACAAAACACTTGAAAAAGAAAAATTGGCACATGCAGCAACTCAAATAGACTTAGCCAAAGTTAAAAGCTCAAAGAAAATTGTTGAGCAACTGGTGAATGGAAGGAATGAAAAAGACAAAACAGGACTAGGATTCACACATGAACCTATGCCTGAATCTATCTCAAAAACATTACCTGATAATTTCAATACTCATGATCATTCACCAGAAAACAAAGCTAAACTGAAGGAATTTCAAGATCAAAAGAACCTTCAAAAGAAAAATGTTGAAGTTTATGAAGAAACTGACTTAAACAAGATCAAAAATGGTCATCCAATCAAAGTTAAATCTTATGAACCTCAACAAAAACAAAAGAAGCTGTTCGTACCAAAAAGTGAAAATGTTATTGAACAAACTGAACTAAAGAGTGAAAATTCTGATGTCAATAACAAACTGAAAGAAAAATATGAAGAGGTTAAATCAGATAACAATAATTCTGATGATTCTAGTTCTAATGAACTAACTGAAGTGAAAGAATGTCAAAAGGAATCTTCTCAAGATTCAACTAAACTTCAAAGCAAGAAAACTTCATCAAGATTGAGAAATCAAAGACGAAGAAAAGCTGTAAAAGCAAAGAAAACTGAATCAACTAATCAGTCACAGAACAATACTCAAATTAAAATTGTGAAGTTTGTGTCTGCTGGAACTTTTGACTTGAACACAAACACAAAAATAACACCTACACCTAAGATCAAATTTAACTCTGATCTGAGAACAAGTCCAGATCATAAGACTTCCGCTGTGTATAAAAGATTTGAATCAAAGGAGTCAAAGAATTTTGCTCAAGTTCAAAAGAAAAATCACAAAGATCAAAAGACAAAATTTACACCAATTAAACAACAAATTAAATTGCCTAACCTAAAATTCAAACAAGAATCAAATGTTGCTTCAACATCAAGGGTTAATAAAATGTTGTTTAAACATTCTGAAAAGTATTGTGATATCTGTGACATGTACAATCATGACATTTCTGAATGTTACTTTAACAAATATTGCTACATATGTGATATGACAAATCACACCACAGCTGAATGTTATTTTAACAAATACTATGCTTTGTGTGATGAAAGAAATCACAATACCAATGATTGTTACTTCAGGAAGAACTCTACAAGGAAGGAATTTAATAATCAAGGTTTTGTAAATCCACAATTTATAAGAAATCAAAATATTGGATTTAAATTTTCACAACAACAATCTTCCTTGGGTTTGAGATCTTTCAGAAGAAACAATTCAGATTTTGTCAAATCACAGCAATACCATCAAGAAAAGTTTATTCCTCGATCTGTGAGAATAAACCAAGGAACATTCTCAAATTATTCATACAAGAGTTCAAGATTTCTTAATAATGCTTTGAAATCAAAATCTCAAAGAGATAATCATTTGGTTTCTCAAAAAGGATTTGAACATGATAAACTTCAAAAGAAACCAGATGTCAACAAACTTCATTTTAAACAATTTACAATTGTTGACAAGTTTGGCAAGCCCAAGACCATCTCGGCTTGGGTTACTAACTCACCTTAAATGTTTGTGACTGCAGGTACGCCCGCGGAGACCAATCAACTCAGGTATGTTGACAGTGGGTGTAGCCGGCATATGACAGGCAATCAAGCCTTGTTGCAAGACTTTAAGTTAAAGGACGGTATTCATGTTGCTTTTGAAGGAGATGCAGGTGGAAAGATAACAGGAGAGGGAACAGTGTCCAATGGGATTATCAGTTTTGATAAAGTCAACTTCTGTTTACAGTTGAACTTTAATCTTCTAAGTGTATCCCAAATTTGTGACAAATCTTACTCTGTTCTTTTTGATGAATCTCACTGTTATGTCTTGAAACCAGGTTTTCAGATTAGCAATGACTGGGTGATAGTTAAAGCTGCTAGAGACAGAGATGTATACAAACTGGATATGTCTCAAGTGGATCCTGCAACTGAAACTACTTGCCTGATTGCTAAAGCTTCAAATGATGAAAGCCAGCTTTGGCATAGACGTCTTGGTCATTCAAACTTCAAAAACATGAACAAGCTTGTAGCAGGAAATCATGTTATTGGACTTCCTTCCAAGAAGTTTTCAACAACTGATCATTGCTCAGCATGTCTGAAGTGAAAACAACATAGAGCGTCTTATAAGTCCAAACTAATAAACTCAAACACCAAACCACTCCAGATGTTACATATGGACCTTTTTGGACCAACTAATATTAGGAGTATTGGTAGAAAATCATATTGTTTAGTCATCATAGATGATTATACAAGATTTTCATGGGTTTTCTTTCTTCAAGCTAAATCTGAAACTGCAGATCTTCTAAAAGAATTTATTAATAAAGTTGAAAATCAGCTTGATCAAAAAGTAAAAATAATAAGAAGTGATAATGGAACTGAATTTAAAAATGCTAACATTGATTTGTTTTATGCAGAAAAAGGGATAGTTCATCAGTTCAGTGCTCCCAGAACTCCACAACAAAATGGAGTTGCTGAAAGGAAAAACCGAACTCTGATTGAAGCTGCCCGTTCTATGTTAGCAGATGCTAAACTTCCAATCACTTTCTGGGACGAAGCAATATCCACAGCATGTTTTGTTCAGAACAAAATCTTGCTTGTTAAAGATAAAAAGAAAACTCCATATGAGTTGATGTTTGACAGGAAACTAAACATAAATTTTTTAAAATCATTTGGTTGTCCAGTTATGATTCTTAACTCAAGTGATCATTTAGGAAAATTTGAAGAAAAAGCTGATAATGGATTTTTCGTTGGATATTCATCTGTTTCAAAAGCCTATCGAGTGTATAACTCTAGGACAAACACTATTAATGAAACATTCAACGTTAAATTTTTGGAAAGCTCTTTCCATCAGTTTCAAATGGTCCTGCATGGTTATTTGATTTGGATTCTTTGTCAAACTCATTTCAGTCTAACTTGTTTAATCAATCTGATGATTTTTCAAGTAAGAAGAACTCAAGAGGAGATCTTGGATCTTTTAGTGATGATTCAGATTCTGATGATTCAGATGATGCTCGTCCAGATTATCCATTTTTTTCATTTGTCAAGGATTCAACAATCCATTTCCATGACAATGTTCCTGATTCTTCAGCTTTAGATCATTATGTTTCAGCTGCTCAAGAAGCATCACAACCTATTCCTAATGATGGTACATAAATTGGACATCCTGAGTCTGGCACATCTTCTATCTCTGGAGATGCAATTGATCATAGTAACTTTGATTACTTTCTCAATTCACCGACTCAAGTACCAAATTTCACTCTACATTCTTCTATCTTATTGCAACAGCTCTCCAATCGGAACCAAACAAATCTTGATGTTACTGTTCAAGGAAATGAGATTCCGATATCTCGTATCCACCGGAACCATCCAACATCACAGATTATTGGTCCTCTGAATGAAAGAACTACTAGGAGTAAATCTAAACATGCAAATGTTTGTTTATACTCGTGTTTCCTTTCTCAGACTGTTCCTAAAAATGTCACCGAGGCATTACAGGACAATGGTTGGATTGAAGCTATACAGGAGGAACTTCTACAATTTCGAAAACAAGAAGTGTGGAAGTTGGTGGAATTACCTGAAGGAGAAAATGCCATAGGCACCAAATGGTTGTTCAGAAATAAAACTGATGATCGTGGCATTCTAATCAGAAATAAAGCAAGACTTGTTGCACAAGGATACACACAGGAAGAAGGAATTGATTATGATGAAGTATTTGCTCCAGTTGCAAGACTCGAATCTATTCGTGTTTTCCTGGCTTATGCATCATTCATGAAATTCAAGGTGTATCAAATGGACGTCAAAGGTGCATTCTTGTATGGTCCAATCACTGATGATGTGTATGTGAAGCAACCTCCAGGCTTTGAGGA
Organism: Flaveria linearis; assembly: GCA_024085815.1. Taxonomy (NCBI): domain Eukaryota; kingdom Viridiplantae; phylum Streptophyta; class Magnoliopsida; order Asterales; family Asteraceae; genus Flaveria; species Flaveria linearis. Next base: position 46,198,075 of record CM044009.1, on the reverse strand, counting down.
TGCAGAATTTCCACATCGTGTGTATAAGCTTAGCAAAGCTTTATATGGCCTACATCAAACTCCTAGAATTTGGTATGAGACATTATCTCAACACTTGATCCAACATGGATATACAAGAGGGAAAATCGATCCAACTTTATTCATAAAGAAGGATAATGATGATCTCTTATGTGTGCAAGTGTATGTAGATGATATCATATTTGGTTCTACAAGTCCAACATTGTGCAAAGAATTTGAAGAGATCATGAAATCTCGGTTTCAAATGAGTTCTATGGGAGAAATCAATTTCTTTCTTGGACTACAAGTTCAACAATCTGCAGATGGTATTTTATCAATCAGGAGAAATTTGTTGATAAACTTTTGAAGAAATTCAAACTGCATGATTGTCAGTCCATAAGAACTCCAGCTGACGTAAACACCAAGATTGAACCTGATCCTAAAGGAAAATCAATAGACCAAACTTTATACAGATCTATGATTGGTTCTTTGATGTATCTTACTGCATCAAGACCAGACATAATGTATGTTGTTTGTGTCTGTGCAAGGTATCAATCAGACCCGAAAGAATCTCACTTAATTCCTGTCAAAAGAATATTCAGGTATCTCAAAGGTAAACCAGCCTTAGGGCTTTGGTATCCTTACGAAGGTAATTTTGAGTTACATGGATATACAGATAGTGATTATGGTGGATGTTGTCAAGACAGAAAATCTACAACGGGTGGTTGTCAGTTTCTTGGACCCAAATTAGTTTCATGGCAATGTAAGAAACAAACAAATGTTTCTGTCTCAACTGTAGAAGCTGAGTACATAGCTGCATCAGCAGGATGTTCTCAAATACTTTGGTTGCAAAACCAACTGCTAGATTATGGGTTCAATTTTCTTAAAACACCCATTTACATTGATAACACTGCTGCTATGTTCATTACAGCTAATCCAGTTCAACACTCAAAACAAAACATATCGAAATTCGATATCATTTTCTAAGAGATAATTCTGAAAAAGGTTTAATCATTTTGATTCAAATAGCAACTGAAAAACAGTTGGCAGACCTATTTACTAAAGCTTTTCTACCAGGAAGGTTTGAGTATTTAGTGGAGTCAATTGGCCTTATTAACCATGTGTAAACCTGGTTACAAATTTGAATCTTTTCATGATCAAATACTTTCCTAAATCTGCTATTTTCATAAGGATAACTTTTCATAGTTATTTGCCTGATTGTTTGTGTGTGTGTGTTATCTTTTATAGAAAACCAAATACAAAATTAGAAAACTCAAAAAATCAAATAGAAAATTATAAATAAAAAATCCAAAAATAGAGTGCTTTTCATTTTTCATTCATTATTTTAGGAATGAATCTGTATTTGCCTTCTGTGAGAAATGATAGTACATTAGTAAGATCAGTTACATACTTCACTCGCTAATAAAGTCTGACATGATCAGGATTTGTTGTGTAGACACTATCATGCTAGTATACTGAACAAGTAAATTCTTGTGATTATCCCACATCCTTATGCTTGTTTGTGTATTCATCTAAGTACATTTGAGTGTATTAGCTTATCAGATTGACTGCTTGTTAAGCTACTCCTACTCACACCTAATGGTAATGTGACTAATCATGAGATCTGTTACAAGCATCATTTACTTCTCTGTTATGAGTCATCATAGACCTGAAGTACTGAGATATCCTCTGTTGTAAGTCATTACAGACCTGGATATTCTCATTTGATGCAAAAGATGCCAATGTGCATAACCCATTCAAAAGGATGGTTAGAGTTGATCAAATGGTTATCCATGATCATTCTTTGTTAAATTAAGTAACATGGACTCTGATTATGCATATTTGTTAGGTAATAAGTTGAGAATATGTGCTTTCTTGCATGTCTTGATGATGGTTGATCCTCTTTGTCTTGGTATGAGTCACATCTTGTCATATACCTCTACCATACTCATCCAAGAATTGAAAAAGTAAGTGAGCTGATAGTTTATGTCAAAAACACTCATTTGCTGTCCTTAGATCTTGTATCTCCTTTGCTGTGATATCACTGACCTGGAACACACTTGATCAGGATTTAATCATTGTCTATGACTATCCACACAATTTTTTATTTTAATGTTCTGATCTTATCTAATATGATCTCACTGCAATTAAAGATTCTAGTGTAAATATTAGATTTTTATTCTGCTTTAATTTTGATCTTATGCATGTTTTCTTGTGTGCAGGCAATATAACAATGTTAAGTGTGATATTCTTATGCTATCTTGGTAAACTTCTAAGTTTTGAGAAACTTAAAAGTTTAGGGGGAGTAATAAACCAATAAGAATATTCTCAGAAAATCAAAATGAAAATGATCATGTTGAATTGAACGGATGATGCTTTAATTTCAAAGTATGTGTGTGTTTATCAAATGATAAAATGATCTCTTAATTTTTACAAGGAAAAGCTTCTTTGAAAAGTTTAAATCAAGACAGATGTTGAAATATTTGGTTGTTCATTTTGAAACTAAGATGAAGGGTCAAACTTGTAAAAAGTTCAAATTTGAGGTTAAAAAATGAAAATTTGAAACTTTGAGGGTCAAAAGTGTAAATTTGAAACTTTGAGGGTCAAAATATAAAAATATGTAATATTGTTTGAATATTAGTATGAAATATTACTAATTTGTTTAAACAGTGTGCAGGTGAAGATTTGAATATTCCAAGTGAAAAAATGCACAAACAGTTGTTATATGTCTGATTAGTTGATGTGTGTACATTTCAGATTTATTATGCTACTAATAGTGCTTATGCTACTGAAACAGTGCTTATGCGACCAACAGTGCTTATGCTACTAACAGTTCTCATAAGTCTGAAACAGTTCTCATACGGCTAGACTAATGTGTCTAACAGTGCTAATACGACTAGACTCACAAGGCTGTATAGTGCTCATATGTCTCAATATTTAGTGAAATTTTTGACCTAATGAGTCTGAATGATCCTAAAACGACCAACAGTATTCATAAGTCTAAAAATTTTTTTAGTATAAATAGAACACTTGTGATATTCATTTCATTCTCAATTCAAAAAACCCTCATAAAACCCTCTGAACTATCGAAACTCTCGAACTTTCTTCGACCAAAACCCTCATTCATCGATTGAATCCATTTTGAACAAAAATTTCAGATTGTTGATAGTATTCTTGTGATTGTGAATGTAAGTGAATGAATCATATTCAACTGATTTCATTTTAAATGAAACTTTTGATGGTCGTTCGATCCCTGTACGGTCGTATGAACCCTAACACTTGTAAAATCACAGATTACTTCAAATCGAGAAAAAATGTGAAAAATTGATGATTGATTCTTGTTCATCTGATGATTTCGATCATGATATTAGGTTAAGCTTGTGATAATCTGATATTTGATTGAAGTTTTGATTCATGGTCACCGATGAACATTCTCGGTGATGATGAACTTGATGAAGAAGATGAACAGTTTCATAATTTTCAAAATAAAATAAAACAAAATTCAAAATAAAATCAAAATTGATAAAAATCATCATCTCCGGAATTTAAGAGTTTTTAATAAAGTGATATAAGATAACATAAACAGAAGTGTTAAACTGTTAATCAAAATCAATCTTGAAAATTCATCTTTTATCAAAATTAAGTGTTTACACTTAAAATTAAAATTCAAGTTGTTTTTAAAATTCAAATTCAATTTAACACATCAGTTTATAATATCTTAAATCATCATAATTTTAAACTCACAATTAATCATTTGATTCAAAATACACAGTATCTAACATCATTGTTCTTAAATTTTGCAGATGGCAGAATTGAAGTTTGTACCTAAGCATAATATTGTTGCATTTTTGGATGATGAAGTTCAAGATGCTTTTTCTTATGAAGAAATGATCAGATTTCTTCTAAGAACAAAATATGTTTATGCAATGTGTTACCAAACTGTAATCTATGACAGACTTATTAGATAGTTTTGGAACACTGCACGGGTTGAAGTAGAGGATGGAAGAAAAGTTGTAAGGGCTTTGTGACTAGAGATAGAATGATAGAAGTGTCTGTAGATTCTATCAGAAATGCTCTAAGATTGGGTGAAAATGATCCCGAAGATCGATGTGAATTTTCTTTTGATGAATGCAGAGAAATTTTTATGGCTATGGGTCATCCTGATCAGTTTCCTAAGAAACAATTCTTTAGAGCAAGGGTTTATAATCACTGGAAGCTTCTTTGTTACATCTTCCAACACTGTTTGTCCAAGAGGAGTGCTGGATGGAATTCATTTCCTGTGGACATAGCTTCACCTATTGTTGCTCTAGCTACAAATAGAAGGTTCAATATGTCAAAGTGGATACTGAATGGATTTGCTTTTAATTTGGAAAAAGGAACAAGGCATAAATACTTAATGTATCCAAGATTCCTCCAAATGATTATTAATGAGGAATATCCTGACATACATGTTTATGGTGTTGGTGGAGATCGATTGGAGTTGGAAAATATGTCTGAAATGACATATAAGAAGTTATCAATGATAACAGGTGCTCAGAATGTTCCTATGTTTGACTACATGTTAAATGTAGCAAATGATGAAGTTAACATTACTATAGAGCATTATCATTTGATAGAAGGTGAACCAATTGATCCTGCTGATCTGATAGATAGTTTCCTTTGGAAGAAGATGATCAAGATGATGAAAATGATCAAGATGATAATGATCAAGATGATAATAATCAAGATGATGATGATAATAATGATGATGATGATGGTGATGAAGCTGAGACTCACCAGGATATAATTCATGAACCACCAATTTCTGAGCATGAAAATGAAGCTCAAAATGAAGATGAAGAAATAGTGAGTGATGAAGTTCATGAACAGGACAGTGAGCATGAAGCAGTTGATAATGCAAATGCTTTCATTATTGATGAAACTGCTCATGAAGAGGTACATGAAGAGGAACAGGCTCACTTTGAGACTGAACAAGAGATGAATGTTGATGATCAAATTCTTGATTATGAGTTCATTGAGACATTCCAAATTCATCAAGATATACTTGTTTCTACAACCCATGTGGCCGTTCAAACTGAAGAAATTCTTGATGTTGATGAACTTGAAAGCCTAAAAGTTGAAAATGAAGCAAAAGAAAAAGAGATTGAAGAACTAAAGGCAGAGCTTGATTTGTTGAAGAAAGCAAATGAAAAATTGAAAGAAGATAGTTTGTTAAAAGATGAAAAGATTGTGTCTTATGCCAAAGACAAAGAAGATGTTATAAAGAATTTTGAAGTTATAATCAAAGACTATGATCTTCTTGAAGAAAAATTCAAGAAATTGACTGAGGAAAATGAAGGGTTGAAAGAAGAGTTGATACAATTGAAAGAATTAGCAAAACCAAAGTCTTCAGAAGTTGAAATTATTTCAGAAACCATCCCAATTGATGTTGAGAAGGTATCTGCAATGGAGAAAGGGAAAAGAAAATTAGATGAAATAGATGCAGAAGTTGTGCCTGAATCATCTTTAAAGGTTCAGAAAACTGAAGAGTTAATTGAAGAAGAAATTCAAGAAAGTCAAGAACCAAGTACTCACGATAAAATTGGTGCTTTGGAAGACTTAGAAGATGAATTTGATGATAATTGGTATAATGAAGTTCTTGATGATGAAGTTATGGTAGAGGAATTTGAAAATCTTCCTTTGGAACATGATCAAGGATTTGATGATATTCCAACTGACTTTGAAGAAAGATACAACTTCTTGGTAAAAATGAAGTACAACAGAGTGTTCTTAGATGGGCTAACTGTTTCTCAGATAAACGATGAATATGAGAAGTGTATAGCTGCTGAGTCTTCTGCACCTGTGGATCCAAATGAAATAATCTTGGAACATGGTGAATGGGATAGAAGACAGGAGAGCATAAATGTTGAAGAAATTTCTAGTTCTGAATTGCACCATCCAGATCTAGATGAGATGAGCATAACTGCTTTACGATCATGGTTGCAAGCTAGAAATTATCCATGGAAAGGATTAAAGAGATTACAAGGAGAATCTTTGAGAAATTTAGTCAAAAGCTTTCAATTGACTGAAAAACAATCAAACAAAATGATCATTCTAGATACTGATAATCCTCAGTATTTAGACATTACAAAAAGAACTCGGATCTTAAAACCCCAAGAAATCAAACAGATGGCTCAAAAATCCAGCATGATTGAAAGGAGGAAAGAATTGATGAGCATGTTTCCACAAACAGAAAAACAAGTATACAAAGCTTCTTCTGATCAAATTCAAATTTTTGATAAGTCTAGATCAACTGGTGATCTAGTGAGAAATGTGTTACAGAGAGGACAATCAGTTGCTGAGCTTTTAAATGCAATGATTGCTCCAGATTTTACAAATCAAGTTAAAATCGTAGCATGGAAGTATGATGAGATTTTTGATGCATTTTTGATAAAACGAGTAAATGCTGTGTGTGATGTATATCACTTCTACTCGAGCATCATTAAACTTCCAGTGCAAGATCTGAAAGAGTTAAGTAAGCTTGACTTGATAAATCCTACTGAATCAAAAAGAGGATCAATGTTTGTAGAACTCTTGAAAAGAGGATTAGCAAGGACTAGTAACTTCCTTGAAACAAGATGTGATCAGGAAGACAAGGAGTACTTTACTTTGCTGAAGAAAAACAAAAAGTTAAGGGGTTTACAAACAGAAGAAGAACATTTTATGATTGAATTTTCTGATAAGTATTTCGAGAAAGTAACTTCACCGGGATTGAAGGTCATTGAAGGAAATCAAAAGACAAAACCAATTTTGAGATGGTTCTATAACACCTCAACTTTTGAGTCGAAGTTGGTCCGAAATCTCACAAACTGGGATGAGGACATGATTTCATTGTTTGGTACTTTTGAACTAAAATTACTTCACCCGAGTTATATTTCATTCTTGGCTGTACAAAAGTTTGAGAAGGTGATTCCTGATATTGCAGAACAAGATAAGAAATACTTTATCTCAATTATCAATGTGATGAATGCTGCAATGGAGCGAATTTCATTGAGAAAGGCTCTTGCTTATGCAAACATCGTGAAGAAAGATATTCCAAATATTGAGTTTATGAGAATATCAAGAAAAGGAGTACTTGAATTATATACAAAAGACTGCGGAATTCCAATTGAGCTATATGCTAATGTTGATATAGCATGTTTGTCAAAGAACACGTTGGAAAGAATGAAGTAGTTAGATATAAAAACCAATGAATCAAAACCAGAGCAAGCTGTGCTAGCAAAGAAATTCAAGTCAGCGATTGAGAATGCATTGAAGGAAATTGAAATGTACAAGTAGAAGCCGATGTTCTCTGTAAAAGAAGAACCTGAGGATTTCTTTGCAGATTGAAGAATGAAGAGAGAAGAGTGAAGATAAAAGAAGAAGTCAAAGGATGCAGAGAAGATAAAATGAAGACAAAGACAAGATCGAAGATAAAAGAAGAAAAGAAAGGATGGAGCTGAACTGAAGACTGAAGACAATGTAAATCTTAGGGGGAGTATTGTTAGGTCCCTTAAAAGATTAACATTTAGTCTTTATTGTTTAGTGTCTATTTTGTATTTTATACTAGTGTAGGGACTAGTTGTGTAAATTAGTTCCTTAGGTTCTAGTATAAATAGCTTAGACGTAGTATAGATTGTAAGTTTTTGCATATGTTTTATGAGAACTGCTTTCTATCATTTGTAATCGTCTTTGCTATCAATGGAATATGAATTTTGTTGATTTTGCATGATTTGATTACAATTGATTGTATTTTGCTTTGAATTGTTCATATAATTGATACAGATTGCTCTAATTGATCCTATCAAAGAGCAAGATCAGTCAACAATGGGAAACTTGATTCACCACTGATGAACAAGTCAATCCAAGCAAGAATAGATATCATAAAAATTAGTCAAAATTCATAAGAGTCAAGCAACAGACACACCTTCATAAAGTATCAGAGAAAATTCATCGAAAACCAACCAAAGCAAAAACATTAAGTACAAACTTAATGAAGGTAAGAGTATTGGTTAATGCGGGTGAAGGTAACCCAAGCATTCAACCAATGCGGGTAATGTTTTGTGAACTGAAACACAAGTGAAAATCTAATGCAGACAAAATCACTCTACCGCATTAGTCTCAACACCAAGTTTTAAGTATGCATAACTAATGCGGACAAAACTTATGTTCATCCGCATTTGTTTTCCTCAAACGCATTTCTTTTGAAAAGATGAAATCAATACTTAAACTTGGGTGTAAGCATGTGTCATCATAAAAATAATATGTGCTCATACTCTTGTCACTTAGCACAAGTTGAAGAAATGCAGACAGAGTTTTACTCTACCGCAGAGAATCTGCTGCTATAGTAGATGATCAAGAAAAGGCTGAACCAAAACCTCTGCCCAAAGAAGCTGAAAAAGCTGAATCTTCTTCTGATCCCTCAGTGCAAACTTACACCAGAAGGAAGAAGTATCTGGATGAAAAGCAAAGGGTAAAAGACCAGTTGAAGAGGAACAGCCAGTGAAGAAAAAGCAGAATGATGACCTAAGAATTCTAGCAGCCATTGCTGGATTCTTGGATGAACATGAACAAGCAAAGGCATTATTGAAAAAGAATGCTGAAGTGATTGACTTAGAAGAAGGAGAAATTCCAGGTGGATACATGGTTGATGAGCCAGTGATCAATAAAATCCCTGTGAATGAAGATCCTTCTGTCTTTGAGACTGATGAAAAGGCCATGTCTGATGATGTGATGAAAAAGGCCATATTTTTGATTGACCATGGTTATGACCTTGATGAAGTCTTTAGGATGACATATGAAGGGATGCTAGCTAAAGAAGAAAAGTTAACAAAGCTGTTAGATCCAACTTTTGAAACTGAATATGAGAAATCTCAATATCCCAAAGCTTCTGAGGTCAAGGCAACAAAAGCCAAACCTGCTACTCCTCCTCAACCTATGTATCCCGATCCCTATAGCATGACAGATAAGGAGATGAAGGATTATCTTTCTGCTCAAGGTTTCACTAAAAGAAAACTGGGGAAGATGACAACCAATTCCCTAAGGGCTGCTGTCCTTAGGATGATACTTGAAAAGAAAGAAAGGTTGAAAAAGATGGAGGAGGAGATCACCAGAACCTAACCAAGAACAAGAGTTTCAGCTCAAGATATAAGCCTCACTCAGGGAGATCATGATTCCCTGGCACCCATTCTTCATAGATACCCAGAGTGGTTTGCTGAGCCTTCACAACTAGAACTACATGAAGGACTCACAACTACTGAAATGATCAAGGGTGTGTCTACTCCAAAAGGCAAGACAGATCAGAAAATTATTACTTGGAAGTATGACAGTGATTGGAATATGTTCATGGTGAAGAGAATATCTGGATTAGTCCAATTCTTCATAGAATACTCTGCTCTGGTGAATTCTCTGATGATCCATGATCTAAAGGAACAAGCCAATCTAAGACTGATAAATCACAAGGCTATGTTCAGGGGATATGAGTTTGAGGACATTCTAAGGATGTTCAAGAGAATTGACAACTTCAAATCATTGAAGACTATCTGCATGAGGAAGGATAGATCATTTGTCAATCCCCTTGATAAAAAGAAAAGGAAACCAGCAGAAGAAGTGGTATTCCCTGAAGTTTTATAAAAGCTTTAGAAGCGAATTTGACTTCGGAAGATATTCCTGATCTTTGCTTTGAAAGAAAAATATTCAGATTATTTTTACTTTAGAGGTATATCTGGTTTCAGAAGTGATTAAAGCTATGATGTTTTATTCAAAAGAGAATAAATCTTTTGAGACTTAATTGCTTTCGGATAAAAATTGTCTTTAAAAACATATAAGTAGTTAGAAGCATATTTAAGATTCGGAAGATATATTATAATTTCTTCCGAATGTAAATGTCTTATAAGTAGTTATTAGATTTGAATACATAATGTTTTTCGAATAAAACTTAATGTCTTTCGAGATGAAACTTATCTAAACCTTTTAGAATTCTAAGGAATATCATTTGAAAAGTTTTCTTCCAAAGTAAACTGGGCTTATGTAGGTGATGATATATACAACCTTGGACACATATATTAAAAATAATCTTGAGTTTAGTTTAAGAAAAATTTACTCAAACTTAATCATCTTAATAGCTAATACAAGACATTTAAATCTTTGTTCATCAAAAGCTTTGGTGAATAGATTAACATATTGTTCTTTTGTGTTAACTTTGACTAGTTTTATCGATCTTTTTTCAAAATTATCTCTAATCATATGATAACTGGTGTTGATGTGTTTTGTACTTGAGTACTGCATAGGGTTCTCTATGATAGAGATAGCACTGTTATTGTCTATATCGATGGGAGTATCTTTGAAGTTGAATCCATAGTCCAACATATGATTCTGAATCCAAAGTACTTGAGCACAGTAGCTAGCAGCAACAATCTATTCAACTTTAGTAGTTGATGCAAAAACACAATATAGATCTTTGCATTGCCATGAGACTATCCTCCCACCAAGGAATTGATATCCCACAGATGTAGACTTTGTAGTCATATTGCAGCTATCATAGTCACAATCTATATAAGCATATAGATTTAAGTTAGAATTCTTTGGATACCAAAGGCCTAGTTTAGGAGCACCTTTGAGATATCTAAGAATTCTCTTGATAGCATCTAGGTGTGACATCTTGGGAATGGCTTGATATCATGCACAAATCTTATGGCAAACATGATATCATACCGGCTGGCTATGAGGTACATGAGAGACCCATTATAGCCCTATAGAGATTTTCATCTACACACTCCCCCTTAAGAGAAGGTCCAACGGAGTGGTTTCTTGCAATGGGTTTCTTTGCAACCTTACATTCAGTCATGTTGAATCTTGTGAATATGACTTGTACATACTTTGACTGACCTATGAATATGCCATTGTCAACCCACTTCACTTGAATTCCTAGAAAGAAATTGAATCCCCCCATGGCACTCATTTTAAATCTATTTTTCATCATCTTCTCAAAGTCTTTGCAGAGATTTGGATTAGGTGAGCCAAAAATAATGTCATCTATGTAAACTTGAACCAGCATCAAATCATTCTGTCTGGGTCCAAGAATGATATTCTCTATTGATGTTAAGTCAACAAGGATCAAATATGGTGTTGAGTCACTGATTAAGTAGGGAAATATAGAATCAAAGAACAGTTAATGTTGTAAATGTACTCATAAATGCTTGTATATTGATTGTAGAACAAACAAGTTACAATGGGTTCTAGGTGTCACACCCCGGGCCCAGAGGGGCGGGACATAACGTTTCGTAATCAACAACCAAATGCAGCAGAAAAACAAAAGCTTTATTACATAACATCTTACAAAATTTACACTAGGATATTGGCTTTGTTTTAATTAACAATCTATGGGTATCATGATCAATCTCTTGGTCAATTTTTCTTGAGGCATTCCTAACTAAGGCTTCTAGGCTCAACTTTTGCCTTCAACATCTACCCTCACTTCTTGCTTCGGCTTTAGATATCTTCTATGGCTCATGTAATCTACCTAGCTGTACCTGAAAGACATGCTCAAAAGATTTTGCATCAACATAAAGTTGGTGAGTTCAAGTGCTTAATGTTTTAAAAACAAAGGCTCTTTAGAATCCATTAGTTGGCTTTCAAAATGTAAGTGCTTTAAGTCTTAAAACAAAAGGGATTCTTGAAGTCCATAATTTAAAGTTTAGTATAAGTTATCACTGTTGTGGGGTCACAACCAACCCTGCACTCAGTCCCGGCTAGCCTCTTCAAAATTTATGTTATACCGGTTAACCCCTGAAGGGAGAATTAAGCCTCAAAAACAGCGTACCATACCAACCGGATGGTTCACCATAGTATCTTATCAAAACCTATTACATGCCACAAACGATCCCTCAGGATCTCAGTAGGGTACCCTTCCTAACCGGAAGCCACTGTATGTGGGGGACTCCCCAAATAGATCTATCCACATAAAACAAGCGGTTCACAAAAGAATTAATGATTGTGATTTAAGTATCAACAGGTATCAACAATAACCACAACATACAAGCATCAAAAAATAGCATAGTTAATAGTTTCAGTACAAACAGAGCATGCTTTATCCCCAAAACAGTAGTAAAAAGGGGACACTAGAACTCACCTTGTATCCTTCTCTAGATTCTAAGCTCGATATAGAGTGAGGAGCTCTAACAATGTAATCCTAATTCGTACATATATGATTTATGTTTAACATTAGCATGATGTTATTACATGCGTGCGGTTGAGTTCTTTACTTAACGTTGGTAATGAGTATCATTGTGGTATTTTAACTTTTGTATAAGTATTGGTTGTCATGTATTAATTTGTGCATATTAGACTAATCCTTCTTTTCCGAATAATGATTCTTAGTACAATGATTGTAGCAATAATCGGTTGATATCGGAGATTGCAATCTTTGTAGATGGTTATCATTGGTGAAATTAGCAATCTATAATATAATGTTCAGAATAATGTATTAGATGTTTTAATAATATTTATATTGTTTATGCTTTTATCCTAGCATTAAATTGATTGTTGCTAGAATAATACAATTATCAATAATTGTTGTCGTTATATTGACCGAGGGATGATACTAATAATATTTACGGCATTTGGTTCATAATAAGATGATCGACTATTAGTAGTAATAAGATGGTGGATCATTATAGTATCTATAGGTCTTTTGTCGTAAATAAATACATGTAGATGTCGGTTTACCTAAGTATCTATTGTGTGTATATGCACGATTGTATTTGTATGTATTTTACATCTCGAAGTCTTATAAGGATTTCGTGTGACATTAGATCAAACCTAAGTTGCATCATCATTAACATGTTATAATCATTCTTATATCGTAATGATACATATTATTTTTATCTAGGTCGGTTTCTGATAACTATCCTTGCTATTTGAGTCTCGTGCTTGAACTAACCAATTTAAATCAGATAATTATATCAAGTGAAGTTCATCTTCATTTTATAACTTATGTATTTCATATTTAGAGCTCAAGTAACACGCATGTAAATTATAATTAAATTTCAAATGTGTAGCGCATGCGATTATACCTTTCACTCGATTCGCGCTCGTCAACCCACTCATATTGCTCTAGATTCATCATGTTCTTGTTGTTGACTAGCTGTTGGCCTCGGTTGACCGACGATCAACCTTATCATTCTAACACAACCACTAACATAATCAATAGCAACAACCACAGTCAACGCTATCGATTAACATCACTATACCACCACTTAAACACCATCACAACTATGATTTCCCATGATCAATCTAACCGGCTTTAGGCTATCATCAAAGTAGCCAAACTCACCCCCAAACTTGATAACCCACAACCAAGATTCACAATCACAAACATCTTCACCATTACCGTGCGCCGCCACCATAACCGACATCACCATCGCAACAACCATCAAACCAGCCATCGTTATCACCCTTAGCCACCATTATAACCAATAACCTACATCACCATTGTGGCTGCTCAATCACCATCGACTACCGCCACCAAACAACACCATCACCATGACCACTAACAACTACAGCCACAATCACAGCCACAACCATCGACCGCCAATATCACCACCATCACCGGGCCTCAATACCATCGTCACAGCCACCATAGCCATCACCAGCTTGCGCCATCTTCCAGATTCAAAACCAACACCACGATCTCTATCACCTATCGCAACCTATACAACCGACATCCAATCACCACAACCGTCGCAGACACAACCCCTGCAATAACCTTCATCGACGACCACCACGAGGGGGAAGGGCTGTGGCCACTGATTCAACCCACCAAAACAACCACCAATCTTAGCCATCATTACCGCAGCACCACCACAGTACCGCCAACTGAACCACACCATCGACTTCGCGACCACACCCACAACCGACCTCCACAACCACGACACCCACAGTTGCGATTGACAACAACTATAGCCTCGACAACAACCTTCATCACCAATATAATGTTGTAGATCAAGACTTACCTGAAATCAACACCATCGGCCGCATCCACTGCCTAAACACCAACAAAAACCACCATCGCAGGCGCCTTTACCACTGTTTTGCAATGCCACCGCTTTGATTTGGGTAAAACCGTGACCACTATTTTGTTTAGGAGTTTGAGATCTAACCAGTCATGTATGGCACTCTCCTTCACTCACCGGAGAGTCGTCGCCGGTGCCCAAAAACCGGCCGGAAATTGAGTGGGGGAAGGGAGTTGGTGGCAGCCACACTTTCTCTCTCTAAAATTCTTTGTAAGACCCTAAAATGAGAAGGGATATTAGGAAGTGATGCTTATATAGGTAGGGTTTGGAAGGTGAGTATTTACAACGCATCAGTTTGTATCATGCAGGAACCTATTTCGCGTCACGTCACTTCTTTTATTATTATACGAAAGGAACATTGATTATAATAAGTGAAATATTTATTTCGTCAAATTTTTGTGTCGGTTGGTTAACAAGGTTAAAGCGCGTTATTGTAGTATATTTGATGTGTTTAACTACTTTTTAGGTTTTTGTTATGCTAAACGTTAATCTTTGTGACTCATAGAGTGTTTGTCTTTAGTTAGAGGTTAGGTTTGCCAAAACAGGCTTCAAATGGATGTACGTGTCTTAATGGGCCCTATTGGGCCTAAAATGCTAGTTTCTTATCCTAGTTTTCTTCGTGAAGTAAAAATCAATCTGGACCTTTATTGGGTCTTATAATACTTTATGGTTTCTAACTGGGCTGAATTTATAGGGTGTTACACTAGGGTTTTCAAGAACAGTGACAAGACAACCTCAGGACCTCGTAACTTAAGTACTAGGTATATTTGTGAGTGTAAAACTTACATATTATGGATATTCTATTCTATTTATAGGCTGACATAAAGGCTGTACAAAATGACTAAAATACCGTGACAACTATACAAAATACTAGTCTAAGTACAAAAGTTTTTCAGTCGCATTGGTTGTTGAACATCCGCATTAACTAATGCGAATGCATTGGCTTCATTAGCATTTCTTTATTTTTCATCAGCAATAAGTGTTTGGTCATCAGCATTAGCTAATGCGGATGAGCAAACACATCAGCATTTCTTTTTGTGCATCCGCATTAACTAATACGGATGAACAAATACTTGCAGCATTTGTTTTTAGCTATCCGCATTTGTTTATGCGGGAGAACAAACACTTGTCAGCATTTGTTTCTTGGTCATCCACATAAACAAATACGGATAGCCAAACACTCGTCAGCATTTGTTTGTTGGTCATCCGTATAAACAAATACGGATAGCCAAACACTTGTCTTATTTTCTTCACCTGCATGTCTGCTTTGACTTATGGGAATCTGCCAAAAGAACAACCATCACCTATCACTTGAATTGGCATTTACAATCCTTTCAGGGTCCAACAACACTCCCCCTAAGGTTTATACAACCTAAGTACTTCAAGGTTTTAATTATGGATGAGGTTGTGAAGATTATATCAGGTCTTCAGCAGGTGCTTGGACTAGTGACAATGGAGCTATGCCTGAGTCTGGAAGAGATGGATTTAGGATGGACTTGATCATGTTGGAGAAGTCTCTGGCCTCGTTCATCAACTCTCTCTACTTAGTACGTGAATAGTCATTTGGCTCATGGTGTGAATTGCTTCAATGGGCTTCTTCCTCAGAGATATGGGTTCCTACACACCAATAATAGATAACCCATCTCTGTAAATCAGGAGTGTTCCATGAGCATCAACCTTAAGTTTCACAAAACTACCCAGATTAAGAGGTGTCTTCTTCTTCTTTCTATGTTCTCTCTTATGCCTGATTCGGTCATAAGCCATCTTTACGATTTTGATACACTTGAGGAAGAATTACATATTTGCCCATCCCAGCTTGTTGGATAATTCCCTGAAGTCCCTTGAAAAGATGTAGTGGATGTAAGACTCATCAAGCAGTCTCACTTCATATCCACTGTACAGTCTGATTTCTACACCTTCTTTGCCTCCCTACTTCCTTTCAATCACCAACTCGTATGTCTTTTCAACATAGTAGACATTAGAGATTAGGATGGAAGTTTGGGATACAACTACCATCTTTCTTTTTAGTGATTCAGTTGGTTTTACATTCAATTCAGGAAATACCAACTCTTTTATCCTTTTTGTTCTTCTTTTCTTGTTTAGGGGATTTTTGAAAGTTTTATCTTTCCTCAAACACACTGCTTTCAATGAGTCGAAGTTCTTTGTTCTTTTGAAAATCCTTAGGATTTCTTCAAACTCATATCCCCTGTACATTGCTTGATGATTGATCAACTCAAGCTCAGCAAGTTCTTTCAGATCATGAATCTGCAGGGTGTTCACAAGAGAAGAGTACTCTGTGAAGAATTGCACTAACCCTGAGATTATTTTGATCATAAAAATGTTCCAGTCACTGTTGTACTTCTAGGCAATAATCTTCACATCAGTTTTACCCTTTGGAGCCGACACACCCTGAATTATCTGTAAAGTGGTTAACCCTTCTTGAAGCTTTACTTGAGAGGGTTCAGTAAACTATTCAGGATTTCTGTTAAGAATGGGTGCCAAGACATCATGATCTTGATGGGTGAGCTGGATATCTTGAGCTGTGAGTCTTGTTCTGGGTCTTCTTCTTACAACCTCCTCTTCCAATTTCTTTAATCTATCTTTCTTTTCATTGATCATCTGGAGGATTATAGCTCTAAGAGAATTAGTCTTCATGTTTCCCAGCTTTCTATTTACATATCCTTGCTTAGAAAGATAATTTTTCATTTCCCTATCAGTCATTGTGTAGGGATCAGGATAAGGAGCTTGAGAGGTTTCAGTCTGTTTTGTGGTTAGGGTGGTGAATTTCATAGGGGATTTGATTGATCTTCTCTCATACTCAGTCACATGTGTTGGACCAAGAAGTTGGTTCATCTTTCTCACTTCTTCTACCATGGACTCATAGGTCATCCCAAACACCTAATCAGCATCATAACCATGAATGATCAGAAACATTGCATTGATCATAAAGTTATCAGTTTGAGCTTTTTCAATCATCTCCTTAACATAGGTTTCAACCTTCACAGGAATGTCTTTTACCATAGGTTCATCAACCTTGTATCCTCCTTCAATCTCTCCTTCTTCCAAGTCAATAATATCAATCATCTCTTTTAGTTGTGCCTCGGCCTTCCATTGCTCCTCATGAAATTTAGCTATTTTAGCCAAATTCCTTTGATCATCTTTCTGCTTCTTCTTTACAGGCTCTTCTTCCTCTACGGGCCTTTTTCATTTGGCCTTCTCAGACAAGTACTTCCTCTTTCTTGAGTAGGTGTGTACAAACAGTTTGGATGAGGATGGCACAGATGTTTTAGCAGTTGTTTGCATTGGTTCTTTAGCTTGCTTTTTAGTAGCTTCTTCCCTTTCTTTCAGATCTTCACTTAGTCTTCTAATGAGCTTTTTTGCTTAATAGACAGGGTGACTTCATGAACAATCTGCAAGCTCAGCTCTCTCTCTCTAATGGCACTTGAGTTTAAGGAATGGCCACTAAGTGTTCTACTAGAGGTCTTGGGTCTCTAACAAAGTCCCAAAACTCATAATCAATGGTGAAGTCTCCAGTAGAGTAGCTGTGTAGTTCTTTAATAAGATCTCCAAGCTCAAAGTCTTGATCAGTGGTTTCTTTAGAAGGATCACTTGAATAGACAACCATAGCTAGACTTGGTTATGTCTCTATTGTAGTTTCTTGTTGTAGTTCTGGTTCATCTTATCTTTGTTCCTTTTTATCACCTTTTGTTTCTTGATCTTCAGCCAACTCCTCCCTGATCTTGATTGACATTTCAAGTTGAGAGACCCTTTTTAGTAAGGTCTCATTCTGCTTGCTAAGATTAGTGATAATATCCTATTGGCTTTTGATTAGGCTTTCCTGCTCCACCATGGCAATGTTCTGTATAGTCATAATGTCAACATGCCTACTGATTTTTTCCTTAGCTTGATGCAGGGCAGTTTTAAGAACATCTATTTCTTTTGTCTTTCTTTGTTGTTTCAGCCTCACGTCTTTCTTTCAGATCTTTGATCTCTACTTCTTTCTCATTCAGCTCTTGAATTTTGTCTCGAATAATACCAGACCTCCTATTCAACAACTTTTCCATCCTCTTCACTTTCAACAGGAGCTCTGTAATCATTTCATCTTTCTCATCAAGTTGATTGATTCCAGATTCAGCATAGCTTTCAGAAGGTCCTACCTCTGATTGGACTTGTCTTACAGGCATCCTCATAGTGTGACCCTGCTCATCCAGAGATGATTTGGAGTCATCTAAAGAGCTGGTAGATTCACAAGACTCTACAGGCTCAACAGCTGTAGGAAAAGTATGAGGTGGAGAAAAATGAGCTGGAGACATGTAAGGAGACTGAACAGGTGATAAAATAAATAGAGAAGCCATTTCTTCTTCTTGAACAGATGGTCCTGAGTGAAGATCACCACCGACATCATCAAGTGGTGACTCAGGCCTTTGTTCCTCCATTTCTTCTATAACATGCTCATCAACATGTTGTTGAGCATGAGCGTCTTCTTCTTCTTCTTATTCTTCTTCTGGAGCTTGCTCATCAGGAGCCATGTCATCTTGTTTTTCTTGTTTGTGGATTTGCTCTAACATCCAAGGAAGCCTCTTCTTTATGTACATGTAGGACTTTGCATTATAATGTGGAATGTTCATTACAGGTCCTACAGGTGTAAGTTGTGGAAATGCTTCATTGATGTGGCATTGGAGGAATCTGGGGAACGTAAGGAACATGTTTCTTCTTCCTTCATGAACAGTTGACACCAGACCACTGAATACATATGAAAACATATTGAATGGTCTGTTGGTGCATATAGCACAGATAGCTGAAGATGTAGTCATAACAATATCATTCCACCCTGTCTTTCTTTTGGACAGACAGTGCTAGAATATATGGATCAGAAATCTCCATTGCAGTCTACTAAACCCTTGACAATTTCCATTCCTTCATATCCTCCTTTATAGACAATGTTGGCAAAGAAGGTCATGATTTCCTCATCTTTTAGTTCTTGAGGAGTGTTGGCATCATCACCAAACTGTAGACACTATCTCACAGTTTTTTTAGTGATGGTAAGGGTGTGATCATCAGATATTCTTCTAGATAGTGTCGTGACACCATCAATCTCTGCTACTTTAACTGTACTCTAGAATGATCTTATGAAGTTTTCATAAATTTCTGGTCTCACTAAGATAGCATGAGCAACCCTGGTAGTGGAGATGAATCTAATCATATTTATAAGTCCTTCTGCTTCGGGGACTTCAGGGTCAAGAAATCCACTAATGTTGTGGACCTTGCTCCAAGTGAGGTTTTCCATTAGCTTTTGCACAAGATGCATATGAGTTAGTTTTGTCATCAAATTATTAGTTACATTGGTGAAATCAAGCTGATTATTTTAACATTGATTTTATTTGGTCAAAAGTGAATAATTAAAGGTATCGTTGCATAGACATTTTGACCTAACTTGATTTTGCAATATGTGATAAAATTTATTTTGAATTATCTTTCATTTTAATGTTTATTTTCTGTTTAAAATCTCTTTTTACACTCAACCATAAGTTTCGGAATCGACATTTTTAGTTTCATGATCCCCTGTTCATATGACAAATTTACGCTTTTAAAAATCACTTGTTTGTGTTAATTTTCATGATCACGTGTGTCATTGAGTTTGAAAATGTCTGCTAATCATTGGTTTGTGGTTGATTTTAGGGATTGTTTCTTGTTTTAGGGTTCTGAGTTCAAAAAGTGTTCGTCGGGTACTTTATGGATTTTGCTGATAATTACCTTGTTTCGGTATTACGTTGGTTTAGAATCAAAATAGAGGCAATATAATGTTTTTTGAACACTGGAATCAGAATGTTGTTGATGATTTTGATGTTGGATGAAGAATAGTTGTAAGGTTTTGCTCGTCACACTTTAATGTCACTCAAATTTGAAAAGTATTAAATGCATTCTAAAGATCTGCTTTAATAGTCCTTTTAATGTCCTTTTCAAAATTTACAACTGTTGAAAACAAATGCGGTCGACTACTGTAGAAAATGCGGAAGCTTAAAACAGTCAGCGTTTGTTTACTGTAGCAAATGCGGAAGATTAAAATCTTGCAGTACTTGTTTACTATAGCAAATGTGGATGTTTAAAGTGCAAATACTTGAACACTGTAGCAATGCGGAAGGTTTAAGTTTACATATGTTTTTGCACTATAACAAATGTGGATGTTTTAACTTAGTGTTTGCCATTTGAACACTATAGCGAATGCTGAAGAACATCTGATGTTTCGTATTTACTTCAACAAATGCGGATGAACCACAAAGTTGACCGCATTTCTTGAACTTCAAACATGATGACAGAAGAGTGTGAGCACACTTCTAATTTATGATGATTCAAATATACCACCAAGTTTAAGTAATGATCTCATTCTTATTTAGGAAATACGGCTGAGGAAAACAAATGCAGATGAGCAAAGTTGTTCATATTAGTTTTCATACTTGAAAACGTTTGTGAATATTTCTAGTGAGACTAATGCAGTAGAGTTAACTTATCCGCATTACCTTCACTTGTGTTTTCATGACTCAAAACTCTTACCCGTATTGGTTTTGTGCTTGGGTTACCTTCACCCGCATTAACCAATGCTCTTACCTACATTAAGTTTTGAATTAGTCAAATCTTAATGTTTCTGTTGTAGATAGTTTTGGTTGATTTTGCTTTGTTGTTTGATCTTTATGAATCTATGCCTCTTGTTTTTGACATGTTATGAAGTTGAGTCTGTTGATTTGTTGTTTATGATGTTTTTGGCTGTTGCTTGGGTTGTCAATTCCTGTTTGGATTGACTTGTTCATCAGATGCGATACAAGTTTCCCAGTGTTGACGGATTTTGGATTTTTGTGCTTTGAGATGATTGCAAAAACTAAGATACTATGGTATAACTTCTGCATCAACACAGTCATTTTTTCTATTTTTTTATACTTGATTTTTATTTTTATATTTTTCAAGAAAGGAAACATCTGTACAAACTGATCAAAAATTTTAATTACTCTCCCTAAAGTTTATATCCATAAGAGATAAAAACTTAAAAGATTTTATTAAAAGTTTGAAGAGAAAATATTTTTATGATTTTTTCTCTGATACCAATTGAATGGGTCCGAGAATGATATTCTCTGTTGATGTTATGTCACACCCTGGGCCCAGTTAGGGTGGGACGTCATAGACTAGCAACAATATATGGTAGCGGAAACAAACCAATACAAGAGCTCAAAGGAGGGAATATCACATGGCATTTAAAGTTTTCAAAAGATACTGGGGCTAGAAACAAATCTAGCCCCTAAATGAGATATACAACCAACATAGAGACAAATTGTATTGTTTAATAGAAATTTTCAATTGTTCAAATTGTTCCTTAAGTGAAATAAGCCAATGCCATGGTCACGGGGATAAGTCTTGGTCTTCAACAACAGCTAGGGTCTCATGATGGATTACCTGAAATAAGCTCAAAAAGAAATTGTGTCAACTAAAAATTTGGTGAATTCAAGTGCTTAAAGTTTAAAAACAAATGGACTTAACAAAGTCCTTATTTGATAAAAAGGAAAGTATCATAGTTTCAACATCATGGGAGTATCATAATCAACCCTTCACTCAGTCCCGGTTAGCCTCTTCTAAAGTTGTGTTTTACCGGTTATTCCCGAAGGAAGAACTGAGCCCCAAAACAATGCACCATACCTGCCCAAATGATTCACCATATTTGCTTGACAAAACCTGTCACATGCCACAAGCAACCCCTCAGGATCTTAGTGGGGTACCTCCTTGTAGCGGGAGCCACTGTGTGTGGGGGATTCCCCAAATAGATATATCCACATAAAACAAGCGGTTCATGAAAAAATTAATGATCATAATATAAGTATCAACAGGTAACCATAAATCCCACATACAATCACCAAGTAAAGCACAATTATAGTTCATAAATAATAGAGCATGTTTCATCCCAAAGTAGTGGTAAAAAGGGGATCACTAGAACTCACCTTAGGTGTTAAGCAAAAGTAACTCTTCGTGCGCCGGGAATGCCTCAAACCTAGCACCCTAGCATCAATATTATGTGGTAAGCTACTGTTGAAAACTCGATCAAAGTGTATAAATTGTGTCAAATTTGATTCGATTAGGGTTTGTATAAAAAGTTTACTTTTATGGAAAGTCATGGTTTCTTATGTAATTTAGGATTTTGCCCCATTAATTTAATGAGATAGGATAAATAATATTGTTCAAGTGATTATTAGTCTCATATGAGTCGGTTATGAAATTTGGGAAAATTTACAATTTAGTCCCTCAAGTTTCAAAATTGACGGTTTCTACCCTTATGTTTGGTTTCTTGTACTATATGAATTTTATGACCAAAAATTAGGTTCTTAAAGTTAAATTAACTTATTATTAAGTAAGTGTACACAAATTTTTAGATTTTAGCTCCGGATTAATACCAATGTGTTTAACGTTCCCGGTCACGGTAAAACCGAAGGGTTTTAACGGTTAATTATGAACTTTCATGTTTTTGAGTCTTAGACCAGTAGATAAAATTTTTAAGGCATTTTTATAAGTTTCAAGTCCTTTGATTATGAACTTTTTGCCTTTAATAGTTGAAAGCCTCGTTTTTACGTTTAACCCTGTTAAAACGCGTTTTTAACCAAATTTGACTGTTTAAAAGCTCGTTTGACCAGTTTTTCTACTTTATAATTTATTTTCCCACTTAAAATACTTAAATAAAATGGTTTTTATAAATCTTAGCTCTACACCCATATTTATTAGATTTTTCTTCAAAAACGTCTTCCGGTTAATACCAGTCCTTAACTAACCCATTTAACTTACCTTTTTGACTATTTAATCAACCCATTAGTTCCAGAACCTTTTATTATCCCTTTTTGAGCCTGGAATTCTCTTTAAAAAGTTAAATTCCTAACTCTTTTATTTTAAAGTGGTTTTTCCATGTTTTCGGGTCCCAAAAGTGACTAAAATGGTCTAATTTTAACATGTCTTTAATTTCTAGAGATTAACCATTTATCACACACTTAATATTCATCATAAATTTCTGAAATTCCAGTCCCAAACTCATGGCCTACTTGTTCAACACATCATTAAACTACCAACTTAACGATTAAGCCCTAACCGACTGTTACACATGTGTAAATCATTATAACTTGAGTTTAAACATTACAAAACCTCATTTAACTTCAAAATTAGATTATTAAGGTGTTTCAAAGTTGCTCCTGTGCAGGTTATGATCTTTTTTTGAGAGGGTTTTCAAACAAGTGCTTAAATAGTGTTATTCCATGTAAAATGAAGGTTTTCTAAGATGTAACTCATGCTATAACCACATGTTCATGGTGTATACCCTTTGTAACATCCAAAACAGGTTATTAGGAGTCTTATGAACCGTTAACAAGAAGGTTACAAGTTTTTCTTTCAAGGGTTACAAGATACACAAGTTAGATGGTAAGAATCACCCAAAAAGAGGGTTTTCTAGGTGTAACTCTGTTACACCTATAGAATGACATGCTTTACTAGTATGATACCTTCAAAGATGTGAAAATCTCCATATGAAAGAAGTTGTAGCAGCAAATTTCTGTTAGATATGAGAATGGTATGGTTTTGAATGAAAAAGGAAGACAAACACATGAAATAACCAAAACCGGCAACATGAAGCTTACACTCGATGTAGCTCGCGGTTTAGAGGGTGTAGTTAGTCGTGGGTGGCTCGAAACTCCTTGGACGAAGCTGGAGAATCTCAAGCAAGCCCGGAGAAGACCGGACTCAGCAAGAACCGTGTATCCAAGGCTGACAAACTAACCTTTTGCGGTTCTTGAGCTTGGCTGATGGGTGCTTATGCTTGTTTTTTGATGGACAAGGCTGAAACTTGAGAGAAATCAGCTTATGTGTGTGTGTGTGGGCGTGTTTCTACTGTAAGAAAACTGAAAGGAAGAGAGGAGAGGAGTGGGGTTTGAAAAGGTTGCATGTGAAGAGAGTGGTGGAGATGTTGGTGGTGTAGAAAGGTGGTGAGTGGTGGAGAGGGGGCGGCCGAATTTGGAGTGTAGTGGGGGTTCAATTTTGATTAAGTTTTATTCAAAAATTATTATTAGGTGGTATTAATTTGTAGTGTAGTGTATAAATATTAGTTTGTAGGTATTGTTAGTTGTTGTCATGTGCATGATTAGTCATGCATGAACCGAAAATTACAAGTGTGTGTGTATATGCACACATTTTAATTGTTTCAATTAGGATTTTGAATTCTACTTAGGGTGACTAATTAACATTCCCGGGTACTAGAATATAAAACTTGAAATAACTAAAATTCACAAAAATCACATAGAATCATGGAAATGTAAATAATAGCAATTGATGATTCTAAATTCACTAATAGGGTTTGATTGTTTCTATTATTAGTACTCATAAGACGGGTGATGATGCAAGTAAGTTAGGGTTGGAATAGTGACCTTGAGGCCGGTTGTCACATTCTCCCACCGTTTAGGAAATTTCGTCTCGAAATTTTAGCTTCGATTAGAATCTAAACGGGTGGGTGTGAAGAGGTGGATAATTCTTTCTCATCTCATGTTCTCGCTCCCAAGTGAACTCAGGTCCTCATTTTGAATTCCATCTGACCTTGACCTTGGGTATGCGGCTCCGCCTGAGTTGCTTGACCAAGCGGTCCGTGATCTCTATGGGCTCTTCCACGAAGTTCAGCTTGTTATTGATTCTTGCTTCTTTCAACGTTAGCTCAGGGTTTTGTGTAGCATGCACTTCTTCAAGTTTGACACATGGAAGGTGTCGTGTATGTAACTCAACTTCGGAGGCAGCTTCAATTTATATGCCACGGGGCAAATTCTTGCAAGTATTTCGAATGGTCCAATGTATCTCGGGCTTAACATTCCTCTCTTTCCGAACCTCACGGTTCCCTTCCTTGGTGCTACTTTCATCATTACCCTATCACCCACTTAAAACTCTAATGGTTATCGTCTCCTGTCAGCGTATTTCTTCTGACGGTTCCTTGCTGCTTGTAGATGCTCATTGATTTTGAAAATCTTGTCAGTGGTCTCCAACATGATGTCGGGTCCCAATACTTGGGTATCACCAATCTCATTCCAACTCAATGGTGATCGGCGTTTCCTACCATAGAGAGCCTCATACGGAGCTGCCTTGATACTTGCGTGGTAACTGTTATTATAGGAGAACTCCACCAAAGGGAGGTGGTTATCCCAGTTCCCACTAAAGTCAATCACGCAAGCTCTCAGCACATCCTCTAAATTTTGAATGCTCCTTTTGCTCTGGCCGTCAGTTTGCGGGTGGTAAGCAGTGCTTACGTCCAGCCGGGTCCCTAAGGCCTGCTGGAGTGATTTCAAGAAACGAGAAGTGAAGCGGCTATCACGGTCAGAGATTATCGATAGTGGCATACCATACCTAACCACTATTTCATCGATATACAGTTGAGCCAGTTTCGACAGGTCGTAGACTTCTCGAATTGGCAAGAAGTGAGCTGATTTAGTTAGCCTATCCACTATTACCCAAATAGCATCATGACCTCTAAACGTTCTGGGTAGCTTTGTAACAAAATCCATCGTGACATTATCCCATTTCCATTCTGGGATTTCAGGTTGTTGCAACGTCCCTTACGGTTTTTGGTTTTCAGCTTTTACCATGGCATAGGTTAGACACTTCCCGACATAAACAGCGATTGCTTTCTTGATTCCTGGCCACCAGAAAAGTGCCTTTAGGTCCGGGTACATTTTGTCGCTTCCGGGGTGAACCGAGTACCTAGATTTGTGTGCTTCATCGAAGATTACCACTCTAATTCCCCCATACTTCGGCACCCAAGTTCTCCCCTCATTTTTATATGTACCATCATCATTCCTCTCTAACCGCTTCTCCATTCCTGTTAAAGCTTCCCCCGTTAAATTTTCTTCCTTAAATGCTTCACTTTGAGCTTCTATCAGCCTTGCAATAAGGTCGGTGTACACACTTATCCTTTAATGCTTCACTTTCTGCTCAAAGCATCTGCCACAACATTGGCCTTATCGGGGTGATAACGGATTTCACACTCGTAGTCATTTAATAGCTTGACCCATCTTCTCTGATGCATGTTTAGCATCTTTTGGTCAAGAATGTGTTGCAAACTTCTATGGTCAGTGTAGATGATGCACTTCCTGCCATAGAGGTAGTGCCTCCACATCTTGAGAGCAAACACCACGACACCCAATTCCAGATCGTACGTAGTATAGTTCTTCTCATGATTATTCAGCAGTCTAGAGGCATAGGCAATGACCTTGTTGCGTTGCGTTAGCATGCATCCCAGCCCTTGACGCGAGGCGTCACAATAGACTATGAAATCTTCGACTCCTTCTAGGAGGGCAAGGACAGGAGCATTACACAGCTTTTCCTTAAGCGTTTCAAATGCTTCATTTTGCTCTTATTCCCACACAAAGGTTTTGTTCTTCTTATTCAGCGTGGTCAAGGGTCGCACAATGCGCGAGAAGTCCTTTATAAACCATCGGTAGTATCCGGCCAATCCTAGGAATTGCCTTATCACATTGTGAGTTTCAGGAATTTTCCATTTCTTTATGGCCTCAATCTTGGAAGGGTCGACTTGAATCCCCTTCTCATTTACCACATGCCCTAAGAATTGAATCTCTCGCATCTAGAATTCACATTTAGAAAATTTGGCATATAGTTGCTCATTCTTGAGTAATTCAAGAATTAGTCTGAGATGCTTCTCGTGCTCTTCCATACTACCGGAGTAGATCAGGATGTAGTCGATGAACACGATCACAAACTTGTCGAGATAAGGGCGGCATACACGGTTCATGAAGTCCATGAACGCTGCTGGTGCATTAGTCAGTCCAAAGGGCATGACTAAGTACTCATAGTGTCCATACCTAATTCGAAAGGTTGTCTTGGGTATGTGTTCTTCTCTTATCTTCAGTTGGTGGTAACCGGACCTCAAATCTAACTTGGAGAAATAATTTGCTCCTTCTAGTTGATCGAATATGTCGTCTATCCTCGGAAGAGGGTAACGGTTCTTTATGGTTAGCTTGTTTAATTCCCGGTAGTCAATGCACATACGTAAGGTTCCATCCTTCTTTTTCAGAAATAGCACCGGGGCACCCCATTGAGAGACACTTGGACGTATGAATCCTTTGTCCAGTAATTCTTGAATTTGCATCATCAGTTCCTTCATTTCAGGAGGGGCGAGTCGGTATGGCGCCTTGGCTACTGGTGCAGCACCAGGCAGCAAATCTATTTGGAACTCAACTTGTCGATTCGGGGGAAGTCCCAGTAGGTCTTCCGGAAACACTTCTGGGTATTCAGAAACCATTTGGATATCTACAATCTTCTTCTCCTCTTTGGTCTTCATCACATAGACTATGAAAGCTGAGCATCCCTTCATTAAGCTCTTGGTAGCTTTTAAATGGGATATCATGGGGTATAAAGTGTTACTCCTTTCGCCTTGTACCAGTATCACTTCCTCGTCGCTCAACGGTATCATGAGTAGGTGTTCATCACATACGATTTCGACTCTATGCTTAGCTTGCCAGTCCATACCAACAACCACATCAAATCCTCCTAACTTAATGGGCATGAGATTTATTCTAAATGTATTTCCTTTTAGATTCAATGAGCAATCCTTGATGACTTCATTAGTTTCTAAAATGTTACCCTCAGCTAATCCAACGGTGAACGTATCGGTTAAGGTACACTCATCTAAGTCAATCAGAGATCTAAAAGCACTAGAGACAAAACTAGCTGTCGCTCCAGTATCGAATAAAACAGTAGCAGGTTGGTTGTTTATAAGGAACGTACCGTTAACCACATCAAGTTCCTTACGAGCTCCAGCTGGATCCATCACGAATGCTCTTCCCTTAGGCTTGTTGGGCTTGGCATCCTTGTCTCTACCTAGCTTAGGACACTTATTCCTCATGTGTCCTGGATCCCCACATTCATAGCATTGTTTCCCTGGTGCGTAATTACAATCCTTGATTAAATGACCTGTCCTCTTGCATCTGAAACAGGGCATCGGGTTGCATTCCCCTTGATGGTGTAGTTTGCACTTGTTTCAAAATGGGCTTGTCCCTGAGTACAGTCTCCGGGTCTTGCTTCCCTGATCATTACGCCTCGCACCTTCAAAACTTTTTCTACCTGACCCGCTACTACTACCAACTGGTCTCTTTACTTCAACCCACATTCTTTTCTTACCAACTGACTTCCTCTTTTCATCAGCCCTAGTTTGCTCGGTCCATCTAGCTGTAACTATGTCATCAGTCAAACTGCTGGTAAGGTCAACAACAGCTTGTAGGTTCTATGGCCTAGAGGAGCGGACCATTCCCCTAACTCTAGGATGTAGCCCCCAGATGAAATGTGTTACACCTTTAGATTTAGGTGTCACTAGATGGGGAACCAGTCGAGATAGGGCTAAGAAACGATTGATGTACTCCATGTAGTTGGGACCTTTCATTTCCAGACTCAAGAATTTTGACACTAGCTTCTCAAGTTGATTGATGGGGCAATACTTGTTGGTTAACAACTCTCTAAATTCGGTCCAGCTTATTAGAATTGCAGCATTCCTTCAAAGTGCTTGAGTGACCGACTTCCACCACTCCAATGCCGATCCTTTCAGTGATTGAGAAGCGAATCTTACCATATGGTCCATTTTGCATTCGCTGATGTCCAAAACAGCTTCCATCTCATCGATCCATCTATAAGTCTCTATTGTGCTCTCGGTGCCATAGAAGTCTTTGGGTTTGCATGCCATAAAGGTCTTATAGGAGCATCCATTCCTTATCGCTTCGGCTTCTTCGTTGTGGTCCTCGTTGTTCCCTGGTCCATCATTACCATTAGTATTACTCCGATCAGCATTGATTTGAGCGATAATGGTCAGAATGGCGTTAGTAATCTATTGTGCTATGAGGTTAGCCATTCTCTCGTCATTTTCTTGATTAGCATTTTCCCTGCGGGGAGTTCCCAGTGGGGTAGGTTGGTTTCCCATTTGCCTTGCCTCCTCATGGTGGCCTCTTGTAGCTCCTCGCCTCCCAAATCATGTTCCCCTACTAGTTGGCATTCTGGTAGTATCGTAGATAGATTCGTTTAGCATCTCAAAATTTGTTTCGAATAGCTCATGCATCATTACCCTATTATACCTCGCCTCAGGAGGAGAAATTATGGTGTATATATATATATATATATATATATGTGTGTGTGTGTGTGTTTATATACAATCCCACTATGTGATTCTTACAAGGTTCAATTCAAAGCATGTCATAACAGTTCAGACAATCAATCAGAATGGGCACGGACCAATTTCAAAGCATAACTTAACACAATGCAAGTCAATATAAATAGTCCAATAACCTAGTTCCAAACAAGTAGTTTCATAGTTAAATAGAGATAGTAGTATCGGCAAGCAAGTTGAATCAGAGT